>CM066032.1:946147699-946747699 GCA_033557465.1 Ichthyophis bannanicus | reverse complement strand
TGGTGACTTGTGTCCAACCATCGACATTCTGTTGGCTCCCATCTTCTCCTCTGCTGGAGAGCTTGGTTGCTGCAAGATATCAATGTACTTCTCACTGTCTTGAATGCTCCTCAGCCTTGCCACCTCCTCTCTGAGTTCCTCCACTTGTTTCCTCAGAGCATCAGCATGCAGGCACCCTGCACATGGAACCAGTCCTTCAACTGGCATTAGGACCTTTGTCTGGACCGAGGCAGAAGCTGTAACGGGGGCAACACCTGAGGCAATGGAAGATTAAGATGATTCAGAGTACTGGATCACTATATAGCAAGAGGTTGAAATGAAAGCAAACAATTTCATAAATAAAGCGACGGGTGCAATTCTAGCCACCTTACTGGGCAGACTAAATAGAGCATGGTGGTCTTATCTGCCATCATTTACTATGTTATTCTGGATCAAGGAGATGTGTTCACAGAATGGAAGAGAGAAAACACTCACATTAGAAATATACAAGAGGGTTATTTTAGAAGCCCTATTTGCCATTTCATGTTTATAATCTAAGCCATTTTTGCAAATAGAGAGGTGCATACTCGACTACAAAGCACCCTATCCTCATACCATTTCAGTTTGGAAGGGAAAAACATTCATCAGGAGATTAAGGGGAAGTCCAGACAAGCTATATACCACGCTTTAAGAAAAGTGAAAGGAAGTCCAAAAAATTGCCAGCATGGTTTAAAGGTGAGGTCAGCGAGGCTGTTGCCAAAAAAAGCATCTTTCAGGAAATGGAAAAAAAAGAGCAAAATGGCGAAAACTAGAAACAGCACAAGCAAGTTAGATGTAAGGCATTGATAAGGCAGGCACATAGATAATTTGAGAAGAAGCTTGCTGTGGAAGCAAAAACACGTAATAAAGACTTTTTCAAGTACATTCAAAGCAAAAAACCTGTGAGAGTCAGTTGGACCATTAGATGATAGAGGGGGTAAAAGGGACACTGAGAGGGAACAAGGCGATAGCGGAGAGACTGAATGAATTCTTTGCTTCGGCTTTTACTGAGGAAGATGTAGGGATGTTACCCATGACTGAAGTGGTACTTAAAGGTGCGGAAGAATTGAAGGAAATATCGATACATCGGGAAGATGTATTACAACTATTAGATAAACTAAAGAGTAGCAAATCACCTGGGCCAGATTTTTATTTATTTATTTTATTTTTTATTTATTTACATTCTCTTATATACCGCGCTATTCTGCATCAGTGCGGTTTACATTGAACAAACTGAAATTACATCCATGGTATACATCCAAGAACTGAAATAGGAGACTGCAGACCTGCTATTAGTAATCTGTGAACTAATCATTAAAATCATCTGTAATACCTGAAAATTGGACGATGGCCAATGTAACGACAATTTTTAAAAGGGGTTCCAGGGGTGAGCCTGACATAAGTACCAGGAAACATGGTAGAAACCATCATAAAGAACAAAATTACTGAACATGTAGATAGTCCTAGCTTAATGGGAGACAGCCAAAATGGCTTTAGACAAGGAAGATCTTGCCTTACTAATCTGTTATGTTTTTTTGAAGGTGTGAAAAAACAGGTAGACAAAGGTGAGTCTGTTGATATAGTGTATCTGGACTTTCAGAAAGCCTTTGACAAGGTCCCTCATCAGAGACTTTTGGCAAAACTAAAGCGTCATGGGATAGGAGGCAGTGTACTATTGTGGATCAGGAACTGGTTAAAAGACAGAAAGCAGAGGGTAGGACTAAATGGCCAATTTTCCCAATGGATAAAGATGAATAGTGGAGTACCCCAGGGATCTGTACTGGGTCCAATGCTTTTTAACATTCATAAATGACCTGGAAATGGGAATAACGAGTGAGGTCATCAAATCTGCAGATGACACAAAACTATTTGAAGTTGTTAAAACCCATGGGGATTGTGGAAAATTGCAAGAGGATCTTGATAAATTAGAAGACTGGGCATCCAAATGGCAGATGAAATTTAATTTGGACAAGTGCAAAGTTATGCACCTAGGAAAGAACAACCTAAAAGAGTAATTAGGCCTTACCTGCTAATTAGCGTTTCTGAAGGAACTCCAGTCCAGTCCCTTTCCTCTGGGTTGTGCCCCCTTTCTAGCAGCATGGAGACTGAGCATGTCATCTTCTTTTGATGACCCTAGGATATATATAGCACTGGCACCTCCCACCAGATTCAGTATCCTATTGAGAAAGCAGACTTAACGGAAAGACAAATTATGCAACAACAATAAGGAACTATAACTAAACTGTCAAACACCAACTCACCCCCTCCCTAGGAAGGAACATCCAACCCCCCTTAAGAGGAGGAAGCTTACCTGAGCTTGCCGCTGCCGTTACCTCGGCACCTTGCTCATTCCTAACGCCCTATCACCGGAGCCTCCCGCAGGCCATCGACCCGCTTTCACCTTGTGTGGCCCATCTGTCGCTTCGGGCCGTCGAAGCCTGTTAGGAAACAACAAACGAAAACTGGGAGGGATCAGGGACTGGACTGGAGTTCCTTTAGGAATGCTAATTAGCAGGTAAGGCCTAATTACTCTTTCCTAAGCGTCCCTCCAGTCCAGTCCCTTTCATCTGGGATGTAATAGAGCAGTTCAAGCCTGGGAGGGGGCCTGCAAGGCTGGCCCGAAGCACCGAACCTCCAAAACCCGCATCTCCAGCAGCGTGAACATCCAACCTGTAATGCTTAGCAAAGGTGTGCAGAGAAGACCAAGAGGCCACCCTGCATATTTCCAGCGGGGGAACCAGACTGAGTTCTGCCCACGAGGCTGCTTGAGCTCGAGTTGAATGAGCCCAGAACCCGACCAGCACCTGCTTTCCCTTAAGGATATATGCCGAAGAAATGGCTTCCTTGACCTATCTTGAGACAGATGCCTTGGAAGCTGCCTCACCATTATGCAGTCCCACGAACAAAATGAACACTCTCTCGGACTTGCGAAAGGAAGCTGTCTGACTCAGGTAATGCTTCAGAGGTCTGCGCACATCCAACAAATGTAAACGAGCATAGTTTCCCCCCTGCCCCGCCCCCAAAAAGGAAGGGAGAGAAACCGTCCGATTCACATGAAAGTATGAAATCACCTTGGGCAAAAAGAAAGGAACGGTCTGGAGGACTACCTTCTCTTTAAAGAAAGAAAGGGGGGACAACAAGACAGGACCTGAAGCTCGGAAATACGTCTGACTGAATAAATGGCTACCAAAAAGACTGCCTTAAGAGTCATTTCTTTCAAAGAAGCCCGTTGCATCGGCTCGAAAGGATTCCCGGCCAAGGATCTAAAACTAGGTTAAGATCCCATGGAGGAATCAGCGACCTCAGTTGAGGCCGCAGACACCTTGCTGCTCTTAGGCTTGCCTTGAACCTTGCCCCTGTAACAAGAAATAGCAGCCACCTGCACTTGCAGAGAACTGGCTGCCAGGCCTTTATCAAAACCTGCTTGTAAGAAATCCAGAACCTCAGGAACAGAAACCGAGAGGGGCCTCTTTCGCTGATCTGCATACCAGCTCTCAAAAACACACCAGACCCTCACATAGGAAAGACAGGTCGACCGTTTATGGGAATTCAGCAAGGTGGCAATAACTGCCCTAGAGTAACCCCGCTTCAGCAGTTGTGCCCTTTCAATAGCCAGGCTGTAAGCGAGAACCGATCCACCTGCGGCATGCGCACTGGCCCCTGCATCAGAAGATCTTCCCTTACCGGAAGGCGCCAAAGCCGATCGGCCAACAGCCGCATGAGATCGGCATACCAAGGGCGCCAAGGCCAATCCTGGGCTATGAGAACCACCAGACCTGGGTGAGCCTTTAGCTGCCTATGAGCGCCCAAGGAGGAAAAACATAGCAGACCCTCGGCCAGCCACCTCTGAACTAAAGCATCCAAGCCTTCCGACATCCTTTCCTTTCTTCGACTGAAGAATCGACTGGCCTTGGCCGATTCGCACCGTGCCATAAGATCCATCACCGGGGTTCCCCAACAGCGTACTATCTGCTCGTACACTTCCTGGCAGAGCTCCCACTCCACATGGACCACTCTGTTTCTGCTTAGGAAATCCGCCGTTACGTTCTCCACTCCGGCCACGTGCTGCACCGACAAGGCCGTTAGATGAGCCTCGGCCCACTCCAATAGGCCCTTTGCTTCCTCCTCCAAGGGAGGACTGCTCGTGCCGCCCTGATGGTTGATGTATGCTACTGCCGTCATGTTGTCAGACAGTACCCGGACTGCCCTTCGAAGGACTACCGGCTGGAAGGCTCAGAGCCAGAGCAACTGCCCACAACTCCAGCTTGTTAATCGACCACTGAGATTCATGGATGAATTGACCCTTGCAATGTGCCCCCCACCCGGATAGAGCGGCATCCGTCGTCAACTGGACCCACAATAGAGATTCGAGGGGCATGTTGCACTCCAGGTTCCCTGGGCGGAGCCAGCACTGCAAGGCTTTCCTGGTCACGATCGGACAGGCGGGAGCCACGGACATGGGCTGATGCTGATGAGACCAGCACCGGAGCAAGGCCCATTGAAGAGGCCACATGTGAGCCCTGGCCCAAGGCACCAGCTCTATTGTTGCTGCCATGGTTCCCAGAATTTGAAGGTAATGCCAGGCTGAGGGGGCCTCCAGGGCTAGAAACTGAAGCACCAGCCACCTTAGACCCCCTGCCCTGTGGCCCGGCAAGAACACCATGCCTTTTTTCGTGTCAAACCTTGCCCCCAGATACTCGATCTCCTGAGAGGGCCGCAACTTGCTTTACACCATGTTGATCACCCAGCCAAGGCTCCTTAGGAATGTGACCACCTTGGATGTTGCCTTTTGACTCTCTTCTTCAGACTTTGCCCGGATCAACCAGTCGTTGAGGTACGGGTGGACTAAAACTCCTTCCTTGCGCAGAGCCGCAGCCACCACCACCACGACTTTGGTGAAGGTGCGTGGAGCGGTCGCCAAGCCGAATGGCAATGCTTGAAACTGGAAGTAACCTTTTGGTATCGCAAACCGCAGGAATTGCTGATGTGCCTCGTGGATGGGAATATGCAAATACGCCTCTGTAAGGTCTAAAGTCAGAAGCTCTCCCTGCCTTACCGCCACCAGGACCAACTTCAGTGTCTCCATCTGAAAATGAGGCACCCTGAGGCAACAATTGACTCCCTTCAAGTTGAGAATCAGCCGAAAGGCACCCTCCTTTTTGGGCACCACAAAATAGATGGAGTATTGACTGCGGCAGCATTGGTCCGAGGGAACCAGCACGACCGCGCCTAACCACCTCAGTCATGCCAATGTCTCCCTCACCACAGACCGCTTGGCCGAAGACTTGCACGGGGAGAGCACAAAATAAGGAAGAACGGGTCTTGTGAATTCAAGAGCGTAACCCTCTCGCACCACTTCCAAGACCCATTGATCGGACGTGACCTGGGCCCAGGCTGGGAAGAATTGCTGAAGGCGTTCCCCCACCGGCAGCCCTCCCGGCTGGGCCCCCATTTAATTGTGACTTTCTAGGGCCCGAGACAGCGGAAGAGGCGCCAAACCCCTTCCCAGCCCCTCAGAAACCCCGGAAACCCTGTCCCCTAGAGGGGAAGCGACCTCTCTGAAAGAGCGCAGACCGGAATCCCCGAAACCTCCGCGACTCCCGAGGTTGAGGTCACGACGGAGCGGGAAGGCGGCTCTGCTTAGGCCTATCCTCAGAAAGACTACCTCCCCTAAGACTCTCCCAGCTCCTTTACCAGCTTGTCCAGGTCTTCACCAAAGAGAAGCTTTCCCTTAAATGGGAGCCTGCTGAGCCGGGCCTTTGAAGAACCATCTGCAGCCCAGTTGCAGAGCCAAAGATAGCGGAGAGGCCGCAACCACCGAAGCCATGTTCTTAGCCAAGCTCCTAACGAGCTCATACTGACTATCGGCCAAGTAGGCAGCTCCAAATTCAATTCTTGCCGCCTCTCCAGGCGACTCCGCCGGAGGGTCACCAGCCATTTAAAGCTGTTGAGACCACTGCAAACAAGCACGGGCTACCCAGGCCCCACAAACGGATGCCTGGAGAGCCAGGCCACTAATATCAAATGCCTGCTTTAGTAGTGCGTCCGGCTTCCTACCTTGGGTGTCCTTGAGGGCAGCACTGCCCTCCACCGGAATAGTGGTCTTTGTGACTGCCGACACTGCCACACTGGGGGAACGGAGCACTTCCTTCTCCCCTTCCGGTAACAGATACAGGCGAGCCATAGATCGTACACGCCCCTTAGGCCCAATTCCGGCTGATCCCATTCTTCTTGAATTATCTGCTTAACTACCCGGTGCACCGGGGAAACCTTCTGTGATTTCCTGACCGCCTGGATCAGCAGGTCCTCCAGTGCTCCTTCCTCCGCTGGCACTCGTGCTGCCATATTAAGAACCTTCAGGGATTCACCGATCAAGGCCGGTAACTCCTCCCGGTGGAAGACCCAAACAATCCTAGCTTGTTCCTGCTCTGCTATCTTACCTTCCTCGAATTCTTCCTCGTCCTCCCCCAAATCCCTGTCAGAGGTCTCGCCTTCCGGGGTCTCAGACAGTGGGGAACAGAGAACCACCTTGTGAGAGCTTAGCCCGCTTCGGCAGAACCCCTGCTTCCGAGTGACCCTTAGGGTCCAAGTGACGCACTATAGCGCTTCCCTGTGTAGTTTCCTGCTCCTGTGTTCCTTGCTTATGCAGGCAAAACGCCTTATGTATTAGCAGGACAAATTCCAGGGAAAGTCCTCTCCGCTGACCACCTCCAGACCTCCCAAAGAGGTAGAGGGACTGGATTGCAGTAGGGGAATCGCGGACTGCTCCAGAAGAGATGGGTGGACGGGCACAGACAGAAAGGCAATATCCAGAGGGTCCACGGATTCCTGAGAGGAAGGAGGAAGAGGATCTTGCAAACTACCCGCCTGAATCCCCTGCTCCACTGAGGCTGCCTCCGCCGCGCAGCCTCTACAGACCCTGACACGGTCTCCCGGCGAGTGCCACAGACCAGGCACTGGGGTCTAGCCGGCATAATGGTGTCCTTCAGGTCCTACTCGAATAAACCAAGATGAAGGGCTCTTATTCTTTTTTTTTCTTTTTTTTTTTTTAACTCCTGTCTAAAACCAATGAGCCTAGAAACCTCCCACACAAGAAAAAACCCACAATGTGAGGGACCCCAGGCCTGCGGCACCTCTATAAAACAAGCTTGAGGCAAATGGGCGCCAAAAAAGCGCACAAAAGTGAGGAGGGCCTACCTTATCCGGCGCCAACTCTCCCGCCGAAGAAACAGCAAGGCTCCTCTGCTGCATGCCAGCTGCGACCGTGTGGTCGCCTCTGATCACCACATGGTTCGCCACCGCATTCTGGCCCCCTTTCGTTGAGCTGCCCAATTTTCCTCCGCTTGCTCTTGCCGCAGCTGTAAGAGTCTTCCCACCCTCACGTTCAGCTGCCGGGAGGGCTTCGGCAGCAGGAGGGAAGATGGCAAGGGCTTCGGCTGAAGACCGACAGCAGGCTGAAAGGCAGGCTTCCTTCTCCTTGCTAACTCACTGCTTAACAACGGGCGGAAGCAAAGAAGGGAGAAGAGACGGCAGAGCCTGCTTCCTTTCCGTTTCCTTACTCCAGCGCCTGAAGACAACTCCTCCCCCAACCCTTGAGGGACAATGAGGCAGAAGGGAAGGGAATACCCTTGAGAAGCCTTACTAACAAGAAATAAAATAAATGTATAGCGGAAACCAAGAAATTAAAGAAATACAAGAAATTCAACCCCACTAAGCTAAGTCTCTCCAGTAACCTATGCTCTGGGTTACTGACTCCCCACAGCTGCTTTGAGACTGAGCAAAACTGAATCTGGTGGAAGGTGCCAGTACTGTATATATCCTAGGGTCATCAAAAGAAGATGACGTGCTCAGTCTCCACGCTGCTGAAGGGGGGCACAACCCAGAGGAAAGGGCCTGGACTGGAGGGACGCTTAGGAACTATAGTTACACGGATGGAAGATTCCACCATTAGGAACCACCACCCAGGAAAAAGATTTAGGCGTCATTGTCGACATGTTAAAAACCTCCGCCCAGTAGGCAGCAGTGGCCAAGAGAGCAAATAGAATGCTAAGTATCATAAGGAAAGGAATGGAAAATAAAACAAAGGATATTATAATGCCTCTGTATTGTTCCATGGTGCGACCGCACCTTAAATATTATGTGCAGTTTTGGTCGCCGTATCTTAAAAAATATATAGTGTTATTAGAAAAGGTACAGAGAAGAGCCACCAAAATGGTAAAGGGGATGGAAGGATACCCCTATGAAGAAAGGCTAAAAAGGTTAGGTCTCTTTAATCTGGAAAAGAGACAGCTGAGGGGAGATATGATAGAGGTCTATAAATGAATAAATGGAGTGGAATGGGTAAACGCAAATCGATTGTCTACATCATCAGAATATAGGAAGACTAGGGGACATGCAATGAAGCTACAGAGTAAACTATTTAATTTATTTATTTATTTATTTTAGTTTCTTATATACCGCACTATTTAGTATCAGCGCGGTTTACATGGAACGAACGAACCATAATGAACAAACGTTAGGTTTTACAGAGAACAGGGTAATACAACTTGGATAACTTAGGGGAAACATGCACATCAACTATTTACATATGTAACAGTAAGCTTTGCATAATGGATTATGAACCTACGGGAAGTTATTGAGAATAGGGACTAATATACAAAGGTTTCTAAAGGAAGAGGTGTGGCTATGGTGGAGTATGGTTTAGGACTAATAAGAGAACATATTTTTTAACTCAACGTGTATTCAAACTCTGGAATTTGTTACCGGAGGATGTAGTAAAAGCTGTTACTGTAGCTGGGTTTAAAAAAAAGGTTTGGACAAGTTCCTGGAGGAAAGGCCCATAAACCATTATTAAAAGGGGTCCAGGATATCACTGCTTGACCCAATACAAGCACTGTGGAACCTGTGTCTTGGGGAAACTGCTAGGTAGTTATGACCTAGATTGGCCACTGTTGGAAACAGGATACTGGGCTTGATGGACCTTGGTCTGAACTAGTATGGCATATCTTATGTTCTTATTCCCCCTCTAATCCCTCCAGTAAAGCACAGTTACTTACCTGTAACAGGTGATCTCTGGGAACAGCAGGAATAAGTCTTCACATATGGGTACGTCGGTACCGACGGAGCCTGCGCGGGAACGCTCCCCAGTGTCCAATCAGAAAGCTTTTGGGAGCATCCCTCAGCGCCTGCGTGCTGCCTTCCCACCTTTCCAACTATCTCTCCTCAGTTGAATTTCATAGCTGAGACAAAGAGAGAGAAAGAGGAAAGGAAAGATAGATATAAAAATACAACTCCTAGGGGAGGTGGGCGGGTTGTGAAGACTTATTCCTGCTGTTCCCAAAGATCACCTGTTACAGGTAAGTAACTGTGCTATCTCCAGGAACAAGCAGGAATGAGTCTTCACATATGGGGACTCCCAAGCTAAGATGCCTGGAGCCATAACATGTTGAAGATTGGAAACATGCTACATCTCATATGGCCAGGCATCCTGAGGATGGAGGGCAGGAGTTGCATAGAGAGGAGCTGCAGAAAAACCAGCTAACCTAAGAAAGGATTACCCTCAAGGAGTCCATGTATGTATGATCATTATCAAAAGATATATTGAAATGAACAATCACCATAATATTGAAATGAACAATCACCATATGACGCTCACCTACTGGATTGCAGGAAGTAGAGAGGCTGATGGAGTCTACTGGGGATCCAGTAGAATAATTTTCAAGGTGACCTCACTGGAGTGAAGGTGGAGGTCAACATCTGGAAGTGAGAGGTGACCCCAGGATTCAATTGGGGTAACACAAACACGGCAGGTCTTCAGTGGGAAGCTTCATGGAAAGCTGAAAACTCTTTTGGCTACAGAAGTATTCAGAGGTAGGAGCAAAAGAGGAAGACTGACCGATCTGGACAAACAGACCTAGTCCTTGAGGGAGGGAAGGGTATGAGAAGAACCCCATACTCCCAGAAAGGACAGATGTTTGAGGAATTGAATCTGAAATCCACTGAAGATCCACCATGTCTTTCCTAACTGGTGAGAGGTAGGAAGACATTGGGGCATGGAGCTTCAGGGATACGTAAACCTAGGATACGGTAGGGCTGTCAGTTCCACAGCAGTGGTTGTGTGCAAAATATCCGAAACATACTGTGGAACAGTATGAAGCTGTGCAAGCCCACTGTCAGAAACATACAGGAAGGTAAAAACCTTTATGAGCGTAGACAGTCAGGAGATAAGTATGGAAATACATATCTACCTATAATAAGTATCTGGACAGATATACACATATCTCTACATATATGTGTGTATCTATATCTATATCTATATATAAAGGTATATACGGGTATATAGATATATATCTATATCTATAATAAGATCTAAAGGGCATAGCATATGCACACTTAGCTGACAGACAGATACATCTACAGAGATGTATATAGGTATGTATATATATAGATAGATAGATAGATAGAGATAGATAGATAGATATACCTGAATATATAGGTCTAAAGATAGATGCCTGCAGTAAGCAGACAGAGCTATGCATATCAGGACATTCACATGGAGATGTGAAGGGAAAAGATTCATCTAAGAACAAGGAGGTGAAACCTACTTGAGAAGATATATAGAGAATCTATTCCCCCAGAGATGATGGTAAAGGAATGCTATCCAGTGAATTACCAGGATGGTTACGTGAAAAAACAGAGGATAATATCAGTCTGTAAACAGCAAGTCCGGAGTCCTGTGGAACTCCAGCATGGTAAAAGGACAGAAACGCATAGAATGAGATACCCGGTTGACCTACGTGAGAGACAAAGGAGGTATCAGGCGTTTTTCAGATTAATATGTGCTGTCCTTGAAGTGTTAGGATACCATGAGGACAAGCTGCAAGAAAAGAGTATATTCCCTAAGGAATGGGATAACTCAGACTTTCACGTGGAGAAGGCTTATGTCCTTTTCCCTCTTTTTTTTTTTTTTTAAAAAGAAGATAGCAGGGTATGAAGAACCCTCACAGTCATAGGGGATGACTGAGGAAGCATCTTTCAACCATGATGGATAGCCATTAGAGAAACTCTATGCTCTCTAGCAAGGGCCCATAGTGGAAAGCTTCTCAGTAGGATTGCAGAGAGCATTATGCAGGAGAACTGGGATGTAGAACTGGCTGATGGAGAAAACTGACAGCCACGTCCACTACGTTGCCAAATCCAGGGATTGGAGATGGCAAGGGTAGAAGATAGTGTACGAAGCCTGTAGTGAAAAAGATTATCCAAGAAAGATGTAGAAAACTTTCTTGGAATCACTATTAAGGCCAGACAGGAGTGGTGGAAGACAAGACTGGGACTTGTGGAAAAGTACCAGTAGTCAAGCACTGGACTCCTGCATGGGCAGCTACTGAATAGGACAACAGAGAGAGTCAGTCTGTGTCAAACAGAGAGAACAGACTGAACAAAGAGAGCAAGCTGTCTCTGTCTGCAGAGCTGCCTAGATAAAGAAGGGAGTTTACTCAGGAGAAGAAACTCTACAGTGAAAAGAAAGACAAGAAAAGTCTTTCAATGGTATGGTACCACTCTTACAGGGGAAACCCTGGCGAAGAGGGTAGAGATAGAAGCTGAAGAAGGACTTACCACATGGTAAGTCCCTGGAAGGAAAAAATTCATGCTGATACAGAGAAACTATCATGTGATAGTTGCTAAACCTCTCTTCTAGTCAGGAAGAGGTAGAAAACTCTGTAACTTATAGACATGAATAGCCTGACAGTTCAGCATTTATTTTTTTATTTATTTATTTATTTGAACAGCTTTTATATACCGCTGCTTCCAAGGATCAGCAGCGGTTTACATTACAACAATAATCGAACAGGTACATAGAACTTTATGAACTATATTACATTATAACATGAATTGTGTAGAACATCATTAATGTATTACAATATAACAGGAACATTATTGAACTATATTACAATAAAAATATATTATATATATATATATATATATATATATATATATATATATATATATATATATATATATATATAATGTAAGAAAAATTAATATCATGTTAAATATCATTTGCAGTTGTCGTTGTTCCAGTTGTTGATATACATTTGGATAGTGTAAATAAATTCAGTTTATGGTGGTTGGGAAGTTATACCTGTTTCACCATTGGTGTAGTGTTGTGTGAATAGATGAGTTTTTAGATCTTAAGAGTTTTTACAGCATAGTGAAGAGTAAATGGATTTCCTGAGAATAGGAATCCCTGAGCAGAGTTTTGAATGGAAAAACAGTGAAAAACTTCTGCTGGAAAGGAATTAAGTGTAGTTATAAAAATATTAATCAGAAACCTATGGTTACTGTGTTTATTCAGCCTGGCTAGAGTTTGGATTCTTCAGACCAGGGCGAGACTTCCCCTGCTTGGGAACAACCGAATGATGGGCAGGAGAAGAGGAAAACCTCTTTCTTTTAGGGAAAGAAGGTTTGGTAGGGCATTTCCTACCTGCTGAGGAAGGAGAGAGCTTAGGATGGCCCTCAGAAACAGGAAAGTCAGTGGAGCAATGAGCAACCTGACGTAAGGACTCCTTATTGAAGAGATTTTCTCCAGTACAAGGAGTATTACTCAGTCTTTGTTGTGCCCATCTACTCAAGTCTGAGGCTTGGAGCCAGGCTTTACGACGTGCTCCTATGGCTATAGCAGAAGTTCTGCTAACAGACTCAAAAGAGTCTAGGGAAGCACGAGAAATAAACCAAGAGTTATTTTGGCTATGACTAAGAAGTAAGGAATAGTCTGCAGCCTTGGGCTCTGATAGAAAAGGAGTCAAAAGAGATCATTTCTTTGTGATCTCCTGAAGGGATAGACTCATATAGAAAATATATGAGAGAATCCTTGTTGCCAGCATAGATGTTTGGAAGGTTTGACGTCCAAAGGCATCTAGTGTTCTAGATGCACGCCCTGGCGGGAAAGAAGAATGTTTTTTCTTGCTTTTTACCTTCCTCATTGCTGATTCCACTACAATGGAATGATGGGGAAGTTGAGGCTTTTGAAATCCTGGAGAGGGGGGCACCCGATACAGAAGATCAGTTGCTGTAGGTGGTGACGAAACCCTTAAAGGTTTTTCCCATACCCTCAGAAGAAGATTCTGCAGAGAAATTCTGAGAAAACTCATAGCTAGGGACAGGAATATTAAGGAAGGTTGCCATGTCAAGGAGAAATTTCTGAAAAGAAGGATCTCCGATGGGAACCATCCCTGGACAGGTTAAACCTGAAAAGGCAGCCTGGGCACCGGAGGATGTACCTGTCCGGTGCAGAACAGGATTTGTAATGGATGGATATTGGAACTGGCAGTTATGAGTTGAGACAGTCAGTACTGCATCATCCATGCCAGGTATCGACTCCAAACTAGGTATAGAAAGGAGCGATCCAGGTGAAGAAAGCATGGAAGGAGCTGGTCCCGATGATACTGCCGGTACCGACATTGATACCGATACCGGTAGCTGTGCCGGAATCGCCGAAGCAGTCAGCGGAGGCTGCTCAAACGGTACCGAGGAAACTCGAAAGTCTCGGTGAATATCCTCGGTACTGCGCCTCCGGAATCGGTGCGTGTCGGTTCCGAGACGCGTCGGTACCCAGTCTTCCAGACTAGATATCGATTCTAGACTTGGCATCGAAGGAAGCGAATCTATCGATGCATGTCTAGATGGTACCGGCGTCAGGGATCGTATCGACGGAGCTGCCGATACTGGAAAGTCAACCTGGGTATTGATCGGTCCCGAAGGCACCGAGTACACCAGATGACGATCCCTGGTGAGGAGTGAATCGCTCAACACCAGTGCCGATGCCGGGTTATCGGTACCGCTCAAAGCGGATGCCACCCCCTAGCATGTCTCAGGTATGTTCTGTGAGGGGTGAGCCCCAGGAACAACCTGAAATCCCTGAAATGCTTTGGAGCCCGAAGACTCCCGCCCGGGTTTTAATGCCAATGGGTTCTTGAGGGCAAGGCCGGGGCCGTCAGCATGCTTAGCATGAGACATACCACTCAAGGATTGGCTAGTCTTAACAGACTGTTTGTGGGTTACCTGATCCTGTAGAGAAGAAATGGCCGGTGCCCTGACAAAGGGAGGGAAAACGGTATCGAGGGAAACCCGGAATAGAGAATCTCTTCTCACAGCATTGTAGCCTGACGGTTCAGGGGAAAAGGGGTCAGGGCCCAAACAGGTTAGACACCAGTTATTGGAGTCTAAAAAGAAAACTGTATTTCCACAGTGAAGGCACTTCTTAGGGGAAGAAGGCTCCATGATGGAGAGGCCTTATAGGCCCAAAAACTTTAAGACAAAAACTGAGGGAAACTCTCCCTCAGTTTGAGAAAAAGAAAAGAAAAAACCCCACCGGCGGTACCGGTGGCGGCGGGAAAACAGCCGCGACCACAAGAAAACAAGAATTAAAAAAATTAAAGAAAAAGGTTTCTGTGGTGACAGGAGGACGTCCTGCCGGCTCCGCGGAAAAACGAAAACTGAGGAGAGACAGTTGGAAAGGCGGGAAGGCAGCACGCAGGCGCTGAGGGATGCTCTCAAAAGCTTTCTGATTGGACGCTGGGGAGCGTTCCCGCGCAGGCTCCGTCGGTACCGACATATCCCTATGTGAAGACTCATTCCTGCTTGTTCCTGGAGATAGTCAGGAACAAATTGAACACTTCTTACATACAGTACCAATTTGTGTCAGAGAGCAGGTGTAAATCCAGATGTCCCCAATTTTGGGCTTCCACTTGCATTCCCTATATGAAATATACTGTAGAATATAGTGTCGATTTTTGTCCTGCCCAGGTCAAGCATGTATCTACTTTTGATGTGGTATGGGCATCCTCATCTAAAATTAACCTTTTCTAAAATGACCATTTGCATGTGGATGCAATTTGCATGCATATATTGCCTGATACACATGTAAGTGCCAACATTCACACATGTCCATTTTGAAATTCCAGCACTTACATGTGTAGGTTGCACAATTTCCTCCATTAATTTTTCCTACGTGTATATTTCTGAAATGCCTCCTCACTCCACCTTGATGTGTATTTTAGAAACGGTTCCATGTTTAGCAGAGCTTTCCCTAAAATACCATCAAAATTAAGTACGTCCTCACCTCAATGCCTCAATTCTGATCTTCATGTTCTATCTAAAGTGTGCCTTTAAATGTCTTAAGAGGACTTCCGGCGATGCGTGAGTGAGAGCAGACGTGTCTCTCTCGCTCCGGGGCCGCCTCACGGATTAATCAGCTAATTAATCTTACTTTTGGGATCTCCTGCCTCTCGATCCTCGAAATAGCATACCGGAGGCTGCCCTGCTTCGTTACATCACCTGACGGGGAACAACGATGCCTTTGCCGGCACGAAAGGAGCGTGAAAAGCCGCTCAGAGCGGGGCCCTCCGCCGCGTCTACGGGACAGCCGACCTCTCCGGGGGCGGACAGCACTGATTCGCATTCGGAAGAGCTGGCGAAAGAGGTGGTCCGGCTCCTTGACCCGAAGTTCGATCGTCTCCTGAAAAAATTAGACGGTATGGAGGAGACGCTGGCCGACTTTGGCAGACGCATGGAGGAGCTTGAACACCGCGCGGCAGGAGTGGAGGAGGGAGAGAGCCAGCGAGACCGGGAGCTCGAATGCCAGAAGCGGACCCTCCTAGAAATGCAAGCTAAGCTAGAGGATCTGGAGAACAGATCTCGTAGGAATAACTTACGGTTGGTGGGTCTGGGAGAGGACAGACCGGATGGAGAGCTACTGGTGTTTCTGGAAACTTGGCTGCCTGAAGTATTAGGCCTAGCGGAACTGAAAGGTAAATTCCACATTGAAAGGGCACATCGTCTGGGTGCTAGGAGAGAACAGGGCGACCGGCCACGTGTGGTCATACTTCGGGTACTGAACTTCCAACATAAGTGGCGTATACTGCAGGCCTACAGGAAAAGCGGCGAACTCATGCTAGATAATAGACGCGTGCTTCTATTCCAGGACTATTCGGCGGCCGTGGCAGCGAAGCGACGGGAGTTCTCCCCGATTTGCTCTGAACTGTATCGCCGAAAGGCCCGTTTCACTCTGGCTTTTCCAGCTGTATTGCGTGTCTCCTTGAATGGCCAGAGCCATACTTTTGACCAGGTGGCGGCAGCAAGAAAATTTGTAGCCCAGCAGTTTCCTGCAACCACGCCAGAGGCATGATCCTAAGTGCTGGGTGTTTTTTTTCAGGGTGGTGGGCGGCTTCGCCGAGACCCCCGCGTGAGAACTTGCGGATGTGGGGATGCTGGGCGACGTCTAGGCCCACAGCCTTTGATGCCTTTGCTGCATTGCTGCGTCGGGGTGATTGTCACTTCAACGGGCCAGATCTGACTCTCTCTTCTAGCTGGTCCTAACTCATCGAACAGGATTACCCCACCTCTGGACCTTGTATTGCAGCACTGGGGGATCGGCCTGTTACCTTGCTCCGAACTGAACATTATAATTCTAGTTGCCCTTACAGATGCGGTGTGTGCCTTCGGGTTGATCCTGGCTCATGGCGGCCTGGGCGCACCCGGGTTTCTTGGTGGTGTCGCCGGGGGTGGATGGACAGACCTGTCTCCTGAAGTAGTGGAGGAGTGACTGCCTTGCCCAAGGACACAAGGAGCCCTAGTTTTCCCATTACTATATTATCTGTTTTCCATCTATTTGGTTTGCTGTTTTGGTTTGTTGTTGGAGGGGGGAGGCGGGAGGCCGCAGGCACAATGAGGAGTGGGGCGGTCCTGCGGCACCGTATTGGAAGTTCTACCTCAGTGAGGTAACTGAGGGTTAAGATTTGTGTTTTTATGGGGTGTGTATATTCTTTGCTGGGTAGAGTTCATTTAGTATTAGTGGTAAATAAGGGAGATGTTCTTGGGGGGGGGGGGGGAGGGGGATGGGAGGGGAAGGGGGGGAGGGGGGGGGAAGGGGGAGGAGGGGGGGGTACGTCTGGGATATGAGCAGATTGCGCCTGAAATGCATGTTGTTGCTCTCAGTATATTTATTTATTTTATTTAACAGTCTTTTCTATACCGCCCCTTCCAGAGATCAGGGGCGGTTTACATTGAACATTAAACAGAACAATTGTATACTTCTGTATACATTTACAGGGAACATTATGCTTTAACTATGTACAGGTGTACTTACAGGGAACATATTTTGAACAGATTTTGAACAACATTTTGAACAACATTTTGAACATTAACTATAACAGAGCTTTTCAAACTATTTACAAGTTATATACATGGAGCGCATCTTAGTTAGATACAGTTACAGTGGTGAAAATAATCAACTGTTTGAGTGGTTCATTAGCGGGTTGTGTGGGGTTAGTGGGGTTAGTGAATTTTCCTGTGTTAGTCATTTGTTCTGTCTTGGGTACAGTGTATGTGTTTCTGTGATTGTATTGGCGAAGTTCTTTGTTGGTAGGGGATTTCAAAGTGTTTTGTAAAGAGGTAGGTTTTTAATTCTTTTTTGAATTGGTGAAGGTCTTTTATCATGCGGAGTGTTAATGGTGTTTCATTCCAGAGGGTGGGGGCAGCGAAGGAGAATGCCCTGTCACTTGTTGTCGCTTTAGTTTTTCTAAAATTTGTTTTTATGTTGAGGGAGTGGGTTGCATTCTGTCTGCGTGATCTAGTATCTGATGGAGGGTGTATTAGGGTGGATAGTTGTGTTGGGGAGATGTTGTTGACGATTTTGAAAGTAGTTAGGAGGATTTTATATTTTATTCGGCTGTTTATAGGGAGCCAGTGTAAGTCTAGGAGAATTGGGGTCACGTGGTCTGTTAGATTAGCTTTAGTGACCATCTTGGCGCATATGTTTTGGGCTCTTTGGAGATAGTATATGCAATTCTATGAGTGGGCTGCGGATGTTATGGAGTTCTGGGTCGAGGCTGGGCGACCTGGAACTGTGGTATGCTTGGTGGATCTGGCTAATGGACTGTGTGAGAGTTCGGGAGAATGCGGGATGATCTCCGTATAGTCACCTGGAATGTTGGAGGTCTAAATACCCCTGTTAAGCGGACCAAAATGCTCCAGGCCCTAAAACGAGATCAAGCTCAAATAGCCCTATTGCAAGAGACACACTTAATGGCGGTAGAGCATGCTAAGTTGAAGAAAGATTGGGTGGGACAGGTTTTTGCGGCGTCTGCAGACGTCAAGAAGCGTGGTGTGGCGATTCTAGTGCACCGGGGTCTTGGAGTGGAAACTCTGCGAGAGGAGGTGGACCCGGGAGGCAGATTTATATTTCTGCATGCAAAAATACAGGGGCAAGAACTTTTTCTGGGAAATATATACGCTCCCAATACATATGATCATCGATTCTTTCAACTGATACTGCGGAAGGTATTGGAGGCCCCGAAGATTCCCCTGATCTTGGCAGGAGACTTTAATTGCCCACATGACCCACTGTTAGATAGGTCTAAGACTACTGGTTTAGGTGGGGCTTGGAGCAGGAGGGGAGTGGGATACCTCTGTCAGATGGGTGGGCTAATTGACACCTGGAGAGTCTTACATGGGACGGAAAGAGACTATACGCATCTGTCGAGAGCACATCAAACCTGGTCACGGATCGATTATATTTTGATTTCACGAGAGCACCTGGGGAAAGTGGTCAACGTGGAGATTGGGCCCGTCGTGGTTTCTGATCATGCTAAGGTGCTGTTGGTGTGGCAGGGTACGGTCTCGGGGGGAGCGCGCTGGACATTTCCGAGTCATCTTTGGCAGAAAGCAGACTTTCGAGCCTATCTGCTACGTCAATGGGAGGAGTACCTTAGATTGAATGATACCGGAGATGTGGCAGTAGCGACCTTCTGGGAGGCGGGTAAGGCTGTGCTCCGGGGACATATAATAGCATATGTAGCGAGAGAGAGGAGACGTCTTAATTCACGGATCTTAGTATTGTCGCGCCAGCTACAGGAGGCAAAGCGGGTGGCTCTCACGGACCCGAAATGATTTGGGAAGTATTTAGAGGTGCAGAGTGATCTGAATGAGGTATTGCATGAGCGTGCCACCCAGTCTTTGCAGTACTATCAACATCAATTATTTCGATTTGGGGACCGCACTGGGAGACTCCTGGCGCGTTTGGTTCGGCGTAGGGGCGGAATTCAGGGGGTGGCCCGCGTGAAGGATGACCAAGGGGTGGTCCACACAGAGATACGGCAAATTGTTCAGGTATTTCGTCAATATTATCAGGCTCTATATACCCCAGACCCTGAAGATAGAGCCCAGGAAAGTAAATTTCTGGCGGCCGTCCCCGTGCCTCAGTTGACTGAGACGGAGCTTCGGGACTTAAATGCGAGGATTACTGGGGCGGAAATTCAGGCAGTTATTAAGAAAGGGAAACCTCATAAAGCTCCGGGCCCTGATGGATACGGCGCTGAGTTTTATAAGATATTGTCACCTCATATAACGCCCACTTTGGTGGCCTTGTACAACGAGGTCCGGGACGGGGAGCTCTACCCGAGAGATATGAGAACCGCGGCGATAACTATCATACCGAAGGAGGGTCGCGACCCGGAGGACCCGGCATCATATCGTCCTATTTCTCTAACTATGATATAAAGCTGGTAGCCTCGGTGTTAGCGGCCCGCCTTCAAGGGCTTCTCCCTCGGCTAATTGGGACTCACCAATCAGGCTTTGTCAAAGGGAGAGCGGCTTTTTCCAATATCAGCAAAGTGCTACTCGGCATGGAGCAATGCTTGCACCAGGAGCTCCCCTTGCTGTTGGTGAGTCTCGATGCTGAAAAGGCCTTTGATAGGGTATCATGGTCCTATATGTTTGCAGTTCTGGCGAAATTTGGTTTTGAAGGAGCATTTTTATCCTGGGTGAGAGCGTTATATACTAGTCCGTTGGCCTGTGTAGCGAGTGGGGGAACGCGATCTGAGCCGTTTGAGTTACGCAGAGGCACCCGACAGGGCTGCCCCCTGTCCCCCCTTCTCTTTGTACTACAGTTGGAACCCTTACTCTTAGCACTTACAGCGGACGCGCAGATACGGGGCATTGAATGGCCCAGAGGTGGGATAAAGGTCAGTGCCTTTGCAGATGACATGCTCCTCTGCCTGTGTAAGCCGCAGGCCTCCCTGCAGAGGGCCTTGGAGTTGATCCAGAGCTTTGGTTCCTTTTCTGGTCTTCGGATTAATCTTAGTAAATCGGTTGCGCTGGATGTGGGTGGCCGAGCGAGACGGTTATGGCAGGGCCCCTTTCCCCTGCGTTGGGCGCTGGGGGAATTTCGATACCTGGGGATTCAGATTCCGGATCAGATCTCACAGTTGTATGCTGTGAATGTCAGACCTATGCTGCTTAACACGGCGGCTACATTGCAGAAGTGGAGGGACCTTCCACTTTCGCTGATGGGGCGCATTGCTCTTTTTCAGATGATGGAAGCCCCCCGGTGGATGTATATGTTGCGACATCTGCCCATCTGGTTGTCTAGAAGAGATGTGTTACTTTTACAGCGTTCTATTAGGCAGTTTCTCTGGAGGGGCAGGAAGTCGCGGATCCCACTATCGGTGTTGATGAGCAGCAGAGCAGATGGGGGGGCTGAACTCTTTTCGGTGCGAGATTATAACTTCTTAGCCTTGCTAGCGCCGCTGAGAGACGTCATACTGGGCAGAGCAGTTATTCTGCCAGGAGGACTGGTGGAGCGGCTCTCCGCACCCTTTCACCCTGCCTACTTACTTCATGCCCGGACCTCGGCATTGCCGCAAATGTGGCGCGGATCGATATATCTGGGTGCCTTACGACAAGCATGGCTGTTTCTCTGTCAAAAGAAAGGGGTGCCTTGGTCTAGCACTGATTGTCTCCCCCTATGTGATAATGCTGCTTTTTCGCCAGGGCTCCAAGGGGGACGGCCCCGAAGTTGGGCGCAGGCGGAATTGGGGTTTTTGGGGCAACTACGTATGCAATCCCAGGAGGAGTTAGACTCCTTTCAGGAGTTGATGCGTAGATTTAATCTTGCACCTCAGACGTTCTTTTTCTACCTGCAGGTGCGTCACTATGTACGAACGCTGCAGCATATGGGAGGGTTTAAATTCAGTGCGTCCGGAGTATGGGAGATCATAGCGGCCACTGACAGGAAATTTTCGCTTCGATTATGGCGGGAGGAGTGCTATCCGGGAGGCGAGCGAATCTCGTTAGAGAAGCTAGCTCAGAGATGGTGCAAGGAGGATGATCTCCAGATAGCGGTGCCCAACCTCCAGGACGCTTTCCACCAAATTCGGCTCCTCTCTGAATCTGTCAAACTTCAAGAGATACAGTATAAATTGCTCTGGCGGGCCTATGTGCCTAATACGTGGGCGGCTAGGATGCGGGTGCTCTCGACAGATGTTTGCCACATATGTGGAATCCATAGGGGAACGCTCCTCCATCGTTTTTGGAGTTGTGTGCGTATAGCTCAGTTTTGGCAGACTGTCTATAATGAATTACAGGCTTGCAGACCCCTGGGGGGAGTTCTGTCGCCTGAATGGTGCCTATTTGGCTTAGCAGAGGCAGCCCCGAGGGGAGTGGGGGGGACCCCGGGAGATGTAGTTCGTCCTGTCTCTCTTCCTGCTCCAGCCGCGGTTGATGGCCCCCTGATCTTAGATGTTATGTCCACACGACAGCTCTATGCTCGCGGCTTCTTGTTAGCGAAACAGTGCATTCTTCGCCACTGGGTAGATGATAAGCCCCCGGGAGTCCGGGAATGGTGTCGAGCAATGCTACAGCTACGTAGACATGAGCTCTGTACCGCCCATCTGCTGGGGCTCAAGAAGCAACTGGCCTGCGCCAAAGTCTGGGAGGGGGTCACGGAAGAGGCATTTATCTCCCACAGGGGGGGCTTGGAGGACGTGATTGATTTACATGGATGATTGGAGTAATGGGATGAATCATGGGCATGCATGAGAGCCTGGATGTTTGGAACAGTCTATACATAGGCGGAGGGTTTCTGGGACAACTTAACGGTACTCCTGGGGAGGGGTATGGGGTATTGGTATTGGGGGGGAGGGGGGGGATGGGGGGGGTTGGGGTTAGGGATGGGGGAGGGTAGTAGGAACTTCAGGTAGAAGGGGTACTAGTGCATAAGAGACGGGGAGGGGGAGGGGCGGCTAACACAGGGCGCAGCCCTCTATGCAGGTCTGTGGTATCCTTTTATGGTTATCCTGTGATGTGTCTTTGATGTTCTGCTTTACCATGTTCTTGTCTGGGAGGGACCTGCCCTACCTAGCATTGACTCATTGCTTAGTAGTGTTCAATACTGTGCAAGTAATTGGTATTCTGATCTTGCTGTGTATACTTTATTGGCTATTGTTATATACCGCCACCTCTTCGGCAGTTTGTGTATGTATCTTTTTTGAAAATTAATAAAAATGATTTGAACTAAATGTCTTAAGAGGAAGTGATGTCAAGGGCAGCTGATGGAAGCCTAGTTGGTAGGCTCCTGGAGTGCTATTAATAGAGCCATTCTTGGGATCCCCCAGTTGCGTTTAATATCAGGAACCTGTTTTGGAAACTGCAACAAGTGGTGCAATGTTAGTTAAGAAATCTTTGGAGAAATTTAAGTCAACGGGCACAGTAGTGCGAGGAGTGTAGCAACATGGCATGAGTGAATGAACTGGAGAAGACAGTGTGCGGAAGAGCTCTGCACTCGCAGAGAGTTGATGGTGATTACAGGATCTGCACCACAATGTGTCTTCTGTGAAGGCTGAAGTGAGAGAAACTATGGTAGTGATAAAGAGGGAAGTCTAGGATTTATGGTAGCAGATAGACGAGATCGAGGAACACGTTGACAGGCAGGTGGAGGCTGCAGAACAACATGACACACTTAAACATAAGATAGAGGGATCTTGAGAACACATGATGTTCCTGCGAAATTCGCATCTGGAGGTTCCCCAAATCTGATAAATATAAACAGGCTGACATGGTAGTACAGGACATTTGCAGTTTTCTCCTGAACACGGGGGATGAGGATGGCCAGAAGAAAGAAATAGGTCTGGAGTGTGCGCATCGTGCTCTAGGGACCCCTCCTGGTAATAAAAATCAGGATATAGGGTCTGCTTGTCCCAGTATGGAGATAAGGAGGCAATCATGAAAGTGGCTTTAAGTGGTACAATTGTGAAACTGGAGTTTATCAGGACTTAACCCCGGTGACTTTGAAACATACAGAGGCTTTTCGGGAGGTTACCAGCTATTCGATATCGCTTGCTGTTCCCTTTTGGCTTACAGTTTGATATTAAGGGGGTGGCCAAAAGAATGTACACAGCAGACGAGGCCTGGCTTCAATTGAGAAAAGAAGGAGTATCTAATTTGCCACAGGGGAAATCTCAGGGTCTCATCGGGCACAAGCTGATGGTGGAGCAGCCACATTGGCAGCACGTTCCGACTAAGGGCCAGCATCTTCACTGGCTCTCCAAGGAGAATACTGGGGAGGTACAGTGCTGCCTGGAGAAGCATGAGAAGGATCCATGAAGAATTCAGATAGAATGAACTTGATTTGAACTGTACTGTGGACATTAAATGATGGGACGTTGCAGACTGATTTGCTGTGGGGATAATGGCGAAAGGGTGAAAGTGAGGAGCGAGTGTATTTATAACAGGTAAGGCAAATGGGGCTTGGTATGACTAGCTTCTGATGTTGAAGCTTTGGTGGGAGTGGCTGACTTGGATTTAGTGGCAGTTACAGAAACATGGTTCACACAAAACCATGACTGGGATGTAACTATACCTGGCTATACTTTATTCAGAAAGGACAGGGTAGGAAGAAGGGGAGGAGGAGTGGCACTATATGTAAAAACTACTATTAAAGCTTTGGAATTACAGAGCTTAAAAGGGAGAGAGGAGGCACTGTGGGTTAAACTAGAAAGAGGGAAAGAGAAATTTATTTGCAGTGGTGAGATATACAGACCTCCCTCACAAGAGGAAAAGGTGGACAGTTAATTGAAGACATACACAGCATTGCTAGGAAAGGGGAAGTGCTACTGATAGGAGATTTCAATATGCCAGATGTTGATTGGCACATTCCTGCTGTAGTATCATCTAGAAGTAAGGAGATCCTGGATTCTCTACAGGGAAAACTATTCAGGCAATTGGTAACAGACCCCACACATGAAGGGGCCATACTGGACTTGGTGCTTACCAATGGTGAAAGTGTTTCTGATGTTGTAGTGGGAGATTATTTTGCATCCAGTGATCACCAGATGGTGTGGTTCAGTATTAGGACTAGGGCTGTTAGAATCCATTCCAAGGAGAGGATCTTAGAATTTAGGAACACTAACTTTGCGAAGATGGGCCAATACCTAAGGGAGTCGTTAGTTGGATGGGAACAGCTGGGGGATGTAGAAAAACAGTGGGAAAAACTGAAAGGGAGTATTTTAAGGGCAACCAACCTTTTTGTTAAAATGGTAAATAAAGGCAAAAGGAGACCGCTATGGTTTTCGAAGGAAGTAGCTGAAAAAGTGAAGAAAAAGAAGGAGGCCTTCATGAAATACAAGAGATCACAGAGAGAGGAAGACAGGCATCTGTATTTGGAAAAACTTAGAGAAGCTAGCAAAGTAGTCAAGAAGGCAAAGATTCAAAAGGAGGAGGAAATAGCCAATGCAATAAAATGGGGGGATAAGACATTTTTCAGATATATTAGTGAGAAGAGGAAGGGCAAAAGTGGTATTGTCAGACTCAAGGGTGCAGGGGGGGGGGGGGGGGGGAATATGTAGAAGCTGATAAGGATAAAGCGGAATTGCTTAACAAATATTTTTGTTCTGTGTTCACAGATGAAGAACCAGGAGCAGGACCTCAGAAAACACCCACAAAAAGGAACAGAAGCGAGGGACATCTTGAACAATTTTCAGAAGACTGTGTTCGTGAGAAACTAGCTCAACTTAAAGTAGACAAAGCGATGGGACCGGGTGGGATACACCCTAGAATATTGAGGGAACTTGGGGACGTTTTAGCAACTCCACTGACTGACCTTTTCAATGCCTTGTTGGAGTCGGGAGTGGTGTCAAAGGACTGGAGAGAGGCTCATGTGGTGCCTTTACACAAAAGCGGAAGTGAGGATGTGGTTGAAAACTACAGGCCGGCTAGTTTAACTTCGGTGGTGAGTAAATTATTGGAAACGCTGCTGAAAGAGAAAATAGTGAGGTTTCTGGAGTCCAGCGGATTACAGGATCCGAGGCAGCATGGATTCACCAGAGGCAGGTCTTGTCAGACAAATCTGATTGATTTCTTTGACTGGGTGACCAGGGAGTTGGACCGAGGGAGAGCTCTAGATGTGGTGTATTTAGATTTCAGTAAAGCCTTTGACACTGTTCCTCACAGGCGACTTATAAACAAACTGAGCACCCTAGGGATGGACCCTAAAGTTACTGCTTGGGTTAGAAATTGGTTGGGTGGGAGGCGACAAAGAGTACAAGTAAATGGAGCTCACTCTGAGGAGAAGGATGTTACCAGTGGTGTGCCCCAGGGATCTGTCCTTGGTCTGATTCTTTTTAACATCTTTGTTAGCGATATAGCGGAAGGGCTGTTGGGTAAGGTTTGCCTCTTTGCAGATGATACCAAAATCTGCAATAGAGTAGACACCCAGGAAGGTGTAGATAACATGAGGGGAGATCTAGCTAAGCTGGAAGAATGGTCTAGAATTTGGCAGCTGGGATTTAATGTTAAAAAATGTAAGGTCATGCATTTGGGCTGCAGCAATCCAAGGGAGCAATATAGTATAGGGGGTGAAGTACTTTTGTCCACTAAAGAAGAGCGGGACCTAGGCGTGGTTGTGTCTGATGATCTTAAAGTAGCTAAACAGGTAGAAAAGGCGACGGCAAAAGCTAGAAGGATGCTTGGGTGCATACTAAAAAACAATAAACTTGACCCAAGAGACCCAAACTCTTACCGACCGATAGCCAGCATTCCATTTATAGCTAAAATAATAGAAAAAAACGTCCAATTACAATTACAAGACCATATCGATGAACACAAACCCTTAGACTCTCACCAGTTTGGCTTCCGCCCCTATCACGGTGTAGAAACCCTTCTAACTACACTGATAGACTTCCTCATCAAAGGCACAGACGATAGCAGTCAAGGCTTCCTACTCCTCTTCATAGACATTTCTGCCGCCTTTGACAACATTAACCACCTCACTTTGATCAATAGACTAGAAAATCTAGGAATAGGTGGGACAGTACTCAATTGGTTTAAGTCTTACATCACAAACAGACTAATACGTGTTCAAATAGACCAGGAAGTGTCAGAAAACCTTCCCCCAAGGACAAGGAATACCCCAGGGATCCGCCCTTTCTGCCCTCCTTTTCAACCTGTACCTCCAACCCATTACAAAAATATTCAGAAAACACAAAATTAGTCACTTTATCTATGCTGATGACATCATGCTTGCTCTCCCCATATCCACCAAAAATCCTACCTACGATGCCCTATCAAAATGCATGATGGAGACCACCTCCTGGATGGAATCTAACTACCTTAGCATCAACCTCAAAAATACAGAGTCAATGTTCGTAACAAGATCACCAGTGACCGAGGACACCTATCCAACATCAATCTCAATCATAAATACAACTATACCCGTCAAAAAAGAGGTAAAATACCTAGGGGTAATAATAGACCATACACTCACCATGCTACCACATATAAAACAGACGGTAAAAACCATATTCTACAAACTCAAAACCATACAACACCTAAGACCCCTTCTTGACACCCATGACTTTAGATCAGTTGTTAACACACTCATCACCCCACACTTTGACTATTGTAATAGTCTCTTAATTGGCCTACCTCAAAAATGTTCATACCTACTTCAAAGAGCCCAGAACATCTGTGCCAAAGTAGTCACTAAAGCCCGCCTTGTAGACCATGTAACCCCAATAATGCTGGAACTGCATTGGCTCCCTATAAACAGCAGAATCAGATATAAAATCCTCCTAATCACATTCAAGCTCCTAAACAACATCGCCCCCTCATATCTATCCATGCTATTACATACCCCATCAGAATCAAGAACTCGCAGACTAAACGCAACACACTCACTTGAAATACCAAATTCATTCAAAAAAACTAAAAAATCCACCAGCACCAGAGCCTTCTCATTCACTGCCCCCATGCTCTGGAATAATCTCCCAATAAACCTTCGGATCATAAAAGACCTCACCCAATTTAGAAAGGAACTCAAGACATATCTTTTCTCCGAACACTATGAAATCCCATACCCCCAAGTCCAACCACACACCATCCCCAAACACTCAAACACAAAGCCCTAAAATCACACTCAACTACCCACACACATACACTCACCACATACTCCCACCACATACACCCCAAAATACTCCCAAGAGATGAAAAAAAAAAAAAGGAAATAAATTCCTCCACACACACACACACATATGAAAGGTAGAAAACTCTGACTACCTGTAAAAAGGTAGAAAAATTCTGATCAACACTATGATACAGAAACTTATTAATGTATATAAAATGTAAATAGTTTCGACAATTAATGCACAGTTATTTGTATAAAGTTACAATGTTATAAATCTCTGTTAATAACTATTATCTGTATAAAGTTAAAAATCTCTGTTCCATGTAATGTATACATTAGTATACAAATTTGTTTACTTGTTCCATGTAAACCGCCACTGATCTCTGGAAGGGGCGGTATAGAAGAAATAGATAAATAAAATAAATAAATAAATAAATAAATACGGAGAGGAATGGCTAGCAGAAAAAAGGAGGTGATAATGCATCTGTATAAGTCTTTGGTGCGACCTCATTTGGAGTATAGTGTGCAATTCTGGAGACCACACCTTGTCAGACGGCTGCCTTGGTGAGAATCTTCACAGTCTTGGCAAGTGCATATATCTATATGATTTGCAAGGGATTGTGGGCAATGTAGTTCATTCACACCAGACACAGCTGCTGACAATAATTTAGTTGTGCTCAAGTGTTAAAGCCAATAAGATATTTATTTATGGGGTTATTTCTCTTGGTAGCACATAAATCAGGTTACTTGCTTCCAGTGTTTAACTTGGAAAAACAAAATCAAAATCAGGAAAACAACATTCAAACTTGTCAGGCATTAGCTAATGTTTTCTTAGCATATATCAAACAAATGAAAAGCCACAAAGAAAGAAAAAAAAGGTTCTGATAACTTCCCACATAGTTTCAGAAGTGATTCTCTCCTAGCTCACAAGCAATTAGGTAAGGCTCAATTGCTAGTAGTTATCCAGCTGAAACCCCTTAGCTGGCTTGCTTTCTACTGTGTGGGTCAAATCCTGCTTCAGGAGCTTTTCTGAGTAGATTAAAGAACAAGTTTGTATTTCTTTGTGATGGTTGCTGTACTTTAGAACAGAAAATCACCAAAGGAGTTTGGACAGAGAGCAGTCCATATAAACACATTCTTCATCTGCAATCATTCCCCCTTCTTCAACAAGCATGGGTTCAATATCATGGATTGGCACAGATGAATCTCTCAATGGAGCACTTTCAGGAGAATACTTGTTTCCCTGCTGTCTTTCAAGGTTATAGCTAGGGCATAGATCAGTGTTCATACCTGAGCTTCCATTGCTGTTAGAGTTCCTCTCTATATAGCCTGGCCAGTATGTAGTCCAGTTCTTATGTCCAGCCTTCCAATCCAGATCCCTGGACACTGGATCTCTCTTCACATACCTTCTGGCACGGGTCTTAGGGTCCCTTCCACGTGCAGCCGTCTCTCTCACAGGTACCGTCTGGAGATTCCTAGCTCTGCAGCACCATTCCTCTGGCTTTCCCCAGTCCAATGGTGTATGCTGGCCCTTGGAATGCCTCCCAGTATACGTACTGCTCTGGACTCTTCTAGACCTCTCAAAGGCTTTTCTCTTCCTTCTTCCAAAGGGTTTCTTTCCCTCTCTGTCCGTCCGGTTTGGCTTCTGCTTCTGATGATCTTTCAGATGAAACTGATGATCAAGCTCAAGCTGATTCTCAGGATAATGAGGATAATTCTCTGTAGAATAAACTTTACCTTTATTCTGCCTAGATGAGTGCTCCTCCCTAACACAGCGCAGCTGTGCTGAATCAGGCCCTGCCCTTTGAGATGAGTGCTTAGGGATTACCTCATAGCCCTCCTGATTGAACACACGTTTCCCCACTTCAGCTCCTCTAATGGCTGCTGGAAACCTGGTGCATTCTGGGACTGGTAGTCTTTTATGGGAAAATTCTGTTTTCTTATTTCTACCAGAACTGACAGGTTGCTTGTTCAGAGTCACTTCACCTTTCCTATAGCTCCTTCCTGAGCTATGATAAGCTTCCTTATCACAACCTTCAAAAGGATGCGAACAGGATGGAGTCAGTGCAGAGGGTGGCTACTAAAATGATTAGTGGGCTTCATTATAAAGCATATGAGGACAGACTTAAGGATCTTAATATGTACACCTTAGAGGAAAGGCGGGATAGAGGTGATATGATTGAGATGTTTAAATACTTCCGTGGCATAAACGTTCAGGTAGAGAGCCTCTTTCAATTGAAAGCAAGTTCTGCTACGAGGGGACATGGGGTGAGGGTGAAGGGAGATAGATTCAGGAGTGATATGCGGAAATATTTCTTTACGGAAAGAGTAGTGGATCCATGGAATAGTCTTCCAGTGGAGGTGGTAGAGATGAGGACAGTAACTGAATTCAAAAAAGCATGGGACCAACACAGAGGATCTCTAAAGGTAAAAAGTGGACTGTTGTAGTTGTTGATATGGAAGGACAGACTAGATAGACCATGTGGTCTTTTTCTGTCATCATGTTTCTATGTTTCAGTGTGTGAGAGGGAGGTGGATTTGATGGGAGTGGGAGGGGGCAGTGCACAACATTTAGCAGCTTGGGGCATTGCGTATGTATTCAATTGGGGTCTTTCATTGATTGAGAGGTAGACAAAGGAGAGATCTTCTGTTTTCAGGGATAGGAAGGGAGGGGAGAGGGCTCTGAAGGGAGAAGTAGTAACTGAAGTCTTATGGCTGCTGGAGTATGGGTAGGATCATTAAATGTTAGAGGGCTAAACTCCCTCAAAAAAAATTGCTAGGTCTGGAGTTGTAGCAATTGGGCTGGCAAATAGCCGAAGCCTCCCGCCGGGGCAACTTTGCCGGTATGGAACCCTCAAGGGCAATGCCAGAGGCATCTCGATGCTTGGAAGGAGATCTATCCTTTGAGGACCGGCTGGACTTATGTTTAGTTACCTGAGATCCATGGGAGGAAGATGAAGCCCTGGAAGACGTCGATGCCACCGAAGCTGCATCGGAGGGAAAAAGGGCACTGAGCTTGGCAGCTCGATTCTGTCGACCCCTTTTGGACATCATGGCACAAGCCATGCACTTGGAGATGGCGTGGTCAGGACCTAAACATTTAAGACACCAGTTGTGGGTGTCGGTGACGGAGATGGTACTGCCACATTTGGTGCATTTTTTAAAACCTGAGGCGGGTTTCTCCATGGTGGAGAAAATTTTGGGCCTAAGGCCCAAAATGGCACATGCACCTGAAAAGAAAAGTTTGGAAAAAAAGAATACTATTTTTTAAAAAGAAAGAAAGAACTGGCGGTTCCGGTGTAACGTCGAGGAAGGCAGGCGCGACCACAAAAAAGAAGAATAAGTAAAAACATTTTCTGCGGTGACAAGAACATGACCTGCTGGCTCCACGGAAAACGAAGAACTGGAGAGAGGCAGTTGGGAAAGGCGGGAATGCAGCACGCAGGCGCTGTGGGATGCTCCGAAAAGCTTTCCTATTGGACGCTGGGGAGTGTTCCTGCGCAGGCTCCGTCGGTACCGACGATACCCCATATGTGAAGACTACATTCCTGCTTGTTCCTGGAGATAGCCTGTATTTTTTTAGTATCCATGGGGCAAATAAAAAGGCGGCTGGGATAGCAATTTTGATTTAGGGCAATGTGGCCTTCCAAATATCTGGGGTAAATAGGGTTAAGGAGGAGAGAATACTCTTGGTTTGGTGGAGGGGGGAAAGATGCTGGGACAATCTATAACCCTTTTGAATATGTATGGATCTAACGAGGACCAGGTGGTGTTTTGGGCAGAATTGGATAAATGGGTGGAGGGAAAGATACAGGGGGCATTACTTGTGGAGTGGTGATTTTAATGTAATTTTTAAACTGACAGGTCATGGAGGAGAGGGGGGAATGTGATTAGAGAGAAAGATGGTAGGGGAGAAGCTGTTAGAAACTGGATGAAGAAACATGGACTAATGGAGCTCTGGAGGTCCTTGCACCCAAAGGAGGACTACATGTTTTATTCACACACCCCCTACCCCATGATACATATAGTAGGTTTGGACAAGTTCCTGAAGGAAAGGTCCATAAACCATTATTAACGTGGACGCAGAATATCCACTTCTTCCCTCAATACAAGCATTGTGGAACCTGTGTCTTTTGGGGAACTACTAGGTACTTGTGACCTAGATTGGCTACTGTTGGAAACAGGATACTGGGCTTGATGGACCTTGGTCTGACCCAGTATGGCATCTCTTATGTTCTTATGATTGATCTGATTTTGGAGGATTCAGAGTGGGTTCAAAGTTTGGGAGCATCAGGCACTGAGTCTTTCACCTGGATGGACCATGCTCCATTATGGGGGGAGTTTGCTAGGGGATCAGTATTAAGGAGGCACAACTATTAGAAATTAAATTATAGAGGGGGGGGGGAGAGAAGTAGTGCGATTCCTGAGATTTAAAAAACAAAACAAAAAAAAAAACCCACCACATTTGTAGCCAAAGAGTCTGGAAGAGTTGTGGGCCATTGGGACTCTATTCCAGGAGGCAATACTCCAGTGATAATCTGGTATCTTATAGAAGTCTGGGATGGAGGGTAGGAGTTGAGTTTAAGTCCAAAAGAGGTGCTGGAGTACAGCTTGGCCAAAGACAGGAGAGTCTGTCCAGACAGCAGTGTGCAGCAAAAGTATGAATGGAGAACCAGGTAGCTGCCCGGCAGATGTCCTCAATGGATACTGCATATGTTGATTAGCTAAGAGGTTGCCATAGCCTGCACATTACGAGCGGTGACATGACCTCCAGAGAGTCCTGCTTTAGACATGACCTCCAGAGAGTCCTGCTTTAGGCATAAGCAAGAGAAATGCAATCTGCTATCCATCTAGATAGAGTATGTTTCGTCGGAGTTCCAGTGACATCAGAAAGCTGAATGGACGGAGCAGAGTGAATCTACAATAAAACTCTCCTTTTAAATGCAAAAATAAGCTCACAGCCCAAACACAAGCGAGATCACCCCATTGGCAGTCACACTCATGTCAGTGAGGAAGGCATATCAGTCCAGTTATGTCTGGCGGGACCGGTCTTGTGGGCAGAGCTCAGATCGCTCTGAGAGGTTAAGTGATTCAGCAAGCTCGGCAGATGGGCGGTCCTAGGAGAAACACCACAAGGCCAAATGAAGATTTTTAACACACCAAGAGCTGAAAGAGGAGATACCCTTCCTCCAACAGGATCTGAAGACCACGGTGGAGACACTGCAATATGATCTGACTAAATTGGAAGGGCGAGTGCTCAAGGTGGAGGACCACGTGCAGCACCATGCAGCAGAGCTGGAGAAAATAGAGAGAGGCTGGGAGAGTCTACGGCAGACTGGATCAACTCCAAGAAAAAAACTGAAGATCTGGGATAAAACCCGGCAAGGGAATCTGCGAATGTGAGGTATCAAGGGGAGGAATTCAAAGACTATCGGTGGTGCAAGCACTTTTCTCACAAATACTGCAGCTCAGAGGGGACAAAGAGGAAGTTACCAACAGTTCGGTGAGCATCAAGAGAGCACACATATGTCTGGGCGAGTCTCAGGAAAACAGACCTTGGGATATCGTAGTGTGCCTGAGCTCCTACTCAATTAAGGAGAGACTGTTGTGCATCGCTCAAAAATTTGGGCATGTAGCCTGGAAAAATTGTGAGGTAGAATTCTTCAACGATCTATCCCAAGGGGCATTGCTGAAATGCAGAGCCATGCGGGAGTTGACATCTTGAGGACAACAGGCATCAGGTACAGGTCACTGCATCCATTCAGAATTCTTTTTACAATAAATGCTACTTCCTGAAAGGTGAGAGAGGTGGAAGAGGCCTGGCAGGCTCTGAAAGAGCTGGGATGTGAGGGGTTACCCACACTGTGAAACAAACAGCAAGGAACATCGAAGGATCGGGACTAGAAAGGGGGTCTGTTACTTCTGGAGAGAAATCTGCAACTGTGAGTATATACTGCTGGTAACTTTCTAAAAATAATTCTTTGTATTAAAGCTACTTAATCTGTGAACCCACTGTTTTTTGTTGGGTCAGTTAGGGAATAGTAGCAGCAATTAAAATTTGAATTTAAAACAGAGGAGAACTTTCTGGTTACATTTCATACCCAGTAGAGAGCTTGTAGTTTAAATTTAATAGTAACTCAGGGCCAAGTAACAGCAAAGTACTTTTAGTTTAAATTTAACACACAGAAGAGAGCTTTCTGGTTAAATTTAGAACCCAGCAGAGAGCTTGTAGTTTAAATTTCATAAGAAGTTGGAGCCTAGCAGCAGCTAAGAGCTATAATTTATTTATTTATTTTATTTATTTATTTAACTGTATTTATATCCCGTTTTTCACCGGGTCAAAGCGGCGTTACATAAAAGGGGGGGGGGGGGGAATTACAATATAGGGTGGGGCCTTCACCAGGGGGCAACATTGATGATTCTGGGATAAATAAACATTGGACATGGACAGAGTTAGAGGCATATTGAGTCACTGGATTATGGTGGGCAATTTAATGGTGGGCAATTTAAATCAAATCAGAATTTAGCTTACCTCAGCAGCACAAGACAGGGTACTGTGTAGCAGCCCTCTTTTAATAAGTGTTAAGGATTAAAGTTTTGCAGGAAACAAAATCTGCTGTAGAATCTATATGGATTGAAATTCCATATAAAAGGGGGAAGACAAAGGCAGTGGGGGTGTACTATTGAGCACCTAGCCAGAATGACCAAATGGATGATGAAATGCTCAAAGAAATCAAGGAAGCTAACAAAAGTTACAGCGCAGTAATAATAATGGGTGATTTCAATTACCCCGGTATCGACTGGGTCAGTGTCACGTCAGGACATGCTAGGGAGATAAAGTTCCTAGATGAAATAAATGACTGCTTCTTGGAGCAGCTGGTTCATGAACCGACCAGAGGGGAAGCCATATTAGACCTAGTCCTTAGTGGAACACCAGATCTAGTGCAAGAGATAAGGGTGTTGGGGCCACTTGGCAATAGTGATCATAGCATGATCGCCTTTGATTTAATTAGTGGAGGAGGGATAGTAAGGAAATCCACAGTACTACCTTTTAACTTTCGAAAGGGAGACTATGATAAAATGAGGAAAACAGTTAAGAAAAAACTAAAAGGAGCAGTTGCAAAGGTTAAAGACGTACATCAAGCTTGGGTGTTGTTGAAAAATACTATCTTGGAAGCCCAGACCAGCTGTATTCCACGCTTTAAGAAAAGTGGAAGGAAGTCCAAAAAACTGCCAGCATGGTTTAAAGGTGAGGTCAGAAAGGCTGTTGTTGCCAAAAAAGTATCTTTCAGGAAATGGAAAAAAGAGCCAAACGATGAAACCTGGAAACAGCACAAGCACTGGCAAGTCAAATGCAAGGCATTGATAAGGCAGGCAAAGAGAGAATTTGAGAAGAAGCTTGCTGTGGAAGCAAAAACACGAAATAAAGACCTTTTCAAGTACATTCGTAGCAAAAAACCTGTGAGAGTCAGTTGGTCCATTAGATGATAAAGGGGCTAAAGGAGCACTAAGAGGCGACAAGGCGATAGCGGAGAGACTGAATGAATTCTTTGCTTCGGTCTTTACTGAGGAAGATGTAGGGATGTTACCCCTGACCGAAGTGGTATTTAAAGGTGCAGAAGAATTGAAGGAAATATCGATACATCGGGAAGATGTCTTACAACTATTAGATAAACTGAAGAGTAGCAAATCACCTGGGCCGGATGGTATACATCCAAGGGTGTTGAAAGAACTGAAATATGAGATTGCAGACCTGCTATCAGTAATCTGTGAACTATCATTAAAATCATCTCTAATACCTGAAGATTGGAGGATCGCCAATGTAACACCAATTTTTAAAAAGGGTTCCAGGGGTGATCCGGGAAACTACAGACCGGTGAGCCTGACGTCAGTACCAGGAAAAATGGTAAAAACCATCATAAAGAATAAAATTACTCAGCATGTAGATAGTCACGACCTAATGGGAGACAGCCAACATGGCTTTAGACAAGGAAGATCTTGTCTTACTAATCTGTTATGTTTTTTTGAAGGAGTGAATAAACAGGTGGACAAAGGTGAGTCGGTTGATATTGTGTATCTGGACTTTCAGAAAGCCTTTGACAAGGTCCCTCATCAGAACTTTTGGCAAAACTAAAGAGTCATGGGATAGGAGGCAGTGTACTATTGTGGATCAGGAACTGGTTAAAAGATAGAAAGCAGAGGATAGGGCTAAATGGCCAATTTTCCCAATGGAGAAAGGTGAATAGTGGTGTATCCCAGGGATCTGTGCTGGGTCCGCTGCTTTTTGACATATTCATAAATGACCTGGAAAGTGGAACAACGAGTGAGGTTATCAAATTTGCAGATGACACAAAACTATTTAAAGTTGTTAAAACCCAAGAGGATTGTGGAAAATTGCAAGAGGATCTTGATAAATTGGAAGACTGGGCATCAAAATGGCAGATGAAATTTAATGTGGACAAGTGCAAAGTTATGCACCTAGGGAAGAACAACCCAAACTATGGTTACACGATGCATGGTTCCACATTAGGAACCACCACCCAGGAAAAAGATTTAGGCGTCATTGTGGATACCATATTAAAACCCTCGGCCCAGTGTGCAGCGGCGGCCAAGAGAGCAAATAGAATGCTAGGTATGATAAGGAAAGGAATGGAAAATAAAACAAAAAATATTATAATGCCTCTATATTGTTCCATGGTGAGACTGCACCTTGAATATTGTGTGCAATTCTGGTCGCCGTATCTTAAAAAGGATATAGCGATTTTAGAAAAGGTTCAGAGAAGAGCCACCAAAATGGTAAAGGGGATGGGAAGGATACTCCTATGAAGAAAGGCTAAAAAGGTTAGGGCTCTTTAACCTGGAAAAGAGACGGCTGAGGGGAGATTTGATAGAAGTCTATAAATTAATGAACGGAGTGGAACGGGTAAACGTAGATCGCTTGTTTACGTTATCAGAATATAGAAAGACTAGGGGACATGCAATGAAGCTACAGGGTAAACTATTTAAGACTAATAAAAGAAAATATTTTTTCACTCAACGTGTAATCAAACTCTTTAATTTGTTACCGGAGGATGTAGTAAAGGCTGTTAGTGTAGCTGGGTTTAAAAAAAGGTTTGGACAAGTTCCCGGAGGAAAGGTCCATAAACCATTATTAAGAAGTGACCGAAGATATCAATGCTTGACCCAGTACAAGCATTGTGGAACTTGTGTCTCTTGGGGAAACTGCTAGGTACATATGACCTAGATTGGCCACTGTTGGAAACAGAATACTGGGCTTGATGGACCTTGGTCTGACCCAGTATGGCATCTCTTATGTTCTTATTTTATTTATTTATTTAGCTGTATTTATATCCCGCTTTTCACCAGGTCAAAGCGGTCAATTGGGGGATACATTTAACACAAGGGGATATGAGACACATACGCTAATACTTACAGGGAACATGGGCAATGGAGGGTTAAGTGTCTTGCCCAAGACCACAAGGAGTGCCTATAGGACTAGAAATCCCAGTCCCTCCGGCCTGAGATTGCTGTCCCCAGGTGGGACTTGAACCCCCGGCCCTCCGGCCTGAAGTACCTTGTCCTAACCACTAGACCACTCCTCCCTGGACTTGAAATGGACTTTGAATTGTGTATGGAACTCACTGGGGCTAAGTTCTACGGGCCCTTTAGGGGCAAAAACACTGAAATGCTAGGGCTTCAGTCATTATATATGAGGGGGTGGAGGGATATAAGGGGCGAAGTAACGTGGAATGGGGGGGGGGAAGGGAGGAGGCTGGATTGATGAGTAGGTGAACTTACAGGAGGTGGTATTGTCAAGGGCTGAGAGGAAGGGACAGGGTTGGGAGTGGGAGGCTAGGGAGATATATGGATGGGGATGTGAATGCCAGTGAGGTTTATGGGTATGTGCTGTGATGGGAGAGAGGGAAAGAGTTGAATGGGAGGCTGCTTGACATCATGGGAAGTGTGACTCCTAGGCAGGGGAGCAAGAATGGGGTGGAGGACGGTGGGGCTGGGGGGAGAGGCGGGTGGTACAATAGGGTAATGATACACATTGGCTTGTTGACTGTTAAGGGCTTGAATTCGCCCATCAAACAGCAGAGCTTGTCTTGAAAGATATAGAAGGGGAATTGGGATATCATTCTTTTGCAGGAAATACATTTGCAGCATTGGGATGAAGGGAGATTAAGGCATCAGCAATATCCAAATCAGTTTTATTCTGTAGGCCTGGGGGGGCAGGGGAGTTAAAGATTCTGATTCGGATAGGCAGGGGGTGTTTCAAATTGGGGATTATTTCAGGGACACAGAAGGTAAGGTAGTGAGGGTTAGGGGGCAGATAGGGAGAGCACAGGTTACTGTGGTATCTGTTTATGCTCCTAGAGGGGGGGTGATGTCGGGTTCTGGAAAGGAGTTGGAGAGCTATTAGACAGTAGGTGGGGATTTTAATATTGCCCTTCAGTCTCAGTGGAACAGGAAGTTGAAAACAAGGGATAAGGGGGTAGATATTGGAAAACTTTGGGTCACGTCATGCAGAAATTTGGCCTGGTGGATGCATGGCGGACACCTTACCCTACCAGTATGGAAAAGAAGTAATTAGTCCTTACCTGCTAATTAGTGTTCCTGAAGGAACTTCAAGTCCAGTCCCTTAACTTCTGGGTTGCGCAACCCTTCCAGCAGCTTGGAGGCTGAGCCCATCATCCTTTTGATGATGGTGGGGTATAAATACCCCTGGCACCACCCACTGGCACCAGTAATCTATTGCAAAAGCAGACTTAAAGGATAGATAATAAAGAACTTATAACCATTTGACAACCTGCAATAACTAACACACCTCCTAAACTAGTAAACCTTTTTTTTTATTTTTTTATCAGGAGGTAAAGGAAAAAAGGGAAAGGAGGAGGAGGTTTCCCTGAGGCCACGAAGGCCCTCCACCCTTTCCAGCTGAACCTCTTTTCACGGACTGCCACTTGGTGCGGGTCCTAAGCAAGAGAACCCCACGAATTTGTTCTGTAACCTGTCTTCGGTCCGCCACCTGAAACTACGTAACTCGGGCAGGATCAGGGACTGGACTGAAGTTCCTTCAGGAACACTAATTAGCAGTTAAGGACTAATTACTTCTTCCTTATCACTTCAGTCCAGTCCCTTAACTTCTGGGATGTAACAGAGCAGTCTAAATCTGGGAGGGGTTCGTTATCCCGGACCGAAGCACTGCGCTGCCAAACCTGGCATCCGACGCCCCTTGGACATCTAGCCTATAATGCTTGGTGAAGGTGTGGAGGGACGACCAGGTAGCCGCTCTGCAAATGTCCAGTGGCGGCACCAAACTATTTTCCGTCCAGGACGTTGCCTGCGCTCTAGTTGAATGCGCGCTAAGCACTCCTGGAACCTGCTTCCCTCTGAGGAGATAAGCCGAGGCAATCGCCTCCCTGATCCACCTAGAAATGGAAGCCTTGGCCGCTGCTTCTCCCTTATGCGGACCTCCAAACTGAACGAATAAGCGTTCTGACTTCCGGAAAGGCGCTGTGCGGGCGAGGTACCTCTTCAGCACTCTATGCACATCCAGGAGCCTAAGCTTCTCTCCATCCCCCGTTTGATCCCTTACCGCGAAAGAGGGCAGAGATATCGACTGATTTATATTAAAAGGAGAGGTGACCTTAGGTAAGAAAGACGGAACTGTACGCAAGACCACCTTATCCCTAAAGAAGGAGAAAAATGGAGGTCGGGACGACAAGGCTTGAAGCTCTGAAACGTGTCTGGCCGAGCAAATCGCCACTAAAAATACCGTCTTTAGTGTCAAGTCCTTCAGGGAGGACTTCCTCAGCGGTTCGAAAGGTTCTCCAGATAAGACATTCAAGACTAGGTTGAGGTCCCAAGGGGGGATAACAGATCTTTGCTGGGGACGTAACCGTCTAACCCAGGGGTGGGCAAACATTTTGACTTGAGGGCCACAATGGGTTCATATATTGGACCCGGGGGCCGGACCAAGAGTAGATGGACGGTGTGTATGTGTGAATTAATATAAATTAAATTTAAATTTTAACATTAAATGTTTAGATTAATTTAAGGTAGAAAAGCATAAAAAGTTATTTTACAAAACTTTTATGCAATGTATTTCTTTCATAAAATAGTACCTTCAATTTTAGTGGCCGTAGTTTGCCCATCCCTGCACTAGACCATGCCTCCTACTTCCTTCTGTGGATGGGTCTTCTGGTTTCTGAAGCGTGGTAGCCAAAGTGGGGGCTGTCCCACCCGCTTCATCCGAAAAGATGGGGTGGGCAAGATATGAGCGAGATTTAAGATTCTGAATCACCTCACATGAATCTGCAGTTATTGCGTGCCGAAGCGTCAGGAAGTGGGATATCCAGATCCTCCCAAGTGACCAGCCCATTTCCTGTCCTAGCCCCCCCCATAGCCCATTACCAGTCCTAGCCCCCCCATAGCCCATTACCAGTCCTAGCCCCCCCATAGCCCATTACCAGTCCTAACCCCACCATAGCCCATTACCAGTCCTAACCCCCCCATCAGCCCACAGCCCATTGCCAGTCTTAACCCCCCCATAGCCCACAGCCCATTACCAGTCCTAACCCCCCCATCAGCCCGCAGCCCATTGCCAATCTTAAGCCCCCAATAGCCCATTACCAGTCCTAAACCCACCCCCCATCATCAGCCCCCAGCCCATTGCCAGTCCTCACCCCCCCCCCCCATCGGCACACCGCCCACTGCCATTCAAAACCCCCCCCCCCCCCCCCCATCGGCTCATGGAAATTTTTTTAAAAAGCTGGCCGCTGCCGCCGCATGCCCCCTCTGCCCGGCTGAACTCTCCCGGCGCAGCTGAAGCCCTCTGCTCCGGCTTGCAGATACGCGAAGGGAGAGTGTCTCCCTCGCGTCTCTGTTAAGCCCGCAGGGACTGATGGGAAGCAGGGGCTGATGGGAAATTTCCCATCTGCCCCTGTGGGCTTAACAGAGATGCGAGGGAGACACTCTCCCTTCGCATATCTGCAAGCCGGAGCAGAGGGGGCCGGATTAAAAGGTCCGCCGGGCCGTAGTTTGCCCATCCCTGGTCTAACCGCTCTCAAAAACCTGCCCACATCTGAATGTACCCCTAGACATTTGCCTCTGACCTTCCCCCTATAGCAAGAGATAGCTGCCAGCTGGACTCGCAAGGAGCTAGGCGCTTGACCCTTCTCGAAACCTGCCTGAAGGAACTCCAGGACCTCGGGGACTGATGCTGAGAGGGGCCTGATTCGACGTTCTAAACACCAGGCTTCAAAGATACGCCACACTCACGTAAGAAAGGCAGGTGGAACGCTTGCGAGCGCTCAACAAGGTTGAGATTACTGAGCCCGAGTACCCCCGCTTCAAGAACCTCGCCCTTTCAATAGCCAGGCCATAAGTGAGAACCGATGCACGTGGGGCATGCGTACCGGACCCTGACGCAAGAGTTCCTCCTTGCAGGGAAGCCACCACGGCCGGTCGGCCGTCAACCTCACAAGGTCTGCATACCAAGGACGCCAAGGCCAATCCGGGGCTATGAGAATTACCAATCCTTGGTGGGCTTCTACCCGTCGCAGAACCCTCCCTATGAGCGCCCATGGAGGGAACACAGAGAAGGCCCTCTGAAGGCCAGCTTTGGGCCAGGGCATCCAAGCCTTCGGACATCCTTTCCTTTCTGCGACTGAAAAACCGGCTCGCCTTTGTAGACGTGTACCGAGCCATGAGATCCATGATTGGTGTCCCCCACCGGGCAACCACTTGATCGAACACTTCCTGCACCAGCTCCCACTCTCCGTGGTCTATCCTGAACCTGCTGAGGTAATCGGCAGTCACGTTGTCTGTTCCGGCCACGTGCTGTGCCGACAGCGCCAGCAAATGGCTCTCGGCCCACTGCAAGAGGACATCTGCCTCCTTCTCCAAGGACGGGCTGCTCGTTCCCCCCTGACGGTTGATGTAAGCCACCGCGGTAGCGTTGTCGGATAGGACGCGGACTGCCCTCTGACGAACCAAGAGCTCGAGAGCCCGGAGAGCTAAGGTTACCGCCCTCAACTCCAGCCTGTTGATAGACCACTGCGACTCTCTCGGAGTCCAGTGGCCCTGGGCGAATTGCCCCTCGCAGTGAGCGCCCCAGCCTGCTAGGCTCGCATCCGTCGTCAGTTGAGTCCACTGAGGAGTCTCGAGTGGCATCCCGCAGCCCAGGTTCCTTGAACTTGTCCACCACCGCAGAGACCTCCTGATCCGGGGAGGGCAGGGAATCCGTCTGGATAAGGGGTGATGTTGATGGGACCATTGCTGCAAGAGGGTACGCTGGAGAGGTCGCATATGAGCCCGGGCCCAAGGAACTACTTCTATTGCCGCTGACATGGTGCCCAGCAGTTGAAGGTAATGCCAGGCTGAGGGGCATCTTGTTAACAGAAAACGGGAAACGAGATTTCTCAGGTCGATTAACCTCTGCTTTGAAAGGAACACCCTTCCCCTTCTGGTGTCGAACCGAGCTCCAAGGTACTCGATCTCCTGGTTGGGAATTAAACTGCTCTTCGCACGATTGATGACCCATCCCAACTTCGAGGAAATCCACGACCCTGGCGGTCGCCACGTGACTCTCCTCTTCTGACTTTGCTCATATCAGCCAATCGTCCAGGTAAGGATGGACTAGGATTCCTTCTTTTCGAAGAGCCGCAGCCACTACCACCATTACCTTGGTGAACGTCCTGGGAGCTGTCGCTAGCCCGAAAGGGCAGGCCTGAACTGGAAATGGCCGCTTGGTATGGCAAATCTTAGGAACTGTTGATGAGACTCTCTGACCGGGATGTGTAAATATGCTTCTGTCAAGTCTAGGGATGTCAGGAACTCTCCCTGCCGAACGGCAGCAATCACTGACCTCAGGGTTTCCATGCGGAAGTGAGGAACTCCGAGACAGCAGTTGATTTACTTTAGATCCAGAATAGGACGGAAGGAATCTTCCTTCTTTGGAACTACAAAATAAATGGAGTATCGACCGAACCCTCTTTGGTCTTATGGTACCAGCAACACCGCTCCCAGCGCTATGAGCCTCGAAAGGGTGACTTCCACCGCCGCCTTCTTTTCTGGTGGGCCGCAGGGGGACAGAATAAATGCGGGGGTTACTCTCTTTGTGAACTCGAGAGCGTAACCCTCTCGGATCACCTCTAACACCCACTGATCGGATGTGACTCGGGACCAGGCGGGAAGGAACTGCCTTAAGCGACCTCCCACCGGCAGCACTCCCTCCTGGACCCCCGTTTTCTCATTGTGATTTTCTAGGTGCCGAGGAGGAGGAGGAGGCTCCAAAACCTCTACCTGCCCTGCGAAACCCACGGAAGCTCTGACCCCTGGAGGGAAAAGGGCCCCTGGGGAAAGGGTTCGGTCTGGGCTGTCGGAATCTTCGGAAGTCCTTTGGCTGACTCCGCACCGGCGCCGAAGAACGACCCAGCCTTGGTCTATCTTCGGGGAGCCTACCCCCCTTGGACTCTCCCAGCTCCTTTACCAACTTATCCAGGTCTTCCCCAAACAATAGCTTCCCCTTGAAAGGAAGTCGACTCAGGTGAGCCTTTGAAGAAGCATCCGCCGCCCAGTTACGTAACCACAAGTACCTTCTGGCTGCCACAACCGAGGCCATATTCTTCGCCAGACTTCTAATAAGATCATACTGGCTATCTGCTAAGAAGGCCAAACCGGACTAACTTGGTCGTCACCTCTTGGGAGACGCCTGAAGGACTGTCATCCAGTTGCAGCTGTTGTGACCATCTCAACCAGGCTCTAGCCACCCAAGCCCCCGAAAACAGAGGCCTGTAAGGCAAGGGCACTAACATCAAAGGCTTGTTTTAGCAGGGTGTCCAGTCTTCTATCTTGACTGTCTCTCAGAGCCACGCCGCCCACGACCGGTATAGTCATCTTCTTCGTTACCGCCGAGACCGCCGCGTCCACCCTAGGCGATTTCAGGAGGTCCTTGTCCGTTTCCGGCAATGGGTATAGACGAGACATCGCACGTACTCCCCTCAGGGTAGACTCCGGCTGATTCCATTCCTCCTGAATCATCTGACGAACCACTCTGTGGACTGGGAACACTTTCTGAGATTTCCTTACGGCTTGGATCAGCGGATCCTCCAGAGCTTCTTCGTCTGTTGGAGCCTCCGAAGCCATATTGAGTACCTTTAGAGACTCACTTATTAACGCCGGGAGCTCCTCACGCCTAAAAACTCTGACTATGCAGGATTGCTCCTCCTCAAGGATCTCTCCCTCTTCAAGCTCCTCCCCTTCATCTACTCTTTCCTTGTCCGAAAGCTCCTCTTCAGGGAGGTCCCAAGGCGGAGACTCAACAGGTTCCTTGGCCAATAGTCTAGCGCGCTTGGGGGGAGGTCCCGGCTCAAGGGATCTAGCGTTTCCTGCCCCAGCATCCATTCTGTCCCTCGCTGCTACTGGTTCTGCCGATCCCTGCTTGTGTAAGCAGTAGGCTTTGTGCAAAAGCAGGACAAATTCTGGTAAAAATTGACCCCAGTCTCCCTCCGCCCCTGAGGAGGGGGAGGGAAGGGACTGGGAAGGGCCTGGACCATCTGAGGATGAAGGCGGAGGAGAATGGGAATCCCTTCCCTCTTCCGGAAGGTCCCCTGACCCCTAAGGAGCTTGAGACATGCTCAGGTGGATCTCCTGCTCCACGGAAGCGGCCTCTGCTGCACAACCCCTGCAAACTCCTGCTTCTGAGGCCGTCCCTCTACGAGTGCCGCAAGAAGGACACTGTAGCTTGCCCATCATACCTTTCTGAACAGTGCTACCCCCAGGCCCAAAAGAAATTTAAACTTAAAGTGTGCTAAAAAGTAATAAAAGGTAACAAAATGTAAAACAAATAAATTAAATTGAAACAAAGTAAAATAAATTGATGCCAAAGGCTCCCAGCACTCCCCTCCCCTCCAGCCGTGAAAAAACACGGCACCAAAAAGTCTCCAAAACTTCAAATTTTAGACTGAAATTAAATTAAAATACAGATGGAAAGAAGGTTTTATCCTGATACTTGTGGTTTGAAGCTCTGGCACGTAGCAGTTGCAATGAGGGAACCAGCCGTCCTCTGCTGGCTCCCACGTGGTAGGCCGCAGCCACGTGGAGGCCGGGCCTGCGGGTGGAGGTTGAACGCCGCCGAAAGCTACGGGCCCTCCGACCGGGTGGTGGTGGAGGATGGCACTCCACACCCGCTTTTGCCCTCCGCAAAAGCCTCAAGCGCCCAGCCGCCTCGGGGCTGTAGCGCGAGGCAGGAAACACCGCTGCAGGAAGTGTCGGTGCTGCCTCTAGCGCTCAGCCGCCTAGGGGTCTTTGGCGCGAGGCAGTAGCGGCCGTGCCAGAAGATCGCTGGGAAACGGGCGGCGGCGTGCGCAGGAGGAAAGCTCTCCGGTCCTCTCCGCTGCACGGGGAAACCCCTTCCTCTGGAGCCTCAAGGGAGCAGCGTTGAAGACAGCAGAGGGGGGGGGGGGGAGGAACAGGAGACTTAAAGGCACAAGACTAGACTAAGGTACTCTACTGACAGAAGGAGAAAAAGTAAAAAGATAGCCTAAATTAAATAAAATAAAATAAAATTAATTAACTAAATCCTTAGCTAAGACCCCGTAAGCACTCTGGCTTACAGGAACCCTCCAGCTGCTTGGAGGCTGAGATTACTGGTGCCAGTGGGTGGTGCCAGGGGTATTTATACCCCACCATCATCAAAAGGATGATGGGCTCAGCCTCCAAGCTGCTGGAAGGGTTGCGCAACTCAGAAGTTAAGGGACTGGACTGAAGTGACGATAAGGAACACCTTTTACTTGAACCCCCATAAGAACTTCAGTAGGACTGATTTAATATGTTAGATCAATTGTGGATGGCGGGAATGCAGGCTGTGGGAATCGAGCCCAAGACATGGTCAGACCATGGCTCAGTTTGGGTGGAGTTAGTGGACAGGGAACCAGGAGACACCCAATTTTGGCACCTCAATGGAGGTAGATGATGATACTAGAGTAAGTATTAAGAAATACTTTTGCCTAAATAAAGGGGAAGTTCGAGGAGCCATTCTCTGGGAAGGACTTAAAATCGGTAATAAAAAAAGAGATCTATCACGCGAGCATCAAGGCTCAAAAAGGCATGGGGCAGTGGGAGGAACATCTAACTGGGGAGCTCAGGAAGCAGTTTTTAATCTATTAATGGACAGGGGCAAAGAGAGCATAGAAGCTGGGGCAGTTGAGAGCAGAGCAGCAGGAATTATAGGCCAACAAGATAGCTTCGGCACTGCAGTGCACTAGACAGGTTTATTATGAGTGGGGAAACAAGATGGGGAAGGTCCTGGCCAAGAAGATAAAGAGGCAAGTGATTAAAGCTTCCATAACACAGATTCAGGGGACAAACGGAGAGATGAGTAGAAAGGAAAGCTTTAAGGAACAATTTGTACAATTTTATAGGGATTTATATACTAGACAGGGAGCTATAGAAGGCTGGGATAGTGTAGTTACTCACCTGTAACAGGTTTTCTCCGGGAACAGCAGGAATCAGTCCTCACATATGGATGATGTCTGCACTGACTGAGCCCTCACAGAAGTTTGCCCCCAGATTTCAAAGAAAGCCTTCGGGAGATGCCACCACGCATGCGTGGTCCCCTTCTCGCCCAGGGAGCCATCTTGCTCAGTCAGACGACATAGCTAAAAGACGGCAAAAATAAAATAAAAGATGGTAAAGGAGCAATTCCAAGGGGAGGACAGAGGGTTGTAAGGATAGATTCCTGCTGTCCTCGGAGAACACCTGTTACACGTGAGTAACTATGCTTTCTCCGGGAACAAGGAGGAAGTCAGTCCTCACATATGGGACTCCATCTAGAGCAGGGGTTCTCAACGCAGACCTTGGGACCCACCTAGCCAGTCAGGTTTTCAAGATAACCACAATGAATATGTATGAGATAGATTTGCATACAATGGAAGCAGTGCATGCAAATCTCAAATAAATATTCATTGTGGTTATCCTGAAAACCAGACTGGCTAGGTGGGTCCCAAGGACTGGGTTGAAAACCCCTGATCTAGAGGCTACCAAAAGCCCATAGCAAAACACACAGTCACCCTCAAGGGGAGCAGTGAGCAGCAGCAATTGAGTCTGTAGCTACAGACTACAGTAGGACCCCCGTGTCCGATGGAAACCAGCACTCCAGTAGCCTGAACACAGGAGCTGCCTAAAGCCCGAAAAGATTATGTAGCACAGCCTGGCCAAAAGGCACTGTCATAAGAACATAAGATTATAAGATAGTTGAATACTGGGTCAGACCAAGGTCCATCAAGCCCAGTATCCTGTTTCCAACAGTGGCCAATCTAGGTCATAACTACCTAGCAGTTTCCCCAAAAAAGACACAGGTTCCACAATGCTTGTATTGGGTCAAGCATTGATATCCTGGGTCCCTTTTTAATAATGGTTTTTGGACATTTCCTCCAGGAACTTGTCCAAACCTTTTTTAAACCCATCTACACTAACACCCTTTACTACATCCTCCGGTAACAAATTTCAGAGTTTGATTACACGTTGAGTGAAAAAATATTTTCTCTTATTTGTCTTAAATAGTTTACCCTGTAGCTTCATTGCATTTCCCCTAGTCTTTCTATATTCTGATAACGTAAACAAGCGATCTACGTTTACCTGTTCCACTCCATTCATTAATTTATAGACCTCTATCATATCTCCCCTCAGCCGTTTCTTTTCCAGGTTGAAGAGCCCTAACCTTTTTAGCCTCTCCTCATAGGAGTAGCCTTCTATCCCCGTTACCATTTTGGTGGCTCTTCTCTGTACCTTATCTAATAACCCTATATCCTTTTTAAGATACGGCGACCAGAATTGCACACAATATTCAAGGTGCGGTCGCACCATGGAGCGATACAGAGGCAATATAATATCCTTTGTTTTATTTTCCATTCCTTTCCTTATGATACCTAGCGTTCTATTTGCTCTCTTGGCTGCCACTGCACACTGGGCGGAGGGTTTCAACAAGTTATTCACAATGATGCCTAAAACGTTTTCCTGGGCAGTGGTTCCTAATATGGAACCTTGCATTGTGTAACCATAGTTTGGGTTGTTCTTCCCTAGGTGCATAACTTTGTACTTGTCCACATTAAATTTCATCTGCCATTTTGATGCCCAGTCTTATCATTTATCAAGATTCTCTTACAATTTTCCACAATCCACATGGGTTTTAACAACTTTAAATAGTTTTGTGTCATCTGCAAATTTGATAACTTCACTTGTTATTCCCTTTTCCAGGTCATTTATGAATATGTTAAAAAGCAGCGGACCCAGCACAGATCCCTGGGGTACACCACTATTCACCTTTCTCCATTGGGAAAATTGGCCATTTAGCCCTACCCTCTGCTTTCTATCTTTTAATCTGTTCCTGATCCACAATAGTACACTGCCTCCTACTACATGACTCTTTAATTTTGCCAAAAATCTCTGATGAGGGACCTTGTCAAAGGCTTTCTGAAAGTCCAAATACACTGTATCAACCGATTCACCTTTGTCTACCCGTTTATTCACACCTTCAAAAAAACATGACAGATTAGTAAGACTAGATCTTCCTTGTCTAAAACCATGTTGGCTGTCTCCCATTAAGCCATGACTATTTACATGTTCAGCAATTTTGTTCTTTATGATGGTTCCTACCATTTTTCTCAGTACTGACGTCGTGTTCACCGGTCTGTAGTTTCCCAGATCACACCGGGAACCTTTTTTAAAAATTGCAGTTACGTTGGCCATCCTCCAATCTTCATGTATTACAGATGATTTTAATGACAGTTTGCAGACCTGCTATTAGTAATCTGTGATCTCATATTTCAGTTCTTTCAACACCCTTGGATGTCCGGTCCAGGTGATTTGCTACTCTTCAGTTTATCAAATAGTTGTAATACATCTTCCCGATGTATCGATATTTTCTTCAATTCTTCCGCACCTTTAAATACCACTTCAGTCATGGGTAACATCCCTACATCGTCCACAGTAAAGACCAAAGCAAAGAAATCATTCAGTCTCTCCGCTTGTCACCTCTTAGTGCCCCTTTAACCTCTCTATCATCTAATGGACTAACTGACTCTCAAAGGTTTTTTGCTACAAATGCACATGAAAAAGTCTTTATTACACGTTTTTGCTTCCGCAGCAAGCTTCTTCTCAAATTCTCCCTTTGTCTGCCTTATCAATGCCTTGCATTAACTTGCCAGTGTTTGTGCTGTTTCCAGTTTTTGTCATTTCACTCTTTTTTCCATTTTCTGAAAGATGCTTTTTTGGCAACAGCAGCCTCTCTGACCTCACCTTTAAACCATGCTGGCAGTTTTTTGGACTTCCTTCCACTTTTCTTAAAGCGTGGAATACAGCTGGTCTGGGCTTCCAAGATAGTATTTTTCAACACCCAAGCTTGATATAAGTCTTTAACCTTTACAACTGCTCCTTTTAGTTTTAACTTAACTATTTCCCTCATTTTATCATAGTCTCCCTTTCGAAAGTTAAAAGGTAGTACTGTGGATTTCCTTACCATCCCTCCTCTACTAATTAAATCAAAGGCGATCATGCTATGATCACTATTGCCAAGTGGCCCCAACACCCTTATCTCTTGCACCAGATCTGGTGTTCCATTAAAGACTAGGTCCAATATGGCTTCCCCTCTGGTCGGTTCATGAACCAGCTGCTCCAAGAAGCAGTCATTTATTTCATCTAGGAACTTTATCTCCCTAGCATGTCCTGCCGTGACACTGACCCAGTCCATATCAGGGTAATTGAAATCACCCATTATTATTACTGTGCTGTAACTTTTGTTAGCTTCCTTGATTTCTTTGAGCATTTCATCATCCATTTCTTCATTCTGGCCAGGCGGTCGATAGTACAACCCCACTGCCATCTCCTTCCCCTTTTTACATGGAATTTCAATCCATAGGAGATTCTACAGCAAATTTTGTTTCCTGCAAAACTTTAATCCTTTCTGACTCAATGCCCTCTCTAACAGAGCGCAAGCCCTCCACCAATTTGATCAGCTCTATCAATACGATATAGTTTGTACCCAGGTATCACAGTATCCCACTGGTTGTCCTCCTTCCACCATGTCTCCGAGATTCCAATCATATTTAACCTCTCATTTAGGGCTATATATTCTAACTCTCCCATCTTATTTTTTAGACTTCTAGCATTTGCATACAAGCATTTTAAAGACTGTATTTTATTCATATTAATCTGGCTATTGGTAGGCATGGGTAATTTGGAATATTTAAGCTCTGTCTTCTCCATACTCGAGGACATTTGGGCTACTTTACTCTTTTTTGGAACCTCTCTGCTTTTGGTAGTATCCTTCAAGGATACATTCTTCCGAACCATGCGCTCTTGGGCAACTGTCAGCTTTCCCCTATTATCTAGTTTAAAAGCTGCTATCTCCTTTTTAAAGGTTAATGCCAGCAGCCTGGTTCCAATTTGGTTAAGGTGAAGGCCATCCCTTCAGAAGAGCCCCTCCTTTCCCCAGAATGTTCCCCAGTTCCTAACAAATCCAAAACCCTCATCCTTGCACCATCATCTCATCCACGCATTGAGACTCTGGAGCTCTGCCTGCCTTTTGGGTCCTGCGCGTGGAACAAAAAGCATTTCGGAAAAGGCTACCCTGGAAGTTCTGGATTTCAACTTCCTACCTAAAAGCCTAAATTTAGCCTCCAGAACCTCCCTACCACATTTTCCTATGTCATTGGTACTGACATGTACCAAGACAGCAGACTCCTCCCCAGCACTATCTAAGATCTTATCTAGGTGGCGCGTGAGGTTCGCTACCTTCGCACCAGGCAGGCATGTTACCAGGCAATCCTCACGTCCACCAGCCACCCAGCTATCTACATGCCTAATGATTGAATCACCAACTATAACGGCTGTCCTAACCCTTCCCTAAGGGCACATGGCCCTGCAGAAACTTCCTCGGTGCGAGAGGGATTTACATCACCTGGAAGAACAGGTCCTAGTTACAGGATCACTTCCTGCCACACCAGGGTGATGCTCTCCCGTCATGTGATCTCTCTCCTCCATGGCAACAGGGATGCTGCCAGACTGGAGGTGGTACTTGAGGACTATATCCCTGTAGGTCTCGTCTATGTACCTCTATCTTTCTTATGTAGTCCAAGTCTGCTGCTCTAGCCTCTAGCCCTTTGAAGGCCTACTTTAAATTTTTAAACCACATTCTGCAGCCGAGTTAATTTGTGCATATTTCAGGAAAATTGTACCCATCTTATTCAATATGTTCTAATACTGATGTTCCTTCTGCTATGGTCATGTATTATATACCATTTGATAGGAATATTTAGTCAGAATTTTGGATCCCGACAGTTTTGGGCTTCGCCTGGAAAGGGCTAGAGAATGGACTCGTTCCCTGAGAGCAAAGAGCTCCTTGCACCTAGTGCACACATAAGACCTCTCACCAACTGGGAGGAAATCATACATTTGACACTCAATGCAAAAGACTGGAAAGCCCCCATCTCGCTGCTGGACTGCTGTCTGCATCTTAGTTTTAAGCTTGTGTTTAGATCTGTAAGTTCTTTACTTACTAAGGGTTGCTGTGGATACTTACTAGGTAGAAGGCCTCTTTATAAAAAGGTCTCTTCTAGAGTATTTATTGCTGAAAGAATACTGACCCTGTTTTGCCTTTTATGCTGTTATATTCTGATTTGGTTTAAATTAAAGCTCTTTGCTGCTGCTAGGTTCTGACTTAGTATGAAGTTTAAACTACAAGCTCTCTGCTGGGTTCTAAATTTAACCAGAAAGCTCTCTTCTGTATTTTAAATTTAAATTAAAAGCACTTTACTGCTCGGATCGGAACATGCAGGTAAGCCTCCGTGAGGTCGAGCGACGTCAAAAACTCTCCCCGACATACTGCCACAATGACGGACCTGAGCGTTTCCATCCTGAAATGTGGCACCCGAAGGCAATGATTCACCCCTTTGAGATACAGGATTGGCCGAAGGGACACATCTTTCTTTGGAACCACAAAATAAAAGGAGTATAGACCCATGCCATACTCCGCCAGTGGCACTGCTACGACTGCTCCGAACTTTAAAAGACGATCCAGTGTTAGACGAACTGCTAGAGTCTTTGGTTGACCTCGGCAAGGCGACATCACAAACGAATCTAGCACAGGTCTTGCTAGATCCAGTGTATATCCTTCGCGAATGATCTCCAGCACCCACTGGTCAGATGTTATTTGGGTCCAGGCAGAGAGAAATCCCCGAAGCCGCCCCCCTATCGGATGGCTCATTGCTGGGACCCGCCTTCTTTCATTGTGATTTCCGCTCTGCAAATCCTCTACTTGCTCCACGAAACCCACGAAATCCCTGGGCTCGAGACGTAAACCTTCCCCTTTGGAAACCTCCCAATCGAGAAGTACGAAACCTCCTGAAATCTCTAGACTGGCCCCGAAAGGTCCAAAAGGATTTGGCTTGCTTACGCTTGTCCTCTGGCAGCCTTCTGCCTTTGGATTCCCCTAACTCCTTAACCAGTTTGTCAAGGTCCTCACCAAACAACAACTTCCCTTTAAAGGGAAGCTTACTGAGTCGGGATTTGGAAGAACCATCAGCCGCCCAATTCTGGAGCCACAGAGATCTGTGAGCAGACACTAGCAACGCCATGCTATTTGCTAAGGCCCTGATCAAGTCGTAGTGCACATCAACCAGATAAGCCAACCCCGATTCAAGCCGCTCCAGCTCACGCACACTGTCCTGCTCCAAAAGGGCCGACTGCTGTAAGTGTTGCGACCAACTTAGGCAGGCTCGCGCAACCCAAGCTCCGCAAATGGAAGCCTGCAAAGCCACGGCATCTGCTTCGAAGGATTGTTTCAACAAGCCATCCACCTTCCTATCCTGCTCATCCTTTAAAACTGCACTACCTTCCACCGGTATAGTGGTCTTTTTAGTAACCATTGATACCACAGCATCCACCCATGGACAGCGAAATTTATCTGTCTTTATCCACCAAAGGATAGAGTCTATTCATGGTCCTAAGTCCTCTGAGTCCCGATTCTGGCTGATCCCACTCGTCCTGTATCATCCTATCCATCACCTTGTGGACGGGAAACACTACCTGTGTTTGACCCGCCGCCTGAATGATAGGATCTTCCCCATTTTCCTCTTCGGCTGGCTGTGTCGTAGCCAGCTTTAGCGTCTGCAGGGATTCCATAATGAGCGCCGTCAGTTCGTCCTTCCGGAATACTCAAATAATTTTCGCCTGATCCTCAGGTTCCAGAATCTCTCCCTCTTCCATATCTTCATCCAGGTCTAACGCTGCCTCCTCTGCCTCGCGCCACCCCAACTCCGAAGGCAACGGCTCCGGCAGACAGGACCTCTTCGGCAGTCTTGGTGCAACGCCTACGCCGTCGAGAGTCTCGGGTTGCTGCACAGCCGAGGGAAAAGGTATGGAACCAGACAATTTACCCTGACACTGAAGACAAAAGGCCTGATGCATAAATCAGGACGAAGTCCGGGCAAAAATCCCCCAACTGCGGATCCAGTCCCGGTAACGCACCAGAGCGGTCAGCTGAGGTTTCTGGTCCGGGTAAAGCACAGTTACTTACCTTTAACAGGTGATCTCTGGGAACAGCAGGAATTAGTCCTCACATATGGGTACGTCGGAACCGACGGAGCCTGCGCAGGAAAGCTCCCCAGCTTCCCAGAAAGGAAGCTTTTGGGGCCTCCCACAGCGCATGCGCGCTGCCTTCCCGCCTTCCTGACCAACTCTCTTCAGTTCGAGTTTAAAGCTGAGACAATAGAGAGAGGAAAGGAAAGAGAGAGAGAGAGATACAACTCCTAAGGGAGGTGGGTGGGTTGTGAGGACTAATTCCTGCTGTTCCCAGAGATCACCTGTTACAGGTAAGTAACTGTGCTATCTCCAGGAACAAGCAGGAATGAGTCCTCACATATGGGGACTCCCTAGCTAAGATGCCGGGGAGATCCCCCCCCCAAGGGTTCCTCATCTTCCTATGGATCTCAGGCATCCATTCAGGGAAGGTGGGCAGGAGTTGTTTAAGAATGGAACAGGTGTCTGAGGACAGCCTGACCAAACAAGGCATCCCGGCGGGAGTCCTTGTCCAAGCAGTAATGGGCTGTGAAGATATGAACCGAGGCCCAGGTGGCTGCTCGACAGATCTGATCAATGGATACAGAATGAAGATGAACCATAGATGCGGCCATGGCTCTGACATTGTGAGCTGTGACATGTCCTTCCAGAGAAAGGTTCTTACTCTGGTAAGCAAAAGAAATACACTGAGCAATCCAATTGGACAGTGTTATTTTTGAGACTGGAAGTCCTAAATGAGAAGGATCAAAAGCAACAAAAGTTGAGAAGACTTTCGATGTTGCTGTGTCCTGTGGAGGTAAAAGGCAAGAGCTCTTTTACAGTCTAGAGTATGAAGGTTCCTCTCTGCATTTGATGCATGAGGAGCTGGAAAAAAGACAGGTAAATATACCTCTTGATTGAGATGAAAAGGTGAGACCACTTTAGGCATAAAGTGGGTATTTGTCCTAAGGACTACCTTATCATGATGGAACCGTGTATAAGGTGGATTAGCCACTAAAGCCTGTTCACTGATGTGTCGAGCAGAAGTGATTGCAATAAGGAAAATGACTTTCCAGGAAAGGAATTTTAAGGAGGTAGTGGCTAAGGGTTCAAAGGGTGGCTTCATAAGCTGACCAAGAACTACGTTTAAGTCCCATGCCACCGGAGGAGGCCGAATGGGAGGTTTAGTTAAAGTTAGACCTCTCATGAATCTTGCAATAAGAGGATGAGAGGAAACAGATCGTCCATTGATAGGCTGAAGAGATGCTGCAATAGCACTCAAATGGACCCTTACAGAATTGGTTTTAAGTCCTGCATTGGAAAGATGCAGGAGATATTCGAGTAAAGAATTTAAAAGGTAGTGCTAGAGGGTTAAGACCTTTGTCAGCACACCAAATTGAAAATCTTTTCCATTTAAAAGCATAAGAACGCCTGGTGGAAGGTTTCCTCGATGCATGGAGGACATCCTTCACCTGTTGAGAAAGATTCAAGTCTTGAAGGTCTAGGGCTTCAGTAACCAAGCTCTGAGGTGAAGGGACTTGGGGTTTGGGTGCCACAAAGTCCCCTCCTCTTGAGACAGAAGGTCTGGAGCAGCTCCCAGATCCAGGGAGGGTGTCTGGGAGAGATGCAGAAGTAGAGGGTACCACACTTGGCGTGGCCAGCGTGGAGCTATGAGGATCATTGATCCTTGATCCCTCTGAAGTTTGAATAGAGTCTTGGGAATCAAGGGAATGGGTGGAAAGGCATATAGGAAGGCCTGACCCCAATGAAGGAGGAAGGCATCCTTGGCCTGAGCTCCCCGATACGGAATCCTGGAACAGAACCGGGGAAGTTTGGCATTGTACGGACTTGCAAAGAGGTCTATGTCCGGGGTCCCCCATTCCTGAAAGATTCTGAGTACCTGATCCATGTGCAGGGACCATTCGTGTGGAAGCAGAACTCGACTGAATCTGTCTGCCCAAGAGTTTTGGATTCCTGGGAGGTACACTGCCAGGAGATGGATCCGATGCTCTCTGGCGAAGGCCCACAGTTTTAGAGCTTCGTTGCAAAGCGACAGAGAGCCAGTCCCTCCTTGTTTGTTTATGTAGAACATGGCTACTTGATTGTCGGTATGAACAAGGACTGTCATGTTGATGAGGAGGGTATGAAAGACCTTGAGAGCAAGGAAAATTGCTCGCAGCTCCAAAAGGTTGATATGAAGGATGGTCTCCTGTGGAGACCAAATGCCCTGAGTGGAGAGGTCTTGGAGATGAGCTCCCCAACCTGTTTGGGAGGCATCTGTAGTGAGAGTTGCTTGGGGTAACAAAGTTTGGAAGGGGGCCCCCAACAACAGATTTTGAGTGGATATCCACCATTGGAGAGACCAAAAAAGACGTTTTGAGGTTGCTATTTGGTCTGAGAGAGCTCCTGATGCTTGGGTCCACTGGGTGGACAAGGTCCATTGAGCTGCTCTCATATGTAGGCGAGCATAAGGCACCACATGAACTGTGGATGCCATGTGGCCTAGCAGTTGTAGCATCTCTCTGGCAGTCAAGTGGCTTCTGGACTGAATTTGAGAGGCCAAGTGCACTAGACGGTGGCAACGGGCCTGAGGAAGATAGGCCCTTGCAGTGGTAGTATCTAGCCAGGCCCCTATGAATTCTAGGGACTGAGTAGGGGTGAGTTGAGACTTTGGCAGATTGATGACAAGTCCCAGATACTGCAGTATGCGTCTGGTGTGGTCCAGGGAAGTCTGAGCCTCGGACTGAGATGGAGCTCGGATGAGCCAGTCGTCCAGGTATGGGAAGACAAAGATCCCCAGAGTGCGAAGAAATGCAGCTACTATTGCCATGCATTTGGTAAATACCCTTGGAGCAGAGGCTAGACCGAAGGGGAGTACTCTGTATTGGAAATGTTTTCCCTGGAACAGAAACCGTAGGAATTTTCTGTGGGATGGATGGATGAGTATATGTGTGTACGCATCCTTGAGATCTAGAGAACAAAGCCAGTCCTGACTCTGTAGGTATGGAAGGAGAGTACCTAGGGAAAGCATTTTGAATTTCTCCTTGTATAGGAATTTGTTCAATTCTCTGAGATCCAGAATGGGTCTGTACCCCCCTGTTTTCTTGGGAATGAGAAAATAAGGGGAGTAGAAACCTGACTCTTGTTGAGGAAGAGGAACCTCTTCTATTGCCTTTTGGGCGAGAAGAGTGGTCACCTCCTGGCCCAACAGGTACAGGAGAGATGGGGGAGAATTGAATTGTCTCACCATGGTATGGGGAGGAAGGCTGGAGAAATGTAGTTTGTAGCCCTCTCTGATGATAGAGAGGGTCCACGGTTCTGATGTGATTTGTTCCCATCTGGGAGCAAAATGAGCTAACCTTCCTGGAATGGTGAGAGGTTCTGGTTGTTGTAGAGCCAGAAAGGTTAAGTTCTCTAGAATCAAGTCAAAAACCCTGAGGAGGTTGGGACTGCTGGATTGTAGCAGCCCCTGTAGACTTTGTTCTGGCCTGTTTAGCTTGCTGACGCTTAGGAGCAAAGCGAACTTGTGAAGATTGCTGGCCAGTATTTGTGGAAAATCTGGTCTTTTTATAGAAAGTTTTCTTAAAAGGTTTTTTCTTGGCAGGGGTAGAGGTAGACTTAGAAAGTCTATCTAAAGCAGCATTCTCTGCATCCATTTGAGTGGCTTTGATTTGCCACTCTTTGCCAAACAGATTTTCACCTGTACAGGGCAGATTGCCCAAGCCTTCTTGTACCCAGGGTTCCAAATCAGAGGCCTGGAGCCAAGCCAGTCTGCGAGCAGCTATGGCAATGCCAGAGGCTCTGCTTGCCCCCTCAAAAGAGTCTAAGGCTGCTCTGTTGGAGAACTTTGAAACATCTTGAGTGTGCTTTAGCAAAAGAAGGAATTCCTCTTGCTTATCCTCTGGGATAAAGGGGAGAAACTGATGTATCTTTAATGCAATCTCTTTCAAAAACATGCCCATATAGAGGCTGTATGAATTGATTCTGGCAATAAGCATGCTAGCTTGGAAGATTTTTCTCCCAAAAGCATCCAGAGTCCTACATTCTCTTCCTGGAGGGGTAGAAGAGTGTCTTTTGGTACTCTTTATCTTTTTCATAGCAGACTTCACCACAATAGAGTGGTGAGGAAGCTGAGTTTTTTGAAAACCAGGAGAAGGAGGAACCCGATACATGGTGTCCAAACGTCGAGAATGTGGAGATAGGGTTAGAGGAGCCTCCCACAAATCCATCATGTGTTCTTGAAGAATTTCATGTATGGGTAAGGTGGCTGCCTCTTTGGGAACCTTAGAGTATCCTAAAATATCCAATTTTTTTGCTCTAGGTTCCTTTTCAGAGGATACAGATATGGAGAGTCCTTTAGCTACTTCAATGATGAAGTCTTGAAAGGACAAATCCTCTGGAGGAGACATTCTCCTTTTTGGAGAAGAGGGCTCCTCAGGAAGAGTAAAAGAGACATCAGCAGAATCATCTGATGTATCAGAATCTTCAGAGGATTCAAAGTATCGTCTATTTGCTTCCAGAGATCGATACGCGTACCGATCGGTACCGACATCGGGCGTACCGGGAATCGGAGCGGTATCGAAGAAAGCTCCAGAACCGGAGACCGGAACCGGCATGCTACTGGAAGTAGATGCTCTGGGTACCAGCATCGGTTGCGGTACCGGAATTGGAGTCGGAACCGATTGTCGCGGTACCGATGGCGGTGCAGCATTAATGAAAGTCAGTAAGGCCTGCTGCATGGATTGTACCGTAGTACCCATAGCCGCCACAACTGCCTGGAAGTCGGTACCGGTGTTAGCTGGTACCCCAGAGCAGTCTAACAGGAGATTGGTCGAGGCCGTGCCATCGATGTCTACCTGTAACCCCATAGGAGGAGCTTTGGAAGCCGGAGCTTCCCGCCACGGTTGTTTGGCTGGGGCAGGGTCCTCAGGGTCAATTGCAAGGGCCTCTCGCTGCTTAGAGGGTGATTTGCCTTTTGAGGACTTGCCCGAAGAATGTTTGGTTACCTGAGATCCATCAGGAGAAGAAGACCTGGAGGATGTTAATGCTGGAGTATCGGTAGAAAACAGCATATGAAATTTAGCTGCTCTGTTCTGTAAGCCCCTTTTGGACATCAGAGAGCAGGATGGACAATCCGGAATGGAATGGTCAGGCCCCAAACATTTAAGACACCACTCATGGGCGTCTGTAACTAAAATAGTACCGGTACACTTAGTGCATTTTTTAAAACCAGAAGCTGGTTTTTCCATGAGGGAGACCTGAGAAGGCCTAGAGGCCTCACAGAAAAAATACACCAAGTGAAGAAAAAGTAATTACATTTTTTTTTTTTTTTTAAATAAACGAAAAAACGACCGGCGGTACCGGTCCGGAATCGGGGAAGGCAGACACGCGGTCAAAGAAATAAATTAAAATAACAATTTCTTCAGCGGTGACAGGAACACGACCTGCTGGCTCCGCGGAAAAAGAAGAACTGAAGAGAGTTGGTCAGGAAGGCGGGAAGGCAGCGCGCATGCGCTGTGGGAGGCCCCAAAAGCTTCCTTTCTGGGAAGCTGGGGAGCTTTCCCGGGCAGGCTCCGTCGGTTCCGACGTACCCATATGTGAGGACTCATTCCTGCTTGTTCCTGGAGATGGAAGCAGCAGCCATCCCCGCTTCTCCCTCTACCCCCGCCGCGGACCCCTGGGGGACTGGGACTACTGACGTTTCCATCTGTTGTTCCACACTGATGGAAACAGCCGCATAACCCCGACAGATGCCGGTGTCCGCGACCGTGCCTCTGTGGGAGCCGCAGATGACGCACTGAGGGTGTGCTGACATGTGATGCGCTGCTCACCAGACCGGAGCGGGAAACAGTCACAAACACACTACTGAAACTGCTATGGCAAGCTTTGCTCCCTTTGTTTCCTTTCCTTTTTTTAATGAAGAAAATACCTTTAATTGAAGATGCACAGTGAAGAACCAAAATATAGCAACCCCCCCCCCCACCCGATGCTGACCCTAACCCGGGCCTCAAAATAATAAGGGGAGATGGCAAAGAAAATAACAACTTTAAAACCAAATTTGAAGAGCCGAGTGAGGCGACTTAGGGAACCGGGATGAAAAGCTAAGCCCAAATCCAGTTAAACAACAAAACCGCGCCAAAGACTAACCCCCCTCCCCCCCAGGGCCTAATGCTCGCCGCCACACTTATCAAGTGGCAGTTGCCGCATGTTTAAAATGGCCGCCGCTGTGAAGAAAGGTTTTTGGCGCGCAAAGTAACTCTCCCCCCCCTCGACCTTACAAGCCCGCTCCCGGCATCGGTATTGATGGGGAGAGAAGAACCCAAAACCTTACCGGGTGTACGGATGGCCCTTCAAGCTGCGCGTTGCTCAGCGATCAAGCAAGCAGCGTCTGCAGCGAGGGCTGAAGGCATGGCTGAGCATGCCGCCCAGCAAGAATCCAGAGCAGGGAGTCTCCGCTCCACGGGATCCAGATTACAACTTAGCCAGTCGAGGAGCTCTCCCCCGTGCTGTCAAGGGAGAGAGATCCCAGAAAGGGAAAGAGCCTTGGGACGGCAGGGAAGCCCTTTCCTAAGTTTGTTAAGGTCTTTTTTTTTTATTTTAAAGAAACAGGAACCCCAAGAAATTTAAAGAGACCAGTTCAATTAAAGAAAAATTTTGTAGCAAAGGGAAATGAAAGCTCTAAAACCCTAACTTCTCCTTATTCGTTTCTCTAGTGAGCCCAGCACCTAGGTTCACTACGCCCTCCTGCTGCATGGAGACTGGACACACTGGGGCTGATGGGACATGCCAGCAGGTTACATCCAGTGATGTCAAACCGAGAGCGGAACCCAAAAAACCAGGCCTACACACAGGTATATAGATATGAGGACAAAGTTTATTGAGGGACCCAACTAAAACGTTTCGGCCTGAGGCCTTCTTAAGGGGTCTACAAACAAAATAACATAAAACATACATATTAAAACATATAAGATGCTTTGGCAGAAAACATGAAATATAAAAAAGCTTAAAAAACGTTCCATTGTTCTGAAATAAATGGGCGGATTTAACTTAAATACGCACATATAAAAAGAAGAAAACCAAAATAGAGCCAAAAGGGAGTTGCCCCTCTAAAACTAGTCATAAGGTTACATAGCTTAAAACATATATCAGATGGTAGAAGAATACATTACCACAGATGCGAAGCAACAACATATAAAAAGCGGAGGAATCTCCTCAATCTATATAAGGTAAGGGAGAGGAATGTTGATGTTAGCATCGAATATCTCAATACTCAAAACATTTCATATAGTACAAATGAAATAAAATTGCATAAAGGCATAATGTGTAATGTATCCACTTATAGCATGCATCCAATGCATATAGTGTAGATAAGGATAGCAATGACTCAACTCAACAAAAATACAGATAAAGGGCAAACCTAAAAAATAAAAAAGAAGAGTGACAAAAGTAAATAAGCCGGAGCCATGAACATAAAGAAATAGCCACATAACGTATATCGCAAAAGGGCTAAATTGCACCTTAAAATGTGTATATGGCATATCACAGGATCCACACAAAAAAGAAAGGAGAAACCAATAGTGGGACCCAAAAGAACATAAGGTGCAAGGATACGTGCATTGCAAATATGTGCAAATGAGTCAGCATGTCAAAGAGTTATAAATAAATCGCCAGAGGAGGTGTCATCATACAGGCGTTTTATAGGATTATGATGTAAGCCAAACACGAGGGAGGCAAAAAAAAATTTTCTTTAACACTATAAAGAAAAGAGATCCATATGTAAAAGACGGCAGTGAGTTGGCCAAACATGCCACAAAACTCGAGACTTGTGTATAGACGTAAAAAACCGACAAGGACAAAACACAAGGTGCAACGTTCAGAAATTCCAAACGTTGTAACAGAACAATAATTGTGCATATATACACAAATACAGGTGTCTTATCATAAAATCATAACAAAGGAGCTAGTAAAGCAGTAAGCTGGCCAAACAAGGCAAGAAACCTTTTCATTCTCCAAACGTTACAGCAGTAGTAAAGGAATATAAAAATGCACTCATATGCGCGAGTTAAGAATACCTTTCCATGAGGTTATAACCATTTACAAGTAGATAAATAGTTAAGACACAAATAATTATAGAAATGTGTGTCACTGAACGGGAAGAATAAACAGTATAAAAAATTGCCGCGAAAACAGGGACATGCCGTTAAACGTGAGAAAATAAACGGAAGTCATTATACTAAAAATATGAGCAGGGAGGTACACAAAGACTACCATGTCATATTGAAACAGGGAAAAAAAGGAAAACACTAGGAGAGAAGCTGAGATCTTACCAGTATCGTTGCTGTGCGCGGGAAAAAACTGCGCAGAAACAAAGAGGGTATTTAAAACACATTGAAGGGATATTTAAAATCGTACTAAAACGAGGCTATTGATTCTGTACAAGAGATCATTGAGCAGATAGGGAGTGAAAATATATAAGAAGAGCTTACTGTGAAACATGAGAGAGAAACCACAACTTCTGCAGAAAAAAAATTATATTAGAACCAAAATGTCTACAATATTGTTCTACTTCAATGCTCATGCGGATGCCATACTGGCGTGCGCTAGTTGCGGAACATAGCGCTGTGAAAAAAAAACGGACGTGATGAATAAAAAAGTGACAAAGAAAAAACAACGATGTGGCAGGAAGGGGGGAAGGGAAGGAGAAAGGGAAGGGGGAAGGAGGAGAAAAGCCCGTGGTGATAAGACCATACTATAGCGCAATTAGAGAACAAGAATAAGTTACTGATCTCAAAAAAATGGTCTTATTATAGTGAGAAACCAAAAAATATGTCAGGAGAATACAAAAAATTATAATACGAATTTTAAACTCAAAATGAATAGGGTGTTAAATGAAAATATACGTAGAGGAAAAAACAATGAGCCAGGTCAAAGTGTACCGTCGAGGGACCAGACAAAAGGTAACAAAGGATGATTTAAAAACTTGTGTATTATTGCAATTAAAAGACTATGAAGAAAGCCGGACAAGCAACAGCTAACTCATAATCGTACCACCGTTTGAACAAGGATAAACATATAAAACATACAGATATCAATAAAACGATAATATTAGCTTGGCAATGGATAAATAAATAGCTAAAAAACGAACAATAAAAAGTGACCATACATGGTACAATGGTAAATGTGCTATTGCTGAGTATATGGGAGCAGACGATGATGTGTAGTCCTACCGTCACTCTAAACATGTTACCAAGAGAACTAAGCAGCATGAGCAATGTCGTTAGTGTGTGCAAAAGTAAAACAAATAAAAAGCAATTGAGGTATTAAAACAACCTAAAAAGACTTATAAAACCTCTGAAAAGAAACATAATAGAATTATCACTGGTGTGCGCAGAAAAGCAACATATAAAAACAAATGGGGTATTAAAAACAAACTAAATGGACTTATAAAAACTCTGAAAAAAACCTCTGAGGAGAAACATAATAAACATGTCGCTAGTGTGCACGGAGAGGCAACATAAAAAAGCTCTCCCCTGTGCTGTCAAGGGAGAGAGATCCCAGAAAGGAAAAGAGCCTTGGGACGGCAGGGAAGCCCTTTCCTAAGTTTGTTAAGGTCTTTTTTTTTTTTTTTTTTTTTTAAAGAAACAGGAACCCCAAGAAATTTAAAGAGACCAGTTCAATTAAAGAAAAATTTTGTAGCAAAGGGAAATGAAAGCTCTAAAACCCTAACTTCTCCTTATTTGTTTCTCTAGTGAGCCCAGCACCTAGGCTCACTACGTCCTCCTGCTGCATGGAGACTGGACACACTGGGGCTGATGGGAGATGCCAGCAGGTTACATCCAGTGATGTCACAAATTTGACATGCCCAATCTCCAAGCTGCAGGAGGAGGTTCACTACCCAGAAGTGGAGGACTAAACTGGAGGAACGATAAGGAATTTTCTTTATTATTTGCAGGTGGCCCATTTTTTTTTTTTTAAGGGGAGGGATAAGTGGGGTAGCTATAATGCCATGGAATCACGATGGCTGGGAAAGCACTACAAATTTAAAACGACCTCCACAAATAACTCAACGGATACCAGCACAATCGCCATATCCAATAAATACCTCAGCATGTGTCTTATCTACAGGCCCCCTAATGCCAATACTGAAGAGCTCTCAACAATACTTGACACAATATGTGCAAACAGTGCCCAGCACAAACCACTCACTGCCCTAGGCGACTACAATTTAAGCTTTGCACTCAGCAAAGAGGCCAGAGCATTCCTCAAAGCTATGGAATCCTTACAATGCATCCAGGAAGTTAATACACCTACACATAAACATGTTACAACTCCGTACCTCATATTCATACCAAAGCAACTATCAGAACAAGATCAAATCACAACCCCAACAATCACTCCAATACTTTGGTCTGACCACCATGTACTCACTTTCACCATGCCACTTAGCAACCTCACTAGCCACAAAGAAGGAGAGAGCAAAAGCAGAAGATTTAGAGCCTACCACAAAGAAAAATTCCTAAAGGAAATTATGCCAGAAATCCAGCAAGATCATGACAACCTGTACAAAATCAGAGAATTAGAACCTCATAATATCTAAAGCTACATCAGCCCCAAGCAAGGAAATTACACACAAATGCAGGAAAACCAATGCTCCCTGGTACTCCAATGCAATCAGAGAAGCAAAAGTTGTACTTAAGAAGCTGGAAAGGAAATGGAGGCATGACAAGTCACAGGGTACCATGCTCCAATATAGAGCCAAACGGCAAGAATACAACAACCTGATCGACAACTGCAAACAATACCATTCCAACCTTATCTTGAAATCAGCAAACAAACCAAGAGAATTATTTAACATTGTACAGAAACTCAGACATTACACAGCAAGACGCACAGCAAATACACCGTCAAGAATTTGCAAACTAATGAACACTCCATTCATACAAAGAACCCATCTCCCTCAATGAATAACCTAACAATGCCAGAGACCCAACAAACTTGGGATGACTTCATCATGCCTACAGTTCAGCAAATCGAACACATCTTGGAAACTCTGAACACAACCACCTCTCCGGCCAACCCATGCCCGGTGGTTTGGATCAAATCCTCTAAGGACCATCTCAGCCAACACCTCCACAAGATTGTAAAGAAGTCTCTCCAACGAGGATACATGCCACCATCCCTCAAACAAGCAATGATACGACCAATCCTAAAAAAGGCCATGCTAAATGCTTCAGACCCAAAATCTTACTGCCCTATCTCAAGCCTACCATTCATCTCAAAGATCATCCTGCAGGACTACATCGACCTGAACGCACCACTAGACACCCACCAGCATGGTTTCAAGCCACAACACAACATGGAAACCTTGTTAACCTCCCTCTTCGACAACATAAGGAATGAATTCCTGCTAGTTTTCATGGACATTTCAGTGGCCTTTGATACAGTATCCCACAGCATATTGCTTCATCATCTCCAAGAGATCGGGCTATGCAACACCCTAAAAAGGTTTAGCTCATACTTAAGCAGCCAGACACAGCAGGTCAAATGCAGCGAGAAGTAGTCACAGTTCCCCACCTCACAAGGCATCACTCAGGGATCTGTGCTCTCATCTGTATTCTTTAACTTATAAATACAGCCCATCTGCATCATCATTAAACAATCAGATACATTACCATATATATGCCGACGATATAGTTTATGCCATAATAAACCTTCTTGCACCCAACTTAATACTTATAACCAAATGCCTCAAAGACATGAACACCTGGCTCACTAATAACTTGACGGTCAACTTTGACAAGACAGAGGCACTGTTCATCTCTAGAAACTCCACATTCAACCCACCACAAACAATAGACATCTTACAGAAGGCAATAACACTAAAAGATGAAGTAAGATATCTGGGCACCACCCTGGACAATAACTAACATAAGAGCATAACATATGCCAAACCGGGTCAGACCAAGGTCCCTCAAGCCCAGTATCCTGTTTCCAACAGTGGCCAATCTAGGTCAAACGTACCTAGCAGTTTCCCCAAAAGACACAGGTTCCACAATGCTTGTACTGGGTCAAGCATTGATATCCTGGGTCCCTTCTTATTAATGGTTTCTGGACCTTTCCTCCAGGAACTTGTCCAAACCTTTTTTAAACCCAGCAACACTAAATGATAAATTACACTTACCTGGTAATTGTAGATCTCCAGGAACAAGCAGGAATGAGTCTTCACATATGGGTACGTCGGTACCGACGGAGCCTGCACGGGAATGCTCCCCAGCATCCAATCAGAAAGCTTTTGGGAGCATCCCTCGCGCCTGTGCGGTGACTTCCTGCCTTTCCCACTGCCTCTCTTCAGTTTTCGTTTTTCCGCGGAACCAACAGGACGTCCTCCTGTCACCGCAGAAACTTTTTTCTTTAAAAATCCTTATTTTCTTATTTTCTTGTGTCGCGGCTGTTTTTCCCGCCGATACCGGTACCGCCGGTGCTTTATTATTTTCTTTTTAAACTTAGAGAAATATTTCTCCTCAGTTTTTTGTTTAACTTTTTTGGGCCTACCAGGCCTTTTCCAACATGGAGCCTTCTTCTCCTAAGAAGTGCCTTCACTGTGGAAAATTAGTTTTCTTTTTAGACTCCAATGCTTGGTGTCTAACCTGTTTGGGTCCTGACCCTTTTTCTCCCTGATACCTCAGGCTTTTTTATTGGGAGAAGACCTTCCCTTTTTCAAGTTTCCCTCAATGCCGTTTTTCCTCCTGAGGTGAGGACACCGGTTTATTCTTCTCTCCAGGATCAGGTAACCCACAAACAGTCTGTTAAGACTAGCCAATACTTGAAGGGTAAGTCTCATGCCCAGCATGATGACGGCTCCGGCCTTACCCTCAAGACCTCATTGGCAATAAAACCTCGGCGGGAGTCTTCGGGCTCCAAAGCATTTACGGGGTTTCAAGTTGTTCCTGGGGCTCACCCCTCACAGAACATACCTGAGCCGTGCCAGGGGGTGGCATCCGCTTCGAGCGGTACCGATAACCCGGCATCGGCGTCGAGTGCTGCACTCTTCACCAGGGATCGTCATCGAGCATCCTCGCTACCTTCGGGTCCGAGCGATATGACTCAAATTGACTTTCCTATATCCCAGCCATGCTCGGGGTTGGTACCGGCTTCGAGCGGTACCGATACCTCGGCAGCGGCAGCGGTGTCGAGTGTTCCACTCTTCACCTGGGATCGTCATCTGGTATCCTCGGTACCTTCGGGGCCGATCGATATGACCCAGATTGACTGTGCTGTATCTTCGCCATGCTCGGGGTTGGTATCGGTTTCGAGCGGTACCGATACCCCGACATCGGCGCCGGGATTGAGAGTTCCCTTCACTGGGCATCGTTTTCGGACGTCCTCGCTACCTTCGGTACCGATCGATGCGACTCCGATTAACCTTCCTGTATCGGCATCGCCGATACCACAAACATCAGTACTTTCTAGACATGTATCGATAGACTCGCTCGCTTCAATGCCGAGTCTGGAATCGATATCCAGTCTAGATGATTTGATACCAACGCGCTTCGGAACCGATCCATATCGTTTCCGACTTCGCAGTACCGAGGATATTCATCAAGGCTCTTGGCTTACCTCGGTACCGCTTCAGCAGCCCCCGAATACTGCTTCGATGACATTGTCCCCGATACCGATACCGGTGTCGATTCCTGCAGTTCCATCGGTGCCATCGATCCTTTCTATGCCTAGTTTGGAATCGATACCAGGCACTCACGATGCAGTACTAACTGCTTCAAATCAGAACTCTCAGGATCACTGTCCATCTAGCAGGATTCTTTTTCTGCACCAGTCCAGTATCTCTTCTGGTGCTCAAGCTGCTCCTTCAACCTCAGCTTGCCCAGGATTAGTTCCTATTGGAAATCCTTCTTTTCAGGAGTTTCTCCTTGACATGGCAACCTTTCTTGCCATTCCTGGTTTTTCTCTTGACCAAGAGATCCTGTAGAAAAGGAAAATATCATGCTTCCTTTACATCATTCTTTACAGGATCTTCTTCTGAGGATATGGGAATCACCTTTGAGGGTTCCCTTGCCTTCTACAGCCATGGACATTCTGTATCAGGTACCTCCCTCTCCAGGGTTTCAGAAAAACCAACTTCCACATCATTCCATGGTAGTGGAATCAGCATTGAGAAAGGTAAGTAGTAAGAAGAAGCATTCTTCTTATCCGCCAGGTCGTGCATCTAAAGCACTTGATGCCTTTGGACGTCAAACCTTCCAGACTTCTATGCTGGCTTCAAGAATTATTTCATATATTTTCTATATGAGTCTGACACTTCAGGAGGTCACAGAGAAATTCTCTCTTGTCTCCTTTTTTGTCAGAACCTAAGGCCTCTGACTATTCCTTGCTTCTTAATCATAGCAGGAATATCTCTTGGTTCCTTTCTCGTGCTTCTCTAGACTCTTGAGTCTGTCAGCAGATCCTCTGCTATTGCCATTGGAGCACATCGTACAGCCTGGCTGCAAGCTTCAGACTTGAGCAGATGGGCACAACATACATTGGGTAATTCTCCTTGTACTGGAGAAAATCTCTTCAATAAAGAGGCTTTACGTCAGGTTGCTCATTGCTCCACTGACTTTCCTAGTTCTTGAAACCATTCTAAGCCTTCTTTTTTCCCAGGACGTAAGAAATGTCCTACCAAAACTTCTTTCCCTAAGAAAAGAAAGTTTCACCCTTCTCCTGACCATCCTCCAGATGTACCCAAGCAAGGGACTTCTCATCCTAGTCTGAAGTCTCCAGACTCTAACCAGGCTAATTTTAGCCAGAAACCATAGGTTCCTGTATGTTGCAATTCTACAGTTAACTTCTTTTTACCAGAAGTTATTCTTCAAAATCTACACTGTTTTTTTCTTTTCAGTATGTTAAGCTCTTAGGATTTTGTCCGTGGGTTACAGACTTCTCCCTTTCTTTTTATCATAAAGGGAGATTACAATTATCCCATAATAGTTCTGTCCCCACATGGACATTTTTTCCTTTAGCTGACTTACCCTATGGTACGTCACCTTCCAAACCCCTCTCTTCCAGGGTTTCCCCTGCTCGAGTTGGTACCATACTGAAACACTTCTCTTCTTTCCAGTGTAGATTTTCTACTTTCCTTCAATGCATGCTCTGACCAACTCATCAGACAGGGACGGAAATATCCCCGCTCCCTCGGTCTGTTTTTCTCCCTGTTTTTATACAGGGGGATCCCCCTTTCTCTTTGTTCAGTTGCTGCACATACAGAAGTTCCAGTGCTTACTTTAAAGTTTCTTGCCAGCTACTTTCATTATCTTGCATAATACTACTCACTGCAGGTTCTCTCCTTCTAGCCATATCCTTACCTAGGATGTGGCAGCACTTCTGACTGCTGTCAGTTATCTCATAATGTTCCTGCACAATGCTCTCTGCAATCTTCAGAGAAGCTTTCTACTATGGGCCCTTGCTGTAGAGCATTCAACTTTGTCTCTGAGGGTTTTTTCCATATAATAGAAAAAGCTTATATAGTCATTCCATGGCTATGTAGGTTCTTTCTACCCTCTTGTCTCCTACTGTGATACAGAAGACAAGTTTTTTCTGCATGAATGTCCATGGAGTTCCCAATCTGGCAGGAAATTACCCCTTTTTTCCTTACAGCTTGGTATCTTTTCTACTCCACTTGGACAACGCATACTCTTTTACTATACATGATACCTCTGAGTCCCTTAACTGGGTCATCCAGGTATCTTAGTCTATGCGTTTCCTTGTCCTTTGGACATGTCAGAGTCCTCCAGTACTCCTGACATGCTCTTACCAGACTGCTATTATCCTCTGTTTTTCACGCAACCATACTGGTTATCCACTGAAATGCATTCCTGCACCACAGAAATAGATTCTCTATATATCTTCAGGTGGTTTTTACCCCCTTATTATTAGATGAATCTTTTCCCTTCACATTCCCCATGTGAATGCTTCTGTGGGGCTCTGTTGCAGGCATATATCCTCAGATTTATAACCATACATATTTTTATAATCTGTGTGGGCATAAGCCATGCCCATCTATATCTATATGTCTATATATATCTATATATATATATATCTCACATATTGGACATATCTACACATATATATATAGATAGATATCTATAAACATGAAGATACATACATATCTATATATCTATATATATATCTATATATATATCTATATATATATCTATATATATCTACGTACCTATTGGGAGATGTCCATAGGACGCTAAGTATTACCTTCTACCTCCCTAACTGTCTGTGCTATAAAGCTTTTACCTTCTTAAGGGTCCAGACAGTCAACTTGCCTTTTTTCATATGGCTCAGTAACTGGGAGCGGTTATACACACAATTGCTGCTGTAACGTTAACAGCTTCTATTTTTGTTATAGATCTCCCTATCTATGAAGTATCAAACTTCTATGTCTTCCTATCTCTTACCAGCTAGGAAAGACAGCGTACATCTTCAGTATTTATGAGTACACTTCTGTTTTCCTTGGGGATAGAGGTTTTTTCCATACCCTCTCTTCCTTTCCGGACTGGGCTAATTCTCCAGATCGGTCAGTCTTCTTCTTTTATTCCTCAATGATAATAACTCTGTACCTAAAAGAGTTCTCAGCTTTTTCCCATAAAGCTTTCCATTGAAGACCTGCCGTTCTTCTCCTGCCCCAGTTGACACCTGGATCACCTGCCCATTCCAGATTTGGAACTTCATCCTCACTGCTGTGAAGTTATCTTGAAGATTCCGCTACTGCATCTACAGTACCCTCCATCACAGTTCTACTTCCTACAATCCAGTAGGTAAGTCCTATGTTGTACTGGTTCATTAAATTTTAATGATACTTGACATACATTCTAACAACAACTCCCCCCACGGTGCTCCTGCCCAATCTGGGCAGTGGGAGAGGAGGGGAAAAGCGGCCCGCCTCCACAAAAGCGGCGGTCCCTCGCCTCCGGAGGGAGCCGCTGCTGCCGCCGACACAACAACTCCCCCCACGGTGCTCCTGCCCAATCCGGGCAGTGGGAGAGGAGGGGAAAAGCGGCGCAGCACAGAGGCGCAAAAAAAGCAACCAACCAACATATCCTCCGCCCCGAATAGCCACGCTATGTTCAACAGACACCTCCACCACCGAACCGAAGATCAACGACCACAACGACTCTGCAAGGAAAAACCTCACCACTCCGGAACCCCAGGCGAGGCACAAAGCCAAGCAGCAAGAAACAACCAGAATAAACAGCAGCGCCGACAGCATCACAGGAGAACCCAGCAAGGAGCAGACAGAGGCGAAGGACGTCAGAACCGCAAGTAGAACTCTCACAGTACATCACACATTCCCCACCACCAAACTCACACCTCCACTACACACAACCCAATAGATCCGGCCCTCCCTCCGCGGGTCAGGCTCCCTCCACGGGACAGGATCCCGCACCGAGACGCCCTACACAGATCCGGCTCACCCTCCACGGGACAGGATCCCGCACCGAGACGCCCTACACAGATCCGTCTCACCCTCCGCGGGACAGGCTCCCTCCACGGGACAGGATCCCGCACCGAGACGCCCTACACAGATCCGGCTCACCCTCCGCGGGACAGGCTCCCGTACCGAGACGCCCTACACAGATCCTGCTCACCCTCCGCGGGACAGGCTCCCTCCACAGGACAGGCTCCCACACCAAGACGCCCTACTCAGATCCGGCTCGCCCCCCTCGGGACAGGCTCCCGCACCAAGACACCCTACACAGATCCGGCTCGCCCTCCACGGGACAGGCTCCCTCCACGGGACAAATTCCAAGGCTCCCTCCACGGGACAGGCTCCCACATCAAGACGCCCTACGCAGATCCGGCTCACCCTCCACGGGACAGGCTCCCTCCACGGGACAGGCTCCCGCACCAAGATGCCCTACACAGATCCGGCTCTCCCTCCATGAGACAAGCTATCGCACCATATACAGCTCTCACCAGACAGCCAACAGACGAAGACTTAAGAAAGCAGGCATCACCTTAACAGGACATCACAAAAAACCAACATGCACGCCACATACTTCCTCCCACTCTACCTACTCATCACACAACTCCTCCCACCAACCACACACCTCCACCACCCACAAGCAAACACAACATGGCACCCACCAACTGTATTGCCATATTTAGAACCCCAGCACACATACAAAGAGACACTCAGAACCTCCCAGGCTAAGCGACCAAACAGACACAAATCAAACTCCCACACCTGCACAAAGGAAGCACATGTAACAGCAACCTCCTCAACAAAGACGACGACGATCGAGCTCATAAACGCCAGATCCGTCTGCAACAAGATACACACGCTTGTAGACCACATTGAAGAGCGACAGCCCGACATAATATGCATCACAGAGACATGGCTCAACCTGACTGACAATGTACTACTCAACCAACTAGTACCAAACAACTACTCAGCGTACAACTGCCCACGCATCCACAAGCTTGGAGGAGGAGTCCTGATAATAGCGAAAACAAAACTAAAGTTCAAGACACAGAGCCTCACCGATACACAGCAATGTAACACAATTAGCATCAAGAACAAGAGCATTGCAATCTGCCTAACATACAGAGCACCCAGAGCTCCACCCGACGAACTGGCCTTCACACTCGAAGAAGCCTGTGCCATAACAACAAACAACAAACCAGTGCTGCTGATTGGAGACTTCAACCTAAAGTCCACCAATGTCAAAGACGCAGAGGCCTTCCTTCAAGCAATGTCCTCACTTCAATTCACACAGATAATCAATGCACCAACACACAGACATGGATCATCCCCAGACCTCATATTCGCATCCAATTACCTAACATCAAGAGACCTGATTTCTCCACCCACCATTACCCCAGTGCCATGGTCTGACCACTACTTAATCGAGACAAGGCTGCGGTCACAAGAGGACCAGACAAACGAAAGAGCAAACATCTCACACACACAAAGACGATTCAAGCGTTTCGACAAGGACGAATTCATACAGGACACAATACAACACCTGAACATTACTACAGACGACCTGGAGGAACAAGTTTCCAGCTGGAACAGCATTTTAGCCAACGCCGCCAAACACTACCACAACAAGAGACAAAACAAACCATGGTATTCAGCAAAAATACGAGAGGAAAAGAGGGAACTCAGGAAGATTGAACGGAGATGGAGAAAAAACAAAACAACTGCCGACCAGCATCTTTATCTAACGAAGCAAAAGCAATACAATGAACACAACCAATCAAAGAGGGAATTCCACACAAACATGATAAATACTTCCATCAACAAACCCAGAGAGCTTTTCGAAATAGTAAAAATCCTCACAAAAGAGCAAACAACAGAAGGGGAAGTACAAGTTGATCCACAGAAATTCGCCGACCACATCAAAGACAAATTTCACTCCACAGAACAAACAACGCCTAGTAGGACCACCAGGACGGACGTACACTCCAAAACCTGGGGCACATTCTCCTCACCCTCAACAGAACAGATATCCCACATCATCTCTACAATCAACACAAGCACCGCTCCTACAGACCCATGCCCAGTGTCATGGGTCAAAGCCACCAAATCAAGCCTCATCCCCACCATACATAAAATGGTACACAACTCACTCACTCAAGGACTCATGCCAAAGCAACTAAAACTTGCCTCAGTAAGACCAATCACAAAGAAAACAACTCTCGACAAAAAAGATCCAGCAGCATACCGACCAATCTCCAGCATACCCTTCCTCGCAAAAGTCATCGAAAAAACGGTTCAACTACAACTTCAGGATCACATCGACAAACACGAAACACTCGACGACAACCAGCACGGATTTCGTCCCAACCACGGTGTCGAAACGCTACTGATCTACCTCTTCGACAGCATCCTAAGAATAATTGACAACACCAGGAATGGAATCATAATGATCTTCATCGACATCTCCTCAGCCTTCGACACAGTGGACCACAACACGCTCCTGGAAAGACTAAAGAACACTGGTATACACGGTATCACACTGAAATGGTTCCACTCGTACCTAACCGAAAGACAGCTACAGGTCAAGGTGGGACACATCACCTCCCGACCCATCAAAGTCCGTCAAGGAGTACCTCAAGGATCTGCGCTCTCAGCACTCCTATTTAACATCTACATCCAACCAATATGCAACATCATGAAAGAGAACAACATTCAATACACAATCTATGCGGACGACATCATGATATACACCCCGATATCAATCGACAACCCGGACTTCTCTAAGATAACAGACTGCCTTACACAAATGACCAGTTGGTGTCAAGACAACAACCTCGCAATAAACTACAACAAGACTGAAGCTTTAATCATCACTCGGAACCAAAGCTTCATACACCCACCAAATATAAAGATACAAAACACTACTATACCAATAAGGTCAGAAGTGAGATACCTCGGGGTTACGCTGGACAATAAACTCAATCTCAAGCCACACATAGACAAAACAATACAAAAAGCCTACTACAAGATGCGAATCATCAGGAGACTGAAACCACTCCTCGCCCCAGAACACTTCCGTACCGTCTGTCAAGCACTGATAACCCCACTACTGGACTTCTGTAATCCGATATACCTTGGACTACCGAAACAAGCCACCAAACCACTTCAACTGGCACAAAACACCGCAGCACGAATCATATCCGGAACTGCAAGACAGGAGCACATCACACCTACCTTAAAGGACTTACACTGGCTTCCAATCTGTGCACGCATCAGATACAAAACTATCATAAACCTATTTAAGATAGAACAGCACACATCAGCCAACAGTCTGCACACCCTCATACAACCAGACACCAGCACACGTCCTAGAAGAAAACAAACACACAACCGAGTCAGCACCCCAAGTGAATACAAACACACACGCAAGGACACAACAGACAGAGCACTCTCCATGGCTGCTCCAACAATATGGAACAAACTACCGGACGATTTGAGGGCAACTACAGACCTCAAGGACTTTAGAAAACAGCTGAAAACCATGCTGTTCATAGAACACTATGGACACATCACATAACCTAAGTGACTGTATAGCAGCACACGTTACCGCCCAACACTGTATGCATATAAAATGTTTTTAGCACCACTGTATATAGCCCACATTGTACATAGCTCAAACCAATCTAGCACACAATACAACACGCACCCAACTAAATTTTCACCCTCACTGCATGTATAACACACTCACACTACCAGATTGTTTGCTGTGATACCACCTTGATTTTTATGATAAGGCGGTTTAGAAATACTGTTAAATAAATAAATAAATAAAAATCTCTCCTATAGTCTTTAGATTTGCTGTTCCTTGCAGCTCTTCTCTATTCAACTCCTACCCCCCATCCCTCAGGGGATGCAGGGGATCCAGGTTTGCAAAATGCTATCCTGTCCAGGGATACACATTTTAGGGATTCTCCCCTGGCACCCACAGCTAGGGAGTCCCCATATGTGAAGACTCATTCCTTCTTGTTCCTGGAGATAGCACAGTTACTTACCTGTAACAGGTGATCTCTGGGAACAGCAGGAATTAGTCTTCACAACCCACCCACCTCCCCTAGGAGTTGTATCTATCTATTTCCTTTCCTCTGTCTCTCCTTTCTATCTCAGCTATGAAACTCAACTGAAGAGAGGCAGTGGGAAAGGCGGGAAGTCACCACGCAGGCACGAGGGATGCTCCCAAAAGCTTTCTTATTGGATGCTGGGGAGCATTCCCGTGCAGGCTCCGTCGGTACCGACGTACCCATATGTGAAGACTAATTCCTGCTGTTCCCAGAGATCACCTGTTACAGGTAACTGTGCTTTCCTTTAGTGACGACAGTTGTCCTCTACTTCTGGGTTGTGCTCCTCCTCCTGCAGCTTGGAGACTGGACATGTCAAATTAATGACATCACTGGATGTATACTCCTGGAGTCTCCCATAAGCCCCAGTGAACTATTGACAAAGCAGACTCAGAGCAACAAATAAGCAGCCAAGAAGTCAATTCAAACTTATCATTAAACTTAACATTTAGCTGAACCTAACTTTAGTTTCAAATCAGAATTGAAAAACAAAAACTGTCCCATACCGATTCCTTCTGCCACTCTTAGGAGAAACCGAGAAAGAATAGGACAGAGTCAAAAGCCGGCAATAAATACGAACTTATGCTTACCTGTAAGCCTCTCAATACCACCCGCAAGAATCTACTGAAGAACACTCCTTTGGGTGGGATCGAGGACTGAACTGTCGTCACTAAAGGAACTACAATTACCAGGTAAGTGTAATTATCATTTCCTTAGCGTTCCTCCAGTTCAGTCCTCTACTTCTGGGATGTAACAGAGCAGTGATCATAGGGAAGGACCTTTAGCCCCGGCTCGCAAAACTGCAGCACCAAAACAGGCATCCTTCGTTGCTAGCACATCCAGACGATAGTGCTTACTGAAAGTTTTGTTTAATGTTCCTTGTAAATGTATACAGAAGTATACAATTGTTCTGTTTAATGTTCAATGTAAACCGCCCCTGATCTCTGGAAGGGGCGGTATAGAAAAGACTGTTAAATAAATAAATAAATAAAGTATGAAGGGACAACCAAGACGCCGCCCTACAGATATCCCCTGGTGAAACCAAGCTATGTTCCGCCCAAGAGGCTGCCTGCGCTCTGGTAGAGTGCGCCCGCAACCCGGACAGGACTAGGCACCCCTGCACCAAATACGCCGAAGCGATTGCCTCTGATCCATCGGGAAATGGACGCTTTCGCTGCTGCCTCGCCCTTACGGGATCCCCCGAATAACACAAAGAGATGATCCGTCTTGTGAAAGGATTCGGAAACTTTCAGATACCGGCGCAGCGCCCACTTGACGTCCAATAGGTGCAACGAACGATCCAACGATGTGCCCTCGCCCGCCCGGAGCACCGGAAGCGACACAGCCTGATTCAGATGAAAAGGGGACACGACCTTCGGAAGAAAGGATGGCACCAGTCGCAAGACCACTTTTTCGTCTGAAAACTGGCGAAAAGGTTCTCTACAAGATTTATTTATTTTATTATTTTATTTAACATTTCTTCTATACCACGCTATTAAAATCAGCGCGGTGTACATCGAACAAGAATACTGCAATGTATACAAACATTGAGTTTACAAAGAACAGGGAATTGAACATGGGAGCGAAACCAGGGAAACTAAATACATATTAACTCGAACTATGTACAATACTCTAATGTAAATGGGTGTTGCATTGGTTTTGTGAGGTTGATAGGGTTTGAGGGGGGACTACCTATTGTCTGTGGTGTTGACGTGCAGGGGCGACTGGTGTATGGGGAAAGTTTGCAGGTTGTTGGTTGTGCTTCTATCGCTGGAGGTTTCTGAGTAACATTTTGTGAACAGGTGGAGTTTTAAGGCTTTTCTGAATAGGATGAGGCTTTTTATTCCACGGATTTCATGGGGGAGTGCATTCCAGCTTAAAGGGGCGAATAAGGAGAAGGCTCTGTTGGAGGTAGCCTTTGTGCACTTAGTCATTAGCTTGGGGATTGCTAATGTGTTCCGTGCAGTAGATCTTCTGCTTCTATTTTCTAGAGTGCTATGGATTAACTTGCTGATTGGCGTAGGGGGGTAGTTATTTAGGGCTTTGAAAGTGAGGACCAATGATTTGTACTGGAGCCTGGCATGTAGAGGTAACCAATGCAAACCCTTCATGATGGGCGTTATGTGGTCGGATCTTGACGATCCGGAGAGGCCTCTTGCGGCTGCATTCAAGGCTAAGCAGAGCGGGTTTAAGGTCGATTGTGGGAGGCCATGAAGGATGATGTTCGCGAAATCGACATGTGGAAGGACTAGTGCCTGGAAGGTTGTTCGGTAGTCTGTGAAATCCAGTAGGTGTCGGAGGTGACGTAGAGTTCTGATCTTATGGTATATTGCCTTTGTGATGTTTTTTATATGTGTTGTCATGTTCAGGTGCTGGTCCAGGGTGATGCCGAGGTAACAGATTGTGGATTTGGACTTCAACTCTATGTTGTTGACACGTAGTGATGAGGGAGGTGTGAATTTGAGGTTCCTCGTGATAAATAGGACATCTGTTTTGCCGTGATTGATCCGTAAGTTTTGTGATAATAGCCAATCGGCTACTGCTTCGAAGCAATTAATTATTGGGGAGAGCACTAGTTGGTCTATCAAGAACGGCATGTAAAGGAGGATGTCATCAGCTTTACGTTGAAGGATCGGATTAGGTCACATATCGGCTGCATATAAATGTTGAACATCAATGATAAGGACGATCCTTGGGGAACTCCCTGTGTTTGCAGAAACGGTTCGGAGGATGAGTGGCCAGCCTTGACTTGTTGCCACCTATTGGATAGGTAGGATTCACACCATTTTAGAGCTGTATTTTGGATCCCCTTTTCTTTCAAGCGTTGTAGAAGTATGTCATGACTCACCGAGTCAAAGGCGGCAGAGATGTCCAGGAAAATAAGGACAAAGCCTTGTTGGATGCTGTTGATTCCTGTGATCAGATCGTTGAACAGGGTTGTGAGGACAGTGTCTACTCTGTGTGCTTCTCTGAATCCGTGTTGGGCTGGATCCAGCGGTGCTTCGGTGTCGATATGTTGCTGGATTTGTTGTTGAGCGGCTTTTTCGATGATCTTGGCAAGCTGGGGGATGCTCGATATTGGTCTGAAGGATTCTACTTTAGATGGGTCTAGTCTGCTGTTTTTTAGTAAGGGCTTGATAGAGGTGTTTTTGAGGCTCTGCGGGAATGATCCTGTGATAAAGGACTGGTTCAGTATTTTGGCCAGGATGTTGCTTATGTCATGGCGAAGCTCTTTGATCCAGCTGGCTGGGCAGGGGTCATTAGGTGCTGTGCTGGGGTTAACAGAAGCAACGATGTCCGCAACCTCTTTAGTGGATACTGTGGTGAAGTTGCATAGTGGAGTTGCTTGAAATGTATTGGATGGTGTGGAGGGATTATTAGTGCCTATATTTGCGTTGGTCTTGACCATCTTCGATTGTAAATAGTCTGCATAGTCCTGTGGTTGAGGCATTGGGGGGTGGACTGAGACTGGCTCTCCTGTTATGGACTTTACTATATTGAATAAGGCATGTGGTTTGTTGATGGAGCGTTTTAATATATCAGTGTGATAGAGTTTCCTTTTCTGCGTTATCTTCGCACGGTGGGTCAGCAAGTATGAGTTGTATGCAGTGTGTGCTTCAGGGGAGTGGGTTCGGCGCCATTGTCTCTCGAGTTTGCGTAGATGGTGTAGAGATGTTCGTAGGTCCGTGGAGAACCAGGGTGCATGTTCTCGTCGTTTTGTAGTCTTTTCGGCGTAAGATGGACAGGATGCAGCTCTAAGGTTTTCATCCCATTTAGATATGAGGTCATCTAGGCTGAGGGATGTGTTGGTCATAAGAGGTTGGAGGTTCTCTAGGACTTCGCTCTTGTTGAGTGGGCGGAAGCGGGCTGCTGGAGTTCTGGAAGTGTTTGTATTTGTTGTTGTCTGACTGTTACTGGGAGTGCTTATGGGTATGTGGAAGCTAAGGAGATGGTGGTCGGACCAAGGCACTGGTGTCACGGATAGTGCGAGGTCTTGGGATGACGAGGCGTTAGAAAGAGGTGCGAATATGAGATCCAGCTTGCCTCCCTTAGTGTGGGTGGCAGAGTCAACACATTGATTGTATCCTAGATCCTCTAGGGCCTCAAGGAATGCTGTTGAGTGGCTATCTTGAAGAGATGGGAGGTTAAAGTCGCTGATTAACCAATTTGGAGAGTGCGGGGTGGAAGTGGTGCATGCTAGCTCAATTATTGTCGATAGGTCATCTGGTGATGGAGTGGGTCCCCGGTATATGAGGTTGATGGCGCATAATTCACTTGATATGGTGAGAGCGTCAAGGTGAGGTGAGCTGGAGGTGTTGCGCAACTTGAATTGAAGGTCGGCTTTGGCAAGGATGAGTGTCCCGCCTCCTTTCTGAGTGGACCTGTGGCATGTATATAGGGAAAATCCTGGGGGTAGCATCTGATTCAAGAGGACATTGTCGCATGTGGACAACCACGTCTCGGTGATCATCAAGATGTCGAGATTGTGTAGTGGTATCAGGTCAATGGCTGCAGGCCATTTTGAGCGTACTGATCTGGCGTTTATCAAAGCACATTTCAGTAGGCGTTGCTGACGTTGTTTCTTGGCTTGTGTCTTTTTGAAGAGTTGAAGGGGGATGTTAAGTAGGTGGGAGTGGGGTGTGTGGTTGGTTTTTGTTGTGGTATGGTGTGGGAGTTCGGGCCGTCTCCTTCCATGGTGTAGGATTGGAATGGGGTTAGTGCCCTGGCTGAACGCAATTGAGAGGTTGGGGAGCCCAAGGGTAAGGAGAGAGATGAACACTATCAGGAGTTTGTGCATTCTGAATTGGCAGCAGGGCAATAATAATAAGGTGGCACAGTTGAATGAGGGTATAAATACTGGCAACAGTAAATGGTAACACAGTGAATGGGAATAATTACTGGCAACAGTAGAAGGTAACACAGTGAATGGGAATAATTACTGGCAACAGTAGAAGGTAACACAGTGAATGGGAGTAATTACAGGCAACAGTAATACGGTGATACAGTTGATTGAGACTAGATTACTAGCAACAGTAAAGAACTTTAGCACAGTAAAGAACTTTAGCACAGTGAGTGGGAGGTCTAGTAGTAATTTGGTGAAACTTGCAGTTCAGGATATAGGTCCGATTAGGATGGGTTACTTGCTTTTTCGTTAGTTCTGAGATTTATCAAAGTGCCACCACCGAAGGGCCTGTGGTTGCGTTCTCAGAGAGGTGGAGAGATCCCTTTCCAGGGAGAGATAGCAGCGTGAGGATGGAAGGCTGCTCGAAAGGGCTTGAGGCCTGCTTGCAGCTGCTTTTACTGGCGAATGCTGGTAGAACTTCTGATAGGCTGAGATGTTGGTTGTGTGTTGCTGGTAGGGTGCCCATGTTCGGTGGGTAGCTGTAGATTGTGTTGCATTTGGCTGCTTCTGGTGCTTTCTTGATGTTCCCCGCCTAAGGGCCACGCCAAAGGGCCCTCTGGCGAGGCCCGCCAGGCGCGGGTGCGCCCGACCGGTGATGCTTTTTAAAATGGGCCTCGTGCCACGATTGGGCCGCTGAGCAGGGGGAGGACTCTGGAGCGTTGCTCCGGCCCGCTCTATCCCCGATTGGGAGAGCTCTGGAAGAGGGCCGGAGGGTGGATGAAGATAAGGCCTGCAGCTCCGAAATTCGTCTAGCTGAGCAGATGGCGACCAGGAACACCGTCTTTAAAGTCAAGTCCTTTACCGTAGCTTGAGCCAAGGGCTTGAAGGGCTCTTTCACCAAGGCCCCTAAAACCACGTTAAGATCCCACGATGGTACGACCACTCGACGAACCGGTCTAATTCTGGATACCGCCTTTAAGAAGCACACGACATCCGGGTGCGACCCTAGGGATTTACCCTGAACCTTACCCCTATAACAGGCTAGAGCCGCAGCGTGCACTCTCAAGGAACTGGCTGCCAGGCCTTTATCAAAGCCATCCTGCAAAAAACTCAACACAACCGCTACAGAGGCTGTGGCCACCAGGATGTGCCGTCGAGAACACCAATCCTCAAAAATATGCCAGACTCGGAGGTAAGCCAGGGAGGTGGACCTTTTTCTCATTCGCAGTAACGTCACTACTACCGCTGCAGAATTACCTGTCTTTCTCAACTGCGCCCTTTCAATGGCCAGACCGTAAGCGAGAATCGATTCACCTGAGGCATTCGGAGCAGGCCCTGCATCAGCAGGTCATCTGAGACTGGGAGCCACCACGGCTCCCCGTCCAGCAGCCAAACGAGATCAGCATACCATGGCCTCCTGCGCCAGTCCGGGGCCACCAGGAGCACCCTGCCGCGATGGGCCTCGATTCGCTGCACCACGCGACCTACCAGTGCCCATGGAGGAAAGATGTAAAGGAGGCCGTCCGCTGGCCACCGTTGCATCAGAGAGTCGAGGCCCTCTGACATTCTTTCCCTCCGTCTGCTGAAAAACCGACTCACCTTCGCGGACTGGAAGGTTGCCATGAGATCCATGATCTGTTGCTCCCACTGGCACACTATACTCACAAACACCTCCGGGTGCAGCTCCCACTCCCCGGCATCCACTTGAACTCTGCTGAGAAAGTCCGCTGTCACATTCTCCTTTCCGGCAATGTGCGCCGCTGAAAGAGCTGGCAGGCGTTGCTCCACCTAGCTGAACAATTCTGCCTCCTCCTCCATGGCTGCACTGCCGATGCCTCCTTGCCGATTAATGTAGGCTACCGTCGTGGAATTGTCCGACAGTACCCTCAACGCTCGACCTGTCACCATCGACTTGAAACACTGCAGCGCAAGATACACCGCTCTCAATTCTAGCCGGTTGATCGACCATCCGCTCTCTTGCAGCGAACAAGTGCCCTGCACAAACAGTGCTCCGCAGTGGGCCCCCCAGCCCCCTAGGCTCGCATCCGTTAACAGAGGGAGCCACTCCGGTTGTTCCAGGGGCACTCCCGTTTGGAGGGACTCAGGACGGAGCCACCACTTCAGGGAGGCCCTGACCGGGGCCGGGCAGGGGAGGCGCTGGCTCAGAGTCGTGCTGATGCGACCATCTCCGGAGAAGCGCCTGCTGAAGAGACCTCATATGGAATCTGGCCCAGGGAACGACTTCCAGCGTTGCCGCCATCGTGCCCAAGAGCCACAGGCACTCCCACGCCGTCGGGGCTGGAACGGTGCTGAATGCCCGGACTAAGCGCTGGAGCCCCAGAACACGTCGCTGAGGAAGGAACACGAACCCGTTCCGCGTGTTGAAGCGGACTCCCAGGTACTCAAGATCCTGCGACGGCACCAACCGACTTTTGACCGGGTTGATCACCCAGCCAAGGCTCTCTTGAAACTTCACCACCTTGGCGGTAGCCCGAACACTCTCGTCCTTGGACTTTGCTTGAATTAACCAATCGTCGAGATAGGGATGAACTAGTACGCCTTCTTTCCTTAGCGCCGCCGCCACCACCACCATCACCTTGGTGAAGATGCGCAGCGCCGTCGCGAGCCCAAAGGGCAACGCCTGGAACTGATGACCCCAAGGAAGCGCGAACCGGAGCCACTTTTGATGGGCCAATTGGATTGGAATATGCAAGTAGGCTTCGGTGAGATATAGGTATGTGAGAAACTCGCCCTTGCGAACTGCGACCAATACCGACCTGAGGGTCTCCATTCGGAAGTGCGGAACCTGCAAGCAGAGATTCACCCCTTTGAGATCTAAGATAGGGCGCAGGGAGCCGTCCTTCTTTGGGACGACAAAATAGATAGATTACGGTACAGGTCGATACTCAGACAAAGGAACTGTGACGATCGCTCCCAAGAGCAAGAGCCGATCGAGGGTACTGCGAATCGCCCGAGCCTTCCGCGCGTTCCTGCACGGAGACATAACGAAGGAATCACGGATGGGTCTTGCCAGCTCTAATGCATAGCCGTCCTGAACAATCTCCAAGACCCACTGGTCGGTTATTATGTGGGCCCAGGATGAAAGGAACCTTGAGTCTCCCGCCTATCTGCTGCCTCTCCGCCCGGACCCCCACATCTTCATTGAGATTTACGGAAGGTCTGGGTAGGAGGCGCCGAGAAGCCTCTACCTGCTCCCCGAAACCCTCGAAACCCCTGGGCTCTGGACACGAACTTGCCCTGATAGTTGCCCTGCCGGGACCCTCTGAATCTTCTGCTATCTCTAGACAGTCCACGAAAGGCTGGCGGGGCCCTTCCTGACTTCGGTTTGTCCTCGGGAAGTCTACCTCCTTTGGTCTCCCCCAACTCTTTCACTAACTTATCTAGGTCATCCCCAAACAACCACCTGCCCTTAAAGGGGAGTTTGCTGAGTCGAGATTTAGACGAACCATCGGCCGCCCAATTCCGCAACCAGAGGGATCGGCGTACGGCCACCAAGGAGGCCATGCTGTTGGGCTAACGCCCGAATCAAGTCATAATGCACGTCCGCCAAGTACACCGTGCCGGACTCCAGCCGATCCAACTCCGCCTGCCCCTCAGAATCCATCTGGGAGTTCTGCTGCAAGCGTTGAGACCATCTGAGGCACGCCCTTGCCACCCAGGCCCCACAAATGGAAGCCTGCAGGGACAATGCATCAGCCTCAAAGGACTGTTTTAACAGACTGTCCATCTTCCAATCCTGCGCATCTTTTAAGGCTGCGCTACCTTCAACCGGAATAGTGGTTTTCTTGGTGACCGCTGACAGCCGCATCAACACGGGGAGAGCGAAAATGCTCCTTGTCCTTATCTGCAAGAGGGTATAGCCTATTCATCATGCGAACCCCTCGGAGCCCCAATTCCGGCTGGTCCCATTCATCTTGAATCATCTTGTCCACTACCCGGTGGATAGGGAACACTATCTGTGTTTGCTGCACCGCTTGAATGACAGGGTCTTCCACACTTTCTTCCTCCGCGGCTGGTACAGCCAAATTCAATGTCTGAAGGGACTCCGTAATCAGAGCCGAAAGCTCTTCCCTCCGAAACACTCGAATAATCCTCGCCTGGTCCTCCGGCTCCAGGATCTCACCTTCTTCCAGGTCGTCCGTTTCCAATTCCAACTCTGGATCGACCTCGTCCGACCCAAGTCCCTCTGCGTCGGAAGGGGACCCTCCAGGGGTCACGGTCTCTTAGAGGGCCCAGGGCCAGACGGTCCTTTCTCCGTGAGACTAGGCTGCAAGAACGCCGCGAGAGGTGCGAAGTCTGGCATCTTTCCCTGCCATCTCATGCAGAACGCCTGATGCATGAGCAGCACGAAATCTGGGCAAAAGCCTTCTGCCTGCGGTACAGTCCCCAAAGCTGGCTTCGCCGGCAGTAGTAGCCCGCAGGTATCCAGAGCATCTCGGGAATTGGAGGCCCTTGGCTGCCCACTCTCAGGGGCTTCCGCTGACAGCGCTTGCTCCGGGCTGGTCTTCGCTTCCATCTGCTGTTCCACGTCAGTGGACACCGCAGCGCAGCCCCTGCAAATACCAGAATCCGCTACAGTGCCCCTACAAGTACCACAGACCACACACTGCGGTCGAGAAGCCATCCCAATAACTCCCAATTAACCTTGAAAAATAAAACAAGGCTAGCTATAAATAAGTTAATATATGGTTGGGGTTTTTGTTTTTTTTTTTTTTGCTTTTATACTTTCGGGGACTTCCTTCAGGAACCAAGCAGGAGTCAAGAGGCCTGCTCCTCCTGGATAGCCCGCAGAATTGCGCTGGAAAAAAACAGCCCCTTTCTGCCTCACCGTTAAGCTAAAGCCCTGCAAGCTTTCCACATATCAGCGGGACTTCAAAAACTGCCAGAGCAGTGAGGCACAAGGGGAAGAAGCAGAACTAATCCGCCGAACGGAGGTTCTCCTGGAGCTGCAAATCAAATGTGTAAAGGGCCTCCCTGGACCTCGTACCACACGGTCCCGATGACTCAAAATGGCCGCCGCTTCTGAATAAAACAAAAAGGGCGCCAAACACACGCGGGCCAGATGACGGGTCTCCCACAGCTCCCTTACCTCCGGAGATAGCTGCAGCTAGAGGGCTCATAAAACTACTTACCCCTCTTCGACGGGGCTCTAGTCCTCGCGGTTTCCTCGATCCCTGAGCTGAGAGGAAAACCGCCGGGTGAGCCTGCCGTCCGTGTCCTGCCGCCAATGGCAGGGAGTCCCCGTACCTTGCACCACCGGGGAAGGCTGTCCCGCTCCTGCCTAGAGCTCTCCTCCGTCCAGTCCAGGAGGAGAGATCTGAAGCTGATAAAATCTTCGGGCTCCCTAAGGCCCCGTTCGAAGAAGGCAGGCAGGAACCGGTAGCAGGACAAACTTTATTAACCAGGCAGTTTAGATCTTAAAGGTATAGTACCCCCAAATAAAGAAAGGTAAATAGAATGGGAACACAAAAGAAAAAAAACTTCTTCCCCTCTACTACTCTATCCTAAAGCTCCTTATCCGTTCCTCCAGTGAGCCCAGCACCCTAGGCTCACTAAGTCCTCCTGCTGCGTGGAGACTGGACACACTGGGGCTTATGGGAGACTCCAGCAGTATACATCCGGTGATGTCATTAATTTGACATGTCCAGTCTCCAAGCTGCAAGAGGAGGAGCACAACCCAGAAGTAGAGGACTGAACTGGAGGAATGCTAAGGAACAGCCTTTACCACATCCTCCGGTAGCAAATTCCAGAGATTGATTACACGTTGAGTGAAAAAATATTTTATTAGTCTTAAATAGTTTACCCTGTAGCTTCATTGCATGTCCCCTAGTCTTTCTATATTCTGATAACGTAAACCATCGATCTATGTTTACCCGTTCCACTCCATTCATTAATTTACAGACTTCTATCATATCTCCCCTCAGACGTCTCTTTTCCAGGTTAAAGAGCCCTAACCTTTTTAGCCTTTCTTCATAGGGGTATCCTTCCATCCCCTTTACCATTTTGGTGGCTCTTCTCTGAACCTTTTCTAATAACGCTATATCCTTTTTAAGATACGGCGACCAGAATTGCACACAATATTCAAGGTGCGGTCTCACCATGGAACGATATAGCGGCATTATAATATCTTTTGTTTTATTTTCCATTCCTTTCCTTATGATACCTAGCATTCTATTTGCTCTCTTGGCCACCGCTGCACACTGGGCCGAGGGTTTTAACATATTATCCACAATGATGCCTAAATCTTTTTCCTGGGTGGTGGTTCCTAACTTTAACCTACAGACGTACATCAACAAAACTGCTGCAAAAGCCTACCACCGATTAAAGCTCATTAGAAGAGACAAACCAGTCCTAACCCAGGATCATTTCTGCACAGTGTGCCAGACCATTATCACCCCAATTTTGGACTACAGAAATTCATTATACCAAGGTCTCCCCAAGCAGTCCATCCACCCACTCCAACTGGTACAGAATATGGCAGCAAGAATCATCACGGACACTGCCAAAAATGAGCACATCAACCCCCTACTCCAACAACTGCACTGGCTGCCAACCCATGCCTGTGCAAGATTAAATCAACCTTGAACATATTTAAAGTCATTCACTACTGTTCAGCAGATGCTTCTACAGAACATAATAACCAGAGAAATCAGCACCAGACCCAGGCGAAACAAGAAAAACATGCTCATCACACCCGCAGGATATCATAGAACAAATCAAACAATATCCAAAAGAGCACCTTCACTCTTGGCACCTGCCCTATGGAACTCCCTTCCCGAAGGAATGAGAGCCCTGAAAGACATCAAAGACTTCCGCAAAACACTCAAGACTTTCATGTTTACAGAATACTTCGGACATGTAACATAATCCACAATAAGCAGTAGAAAACCGCTACAAATGGCCCACCGACGACACATGCAATCATAAAAGAACCAACTGTATATAGTTTGTAAATATGTTTATATCTTTACCCTCCCCCCCACTACCACCCTACCCCACACCTGTTAAATGTATGCCAACAAGTTATATTATAAACCACTTTGATTGAAGGATAAGGTGGTATATAAAACTGGTTAAATAAATAAAATAAATATTTTCAATCACAGGGATTCAGATTGTTGTATAAGGCCTAACTGCCTCAGGGCTTTAGGAAATGGGGGTAACATGGAGGTCTGGGAGGGAAATAAGGGGTGTGAGTTTGGATGATAAAGAGTGGTAAAATTTCTGGGGGCAGCAAAATCATCTGTCATAATCCAATAAAGTGTTAATGCGATGGACTTCTGTAATAGTATCCTGAAAGGTCTACCGAAGCAAACCATAAACAGATTACAGATGGCTCATCACGCAGCAAGATTCATATCACAGACACCATTACAATGACATATTACTCCACTGGCTTCCAATAGAAAGCTGAATTAGATTCAAAATTTTACACACAACATTCAAGATCCTACAAAATGACACCATCACCTACTTGGGATCCCTCCTTCAAACTAGACCAACAAACAGAGATCATAGAAGCTGCGCAAACACATTTCTAGTATCACAGGAGTATACGAGATGTAATGCAGTTACAACCAAAAGAGCCTTCTCACTTTACACACTGGGCCTCTGGAATGCTCTTCCAGAGGATATAAGAAACCACCACAGATCCAAAAGCCTTCTGCAAGCTCCTTAAAACTTTCCTATTTAAAGAGCACTATGGGGACTCGTTAACTTCGCTAAGATTTTGAACAGTATAATGATCCTAGTTACACAGCCCCCATAACTTAATTAGACCTCAAAGGACTTGATACTGAACTACATAAAAGGTTGAAGGCCCCTCCTTAATACTCTTTTCTTAGCTGGGACCTGGTTGAAGGAGGGGGGATTATTACTCCTGCACCGGTGTCTTCCACCTGGTTATGTGGCTCTCTCAACTCTCCAGCTTGGCTGCACCAGGGGAGAGTTCGTGGCCCTTTTCTGCTCTGGCATTCCAGTTTCTGAGGTTTCATCTTCCATCTTGACATATCCCGAATCCCTCTTGCTTCACCTTGATGCCTCTCCTCCCTATTATTTCCTTCTCTTGTATGTTCCCCCTTCCCTTTGCCCTCATCTTTGGGATTCTCTCTTGAATACCATCTCTGAGGCTTCTTTGCTTTTTTCTCATTTAATCATCTTAGGAGACTAATATTCATTTTGATGCCTCTAGGTCTAGAGATACTGCCTTTATTCATTTCCTCTCCGATCTGTCCCTCCTACAACCACCCTTTCCCTACACATTCCCCTGGGCACACACAACCTTCTTTTGACTTCATCTAGGGTACCTACCAACTTATCTGCCTTTTCTACTTGTCCAGTTCCTTGGTCAGATCACTTGACCATTTTCTTTAGGTCAGCTATTTGCTCACTACCTCTGCTACTTCTGGCTACACACTAGGTTCCACTCACTTTCGTCGTAATATGTCTTCTTCCACTCTAGCTCGCTTTCCATCAGCAGACACTCTTTTCCCTTCTAACTTTTCTATCCTCCATGTAGAAAATCAAGCTGAATTTGATACTGTTTTGTCTTCTTCTTTAGATCATATTGCACCTCCTCATCCCATCACAAACATCTTTGGTATCACCAAGGCCTGTATCACCCATCGTCAACTTTGCCATGCTGAACGATTTTGGAGAAAGCACTGGATCTCCTCGTGCCTTTGTTGCTACAAGTTACTGCACAAAATGGAAATTACACTTACCCGGTAATTGTTGTTCCTTGAGGGAGTACAGTTCAGTCCTCCACATCTGGGTAGTGTCCAGTCTCCATGCTGCAGGAGGAGGTGCAAGTCAAACTTGTGACATCACCGGGTATATCCTGCTGGTCTTCTCCCATGATCCCCCAGTGACCTACTGACAAAGCAGACTAAAAGGAGCAAAGAAACAACCAGTTAAAGGTACTAAATACAATGCTATGCTTAAACTTCAAACTTTTGAACTACAGCGCCCCAAGAGAAAGGGCCGAAAACACCCTCCTCCGCGCCCGTCCCCCTGCGCACCACACAGCGGAAGACAGATAGCCAGAAGGAAGGAGAACTAAGGAAGAGCATAGGCAGAAAGGGTGCTCTCGCGATTACCGGCAAATCAGAGCCAGTTGCCGACTCTATGAACCAGAAATACTCTGACGCTTCGCGTCTGAGATATCCATCCCCGGGCAGGAATGAGGACTGAACTGTACTCTGTCAAGGAACAACAATTTCCAGGTAAGTGTAATTTCCATTTCCTTATCGGTCCTACAGTTCAGTCCTCCACCTCTGGGATGTACCAGAGCAGTAACCATTGGGAGGGACCTTTCCAGCCGGCTCGCCACCCAACCGAACAGAACAGGCACTGATCCCTGCCTGCTCCTCCTGTCAATAGGCGTTATGAAAAACCATGAAGACACAACCGAGAGCCCACTCTAACCCTCTTCACAGGCGAAACAGCACTGAGCTCTGCCCCAAGCAATGCTAGTGCCCCAGGACACGCTCGCCACCGCAAACGTACTGAACGCCCTAGAACGCCTTACTCATGATCTGACTCTACCTATCCTGCAGTGTAAATAGCTTATGTATATAGTTATGTATATAGTTAACCCTGTTATCCAAGTTTTATTACCTGTTCTATGTAAAACCAGACACCTTGTCACCATGGTAGTTATGTTATGATGTAAACCGCGCTGATGCCGAATAGCGCGGTATATAAGAAACTGTAATAAATACAATAAAATAAATAAATAAATATTGATAAGGCTACCTGAGCCCTGCTGGAAAGAGCCACTGGAGACCCCCCTTGGTTCTCGACCTCACCAGGGTAACAAGGTTTAGCTACCACTTCTCTCCTGCGTGACCCACCTCCGTGAAGGGACAGGCAGCGACGAGACCTTCCAGAAAGCGATGTCACCTTCCCCTAATGTCCAAGGAACGCAGGTTATGAGCAAAGTGTTCTTGCGTAAGTCCCAAAACCAGCAACTAGACAGGCACAGGCGGATTCCACGAGGGAGAGCTGAACCGAGGTCCATCCAGAGAGACGTGGGATGCAAAATGGGTGGAATGGAAAACCACCTGCGGCAAAAAACCCTATGGAACTGGCCCCCAGGCCACCCTCTCTCTGGATAAGACAAAGGGTACCTGCCAAGCCCACACCTGCAGCTCCTAAATTCGCCTCGCCGAACCAAAGACCACCAACTTACTGTCCTCCAAACTGAGCAGCCCCGGTGGAATACCTAGCCTATGAGGAGACTGCAGTCTGGTAACCACCAGAGCAAGCGTACCACCTCGACCTGGGAACCGCAGCCACTCCCTGCTTGATGACCCTATAGCAGGGCAGAGCTGGCAACTGAATTCCCCAGGACCTGGCTGCGAACTCCGTATCAACCCGTCCTGTAGAAAACTCCATCCCAGGGTGACAGACACTGCTATCGCACGAAGCTGCCTCCGCGAGCCTCCATTCTAACCGACGCACTTGAAATGCACACAAGCCTCTTTTTCTTATTTTCTTTTAAAACTCAACCGAGCCATGGCCACTCTATCAGGGATAACTGAACCACCGGAGACAGTCGAAGGAGACCCTGCAGCAACCACTTCTCCAACGTCGGCCACCTTCCTGGGTTCTCGACAAGTGTCCGCATGCGGGCGACGTTCTAACAGAAGCGCCCTAAATGCGCACAGGCCTCTCTTTCTTATTTTCAGTTAAAGCCTAACCGAGCCATGGCCACCCTGTAAGGGATAACTGATCCACCGGAGATAGTCGAAGGAAATCCTGCAGCAACAGCTTCTCCAACGTCGGCAACCTCCCTGGGTTCCCGAAGAGTATCCGTATGCGGGCGACATACGACGGGAGTCTCGGCCAGCCCGAGACCCCGCACCAACAACTTTCCCTGATGCGCTTTGACACGCAAAAACACTCGACCTACGAGTGCCCCAGGAGGAAAAAGTCATAGAAAGGACCGGCTACGGCCTCTGTTGTACCAATGCGTCAATGCTTTCCGGCATCCTCACCTGTCGCCTGCTAAACATCGACCCGTCGTCGCAGACTGAAACGTCGCCATGAGGTTCAATACGGGCTGACCGCATCCGAACACACGCTATGCGAACACAGCCGTATGCAATCCCCCTTCTCCGGCAATTACTCGGACTCCGCTAAGGATATCCGCCAAAACAGTGTCCCCACCGAGAACGTAGGCCGCCGGGGCTTTAACCGCGCACACTGCCCCTTCGCTCGGGCCACCCTGGCCACCCGACCAACTCCACCCTGCCGATCGATGGAGGCCACCATCCCAGAGTTCTCAGACAGTACGTGCACCGCTCGATCTGCCACCGTGGCCGCAAACGCCTGCCACGCCCGACGTACCGCTCGCCGTTCCAGTTAGACAATTGAACACTGGGCCTGCTGCGTACGCCAAGCACCCTGCGCAAAAGGATCTCCGAAATGTAGCTGAGTCTAACCAAGCTCCGGCGGAAAGGTGCAGAACCTTATATGAAATAAGTTGGGACAATTAAGGCCTTTTTTTTTTTTTTTTTTTACAAAGCCATAAGGGCCACAAGGCACACAACCTAACAGCATGCCACCATGGATGGACTTGTAACGGACAGCTTTGAATATAAGCCTACAGACATCCAGCGCTTGCTCCGAGACAAGCACTGTGTAGCCTATTTGTCTTCTTGGAACACCATCACGACCTGAAGAGGCCACCAAAAGAAGCCGGACACTGGGCCCGAAGAATCCTGGTCTAACCGAGCCCAGCACTTCCTGTATCCTTAGGATCTGAGCCTCCCCCAAGGTCTCCGTCTTGGCTGGAACCGGCTGAGCATAACTCTATGGTCCTGCGGCTAGCCCCCACGAAGCAGCGAGACTCAATGATGCCTTGAGGAAAGGGAAGGCCTAGTGGTTGGAGCAAGTCGCCAGCCGACGAACGGAGTGAATCCCATTCGCGTACCTCAATGTAGGGTGGGAAGAACTGAGGATTCTGGTCCCACAGGTGTGCCTTCTAGCCTTGAACGAATACACTTCCGCAGGTACAAAAACTTAAATTGTGAGCGCCTTCAGGGGCAAGTGGAATAGACTACAGCATCAGACTGTTGACCACCCCTTCTTGCACAGACAGCAGAACCAAACCAAATAAATGCCTGGGAATATGTAACTTTAGAACCCCAAGGCAGTGGAATGACATTAGAACTTGCAGTGGACGTGATTTTCCTGTCCTCCCAGTCCCCCTGGCCTAGTGGTTGGGGCAAGGTACTTCAGACCGGAAGGTCGGGGGTTCAAATCCCACTAGAGGACAGCAACCTTGGGCCGGAAGGACTGGGGTTTCTAGTCCCACAGGTGCTCCTTGTGGTCTTGGGCAAGCCACTTAACCCTCCATAGCCCATGTTCCCTGTAAAATAGTTATCTCCAAGTTATAATGCCCTGTTCAATGTAATTTCAGTTTGTTCAATGTAAACCGCACTAATGCAGAATAGCGCGGTATATAAGAGAATGTAAATAAAATAAATAAATAAATAGAGAAGAGGCTGAGAATATCTTGACTGGTGGACCTGGGAGCATGCCTCCTGGACAGCCGGGACGTAGAAGGGAAAGCCGATGACTGTGGCCCTAACTCATCAGGACGGCTCCCTCTTGCCTCTGCAACCCCATGCAACACAAGGACAACCTTTCTCACATTATCCCAATCGACCTCTCTCATTGCTGCACCAATTACCTGAGCATGAGACCACAGACTGAACACAGACATGCAGACGCACTCAAGGGTGAGTGCACCTAAGAATTAAGCTGAAGCCAATGCGAGCACATCCAACATACAGCTCCACCTGTCCAGGTGTCCCACTCCTGTCACCCAAAACACAGGACAGTGAGCACGCTTGCACCTAGGTGACCGCCATGGCACAGACAGCGAGGCCTGACTTCCACTAGCAAACCTTCCAGCACCCTGGAACGCTAAGCCCCAGACTGTGCTATCCAGCATTACTTCTCGTCATCCCCAGCATGGGCCTTTCCCCAGATGGCCCAGACGGGCCAGTGTTCCCGCTAAGTGGGCAAAGCTGCGCTATGATTGCATAGGCTCTAGAAACCGATGCGACTGACCTGTCCCCGCTACATTACATAAAGCATCTCACATTTGCTGACAAATCGGGGCGGTAGCCTCGGATCCTGGGATGAGCCTGCAAAAGAAAGCTATGAAACACAGGCACCCCTTCCGGCATTCCTGCAAGCGAAGAAATAGCGGCGGGGAACACCAGCAACCTTGGGCCCGGAAAAGTTAGAGGTTGCAACTAGCGTGAATCCAAAAATGAATGGGATTTCATATTTTACCCACCCCTAAGGATGGGAGCACTGAATAGCATATATGCTTCATGAACAGTATATATGCTGCATGGCCTTTAGAATACAAGACCCCGAAAAATGATACAACAGATAAGAATTTTAATCCTTGGTCACACTGTCTGGATTTGCAGAATCTCACAGCTGCATGTTTGGCGCTAAACCCCCTTTTTTTTTTTCTTTTTTCTTTTTTTTTTAACTTCCAGAGATTAGTCAGAGAATAACTACACTCAGTCACAGAAAGGCATTATTGAATGCCCCAGCTGCCCTCTAGTGGCCACGGACAATCGTGCCAGCCTTTATTGGTTCACAGTTTAACTCTTGTTAGTATTAGCCGTGATTATCCAAAGGTTCCCTAAATGCATAGGCATAGGATGAACTGCCCCATAAAATGTAAAAGATCTTCTGCTATCTTAAAACTTTAGGTGGTAAATTAAGTTACCTCCAAGAAACTCATCTGCCCTATGAGGTGTGTGACAAGTTTCACCCTGCTTTTCCTTCCAGAACAAGAAAAGCGCAGGGTTAACCTCTATTCAACTGGAAGGGTTTACAGCACAAACTTGCACCAAAAATTAGAACACAAGGATAGGTGGCTTTGCTCAACCGCTGTTCTAACCGGCTGCAGATTTACCTGAATGGCCAAATTCAATTACTGAAGCCTGCTGCTGACAGACACTGCTAACTGCCAGAATGCAGGCAAAGGCAAAAACCACACCACATGAAGTAAACCCCAAAATAATTACATTGGAAAATCACACAAACTTACACATTCTAAGAAACTTAAATTAAAATTAAAAGGAAATTAAAATGAATGAAGTCCTTATCTGGATTTAGCAGCGTGGAACAGCGTCGTCTGCCCAAACGCGGGGCTGCTCTGCTCACCGCCACGAGGCCTCAGCCCTGCAGAGAAAATGGCGCCAATCTGAGGCAGGCCCGTTTGGCGCCAAACACCACAGCTGCGGTAACAGCCCCGAACCCCTCCATTCGGGCTCGAGAGCCTCTCCTGCGGTGCCAGAATTCAGCAGTTACCCCGCTGTAGCTCCGGGATGAATAGCTCTCAAGACGCACTGCTGCCATGCACCCCCGTAAGTAGCAGACGCTGCGAGCCGAGGCCTGCCGGCTAAAGAACCCCCAACGGCCTGAGGCTCCCGCCGCGACGGGAATCTGCCGCAGGCACAGCTCCAGAATGCAGGTGCGATCCACAGAGCTCTCCCCCGTACAGTCCTGGGGGAGAGATCATCACCGGGCACAGAGAGCCCGAAGGAGCCCAAGCAGAGAGGCTAGCTTGCCTGCATGTACTTTTAAAAGGGACAGATCCTCCCTTTACACTAAGGCAGGCTAGATGAAAATAAATAAAGGAATTAAACTGAAGTATAAATTGAAAGTAAAAATAAAATAAAATGAAATTGAATACAATTGAAAGGATTTAACCTAAAGAAGGGAAAAAGAAAATCAAGGTAAATCAAATCCTGACTAACTGCTCCTAACTGCTTCACAAGTGAGCCCAGCACCTAGGCTCACTACGTCCTCCTGCTGCATGGAGACTGGACACACTGGGGGATCATTGGAGAAGACCAGCAGGATATACCCGGTGATGTCACAAGTTTGACTTGTCCAGTCTCCATGCTGCAGGAGGAAGTGCACTACCCAGAGGTGGAGGACTGAACTGTAGGACCGATAAGGAAATTTATCGTTCTCAAGTGCATCTGGCCAAGGAGGATTACTCCCAGTAAATAGCAACTGCTGTTAATTCCACTTGCAAACACTATACTATTTTGGATTCCTTAACCAGACCGTCGACAACCTCTTAGGATTTATGTTAGGCTTCCTTACCATCTCCTTCGATTCTGGCTACTTTTTGTTCACAAACTGCAAATTCGTCAGGCTCATTTTCCCAACTGTCCATTACCCCTTTTCCCCTCCTAGTTCACCTCCTTCTGCTTCCATAGCTTCCTCTCCAGACTCTCCTTTATTTGTGTTTCATTCCTGGTCCTCTTCAGTCTCTGCTGCAAATCTTCTTAAAATGCTTAACTCATCTCGTAAAACTACATCATCTATAGAGCCTATTCCTTCTATCTGGCTCTCTGCCCCATTCTTGGCTCTTCAATCACTCATATTATTGATGATAAACAGTCAATCTAGTGGGGGTTTTCCCTTGCTCCTGGAAACATGCTACAGTTAGGCCTATCTTGAAGAATCCTTCTGCTGATCCCTCCGACCCCTAATACCATCCAGCCTCTACTCTGTCTTGTTTCTAAACTCTTGGAAAGGTTTGTCTTTGCTCAAATTTCATCACATTTAATATCTATTCACGTGTTTCATTCTAGATGTCAGGATTTCGCCCAGATCACAGCACTGAAACTATCCTTCTTTCACTTACTAATAAGCTTCATCATTCTCACGATCATGGTATGTCTCTGTGTTGGTTTCTCTTGATCTTTTGGCTGCTTTTGGTCTTGTAGATCACTCTACTCTCCCTTTTCATCTTGGTGAAGGTGTTCTTCAATGGTTCTTATCTCTCTCACCGATCTCTCTCAGTAGTCACTAGGACTTCATCTTCTTTGTCTGCAGTTTCTCCTGTTCTCTCTTTCCCCATGTGGGTTCCTCAGGGTTTTATTTTGACTTCCCTGCTGTTTTAATATTTTCTTGACTCCCTTATTGCTTATTATTCAACACTATTTCTTTTCATTGCTATGCAGAGGATATTCTTCTGGTGTACCATACCAATCCTCTCTCTCTCCAGATCTTACTCCCCTCAATGACTGTTTGGCAAGTATTTCACAATGGCTTTCTGACAATTTTCTCTGTCTTAATCCTATTAAATCTTCTCTCTGGGTGTCTTTAAGTCATCCAGCACATTCTTTATCTCTTCTTAGTGGTCAGATTCCTTTAGTTTCATCAATGTATTACTTAGGAGTTATTCTTGATTCGTCTGTCTTTTCACCTTCACATTACTGCAGTAGTCCACCGCTCCTTTTTTCTTCGTAGTATACATGCTGTTTGTCCTTTCCTTTCTCCTTCTTCGTTAACCACTTTGTTACTCTTTGGTGATTACAATAATCCAACCTAGCAATGTTATTTACCTTGGTCGCCCTCAATCTCAGGTACATAGATTACAATTTATACAAAAATGCAGCAGTACACATTCTCTCTCATGTGTCTGATATGACCATGTCACTCCTCTCCTGCAGCAAAATCACTGGCTCCCTGTCAGATTCTGTAAACAGTTTCAACTTCTTTAAATTGTATATCATACACTTCATTCTGGGATTCCTCTAAATCTTGCAGATTTATTAATTCCATATTCCACTCATTATCTTCTCTGGGATGCTCATACTTACTGATTACACCTACCATCACTTACTCAGGCCAAATTAACCTCCATTCATTCATCTGCATTTTATTTTCTGGCACCTGCATTATGGAATTCACTCCCCCCTGAAATTTGGTTAGCATCTTCATTTCCCTCCTGAAAAACACATTTGTTTAATACTGCTTATAACATGCTTACTTAATTTGGTTGATTTGTTTGTCTTGTATGTCCCTCTTTTGTTATCTGTCCTGTGGTTTGAATGACTCTCCACTTTCCTGTTTTTATTGGAGTTCTTTTCTATTTTATTATGTTTATTTTAGACATTGTTGTACACCGCTCTGTTGAGATCGCTTGAAGGGCGATCAAACAATTAAACCATAACCATGTAAAATAGGTTCAAAATCAGATGTAAATCATTTTTCAGTGTGTAAATCTAGTTTCATTCCCAACACCGTTATAAGCAACAGTTCTTGGTTTAATGTAAACCGCCCTGATGATTAAAAGGCAGTATATGAGATCACAAACAAATAAATATTCCAAGCTGAGCCTCTCACACCTTAGAAAAACTGTATCCACAGTCCCTGGAACAAACTCTGTTAAACCGGAAAGGAGTGAACCTAAAGATTTTCTGTCCCCCCCCCCCCCCAAACCATTTCCTTTTCCAACAGTCCCACACTAGAAGCATTAGCAGTAGTTGGTTTTCCCCCCTACACTTACCCCCCTCATCTAATCAGTCATAACCAATGTCTCAAGGGAATGATCCCCACCCAAGCTTGTTCAATTTCCACACAGGGCGTGTGTATATTCTCCACTCCCTGGCTGTCTTCATAGTAGTGCTTAATGTTTGGCACAGCCATTCCAACATGCTCCCTCCCCCTATACAATACCCACTTAGCCATCTTCGGCATTTTGTGCCCCAAACGTAACTGAAGACCTTGCTCTGCACTCTGAAAGAACTCACTGGGTATAGATATACATAGGGCCATGAACAGGTAAGCAAATCTGGGAATGACCATCATTTTCACTGCCGCTATCTGGCCTAGCCGTGAGATGTGAAGCCGCAGCCAACGATCCAGTTCTTTAAAGGTACGGTCATACAAGGACTCAAAGTTAAGAGCAAACATCCGCCTATAATCAACCATGAGTTAAACCCCAAGGTAGCAAAGTACCTTAACTGTCCATTGCAAGGGAAACCAAACCAAGACTGCAGGGTTACACTTAATCCCTCCCCTAGAATTAAGATTTCTGATTTATCCATATTTGCCCAGAATCCAGAATGGAGTGGAGGAGTGGCCTAGTGGTTGGGGCAAGGTACTTCAGGCCGGAAGGTAAGGGGTTCAAATCCCACTAGAGGACAGCAACCTCGGGTCGGAAGGACTGGGGTTTCTAGTCCCACAGGTGCTCCTTGTGGTCTTGGGCAAGCCACTTAACCCTCCATAGCCCATGTTCCCTGTAAAATAGTTATCTCCAAGTTATAATGCCCTGTTCAATGTAATTTCAGTTTGTTCAATGTAAACCGCACTGATGCAGAATAGCACGGTATATAAGAGAATGTAAATAAATAAATAAATAAATCCAGTTACCCTCCATACTGCTCCAGCTCCTCAGTCACTTCTACCAATGTATCTTCTGGAATGGTCTATGTAAATATGTCATCTGCAAACAGGGACATTTTATATCGCTTCCCTACTACTGAAACCCGCTTAACCCTCTTTTTTTGTTCCTAACCCACCAAGCCAGCTGTTTCATTGCCAAAACAAACAGAGGTAACAGGGTGCACCCCTGCCTAGTACCCCTCTGTAGCAAAAACCTTCTATATATGTTCCGCTTATATTCAAGCATGCAGTTGGTCCATTGTATATTGCCTGGACACCGTGCAGGTAATGATCCCCCAGCCCTATTTTTCCCATAACCACCCAAGAAAAGACCAAAACATGCAGTCAAATGCCTTCTCAGCATCCACCGAGAGATGAAGCGCCTGTTCCCATCCCCTTTGCACATACCAGATCAAGTTCAGCACCCATCGTATATTGTCCGCTGCCTGCCTACCTGGGATAAATCCCACTTTGTCAACTTGGACCAGTTTTTGCAAGTGTAGTATCAAATGATTTGCCAGTATTTTCATAAAAATGTTGAAGTCCACGCCTAGTAAAGAGATGGAGCAGTAGGACCCACGACAGGGAATCTTTCCCTTCTTTTATTAAGACAGTGACCCTCACAGTTTTCATGTGCTCTGGCATAGCGTCCCCCTCCCAAACAGAGTTGAATAACCACAAAAGAGGAGAAACCACCCACTGTCAAAAAATTGTATAAACGTTTGGGAAAATGTAGTCTATCCCAGGTACAGTACATCTGTGAATCTTGCTGATTTATTAATTCCATATTCTACTCATTATCTTCTCCGGGATACTCATACTTACCGATTACACCTACCATCACCTACTCAGGCCAAATTAATCTCTGCTCGTTCATCTGCATTTTATTTTCTGGCACCTGCATTATGTAAGTCACCGCCTCTCCCTGAAATTCGGTTGGCATCTTCATTGCCCTCCTTAACGTCCCTGTCGGGAGAGCCTTGATAGTATCTCCTGCAACGAGATCGACTGAATCAGCCTATCTTGCTCTTCGACCATCAGGCATGGGAGCTTCACTCCCTCAAATAATCTCGCCATCTCTTCCACGCCAGGGGTGGCCTCAGGAGTATACAGAGCCCTATAGAACTCCACGAACTGCTTTCTAAGGTCCCTCTGTCCCACAAGAATCTTGCCCTGTCCATCCTTGAGCTTGCTTAAATGATTACGTGTCAAACTTACAAATCCCCGGTGCACCTCTAGCCATTGCACTAACCGGCCTATGAGTGTCCACGGGAAAAACAGAGAAGACCCTCTTCAAGCCACTGCTGAATTAGAGCATCCAAGCCCTTGGGAACTTCCTCTTCTTCTGCTGAAAAAACGGCAGGCCTTGGCCGACTCGAACACTGCCATTAGGTCCATAACCAGTGTGCCCCATCGGCAGACCGCCTCCTTGAAAACCACCTAATTGAACTGTCACTCTCCGGGGTCCATGCACACTCGGCTGAGGTAGGCTGCCATCACACTGTCAACTCCTGCTACGTGTGCCGCCGATAACGCCTGGAGACGAATCGCTGCCCATCCTAACAGCTCTTTGGCCTCCTCATCCAGGGCTGCACTGCCTGTGCCTCCTTGCCGATTGATGTAAGCCACCGTGGTCACATTGTCTGAGAGGACTTGGATCACCTTCCACTGCAATCGTAGCTCGAAACCTTCTAGCACCAAGGTCACCGCTTGCATCTTGAGCCTGTTGATAAACCACAGGGCCTCCTGCAGACTCTTGTCCCTGAACAAAGCGTCCTTTGCAATGGGCTCTCCAACCTGACAGGCTGGCATCGGTTATCAGGTCTTCCAGGCTCCCCACATGCAGCCATCAACTGAGGGCTCTCCTGGCGCTCCGCGGGCAAGGGAGTACTTGGGAAAGGGGTTGACTCTGATGGGACCATCGACTGAGCACAGCCTTCTGCAGCAATTGAATGTGAGACGTTGCCCATGGGACTAGCTCGAGAGTGGCCGCCATGGTCCCCAGAACCTGCAGATGCCGCCACTCTGGTCTTGCCATCTTCAGGATCTGCCATACTGTTGTAGCTCCTGCGCCCAGCGAACCAGCAGGAAAATCCTGCCCATGCAGGTATCAAAGCACGCTCTCAAATACTCTAGCTCCTGGGCCAGCCGTAACCGATTCATGGCCAGGTTGACCCCAACCGAGACTTTGAAGGAACTCCCACCTGTGCTGTTGCTCTTTTCGCTATCGTCCCTGGACTTTGCCTGGACCAGTCAATCATCTAGGTATGGGGTGGACGAGAACCCCTTCCTTGTGGAGAACTGCGCCACCACCACCATCATAACCTTGGGGGGTGGTCGCCAGACCGAAGGGCAACGTTCAAAACTGGAAATGGCCCCTTGGCACCGCAAAGCAAAGAAACTGCTGATGTTCTGAATGGATGGGAACATGCAGATAAGAACATAAGATATGCCATACTGGATCAGACCAAGGTCCATCAAGCACAGTATCCCGTTTCCAACAGTGGCCAATCTAGGTCATACATACCTAGCAGTTTCCCTGAAAGACACAGGTTCCACAATGCTTGTGCTGGGTCAAGCATTGATATCCTGGGTCCCTTCTTAATAATGGTTTATGGACCTTTCCTCCAGGAACTTGTCCAAACCTTTTTTAAAACCCAGCTACACTAACAGCCTTTACTACATCCTCCGGTAACAAATTCCAGAGTTTGATTACACGTTGAGTGAAAAAATATTTTCTTTTATTAGTCTTAAATAGCTTACCCTGTAGCTTTATCGCATGTCCCCTAGTCTTTCTATATTCTGGTAACGTAAACAATCAATCTACGTTTACCCGTTCCACTCCGTTCATTAATTTATAGACTTCTATTATATCTCCCCTCAGCCGTCTCTTTTCCAGGTTAAAGAGCCCAAACCTTTTAAGCCTCTCTTCATAGGAGTATCCTTCCATCCCCTTTACCATTTTGGTGGCTCTTCTCTGAACCTTTTCTAGTAACGCTATATCCTTTTTAAGATACGGCGACCAGAATTGCACACAATATTCAAGGTGCGGTCTCTCCATGGAACGATACAGAGGCATTATAATATCTTTTGTTTTATTTTCCATTCCTTTCCTTATGATACCTAGCATTCTATTTGCTCTCTTGGCAGCCGCTGCACACTGGGCCAAGGGTTTTAACATGTTACCCAGAATGACGCCTAAATCTTTTTCCTGGGTGGTGGTTCCTAATGTGGAACCTTGCATCGTGTAACCATAGCTTGAGTTGTTCTTCCCTAGGTGCATAACTTTGCACTTGTCCATATTAAATTTCATCTGCCATTTTGATGCCCAGTCTTCCAATTTATCAAGATCCTCTTGCAATTTTCCACAATCCTCTTGGGTTTTAACAACTTTAAAATAGTTTTGTGTCATCTGCAAATTTGATAACCTCACTCGTTATTCCCCTTTCCAGGTCATTTATGAATATGTCAAAAAGCAGCGGACCCAGCACAGATCCCTGGGGTACACCACTATTCACCTTTCTCCATTGGGAAAATTGGCCATTTAGCCCTACCCTCTGCTTTCTATCTTTTAACCAGTTCATGATCCACAATAGTACACTGCCTCCTATCCCATGACTCTTTAGTTTTGCCTAAAGTCTCTGATGAGGTACCTTGTCAAAGGCTTTCTGAAGTTCCAGATGGACTATATCAACTAACTCACCTTTGTCCACCTGTTTATTCACACCTTCAAAACATAACATATTAGTGAGACAAGATCTTCCTTGTCTAAAGCCATGTTGGCTGTCTCCCATTAGGTTGTGACTATCTACATGCTGAGTAATTTTATTCTTTATGATGGTTTCTACCATTTCCCCCGGTACAGACGTGAGGCTCACCGGTCTGTAGTTTCCCGGATCACCCCTGGAACCCTTTTTATAAATTGCTGCTACATTGGCGATCCTCCAATCTTCAGGTATTACAGATGATTTTAATGAAAATTCACAGATTACTAATAGCATGTCTGCAATCTCATATTTCAGTTCTTTCAACACCCTTGGATGTATACCATCCGGCCCAGGTGATTTGCTACTCTTCAGTTTATCTAATAGTTGTAATACATCTTCCAGATGTATCGATATTTCCTTCAATTCTTCCGCACCTTTAAATACCACTTCAGTCATGGGTAACATCCCTCCATCTTCCTCAGTAAAGCACAGTTACTTACCTGTAACAGGTGATCTCTGGGAACAGCAGGAATTAGTCCTCACATATGGGTACGTCGGTACCGACGGAGCCTGAGCGGGAAAGCTCCCCAGCTTCCCAGAAGGAAGCTTTTGGGGCCGCGCACTGCCTTCCCGCCTTCCTGACCAGCTCTCCTCAGTTCGAGTTTATAGCTGAGACAATAGAGAGAGGAAAGGAAGATAGATAGAAGATACAATTCCTAGGGGAGGTGGGTGGGTTGTGAGGACTAATTCCTGCTGTTCCCAGAGATCACCTGTTACAGGTAAGTAACTGTGCTATCTCCAGGAACAAGCAGGAATAAGTCCTCACATATGGGGACTCCCTAGCTAAGATGCCTGGGAGATCCCCTTCCAAGGGTTCGCCATCTTCGTATGGATCTCAGGCATCCATCCTGGGAAGGTGGGCAGGAGTTGTTCAAGTATGGAACAGGTGTTTGAGGACAGCCTGACCAAACAAGGCATCCCGGAGGGAGTCCTTGTCCAAACAGTAATGGGCTGTGAAGGTATGAACCGAGGCCCAGGTGGCTGCTCGACAGATCTGATCTATGGATACAGAGTGAAGATGAGCCATAGAAGTGGCCATGGCTCTCACATTGTGAGCTGTGACATGGCCTTCCAGAGAAATGTTTTTACTCTGGTAAGCAAAGGAAATACACTGAGCAATCCAATTGGAAAGTGTACGTTTGGAGACTGGAAGTCCCAAATGAGAAGGATCAAAAGCCACAAAAAGTTGGGAAGACTTTCGATGTGGCTGAGTCCTGTTGAGGTAAAAGGCGAGAGCCCTTTTACAATCTAGAGTATGAAGGTACCTCTCTGCACTGGATGCATGAGGAGCCGTGAAAAAGACAGGTAGATATACCTCTTGATTAAGATGAAAAGGCGAGACCACTTTGGGCATAAAGTGGGGATTCGTCCTAAGGACCACCTTATCATGATGAAACCTAGTATAAGGTGGATGAGCCACTAAGGCCTGTAGTTCACTGATGCGGCGAGCCGAAGTGACTGCAATAAGGAAAAGGACCTTCCAGGAAAGAAATTTCAAGGAGGTAGAAACCAACGGTTCAAAAGGTGGCTTCATAAGCTGACCTAGAACTAGGTTCAAGTCCCATGCTACCGGAGGAGGTCGGATGGGAGGCTTAGTTAGAGTCAGGCCTCTCATGAACCTTGCAATAAGCGGATGAGAGGAGACAGGTTGTCCATTTATAGGTTTTAAGGATGCTGCAATAGCACTCAAATGGACTCTTACTGAATTTGTCTTAAGGCCTGCATTAGAAAGATGCAGGAAATAGTCTAGTAGAGAATTCAAAGGAAGTGCTAGAGGGTCAAGACCCTGTTGAGCACACCAAATGGAAAAGCGTTTCCATTTGAAAGCATAGGAACGCCTCGTGGAGGGTTTCCTAGAGGCATGAAGGATATCTTTCACTGGTTGAGAAAGATTGAAGTCATGAAGGCTTAGGCCTTCAGTAACCAAGCTCTGAGGTGTAGGGACTTGGGGTTTGGGTGCCACAAAGTCCCCTCCTCCTGAGACAGAAGGTCTGGCGCAGCTCCCAGGTCCAGAGAGGGTCCCTGGGAGAGATGCAGAAGTAGAGGGAACCACACTTGGCGTGGCCAGCGTGGAGCTATGAGGATCATCGATCCGTGATCTCTCTGGAGTTTGAACAGAGTCTTGGGAATCAAAGGAATGGGTGGAAAGGCATATAGGAATTCCTGACCCCAATGCAGGAGAAAGGCGTCATTGGCCTGAGCTCCCTGACACGGATTCCTGGAACAGAACCGGGGAAGTTTGGCATTCCACGGACTTGCAAAGAGGTCTATGTCCGGGGTTCCCCATTCCTGAAAGATTCTGCGTATCTGGTCCATATGTAGGGACCATTCGTGTGGAAGCAGAACTCGACTGAGTCTGTCTGCCCGAGAGTTTTGAACCCCTGGAAGATAGACTGCCAGAAGATTAATTTGATGCTCTCTGGCGAAGGCCCATAATCTGAGAGCTTCGTTGCAAAGCGACAGAGAGCCTGTCCCTCCTTGTTTGTTTATGTAGAACATGGCCACCTGATTGTCTGTCTGGACTAGGACGGTCAGGTTGACTAGGAGGGTATGGAAGACTTTGAGGGCAAAGAAGATTGCTCGCAGTTCCAGGAGGTTGATGTGAAGGGTGGTCTCTTGCGGAGACCAAGTACCCTGAATGGAGAGGTGTTGAAGATGGGCTCCCCACCCTGTTTGGGAGGCATCTGTTGTGAGGGTTGCTTGGGGCAACAAAGGTTGGAAGGGGGTCCCCAACAACAGATTCTTGGTGGACATCCACCATTGGAGGGACCAAAACAGACGCTTTGAGGTGAGTATTTGGTCGGAGAGCGCTCCTGATGCTTGAGTCCACTGGGTGGCCAAGGTCCATTGAGCTGCTCTCATATGAAGACGAGCATAGGGCACCACGTGTACCGTGGAGGCCATGTGGCCCAGAAGTCGTAGCATTTCTCTGGCTGTCAAGTGACTGCTGGACTGAGCTTGGGAGGCCAAGCACATCAGACGTTGGCCCCGGACTTGAGGTAGGTAGGCCCTTGCAGTGGTGGTGTCCAACTGGGCCCCTATGAATTCCAGAGACTGAGTAGGGGTAAGTTGAGACTTGTGAAGGTTTACCACCAGTCCCAGATACTGCAGAATGTGCCTTGTGCGGTCCAGGGAAATCTGGGCCTCTGACTGAGATGGAGCTCGGATGAGCCAGTCGTCCAGATATGGGAATACAAAAATTCCCAGACCTCTTAGAAATGCAGCCACCACTGCCATGCATTTGGTGAACACTCTTGGAGCAGAGGCTAGACCGAAGGGAAGTACTCTGTACTGGAAATGTTTTCCCTGAAACAGAAATCTTAGATATTTTCTGTGGGATGGGTGGATGAGTATATGTGTGTACGCATCCTTGAGATCTAGAGAACAAAGCCAATCCTGACTCTGAAGGTATGGAAGGAGAATGCCTAGCGAAAGCATTTTGAATTTCTCCTTGTACAGAAATTTGTTCAATTCTCTCAGATCTAGGATAGGTCTGAATCCCCCTGTCTTCTTTGGTATGAGAAAATAAGGGGAGTAGAATCCTGTCCCTTGTTGAAGAAGAGGAACCTCTTCTATTGCCCCTTGGGCAAGGAGAGAAGAGACTTCCTGACCCAACAGGCTCAGGAGAGATGGTGGAGAATTGAAGTGCCTCACCATGGTATATGGAGGAAGGTTGGAGAAATGAAGTTTGTAGCCCTCCCTGATGATAGAGAGGGTCCATTGCTCTGATGTAATTTGCCCCCATCTGGGAGCAAAGTGAGCTAACCTTCCGGGAATGGTGAGGGGCTCTGGTTGTTCTAGAGCCAGAAAGGTTAAGTTCTCTAGGGGCAAGTCAAAACCCCTGAGGGGGTTGAGCCTGGTGAGGAGTGGCAGACACTGCAGGCTTTGATCTTGCCTGTTTAGGCTGCTGACGTTTAGCAGCAAAGTGAGGCTGAGAAGATTGTTAGCCAGATTTTCCACAAATACTGGCCTTCTTGTAGTAAGGCCTCTTGAAAGACGTTTTCTTGGCAGGAGTAGAGATAGACTTAGAAAGTCTATCTAAGGTAGCATTTTCTGCGTCCATTTGAGTGGCTTTAATTTGCCAGTCTTTACCAAATAAGTTCTCACCTGTACAGGGCAGATTCCGTAAGCCATCCAGGACCCAGGGTTCTAGGTCAGAGGCCTGGAGCCAAGCAAGTCGTCGGGCTGCAATGGCAATGCCCGAAGCTCTACCGGCACCTTCAAAGGAATCAAAGGCTGCTCTGTTGGAGAACTTAGAAACATCTAGAAGCTGTTTCACTATAGAAATGAACTCCTCCTTTCTATCCTCAGGGATAAAGGGGGCAAAATGCCGTACCTTTAGGGCAAGTTCCCTGAGAAACATGCCCATATACAGACTGTAAGAATTAATCCTGGCTATAAGCATACTAGCCTGGAAAATGTTCCTGCCAAAAGAGTCTAGGGTCTTACATTCTCGCCCTGGAGGGGTAGAAGAGTGCCTTTTGGTGCTCTTAATCTTTTTCAGCGCAGACTTCACCACAATGGAATGGTGAGGCAGCTGAGTCTTTTGAAACCCAGGAGGAGGGGGGACCCGGTACATGGTGTCCAACCTACGAGAGTAAGGAGACAACGTTAGAGGAGCCTCCCATAAGTCCATCAAGTGTTCTTGAAGGATTTCATGGATAGGCAGGGTGACTGCCTCTTTAGGAACCTTAGGGTATCCTAAAATATCCAATTTCTTTGACCTAGGTTCTTTTTCAGAGGATGTGGTAATAGAAAGTCCTTTAGCTAGTTCTATAATGAAGTCTTGAAAGGACAAATCCTCTGGTGGAGACATTCTCCTCTTTGGGGAAGAAGGGTCTTCATGAAGAACTAGAGACAGCTCATCAGAGTCCTCAGAGGAGTCAAAATCCTCAGAAGAATCAGAGTATTCTCTATTTGCTTCCAACGCACGATACGCATACCGATCGGTATCGACATCGGGCGTACCGGGTATGGGATCGGTATCGGGTGAAAACCCGGATCCGGTATGCGGAACCGATCTGCATTTGGAAGTCGATGGTCTCGGTTCCGGTATGGGAGACGATACCGGAACCGGACCCGGTACCGCGTTCACGTCGCAGCTTTAATAAAAGCCAGCATGGCCTGCTGCATGGTCTGAACAGTATTGCTCATAGACGCCACTGCTGCCTGGATGTCGGTACCGGTATGGGCCGGTACCCCAGAGCAGTCTAACAGGTGATCGGTCGAGGCCGTGCCATCGATGTCAACCTGTAACCCCATAGTTGGAGCTTTGGAAGTCAGAGCTTCCCGCCGGGGTTGTTTGGCTAGGGCAGGTTCCTCAGATTCAAAAGAGAGAGCCTCTCGATGCTTTGAAGGAGATTTGCTCTTTGAGGACCTGCCCGAAGAAGGTTTGGTTACCTGAGATCCATCCGGAGAGGAAGACCTGGATGACTGTGATGCTGGATTATCTGAAGCAAACAGCACATGGAATCTGTTGGCCCGGTTCTGCAAACCATGTTTAGACATCTGGGAGCAGGATGGGCAGTCCGGAATGGAGTGGTCAGGTCCCAAACATTTAAGACACCAATCATGGGTGTCTGTGACTGAAATAACAGCACTACACTTGGTACACTTCTTGAAACCAGGGGCTGGTTTCTCCATGAGGAGAATTTGTGTAGGCCTGAGGCCTAACCGAAGTCACCAAGTTGCTAAATAAAAGTTTTTTGTTTTTTTTTTTGTAAAGAAAAGAAAAGAAAGACCGGCGGTAACAGTTTCGGTATAGGGAAGGCAGGTACGCGGTCTAAAGAACAAACTAAAATAAGAATTTCTTCAGCGGTGACAGGAACACGACCTGCTGGCTCCGCGGAAAAAGAGAAACTGAGGAGAGCTGGTCAGGAAGGCGGGAAGGCAGTGCGCATGTGCAGTGGGAGGCCCCAAAAGCTTCCTTCTGGGAAACTGGGGAGCTTTCCCGCTCAGGCTCCGTCGGTACCGACGTACCCATGTGAGGACTTATTCCTGCTTGTTCCTGGAGATAAACCGAAGCAAAGAATCATCCAGGAAATTGGTCACAGCTTACCTCAGCAGCACAGGCATAAATAGCTCAACCAGAGCTCTGTGATCCTCAGTCTTGAAGGACTAGAAAAAGGGACTGTTACTTCTGGAGAGAGATCTGCAATTGTGAGTATATACTACTGGGAATTTTCTGAAAGAAATTCTTTCTATTAAAGCTATTTAATCTGTGAACCCAATATTTTTTGTTAAACAAGTCAGGGCCTAGTAGCAGCAGTTTAAATTTAAATTTAACACACAGAAGAGAACTTTCTGGTTAAATTTAGAACCCAGCAGAGAGCTTGTAGTTTAAATTTCATAATAAGTTATAGCCTAGCAGCAGCAAAGAGCTATAATTTAAATCAAATAAGAATATAGCTTACCTCAGCAGCACAGTACAGGGTACTGTGTAGCAGCCCTCTTTTAATAAGGGTTATTTCCCTCCCTCCCTCCCCACACCCACCCACCCCTGGGATAATCGTAGCTTTATATGTACTTACACATCTTAAAAGACAGGAAGTGCTCTCAGGTGCAGCTTGTTACCCAAATCAGACATACACTAAGGACCTGAGATTAATTAAGCTTCAGGTGAACAAGGTATATTAAATGTATTAGGTACAGTTTTATTGGTATAAATATCCATAGCAACCCTTAGTAAGTAACGAACTTAAAGATCTAAACAAAAACTTAAATCTAAGATGCAGACAGCAGTCCAGCAGCAGAATGGGGGCTTTCCAGTCTTTTGTATTGTGTCACACGTATAATTTTCTCCCAGTTGGTGAGAGGTCTTACGTGTGCACTAGGTGCAAGGAGCTCTTTGCTCTCAGGGAACGAGTCCGTTCTCTAGAGGCTAGAGTAGCAGACTTGGAAAACATAAGAAAGACAGAGAGGTACATAGACAAGACCTACAGGGATATAGTCCTGAAGTCCCACCTCCAGTCTGGCAGCATCCCTGTTGCCATGGAGGAGAGAGGTCACGTGACAGGAGAGCATCACCCTGGTGTGGCAGGAAGTGATCCTGTAACAAAGACCTGTCCTCCAGGTGATGTAAAACCCTCTCGCACCGAGGAAGTTTCTCCAGGGCCATGTGCCCATGAGGGAAGGGTTAGGACAGCCGTTATAGTTGGTGATTCGATCATTAGGCATGTAGATAGCTGGGTGGCTGGTGGACGTGAGGATCGCCTGGTAACATGCCTGCCTGGTGCGAAGGTAGCAGACCTCACGCGCCACGTAGATATGGTCTTAGATAGTGCTGGGGAGGAGTCTGCTGTCTTGGTACATGTCAGTACCAATAACATAGGAAAATGTGGTAGGGAGGTTCTGGAGGCTAAATTTAGGCCTTTAGGTAGGAAGTTGAAATCCAGAACTTCCAGGCTAGCGTTCCCCGAAATGCTTCCCGTTCCATGTGCAGGACCCAAAAGGCAGGCAGAGCTCCGGAGTCTCAATGTGTGGATGAGACAATGGTGCAGAGATGAGGGGTTTGGATTTGTTAGGAACTGGGGTACATTCTGCGGAAAGGAGGGGCTCTTCCAAAGGGATGGGCTTCACCTTAACCGGGATGTTACCAGGCTGCTGGCATTAACCTTTAAAAAGGAGATAGAGCAGCTTTTAAACTAGATAATAGGGGAAAGCCAACAGTCGCCCAAGAGCAGATGGTTCGGAAGAATGTATCCTTGAAGGATACTACCAAAAGCAGAGAGGTTCCAAAAAAGAGTAAAGTAGCCCAAATGCCCTCGAGTATGGAGCAGACAGAGCTTAAATATCCCAAATTACCCATGTCTAACAATAGCCAAATTAATATGAATAAAATACAGTCTCTAAAATGCTTGTATGCAAATGCTAGAAGTCTAAAAAATAAGATGGGAGAGTTAGAATATATAGCACTAAATGAGAGGTTAGATGTGATTGGAATATCAGAGACATGGTGGAAGGAGGACAACCAGTGGGACACTGTGATACCTGGGTACACACTATATTGTAATGATAGAGCTGATCAAATTGGTGGAGGGGTTGCGCTCTATGTTAGAGAGGGCATTGAGTCAGAAAGGATTAAAATTTTTCAGGAAACAAAATTTGCTGTAGAATCTCTATGGATTAAAATTCCATGTAAAAAGGGGAAGGCGATGGCGGTGGGGGTGTACTATCGACCGCCTGGCCAGAATGAACAAATGGATGATGAAATGCTCAAAAAAATCAAGGAAGCTAACGAAAGTTACAGTGCGGTAATAATAATGGGCGATTTCAATTACCCCGGTATCGACTGGGTCAGTGTCACGGCAGTACATGCTAGGGAGATAAAGTTCCTAGATGACAAATGACTGCTTCTTGGAGCAGCTGGTCCATGAACCGACGAAAGGGGAAGCCATATTAGACCTAGTCCTTAGTGGAACACCAGATCTAGTGCAAGAGCTAAGGGTGTTGGGGCCACTTGGCAATAGTGATCATAGCATGATCGCCTTTGATTTAAATTAGTGGAGGAGGGATAGTAAGGAAAAACGTTTAACTTTTGAAAGGGAGACTGAAGACTGATAAAATGAGGAAAAGAGTTAAGAAAAAACTAAAAGGAGCAGTTGCAAAGGTTAAAGACTTACATCAAGCTTGGGTGTTGTTGAAAAATACTATCTTGGAAGCCCAGACCAGCTGTATTCCACGCTTTAAGAAAAGTGGAAGGACGTCCAAAAAACTGCCAGCATGGTTTAAAGGTGAGGTCAGAGAGGCGGCTGTTGCCAAAAAAGCATCTTTGTTATGTTTTCCAAGTCTGCTACTCAAGCCTCTAGAGAACAGACTCATTCCCTGAGAGCTCCTTGCACCTAGTGCACATGTAAGACCTCTCACCAACTGGGAGAAAATCACACATGTGACACTCAATGCAAAAGACTGAAAAGTCCCCATCTCGCTGCTGAACTGCATCTTAGTTTTAAGCCTGTGTTTAGATCTTTAAGTTCTTTACTTACTAAGGGTTGCTATGGATATTTATACTAATAAAACTGTACCTAATACGTTTAACATACCTTGTTCACCTGAAGCTTAATCTCAGGTCCATAGTGTATGACTGATTTGGGTAACGAGCTTCACCTGAGAGAACCTCCTTCCTTTTAAGATGTGTAAGTACCTATAAAGCTACGATTATCCCAGGGGTGTGTGGGTGTTGGGGAGGGAGGGAAATAACACTTATTAAAAGAGGGCTGCTACACAGTAACCTGTCCTGTGCTGCTGAGGTAAGCTGTGACCAACTTCCTGGGTGATTAACAGTCCTTGCTTGGATAGAAGGAGTCTTTCAAAATGGTCTTTTGACCTGCCACCTGATGTTAACACCTATTGAAAAGGTTTCACAGGTCTCTCGCCCCCTAGGTAGAAGGCCTCTTTGTAAAGGTCTCTAGAAGACACTAGTTGTTGCTCAAATAGTACTGATCCTGTTTTGCCTTTAATGCCAAGCTATATTCTGATTTGATTCAGATTTAAATTACAGTTCTTTGCTGCAGCTAGGCTCTGACTTATTATGAAATTTAAACTACAATTTCTCTGCTGGGTTCCAAATTTAACCAGAAAGCTCTTCCGTGTTTTAAATTTAAACTAAAAGTACTTTGCTGATACTAGGCCCTGAGTGACTATTAAATTTAAACTACAAGCTCTCTGCTGGGTATGAAATGTAACCAGAAAGTTCTCTTCTGTGTTTAAATTTAAACTTAAACTGCTGCTACTAGGCCCTGACTGATTTAACAAAAAACAGTAGGTCACAGATTAATTAGCTTTAATACAATGAAGTCCAAGTCCTTTCAGAAAATTCCCAGAAGTATATACTCCTCTGCGAGATTGAGAGTCGCCCAAAATCTCTGCTTCCTACCGCCATTATTACTGTGAAAATGCAGTACCTGGAGACCGTAGTTCATGTCCTCGAACTCGAGAATTGGGCAAAAGGAACCTTCCATTTGGGCACTACAAAATACATGAAGCATCGACTGCAGACGTACTGGTCTCGCGGAACTAGTTCCACAGCTCTCAGTTGCAGGAGACAAGTCAAGGTCTCTTTGACTGCTGCCAACACCGCTGCGCTCACTTTGGTTGATCAAAGGAGCTCGTTATTGCTCCGGAAGCTGGTATAGGCACATCATGGATTGCACCCCTTTAAGGCCAACCTCCAGCAGATCCCACTCATCGTGGGTCATCTGTCCTACTACTCACTCCATTTACTGGTAAGACTTTCTGTGATTTCTGTACCACCTGAAACAGCGGATCCTACAGCGCCTCTTCCTCTGCCGGGAGGTTAGCAGGCATATTCAGGGCCTCGAGGGTCTCTAAGGTACACATAGAATGTGAGCCCTTTGGGGATGGGGAATTGTATCAGTACCTGCTTATAATGATTGTAAACCCCCCTATGGCCTTCGGCCTGGGCAGTATATCGAGAAATTGCATAAACATAAGCATAGAGATGAGCACTGGCAGCTCCACCTGGTGGAAAACCCAAATAATCTAGGCCTGATCCACCTGTTCTGGCTCTCTCCTTCAACTCCTCCTGCAGATCTAGCTCTGTGTCAAGGTCTTCCCCATCCAGCCCCTCTGACAACGGGGATTGCTGCCACTCCTCTAAGCCTCTAGCCTGCTTAGATGCCACTGCTCCTGACTCTTGCTCTTTTGCATCTTGACATCCTCTTAGCCCTGTGTTCCGGGGCTGAGGAGCTACTTGGTAGACAAAACGTCTTCTGCAAAAGAAACTCCAGTGAGAACTCCCCCAAGAGCTCTACTGCTCCCTGGGCTCAAGGGGTGGATGGGTCCAGGCATCGTGCAGGGACCAGGGGACGGATCCGATGAAGTTAACATGGCTCCCCTCACCTCCAGGGTCTCTTGCAACTGAGAGGGACTCTCCTGCCTCATCTCATCCTGCAGGTCCTACTCCCATGACAGCCTCTTGCATGCAGTTTGGCAGACGCCTGCCTCCAAGACCACACCACATCGGGGACTGCATATCTTGAGGATTTTTAGATTGCGCTGCAGTGTTGTATCTTAAAGATAAGAAATGGACCTTTCATTCAGAGAGACTGAATGAATTGTTTTGGTCTTTGCTGAAAACATAAGCAATGGCAAGGCACTGATAGGACAGGCAGAGAGAGAACTGGAAGAGAAGCTTGCCGTGGAAGCAAAGACACAAAACCTTTTCAAGTACACTTATAGGAAAAAAAAAAACCCTGAAACTGTCAGTTGGACCATTAGATGATAGAGGGGAAAAAGGCGTGCTGAAAGGAGGACAAGTCCATAGCAGAGAGACTGAATGAACTGTTTTGGTCTTTGCTGAAGATGATGTAGGGAAGTTACTCATGCCTGAAATGGTATTTCAAGGTGATGTATCTGGGGAGTTTTGATACAGACAGGGGAGATATGGCAGATCTTTAAATACTTAAAGGGTATTAACGAACAACAAAAAAAAAACTTTCAAAAGAAGGGGAAGCAATAAAAGTAGAGGGCATAAAATGAAGCTGCAAGGAAGTAAACTTACAAGCAATGTCAAGAAATATTTTTTCACTGAAAGGTGGTGGATGCGTGGAATGCCCTCCCTGATCCAATCAAACTGGCACATTCTCTAAGTAAAGTTTACGTTTTTCTTCTAATACTACAAAAGGCTATAAGGGAGTACAGCTTCTCTTACAAGCAATAATACAGATTTAATAGGTACATAGTCTGGGCTAAGAGACAAGAGATGATCATGTCAGGTTACTCACTGACCATAGACAGATGGAAGGATTTCATTTGTGTACAATCCACCGACTGACCATCTTTCAAATAACATACATTTCTTGTATGCAGATACTTCCTGTTTTCCACAGAGCTGTAGCTGCTACAAACCTACTGTATATGCAGCACTTTTTTTTTTACACTTATCTTTATTTCTGTCTCTGACTTTTTATCTGACCCTTCTCAGGAGAAAGTAACAATGCCTCAACTGCCAGTTACATCACCTGACCTAGCACAATAGCCCTCTGAAAATCCACCAGCAACAAACAATGGACTATCTGATTAGGCCTTTCCCACATGTCTGCATCAAGTCATTGTGCACTGAATCAGTTATGAGCTGTATAACACATGGAATGCTAAAGGATTAAGTGGGGTTCATGCCCCTTGATACCATCCTATACCAGGCACTCCCCAGGAACACCCTCAATCTGTACCTGGGTAGGTAAAGGATCCCCAGCACAGTGCACCTCCACAGGTTCAGAGCACTAGAGTACTTGGACTAAAATAAAATAAAACCAAACCAAAATCTAATTAACTGAAACTGAAATTAAAAAGAAACTGCAAATGGCCCCCTAGGAAGAGGATGCTCTATCCTGCTTTATTCTCCGGTGGCTGCCTCTCCCGGGCACCCAAAACACAGCAGCAAGTTAAACACATACAGGCCTGAATAAGAAGAAATCGCGCCTAAATGCAGCGGGGGGAGTTTCCTGCACTGCTGCAGGCTCCCAAACATCAGCCTCTTTGCTGCATGGCTTTTCTATCCCTCGCACTCAGTCTTCCTTCCTGGCTTCAGCGCTGATGGGGGTGATTCGGGGCTGCCAGCTTTCACTCCTGTCAAGCAACTGCAGCCCCTGCAGTGGCTCCTCACCCGATAACGGGTTCGGGAGCAGCCAGAAGTCTCGAACTGAGGAAGGCCCCCACAGAACCCCCCCCCCCTTGAAATCCTGGGGGGGGGGGAAGAAGGAATATTCTCCCCTCAGCCCGGTTGTCCCCCGGTTCTCTCTGTTTCTTCTGTTTTTTGTTTTTACTACTGCCTTTAAAAACAAAAACCTTCACCTTAACATGGGAAATAAAAGCAAACTCTAAACCGATCTCCTTAGTTGTCTCTTCAGTGAGTCCAGCACCCTGGCTCACTACCTCCTCCAGCTGCTTGGAGACTGAGCTTACTGGGGCTGGTGGGCGGTGCCAGCTGCATATGTAAACTAGTGTCATCAAAAAGATGACATGCTCAGTCCCCAAGCTGCTGGAGGAGGTGCACTACCCAGAGGTGCGGGACTGGACTGGAGGGACAATAAGGAACTTATCTTTACTTTGTTTCTACTCCCCTTTTCCCTCCCCTTGTCTAGTCTGTGGTGGGCATATTTCTTGTTTCTACATGTCCTGTACTTGAAGTTTTTCTGCAATTCTCTGAAATCAGTCTGTGCTCTGAAATCTGCCCAGCAACAAAACAATGGCCCCATTTAGTTAGGCTTTTGCTACGTCTGCTTCAGGTCAAAGGATTGATTCTGGATATGGTATGAAGTGGGCTTCAACCCGCTTCATCCCAACAATCGCTATAAAACTTTCCCCTAATCACCACCTTTAAGCACTCACAAATAATCCCAGGTCCTTGTTCCCCAGTATCCTTAAAAAGGTGGTGCTCCTTGATAGCTTGTACAATGAGCCCTCTTGTCTTTAGCATCTGTCAGAAGGCTGTCATTTAATCTCCACCCACGTCCACAAGGTTTGTTCCACTTGATCCCCAGCGCGAGCCACACTGAAGCGTAATCTCGCCAGGTAGTATTCTCTATTTGACATTGTTCCACTTTACCCAGTAAAGTCTCTTCCACCCAGATCATATCAATTCAGGAGTAGGAATTATGTACTCTAGAGCAGAACATATGATCCCTCCTCAACGGCTCAGGCATCCTCCATACATCCTTCAGGTAAAACAGCTGACTACATTTATATAATATATCTCAGTGGGACTTCAGGCCCCCCCCTCATCCCCTTAGAGGTATCCACCCTAGGGTCCATAACTATGTTAACTCCCCCCCCCCCCCCATGATAATTTTCCCCTCAGCAAACTCGAGCAACTTGTCAGTCAGCTGTTCATAAAATTAACCTTGCTGGACATTAGGTCCATATACCCCTACTACTGTATACAGCTCCCCTTTTAATCTTAAGCATAAAATATACCACCCTCCTCGGTCCTTCAGCACCTCCACTGTACTCCCTTCAAACCTTTTGGAAAGCAGGATACCCACTCATCATCTTATTGCGCTCTATAGGCTCTATCAAAAATTGGAGTGGGACACCAACTTTTCGGGAACAACACAGAGATGCGTCTCTTGTACAATACCCACATCAGTCTTCAGGCGCTGCAGCTCTTTAAACATTTGCCTCTTCACATACATGTTTAACCCCTTGACATTCAGACTCATTACCCACATACTACGCATTATAAAACAACAAGGAAGTGCTCATATCCATACCCCAACTCTGCCTCAGTTATCCAATCCTCCACCCTCCCATATCATCCCCCCTACCCTCCCATAGCCCCCACCCCCAACTGTCACCCCCCCTCCCATTAGCAGTCTCCTGACCTAAGACTGCATTAACCTTGCAGGCTTCCCATCATCACCTTGAGATACAGCCCCCAACCTGTAAAACACCACATATTAGTTCCCACCCAAGATTATCCAATGCAAACCAATAGATATTCCTCACCAGTCATTCACCCTTGACTGCTCCAATCTCCTGCATATACTCTCATGGCCAACCACTTGTCCCCCACTCCAACTTCCAACACACACACATAGCCTCCTGCACCCATGATGCTCACTCCCAATTACACCTACAACACCCCCCAAAGCGCTCCCCATCTAAACCAGCAAGCCTCACACCCCAAACCAATCCCCATCTAAACCAGCCAGCCTCTCACATAAGTATGCAATATCTAGTACGCCTCTCCCATAGCACAATTATTAAAAATCGCTCCCGCACATTCAGTCCTTCAGCTGTCCAGCAAGATGTGCATTTTGGAATTCTACCGTTTCAGGTTTTCCTCTAAGACAGATATTGTTACGCCTTGTATGGTTCTCTAGGTCCTCAACTTTGGACCAAAGCTCCCAGTTCTTGGTTCTTAGCTCAGTCATCGCTTTGTCAGCTGAAGTCAAGGCCTCATTGTGAGCCTCCATGTTCTGCTCCACCATGTCCAGTCACATGTCCACCTCACACAATTCCTTCTTTAGTATCTATGAATTTTATTTTAACAGAGGAGATTTCCTTTTTCAACTCGGCCATCCACTGTGACATATCGACTTTAGTGAAGCCGCCATTTTCCGCGCAGATGCTTTCAACCTCCGATTCACCTTCTGAACCCTCAGTCTATACACGATATTTCAAGGAGTAAAGGCATGGTCTATTAAAGACTAAGAACTCTGGATATCGATTGTTCACTCATTCATATTTAATTTTGACTCTGTGGACAATATAGTTTTCTGAAAGATTTGAAGAGATAAAGATTTGTAAGAGCAAAGCCTGAATACAATGCAGAGTTATCATGGGTTATATTTCTGATACACAAGTGTTAGAATGTTTTTTGTGACCTACAGATGGCAGAATCAAAAGGATAAAAGTTTGTCAAGAAACAAAATACAATGTATAATCTCTATGGATAGAAATTCCATGTAAAAAAAAAAAAGGGGAAGGCAATGGTAGCGGGGGTGTACTATCGTCCACCTAGTTAGAATGGACAGATAACAAAATGCTCAAAGAAATTAGAGAAGTTAACAAAAGTTACAACACAGTAATAACAGGTCATTTCAATTACTCTGACATCGACAGGGTCAATGTCACATGCTAGGGAGATAAAGTTTCTAGATGAAATAAATAACTGCTTCATGGAGCAGTTGGATCACAAACCAACACGAGGGGAAGCTATTTTAGACTTAGTCCTTAATGGAACACAGGATCTGGTGCGAGAAATAATGATGTTGGAGCCACTTGGCAATAGTGATCATAACAATCACATTTGCTTTAATAAATGGAAGGAGCACAGCAAGGAAATATACAGCCACTAGCATTTAACTTTCAAAAGGGAGACTGATAAATTGAGGAAAATAGTTAAGAAAAAATTAATAGGAGCAGCTGCAAAGGTTAAAGATTACATCAACCATGGGGGTTGTTTAAATATACTATCTTGGAAGTTCAGATCAGATTATTCCATGATTAAAGAGGTGGAAGGAAGGTATGGTTTAAAAGGTTAAAGATCAGAAAGACTGTTGTAGCCAAAAAAAAAAGCATCTTTCAGGAAATGGGGGGGAAAAAAGCACCAAATGATGAAAACGGAAAACATAAGCAATGGCAAGGCACTGATAGGACAGGCAGAGAAAGAACTGGAAGAGAAGCTTGCCGTGGAAGCAAAGACAAAACCTTTTCAAGTACACTTATAGGAAAAAAAACACCCTGAAACTGTCAGTTGGACCATTAGATGATAGAGGGGTAAAAGGCGTGCTGAAAGGAGGACACGTCCATGGCAGAGAGACTGAATGAATTGTTTTGGTCTTTGCTGAAGATGATGTAGGGAAGTTACTCATGCCTGAAATGGTATTTCAAGGTGATGTATCTGGGGAGTTTTGATACAGACAGGGGAGATATGGCAGATCTTTAAATACTTAAAGGGTATTAACGAACAACAAAAAAAAAAAAACTTTTTCAAAAGAAGGGGAAGCAATAAAAGTAGAGGGCATAAAATGAAGCTGCAAGGAAGTAAACTTACAAGCAATGTCAGGAAATATTTTTTCACTGTAAGATGGTGGATGTGTGGAATGCCCTCCCAATGGAGGTGGTGGGGGTAAATACAGTGATGGAATTCAAAATAGCTTGGAACACACAGTGGATCCCTTTATAGCAAGGGGATGGAATCAAACTTAAATATCTTTAATATCTTAAATATCTATTCTGGTTGCCGTATCTTAAAAAGGATATAGCGATTTTAGAAAAGGTTCAGAGAAGAGCCACCAAAATGGTAAAGGGGATGGAAGGAGTTAGGGAAATCAGAATCCTATATATATGTCCTTTGTAATAATAATGCTTAGTTTAAGTGCAAATACAAGAGGCCTGCACAAGAGAAATTAGAATCCTATAGAAATCAGAATCCTATGTGTGTGCCCTTTGTACATTCTGGTGGGTATGAAAAAGGAATGTGCTGTGTAAGCTAAACTGATTGTTCTACTCAAGGATGACTTGTTTTTGCATTAGTTACTGATAAACTATAGTGGGCCCCCAGAAGATGGGTGGATGACGTATGATTATGTTTCTAAGAATGTATAAAATACGGACAAGCCCTCCACCCTTTGGAATAAACTTGCATACTGTCCTTCTGTGTGGTCTGTGTGTGTTTATTCCCCTGGATTCCAGCCAGCCGGAGCAGCACACCGCAGATAAGGGTTCGGGATTTCCTGGCCTGGAGTGACCAACAATAAGCAGACCCATTACATTTGGTGTCAGGAAGTGGGATTCTCCCGCTGGCCAGGGATCCCTGTGCTTTGGTAGCACGGTTTAAATTAGAACTGGTATTCTCCCTTTGGTTGGGAGTGTCCCTATTGCTTTGGTAGCATGGTTAAATGGTTAAATAGTAATTAAGACTTTCCTGTTCCCTGGGTGGGAATCGTTGGGAAAGCTATATTTATTTTCTTTCTCATCTGCGGCTGCTGTGAAGGCTGTGTGCTTGTGTGTCTGGCCAGCCGTGCGTTTGTTGTGAATTAATTAGAGGATGGGGGGTCCCAAGGTGAGGGGACCACTCCAGAATCCGCGTGAATGTATGTTCTGCTATATGTTGTGATAAGTTTTAAAACTGCAGCTAAAAAACAGCCATTCTACATAAATTGTCAGTGTAAGTTACAGGATTCTGCTGAATAAGTCTGTTAGCATGCTTATCTCTGTGCCTATACGACACCCCCCCCCCCCCACCTCTCTAGAACTGATGACTCCGTGTCCCTGGAATGTAAGTGACAAGTGCTGTTTGTTTATTCTTCCACTGCTTTGCTTTTCCCTCCCCCTCCCTTTCTGTTCTTTGTGTTCAAAGGCTACGGACAGGCAGACAGAACAGAAACTTAAAGTTAACCGGCATACTAAAACGTAAATTATTATTTATTTGCAGAGTGTCTCTTTATTGCCATATTGTAAGAAGACAAGCTAAATAGAAAAAAATAACTTTTGTACTCAACAACGGTATAACTGTCACTGAGATATGTAAAAGGGTGTGTCTGTATTTAGACACCCATTGCTATAGCAATGTACTGAATAATGAAATACTAAAAGAGCTCTTAATCTGCTTCACAATATCCCTCTCAGAGTCTCATTGGCCAGCTTGGCTAAAGGTGAATTGGCCACAGGTAAAGGTGTAAATAACAGCTGGGGCTCGCTGGGAATTTCCCACGGTGGAGTGACTCCTGCTGAGTGGAGGTGCGAAGACGCGTCCTGTTGATTTCAACAGTCTCACCTCCTTTTCTGCGGAGAGGTCTCTTTGCTAGCTGGTAATGATCCTAGGTGACTAGAGGTATTCTGAATCTGACTGTGACAGGCACTGCAGCAACTAAGTGAATTTTGTGCACAGACCGAGGTAAGGAAAAGTGGGACTTTGGTATCTACCTTGGTGGTTTCTATATTCTATTGGGAACTGAGACTGATTGTGTGTGAGTGAGATGTATAATGTAAATAGTGGAGGAATTCGGGGAGTGGGGTGCGCTCCAAATATCCCGAGGGTCTAGTTCATTAGGCAGGGCGAAATTTCTTAAGAAAGCACTTGTAAGCTTTGATTTGTCTCTTGTTTAAATACAAACTGAAACAGAAGTTTCCCAAATAAGTAACTCCTTAGTGTTCTTCCCAACAAGCTGAAAAAAATATATGTTTTGTTTACAGTAAATATTGTTTTTCCTTTATTGCTGGTTGGTGCAGGATTTAAGGAATTTGAATAAGATTGTCCAGACCTAGCAATGGATACTTTCCTTTGAAAACCTTATTTCAAAAAGAAACCCCCTGATTTGTATATTTATGCTTTTGGTTAAAAATATTGAGCTAAAGTTTGCATGAACGCAAATGGTTTGTTGTAGATTTGAGGTATATGTTTGAGTCTGCTCTCTAGGCACTATGTAGATGATCTTCAAAGTTGGGGCAGGAGAAACCAGTTGTGATAGAAGCCATTCATAATCTGCTGCATTTCTTGGGAATGAAAGGATTTAGGGTGTCCTGAAGAGAAAAATTTAGGTTGGGGCTATCCTTTCCCCCTACAGGGAAACCAGAAACTAAAAAAACACGAAAAGAGAACGAAGAAAAGAGAGGGAAAGGGGGCAGCCCCTCCCATGGGCTACAGCAGTGATGGCTAACCTTTTTGAGCCCGAGTGCCCAAACTGCCGCACAAAACCAAAGAATTTCCTCAAAGTGCCAGCACGTCAATTAAACCTCAGCTCAGTTACACATGCAGAACATAGACCATCACCAAACAAGGAATCACAATTTAGAAACAGGAAGGCAATAATTAAACTGGGAACCCCAAAAGCCAAACTTGGAATGTACAACACTGTAGAAATAAAACTATAAATTAATTTCCTCTTGTACCAAACAAAGCACAGACGTTAATGATGCACATTTCCCAGAGGTTTCATATTCCAGTTAATAAATTCAAAATAAAGAGATATCTTTCTACCTTTTGTGCATTTTTTTCAGTTGCAATTGCTCCAGCCACTTTCTTCTGGTTTCTTCATGTTTTCTGCTAACTCTCCATCGTCTGCTGTCCATTTGTTCTTTCTTCTCTCTTCTAGTCTTTTTTTCCATTCTCTCTCTCTACATCTGCTTTAACATACTAATCTTTCTCCTTTTGCTCTTTCCTCATTCCTATTTCATCCACACAAATTTTACCGCTCCATCCTCAATCCCCACTTACTCTCCCAATACCCGGCCAATTGTAGATTTTTCATTCCTCCCACACAAAATATTTTTCCCCTCTCCATTTTACTCTCCCAGCCCCATCCCATTCTAATCCTCCCCCAACATCAGCTCCCTTCTAGTTCCAGTCTCACCCAGCATCCATTCCTTTCTAGTCCCTGCATCAGCCCATTTCCAGTCCTAGCCCCCCATCAACCCATTTCCAGTCCTAGCTCCCCCATCCATTTTCAGTCTGAGTCCCTTCATCAGCTCATTTCCAATCCTAGCCCCCCATCAGCCCATTTCTAGTCATTTCCTAGCCCCATCATCAGCCCATGTCAAATCATAGCTCCCCTCCACTCAGTCCAATTCCAGTCCAAGCACCCCCCATGAGCCTACTTCCAGTTCTAGCCCCTCCATGAGTCCATTTCAATTCAAGCCCCCACCACAGCCCATTTCCAATCTTAGCTCCCCCCAACAGCCCATTTCCAGTCCTATCCTAGCTGCTCCATCAGCCCATTTTCAGTCCTAGCTCCCTTCCCTCACAGCCCATTTCCATTCCAAGCTCCCTCCCCATCAGCTATTTGCAGTTCAAGCCTCCCCTTCCACTCAGCCCATTTCCAGTCATAGCAACCCCCCAACCCATTACCAGTCCTAGCCCCCCATCAACCCACTTCCAGTCCTAAACCCCCATCACCCCATTTTCAGTTTAAGCCCCCCTATAACCCATTACCAGTCCTAACCCCCCATCACCCCATTTCCAGACATCCCCCATCAGCCCAAAGCCCATTACCAGTCTTAACCCCCCCATAGCCCATTATTTTATTTATTTATTTTATTTCAGTGCTTTTTTATACCGCCCCTTCCAGAGATCAGGGGCGGTTTACAAGGAACTTAAACAACAATATAGCAGAACATTGCAATATTGAATTACATTAAACATTAGTTGAGCAAAAACAAGGAACTTAAACAATTATCAGTCCTAACCCCCCCCCCATAGCCCATTACCAGTCCTAACCCCCCATCAGCCCACTTCCAGTCTTAACCCCATCAGCCCATTTCCAGTCAGCCCCCCCCCCAGCCCATTGCCAGTCCTAAACCCCCCCATCAGCCCACAGCCCATTACCAGTCCTAACCACATCAGCCCACCTCAAGTCCTAACCCCTCCCCATCAGTCCATTTCCTGTCCTAGCCCCCCCCCCTTAGCCCATTATCAGTCCTAACCCCCCCCCCATAGCCATTAGCAGTTCTAACCCCCCATAACCTCATTTCCAGACAGCCCCCATCAGCCCACAGCCCATTACCAGTCTTAACCCCCCCATAGCCCATTACTAGTCCTAACCCCCCCAACAGCCCACAGCCCATCCAGTCCTAACCCCTCCCCATCAGCCCATTTCCTGTCCTAGCCCCCCCCCATAGCCCATTATCAGTCCTAACCCCCATCACCCCATTTCCAGACAGCCCCCATCAGCCCAAAGCCCATTAGCAGTCTTAACCCCCCCATAGCCCATTACCAGTCCTAACCCCCCATCACCCCATTTCCAGACAGCCCCCCATCCGCCCACAGCCAATTATCAGTCCTACCCCCCCTAGCCCATTAGCAGTCCTACCCCCCCCCCAGCCCATTAGCAGTCCTAACCCCTCCCCCCCCCCAGCCCATTAGCAGTCCTAACCCTCCCCCCCCCCCCCATGGCATATTTAAAAAAAAAAAAAAAGCTGGCTTTGGCTGCTGCCGCGAATGCAATGTCCCGCGGGGCCCCCTCCGCCCGCTAAGCCCCTCTGCAAGGGCTTTCAGATTCGCGAGGGAGAGCGTCTCCCTCGCGTCTCTGTTAAGCCCGCAGGGGCTAATGGGAAATTTCCCATCAGTCCCTCGCGTCTAAAGGGGCTGATGGGAAATTTCCCATTAGCCCCTGCGGGCTTAACAGAGACGCGAGGGAGACGCTCTCCCTCGCGAATCTGAAAGCCCTTGCAGAGGGGCTTAGCGGGCGGAGGGGGCCCCACGGGACACTGCACTCTGCCGCTGCCGCGTCCGCGGCAGCAGCCAGAGCCAGCTTTTTCTTTTTTGCGGACCTACCCGCGTGCCAGCTGCAAGGCCTTCGCGTGCCACAGCTGGCACGCGTGCCATAGGTTCGCCATCGCTGGGCTACAGAATGCACAAATGGTTTTGGATTGTTTTTCTTTAACCTTCAAAGTACGGGTTGGGAAACCTGTCAGGACAATGGGGCATCCTGAGCCAGTAATTAAAAGACTGCAACTTGAAAAAATGATTTGAATCCTGAGTGAATAAGGTTATGTTATGTGTTTGGTCTTTGTTTGTGTATGCTATTGAGTAAACTTAAAGAGTTTAAAAAAATGATTTTTATATTTTGTGGCAAGCACCTCAGAGGTCATAATTATTGTTAATATATTATAGAAACACATAGAGTTGTAACTATAGGAATTTAATAGCAATCACAATTAGTGACAATTCTCAAGCAACTTTTTTTAAACTCCTAGTATTTAGGACTTTTTTCTCTCTTGTTCAGCTATTTGCATTTGCCTGAAGGAATTTGGACTTAAGACAGACTTGCTGTTTACTTTGTTGTGTTTGAGATAACATCAAGGTTGAACTGTTACTCTAAGCAGATTGCTCTAACATAATTTCATTGTTTCAGATCAGTTTGATACCAGTCTCAAGTATTATGTATAAGGTTTTAATTTAAATGTGACAAAGCATGATTTTGAATTCACCTCTTTGCAGTTTCATGTTATTTGAATGTCTGTTTCTTGAACTGTAAGATTTTAAGTTAATTACCTTGCATTGTTAAGCTCGGTGTGGATGGCTGACGAACAGGACAGTAGCACCATGGGTGCTGATCTTTCTGATTTGACTTATTACAATATTGGATTTTAGGATAAATTCACCTGTTTTTCTGTATTTGAATTTTACGTGTTAGTGTCCAGTGAAAAAGTGTACTTTGTTCTGAAAGTTTTATTTCAGTTTCAATACAGTTCCTGAGAAAATAGATATATGTTGCAGAGAAAAACAGATATATGTTGCAGCACTGTGAGATATTAATTTTTCTTTAGTTTACACACTTGCACTTTATGTTACCAAAATACTTGTCGTAGCAGTACATTATGTAGAGGTTCAGTACACATAGAAATTATAGAATTTGGAAAGAGGCTGATCTGCAATTGCTCTGTTCCCAAGCATATAGATCTTATTTAGTGGAAAGATGAAACTTAGTTCCCAGAAAACATGAGAATATTTGTAAAGTTAGTAGACAAATAAAACAATAACATTAACTTGAGTTGATTGGATAAACAAAATTTTAATTGTTAGCAATGATCTAGGAGAGGTTTGAAAAAAGAAAAAAAAAACCCAAATAAAAAAGATAACCGAAAGAGAGAGAGACAGAAGGTGAGGCTACAGCCTTGGAAAAGGCAATAAACGTGCTGCTCCGAGTGTGATGATCTGGGCCACCGGAATTCTGACTGCTTTAAGACTTCGAGGACCCACAAGGCCTGAAGAACATGAACCTTGCATATTTATGCCTCTGAAGAGACATAAAAGGCAGAGGGAGAATAGGCCAAGAAGAACCCGAGGATCGTCATGAGGCTCAGCCACAAATGCCTTGCAATCCAAGAAGAACCTGAAGATGAGGCCCAACCACCAATGCCTTGTACCCTCTTAGGCCTCTCATCTCAAAAGGATCTCTTAAACACCATGATTAGTGAGTAACCTCCACAGATCCTTGTGGGCACTGCGATTATAAGATCAGTCCTCAAATATTTTTAAGTTTCCACAGCACTCTCACTGAGAACCAGGTATAAGATAGACTTTAGTCACACCTGAGAGATTATGTGGCTGTTCTGTTAGAAGCCATACTCCTTCCTATTGGGATTGATGTTATAAAATGCCGTGAAGCACTAGTCTGTATTGTAAGGACTTTACCTATATTTTGTTTAGGCAGTTGCTAATTAGAATGAGCACTATTTGCTCATATTGTTAAAAGGATCTACATTTATATTTTATATATACCTTTTGTTTACAAAAATACCAAGTTTCTAACAATTGTTTGATGTTCTTAGCAGCCTTGCCAAATAAGGATACACTAGTATGGTATAAAAAAGACAGAAGGACCTAGCATGTAGTTTGATGGAATGATGTAAGTGGGAAAAAAGTGGTGTTGAGAGGAGTGTGATGGAATATTCATGTTGGAAAGGAGAACTCAGATTAACATTATAAAATGGTGAGGGTAAATTGAAGTGTGAAATGATGTATCTGATGTATCCACCTAGAAAGAAAACTGACAATGAATACTTTACAATATTTGATTATGCCATCCCCATTAACTCCAATTTTGAAAGTTATCTAGCCCAGAGATATACCCAATAATTGGAAATAGATACTTGGAGATAGGCTGAGTGCACTTTTCATCCTAATGAGCTTTGGGGAGACCCACACTGGCCACGTGGTGCTTTTCAGATGTTTTTATCCCTTTTTGCCTCTATGTGTCCTGGCCCGACACATGAAGCTAAAGGAGGAAAGTTACTTACACAAATTTTTACAAATTGGTATAATTCTAAAAATTGTGAAAAAATTTTGAGGAAGTGTGGGCATCTTGTCAAAAATGTAGTAGTTAAATTGAGTTGCTTAGGATTGGCTGTTGTGTGCAAACAGCAACCCACGAAGGGGGAAACCTCCGAAATCTTTAAAAAAAACTTTGTAAAGACACTAAACTGTCTTGCCTTTGACTCTGTTCAATAAACAAACAACCAAACAAATTGCCCTAAGGGAGTAGACTGAACTGTTATATGGAAGACTGCTTACCTTTTATACTCCTGAGCCTCACATTTGATCTTTTGTATTTCCTAGCAGCAGAGGCAACTCTCTTCCCTCCACAGGTATGCTCAGCAGGTCCAGTCCTTTCTGCTGGATAACTCAGCTCTTTTCTTTCAATCCGGAGACTGGATTTTGGTAAAGATATACCACCAGCACACAGTACAAGCCCCTTTTCAGTATGGGACCGTTCCAAGTTCTTCTGATAACATCGATTACAGTGAAGTGGTGGCTAAAAGATCCTGAAGCCATTGCCCTCGCTGGAAACATTCTCCATATACAGATCAGGCTTCAGGACCAGGATGAGAAGTAGCTGACGCCGGGGCAGCCAAGGCCCTAGCAACTGGAGAGGAGAGGAGAAGACTCCTGAAGAAAAGCAGCTTTCGGCCTAGAGGTACCGAACCAATATATCCCTTCAAGGTTGGTGACAGGTCAGAGCACCTCAAAAGCACGGTACCTTAGACCCGCTCTACAGACCTCCAAACTACAGTGATCGCTATCACATGGTCAGCCATCCTGTGTGACTCCTCCCCTTCGTGGATCCATGCGTCAAGAATCAAGCGTGTATCGTCTCCACTGACATCTTCGGTTCCAGCCTCCTGACCATCACGCACAAGACTGTGTTGACTCCTCCTACCACTCATGTGGTGCCTCCTTCAGTCCATTTCGGGAACTGTTAATACGGCAATACTACTTGCCCAGACTGCCTTATTTTTTGTGTGCGCAGATAGCTACAAATTGAAGCTTTTCTCTCAACATGTTTCATTAAGTTTACTGTACTTGACAATTTAGACTGCACCCAGCCCCATGTTTCTTTTTCTACCTTTTTGTGTAACATTGGTGTTACTCGCCCCTCTTTGGGATATGACTAGGTCCCTTGCTCATTGTAAACTGTCTCTAGTTTTAATGCTACAGATTGTTTTATTGTTTCTGCTTTTAGCCTGTCTAATACTGCTCTATACTGTTCTTCAACTACAGTGAAGAGTCTCATGATTACTCTCTGATGTATTTTTTTTGGGGGTGGTCTCAAAGGGCTGCTTATTGCCCTATTGAGCGGTTTTATAATTCTTGTTCTTTTTTGTTGTATATTCATTTGTTCTTGACTGTTGTTGAAAGGCCCTACAAAGCTCTACCACTTTTATGTATTTCTATACTCCTGCTTTTACGGTGGCTGATGTACTTGAGCTGCCACATACAGATGTTCCATTAATAATGTCTGTTTAGTTATTTTGTAGTAAATTGTTAGGCTGTTCTTATAGTGGGCCTATGCAGGCCCAAAGGGGGGATTGTTAGGGAAATCAGAATCCTATATATATGTCCTTTGTAATAATAATGCTTAGTTTAAGTGCATATACAAGAGGCCTGCACACGAGAAATTAGAATCCTATAGAAATCAGAATCCTATGTGTGTGCCCTTTGTACATTCTGGTGGGTATGAAAAAGGAATGTGCTGTGTAAGCTAAACTAATTGTTCTACTCAAGGATGACTTGTTTTTGCATTAGTTACTGATAAACTATAGTGGGCCCCCAGAAGATGGGTGGATGACGTATGATTATGTTTCTAAGAATGTATAAAATACGAACAAGCCCTCCACCCTTTGGAATAAACTTGCATACTGTCCTTCTGTGTGGTCTGTGTGTGTTTATTCCCCTGGATTCCAGCCAGCCGGCCGGAGCAGCACACCGCAGATGAGGGTTCGGGATTTCCTGGCCTGGAGTGACCAACAATAAGCAGACCCATTACAGAAGGATACTCCTATGAAGAAAGGCTAAAAAGGTTAGGGCTCTTTAACCTGGAAAAGAGACGGCTGAGGGGAAATATGATAGAAGTCTATAAATTAATGAACGGAGTGGAACGGGTAAACGTAGATCGATTGTTTACGCTATCAGAATATAGAAAGACATGCAATGAAGCTACAGGGTAAACTATTTAAGACTAATAAGAGAAAATATTTTTTCACTCAATGTGTAATCAAACTCTGGAATTTGTTACCAGAGAATGTAGTAAAGGCTATTAGTGTAGCTGGGTTTGAAAAAAAGGTTTGGACAAGTTCCTGGAGGAAAGGTCCATAAACCATTATTAAAAAGGGACCCAGGATATCAATGCTTGACCCAATACAAGCATTGTGGAACCTGTGTCTTTTGGGGAAACTGCTAGGTACGTATGACCTAGATTGGCCACTGTTAGAAACAGGACACTGGGCTTGATGAACCTTGGTCTGACACAGTATGGCATGTCTTATGTTATGTTATCTTTTATACAACAAATAGAGGGGAGGGGTGACCTGCATGGAGCAGCAGGTACAACCCTAAACAAAGACAGAGGGGTGTAACCTGCATGGAACTGCGATTGCAATTATTCTAGCCACCTGACTGGCCAGAGTAGATGGACCATACTGGTCTTTATCTGCCATCATATATTATGCTACTATGAACTGAAACATATCTTTATAACCGGGATGATATAATGCAGCTATTTAATAACTAAAGGGCAGTAAATCACCTGGAATGGATGGTAAATATCTTGGATGCTGAAAGAACTGAAACATGGGATTGCAGACCTACTATTAGTAATCTGCGAACTATCATTCAAGTCATCTGTAGTACCTGAAGATTGGAGACTGGCCAATGTAACGCTAATTTTTAAAAAGGGTTCGAGGGGTGATCCGGGAAACTACATTCCGGTGAGTGTGACATCGGTACTGGGCAAAACGGTAGAAACAATTATAAAAAAATGAAATTATTTAATATGTAGATACAATGCAATATGTGCCTTCAAGTCAATGTTGACTCTTGGCAACTCAGAAGCAGCGTCTAGGTTTTCTTGGCAGTGTGACTGGAAGTAGATTACCAGGCCTTTTTTCCAAGGCAATGGAGGATCAAGTGACTTCAAGGCCACAAAAAGTGCTAGTTGGAATTGAACCCGTGTCTCTTGATTACCAAGACAGTGTCCTAATATTTAGGTAAAAAAATGCAATGTGCGACTGAGTCAATGCCAACTCCTGGCGACCCAGCAGCTCCTGGATTTTCTTGGCAGTGCAACCGGAAATAGATTGCCAGGCCTTTCTTCCGAGACAATGGAGGGTTAAAGTGACTTGCCCAAGGCCAAGTGCTAATGGGAATCGAAGCCTGGTCTCTTCATTACCAAGCCAGTGCTCTAACCACTAGGCTACTCCTCCACTTAATATGTAGTTAAGTCATGGTTTAATGGGAGAAACCAACATAGATTTAGCCAAGAAAAATCTTGCCTCACTAATCTATTGGGATTTTTTTTGAAAATGTGCATAAACAAGTAGATAAGGCAGGCTAGTTGATATAGTGTATCTGGATTTTCAGAAAGCCTTTGACAAGGTCCCTCATGAGACTCTTCGAGAAACTAAAAAGTCATGGGATACGAGGCAGTGTACTATTGTGGAATAGGAACTGATTAAAAGATAGAAAACAGAGTAGGGGGCTAAATGGGCAAATTTCTCAATAGAGAAAGGTGAATAGTGGAGTACCCCAGGGATCTGTGCTGGGTCCACTGCTTTTTAATATATTCATAAATGACCTGGAGATGGGAATACAGAGTGAGGTGATGAAATTTTCAGATGACTCAAGATTATTTAAAAGTTGTTTAAAGTTGACACAAGAGGATTGTGAAAAATTGCAAAAGGACCTTGAAAAAGGCATCCAAATAGCAGATGAGATTTAATGCAGAGAAATGCAAAGTTACGCCAAGGGCAGCCCAAGGGGTGTGTGGGGCCATGTGCAGAGAATTATTGCATAAAGGGGCCTCATTTGCATAAATATTTGCATCATGTTAACATGCACTAACGTTTAGTAAACATGCCTCCTAATGAGTGTCTGGATAAAGAAAAACTTCCAGATTTCTACATTACTGTACTCCAGTGCCAACCACCAGGCAAATTAGGAAGTACTATAAACATTGTCAATTTAGAACCCATAGCAAACCTGCTGTATCATAACAGCACTACCAGGACTCACAAAGCACCATACCCTACCTATCAAAAGGCAACAGGGCAAATATTAAAACAATACATCATCTACTAGGGAAAGAGAACAAGAGGCACTGTCAAATAGAAACTACATTAACAGAATACCTCAGCTCTGTTACACTTGCAGAACATAGACCGTCACTAAACAAAGAACAAGGGATCACAATTTAGAAATAGGAAGACAAACTGGGAACCCAAAAGCCAATCTTGGAATGTACAACACCGGAGAAATAAAACTATAAATTAATTTCCTCTTGTACTAAAAATGCAAAGACGTTAGCGATTTCCCAGAGCTGAAATATTCCAGTTAATAAATTCAAAAAAATAAGCATTTGTCTACCTTTTGTTGTTTGGGCATTTTATTTTTCAGTTGCAATTGCTCCAGTCAATTCCTTCTTTCCTAGTTTTTTTCCATTCTCTCTCTACATTTGCTTTAACATACTGATCTTTTCCCTTTTGCTCTTTCCTCCATTTCTTTCTTTATTCCTTTTTCATCCACTCAAATTTCACTCTTCCATCCTCAAGCCCCACTTACTCTCCCAATATGCGACCAATCGTAGATTTTTCTTCCCTCACATTCAAAATATCTTTTCCCCTTTCCATGCTCACTCCCCCAGCCCCATCCCGTTCTAGTCCTCCACTCCTTTTTAGTTTCAGCCCAACCAGCATCCGCTCCCTTCTAGTTCCATTCTCCCATCCCCCCGCATCAGCCCATTTCCAGTCCTATCTTAGTCCCTCCTCCCGAAGAGCCACATGCCTGTCTGACTGTCTTCAGAGGGAGCCAAGGAGGCCTGAAGCCCAAGCTCACTTCTACACAGCCGCCAGAGTAAAGAACGGTATGTTCCTTCACTCTGGCAGCTGTATTCTCGTGAAGTATGCTGAATGCCAGGGAAAGTTAAAGGACATTTCCTATTTCCATGCACTCAGTGCACTTCATGAGAACACATCTGCCATAGTAAAGGAACAATCCGCTCTTCACTGCGGCAGCTGTGCAGACATGAGCCAGGGCCTCAGGCCTCCCTGGCTCCCTCTGAAATCAGCCTTTAAACCAAACACCTTGTGCAGAATGAAGTTTGCGCAGGGCTCTGTGCGAACAACATTCTCACAAAATGGACAGGCCGGCCCTGAGTTATGTACTTGGAGAACAACCCCCCAAACTATGACTATATTATGCATGGTTCCACATTAGAAACCGCCACCCAGGAAAAGGATATAGGCATCATTGTGTATAAAGCATAGTTACTCACCTTTAACAGGTGTTCTCCGGGGACAGCAGGAAATTAGTCCTCACATAAGGGTGCTGACGGAGCCCACGCGGAAGCATCTCCCCAGCTTTCAAAGAAAGCCTTTGGAAGATGCACCACGCATGTGTGGTCCCCTTCCCACTCAAAGATGCCATCTTGCCTCGGTCTAATGACATAGCTAAGACAGCAAAAAGTAAAATACAGTAAAGCAGCAACTCCAAGGGGAGGAGGGAGGGTTGTGAGGACCGATTCCTGCTGCCTCTGGAGAACACTTGTTGCAGGTAACTATGCTTACTCTGGGAACAAGCAAACGTCAGTCCTCACATATGGGACTCCCCAGCTACAGATTACTGAGAACTTGTACAAAATGCCACAGTGACCAGAAAATGTGAGCCGTGAGCTGCAGCAGTTGAGTCCCAACTGAGATACTCTTGCAAGTCCCAAGTGTCCGGTGGAAAACCAGCACTTTGGTAGCCTGACCACAGAAGGGTTGGAGGGCAGGAATTGCCCACAACCCAAAAAGATTATGGAGCACAGCCTGGCCGAAAGCACTGTCCCATCAGGACTTCCTCTCCAGACAGTAGTGAGCTGCAAAGGTATAGACTGAAGACCAGATGGCAGCCTGGTAGACTTCTGTAACAGAAACAGAACGCATATTTCTAAAGAGGTAGACATAGCTCTGACATGGTGCGCCATAACCTGGTAGTCCAGTGAGATCCCAGCCTGCTCATAGGCGAGGGCAATGCAGTCTGCCACCCAAGTGGAGAGTTTGCTTAGTTATTAGAAACTCCAGTCAACTGGAGTCATAGGAGATGCTTGGAGCAGCTTAGTTACTGTGGCCCCGAGTCTGTTGTAGATAGAAGGACGGGACCCTCTTATAATCCAGAGTAAGGAGAATAGACTCCGCCTTGCCAGTGTGAGGCCTCAGGAAGAAGGCGGGGAGCACCATCTCCTGATTGAGGTGGAAAGGGGATACCACTTTTGGCAGAAACTTTGGATCTGTGCGGAGCACTGCCCTCTTCTTGTAAAACCTCATGTAGGGCGGCTCTGTCATCAGAGGCTGTAGCTCGCTGATGCTGCGAGCCGACGTGAGTGCCTCAAGGAAGACAACCTTCCAGGAGAGGTACCGCAGGTTGCAGGAAACCATGGGCTCAAACAGAGGTTTAGTGAGTTGTGAGAACACCACATTGAGATCCCACTCTGCTGTTGGTGAGCAGACAGGGGGCTTGGACAACATAAGGCCCCACAGGAAACGATAGATAAGGGGCTGAGCTGAGAGGGGCTTACATCAACAGAGTGGTGGTACGTCGCAATAGCGCTCTGGCATCGTGGGGCACAGAGGTGCCCTGGAGCATGGTATCACCAGGGACTCCAGCACAGAGTCTGATCTATGAAAGAACTTTTCCTGCTGCAGCTGGCAGCTCTTGATGGCCTTTGCGGACATGGACTTACAAAGGTCACAGCCAGAGTCGTTGTAGTCCTGCCCGAGGCAATAGAGGCAGCAGTCATGTGTGTCAATGAGGGACATCTTTCTGCACAGATCACATTTCTTGAAGCCACTGGAAGCCATGGGGAAAAATGGGTCCTTGAACCCAGGCGAGGGTCCGAGGCATGCTGGCCAAAAACAGGCACAAAGGGCTGGTCGAAGGACCTCTCAAACAAAACCAAGAAAAACAAACTAGAGGAGTGAGGCCAAGGTGAGCTGGCTCGGGGGCGGGAAGAACCGGTACGTGTACCGGAAAAAACACATTTTTTTTTGTGTCTTAAAAGACACTTCTTCCAGGGAAATGGGACAGACCTCTGGTAGGTTTCACAGAAAAAAGGAGACTCAAGCAAGATGGCACCCTTGGGCGGGAAGGGGACCATGCATGTGAGGTGCATCTCCTAAAAGCTTTCTTTGAAAGCTGGGGAGATGCTTGCACACGGGCTCCGTCAGTGACAACATCACCCATATGAGAGGGCTGACTTCCTGCTTGTTCCCGGTGCATACGTTGAAACCCTTTGCCCAGTGTGTTGCTACAGACAAGAAAGCAAATAGAATGTTAGGAATGTAGAATAAAATCAACCTCTGTATCACTGCATAGTGCAACTGCACCTTGAATATTGTGTGCAATTCTGGCTGCCATACCCTAAAAAGGATATAGCAGAATTAGAAAAAAAGGTGCAGAGATGAGCCACCAAAATGATAAAAGGGATAGAAGGCTACCACTATGAGAAAAGTCTTGAAAGGTTAGGGCTCTTCAACTTGGAAAAAAGACAGCTTAAGGGAGATATGATAAAGGTCTAATATTAATGAATGGAGTGGAATGGGTAAACATAGACTGAAGGAGTAAATAACCAAAAGTTATGAATGCCAGAAGGCGGTTCTCTTTCGCATGATGCAAGTACTACGCCAAGCAATAGCAGTAAGTTTTAGAGACTGGGATCATACTCCACATACCCTGACTTAGAAGTGAAGTTCATGACTGTCGTGGTATGCATAAAATTAATCCATTTGGAGAATGTGCCCAGGTAGAAAGACTAGGAGACATGCAATGAAGCTACAATATAGCACATTTTCTAAGGCTGGGACAGTGTAGGTTGGTGAGGCAGTTGCGGGAGATAGTTTATGGGTGTGGAACAGTTTTAGGGGTATTGGTTAGGAATGGGGCAATTGTGGAAGGTTATTTCTTGGCGTGGAGCTAGATGCAGTGTGGTGGGGCAGTTGTGGGGGTGTCGTTTTTGGGAGTGAGATATTTTGCAAGGTGGAGAGTGGTTGTGGGCAGGATATTTTGTTCTTGGTGACAGCATTTGTCAGGTCAGTAGGGCAGTTGCAAGAAAGAATTCTTTAGGGGTGGTGGCAGCATGGGGGATTGGGAAAGTAGAGAACAGGGAGAAGGACTCTGAAAGAAGCAATTACATAACTGCTTTTTTATCCACTGTATGTGGGTTGCTATGCTACAGATGCTAGAATACCTTCTCCCATAGAAATGGAGAAATTTCACTTACCGTTAATTTCCTTTTCTGGAATACTGCTAGACCAGTCCAGACAAGCGGGTTATGTTCCCCTGCCAGCAGATGTTGGAGACAGAGAAAAAAACTACAGAGCTGTGAATGGTCAGGCTCTGGGTGATATAGGTGCACCCCTAGGGGTCCTATTCAGTATTTACTTGACAAGCCAAAAATGTAGGTAAAAAAAACCCCTTGAACAAAATAGAAACATGTACGACTAAAAACTAACTAACTCAGTCTCTGAACTCGAACCATAAAACGGAGGAGGATCATTCCATACCCCTAAGAGAATAAGCCCAAATTAACTGCTTTGACTTATTCCAGGGGTATTAAACTTAGACGTGCCCGAAGAGCGAATTTTGAATGTTGGCTGCTCTGCATGAGTACCGTTGTACCTGACAACCTGGGTGGGTTCTGGACTGGTCCAGAAGTATTCCAGGAAAGGAAATTAACAGTAAGTGAAATTTCTCCTTCCAGATCATACTGCTAGACCAGTCCAGACAAGCGAGTAGTACCCAAGCTAATGACCGCCAGGGTGGGCAGAGAGAGCCGCCAACAGCACTCCAACTCCAAAACGAGTGTCCTCTCGGGCCTGAACATCCAGCCGATAGTGCTGAAAGAATGTGGACAAGGAAGACCAAGTGGCCGCTCGACAAATATCGAGAAGAGCCACGTGACAACATTTGGCCCACGACGTGGATTGAGCTCGAGTAGAATGCGCTCAAAGCCCTCCAGGGACCAGCTTGCCTTGAACAATGTACGCCGATTCAATTGCCCAACGTAGCCACCTGGCGATAGACGACTTGGAAGCCACCAAACCTCTGTATGGTCCCATATAGAGAACAAAAAGATGGTCAGTCTTGTGAAAGGAATTGGTAACTTTCAAATAGTGGAGGAGAACTCTCTTGAGGTCCACCGATCGAAGATTCTTGTGTCGCCCCAAACACTGTTCTCTGGAGAAGGCAGGCAACAGAAGGGGCTGATCGATATGATTGGTAAGAAGGGGCTGATTGGTAAGAAGGACGGAACAGTACGAAGAGATACTCCCTCTTCCAAGAACAACAAAATAGGGATCCCTGCAAGAAAGAGCCTGTAGCTCCAAAATCCTACGAGCCAAGGTTATTGCTACCAAGAACACCATCTTAAGTGTCAAATCTCTAAGCGAAACTTCCTTAAGAGGCTCAAAAGGCGCAGACATCAGCGCCTTCAGAACCAGGACTAGATCCCAGGGAGGTACTACCAGACAGATAGGAGGACGAAGAAGCTTGACTCCCTTGAGAAAAAGCGACACATCAGGGCACGACGCCAGTGATCGACCATGCACTGGCCCCCGGTAGCACTTCAAGGCGGAAATTTGTACCCGTAAAGTTCCCAGCGCTAAAGCCTTATCAAGGCCATCTTGTAGAAAGGCGAGGATCTCAGGAACTTCTGTATGCCAGGGAGAAAGATGACTCCGCAAGCACCACGACTCGAAAACTCGCCACACTCTAGCATACGCCGCCGACATTGAAGGATGTCGTGTGCTAAGAAGCATAGCCACTATTTTGGAGGAATAACCCTTACGGGTTAGCCTGCAGCATTCAAGAGCCAAGCCGTAAGCGAGTAGGGAGCTGGATCGTCCATAGAGACTGGTCCCTGCCCGAGGAGCCCGAAGGGAGCTGTCAGTCATAAGAGGGATCCTTGAGATAGTCTTATGAGATCGGCATCTGGGCCAGTCTGGGGCCACTAGGACAACTGGGCCGTGGTGTTCTCGGATCCGCTGAATGACCCTCCCGATCACTGCCCAAGGCGGGAACACAAAGCAGAACGTGTTGCGGCCAAGACTGAGCCAACGCATCGATGCCATGGGTTCCGTGAACCTTCCACCGACTGAAGAACACGGGAACTTTGGCATTTGATGCCGACGCCATTGTCTATTGCCAGTCTTCCCCACTTCTGAACTATGCTTTGGAAGGTCGCTGGGGCTAGTTCCCACTCACCGGGGTTGAGAGTATTGTGGCTCAGAAAGTCCGCCTTCACATTGTTGGTCCCGGCAATGTGCTGGCTGAGAGGACTTGCAGGTTTCGTTCTGCCTAGGGAAATATCAAGGACATTTCCTTTGACACTCCGGTGCACTTGGTGTTTCCTTGGCGGTTGAGGTAAGACACTGTGATCGTGTTGTCGGACAGTATCCGCACCGCTTACCCGTGCAGAAGAGACTGAAACCTTAGTAAGGCAAGGCGGACTGCTCGTGCTTTGAGTCAGTTGATCGTCCACTGGGATTCGTATGCCATCCAAGTTCCCTGCACAATGTGAGTTCGACAGTGAGCACCCCAGCCGGAGAGACTGGCGTCTGTGATTACTAAGATCCAGCACGGAGTCTCCAAAGATACCCCCTTGAGGAGACTGTCGGAAGAGAACCACCACTGTAGACTGCATGTGACCTCCGTCCGTAGCGGAAGTCAAAGATTGTAATCTTCCGACACTGGCAACCATCTTGACAGGAGAGCCTTCTGTAGACAACGCATATGCGCTGTGGCCCAAGGCACGAGGTCTATGGTGGCCGCCATGGACCCCAGGACTTGAAGGTAATCCCACACCTGGGGTGAACTCTGAACCAGAAAAAAAACTTTGAATCTGCGAAATTATTTATTTAAACGGATTTCTATACCGCCCTATCCTACAATCAAGACGGTCTGAACAGCAAACAATCAATAAGATACAGTGTCTAGTGTGCACATGCAGTGGGCAGTGTATGTGTGTGAGTGTGTCTGGACGTTGATTCTTGGTGTGCTATTTACAGCGTGTGCTATTTACAATGCTATGGATATCAGGTCCTTGCTTAATTACTATTATAGTGATGTGTGGGGGGGTATTGAGGTGTCTGTTGCATGGTTTATGTAATGTCATCATAGAGGTTAACTTCTGGAACCAAGCCTCCATCAGGAATACCCGACTTAGAGAGGTATCGAATCGTGCCCCGAGAAAGTCAATCTCCTGGGATGGCTGAAGGCAACTCTTGGTCCGATTGATCACCCAACCGAGCTGTTCGAGAAACGCAACTACCACCGAGACCATGCTGCAGGTTTCTGGGAGAGTGTCTGCGCGAATGAGCCAGTCGTCCAAATAGGGATGAACTCCGATGCCCCGTCTGCGTAAGGCCACTGCCACTACCACCATCACCTTGGAAAAGGTTCGAGGCGCCGAGGCTAGGCCGAAGGGCACTGCCCGAAATTGAAAATGTTGACAGAGGACGGCGAAGCGTAGGAAGCGCTGATGATCCTCCCGAATGGAAATTTGAAAATAGGCTTCCACTAGATCTAAGGAAGCTAGAAATTCTCCCTTGCGCACTGCTTGGATGACGGACTGCAGGGTCTCCATTCAGAAGTGCGGCACCTGTAAGTTGCGGTTGACACCTTTGAGATCCAGAATAGGACGAAAGGAGCCGTCCTTCTTGGGCACCACAAAATAGATAGAGTAGAGGCCTAGTCCTTTTTTCAGCGCTGGAACCGGATGAATAGCCTCTAAGAGAAGAAGTCTCTGCACTGTGGAGAGGATGGCTAACTTTTTCCCCGGCGATCACCCCAGAAAGATTACAAAGGCATCTGGAATAGGTTGCCAATATTCGAGGGCGTAACCGAGAGAAATGATGTCAAGGACCCACCGATCTGTTGTTATTAACGCCCACTGATGAGAAAAGAGGGCCAAGCGACCCCCTATCAGTGAAAGCATCTGGAGTGGGCATTCCGTCCTGTCAGCAGGACGGGCGGGAGGGCCCGGTGAACTTTCCTGGACCCGAATAGGGCTCGGATCCTTTGCGGGCTCCTCGAAAGGACTGCGACCTCTGACCGAAGTGAGCGGCCGATGTAGTGGGAATACTTGGTTTGAAGGACTGGTATCTTTGAGAGTCGCGAGATCTAGGAAAATCGGAAGGTTTGGGAATGAGACCCGCGGCGAGACCCTTTTGGTCTATCTTCTGGTAAGCGTTGAGGCTTCACCTCTCCCAGATCTTTCACCAGCTTATCCAGATCTTCGCCAAAGAGGAGCCTCCCCTTAAAGGGAAGCTTAGACAGGCACATCTTAGAGGCCATGTCCGCTGCCCATTGGCGTAGCCAGAGCCATCTTCTAGCCACTGTCACCACTGCTAGTGATTGAGCTGAAAGACGTAAGGTCATAAAAGGCATCTGCTAAGAACGCTGCAACAGATTCCAAACGGCCGATTTCTGGGATATCATCAGGAAGCTACTGAACACATAGAAAGGAGGCTTTAGTCGCCAGACCTCTGCAAACCGGTCACCTGAAGAGAAAGAGCAGAACACGAGAATGCTGTCTTAAGGAGACCTTCGACCTTACGGTCTTGTTGATCCCAGAGCACTGCTCCTCCTTCAACCGGGATGGTAGTATGCTTAGTAATGCCGGTCACCAACGTGTCCACCTTTGGGTACGTCAGCCACCGGTCTAGGTCAGCGGAGGTCCAAAGGTATAACTGCCCTGTACGGCGAGCAGTACGTAGAGAGGAGTCCAGAGAGTCCCATTCCCGAGACACCATTTGTTGCAATTCGGCTGGAAAGGGAAAGGTCCTAGAAGGCTTACGTATGCCCTGCAAAATAGGATCCGGCTGAGAATGCGTTTGCAGACTCTGTGGGTCAGGTTTATCGGAAAGGCTCAGCACCTCCACCACTTGAGCAACGAACGACGGCAACTCCTCCTTCCGAAAGAGCCTGATATCTTGAGAGTCCACACATGCTGTCAATGACTAATCTGAGGGAGAATACTCTCCGTCTTCACACTCCAATGAATCAAGACTCACCTCCGAAGATTTAAGGTCCTCCGGTATCTCCGCAGTATCCTTCCCCCGACCCTTCTCTAGGAGGACGTACACTCTTAAGGCCTGCTGTTTTATGGATCCGTTTACAGAAACTTGCTTATCTGATGTTGAAGCAGATACAGGGGGCAGACCTGCAGATTCCGAATGCCACAAGCTCCAAGCCTGACGAAACAGCGTCAGGAACTGATTATCCGTCGCCTCCTGCATAGGCTCTAGAGACTGTGGAGGAACGTGGGAGCTGGCTGTGAGCTCTCCGTGCGCAAAGAACTCTGCAAGGCTTCCAGCGAAGGAGGAGGCAGGGAGCTGACATCCATAGAAGACAGAGCAGTAAGAACAGAAGTAGACAATTCTCCCAGATGTGATCTACAAGCTGAACACAGGCGATTACTCAAATCTTTCTGTTTTTTGTTGCAGACTACACACCTGTGCTCAGAAACAAGCATGTTTCTTTTTTTTTTTTTTTTTTTTATCATCAGAACTTGCTGTAGAACTAGGAAACTAGGGTCACATTAACCAGACGTCTCTGCCCTGCTCCGGATCTGCTCAGACTTGAAAAGGCAGTTAAAATGTTTGCCACACGCTGCTCCTGCCAAAAATAAAGAAGAAATTGCGATCCCACGGTTTCCAAAATGGCCACCAACACTCAAGAAGCCGAAGAAAGTAGATTTCCCGCTTCAAAAGGAGCTGTAAAATGTGGCGATTTTGCCCGGAGGATGGATAGCAGTGCTGCCGGCTGCTAGGGGACTTAAAAAACCCGACGAGCTAATACCGGCGAAAACGGAAGTGAAGGAGAATCAAGCTGTCACTGCTGGTACAAATGCAGAGCCGCCGAAACAAAATCGAGGCGTCTGAAAAACTGTCAGGCAAGTGAAAGCTAACTACTTACAGTCTTGAAGAAACTTCAAACTGACATCTGATACTCCTCCAGCTGTCTAAGCCCTCGTGGCAGAGACTGTGGGCCGATTGAAACCAGCAGCTCTACTGATTCACGTATCAGGAGCTCACCTATGGTTGTAATGGCAAAGACTGCTGTTTTAAACTTACAGACAGGGCCTGGGGAAACCCAGAACATCACCTGTGTGTTCTGGGTGCATCCAGGAGCCTCAGAAAGAAAGAGAAATAAACTAAACTAGGATAAGCTTGTCTAGCACCTTCATCTGCTGGAGACAGAAAGTACTGAATAGGACCCTTAGGGGTGCACCTATATCACCCAGAGCCTGACCAATCACAGCTCTGGAGTTTTTTCTCTGTCTCCAACATCTGTTGGCAGGGGAACATAACCCGCTTGTCTGGACTGGTCTAGCAGTATCATCTGGAAACACTGGGCTAGTTTTTAGAGGGGGGGGGACTTGTTTCTCTGGAACTCCGGTCCAACTTGGCCTATTGTTTTAAACATAATGTGTCTTTTTACTATTTTTTTCCCCATGCAAAGTCTCATTCAGAGTTATTTTGCACCCACACAGACTCAATCTCTTTTATAAAATTCTTTTTGACTTCCATTGGGTTGGAAATAATAAAAGTCACCTCATAAAAACTGTCCTGTAGTCTTTTTCTTACAGTTTCAGTAAAACAAAAATATAAGCACCAGGTGCCTAATTTTAAACTTCTAAGTAACTTATGTATTGCTAAATATCACAATGATGTAGACATGAACACTGCCAGGTTAGTAGTGCAGTTCTTAACATGTTTTACCACCGGGCCCTGCTACTCAAAATCCTGGTTCCCCAACAAATCTTCCAATCCCTGGGAGGGTTTTCAGAGAAGTTACATGTGGTCCTATGTACTAAGCATTTTTCCCTATAGACATAAAATGGGAAAAACTAGCACATCTGGGCCTTGGAAGGAAATTTAACTGATTCATGCAGTATGTATCCGACATCAAAAACAACATATACCAATCACATCCAGCAAGTAGAAACTTGCTAATCAGTTGCCTCCAATTACAAAACAGCAGATTATGAGACATGTTTATTAAAGTTTCACGTATGTTTAAGTGCTATCACTGCCCACAGAAATAAAAGGGCCGTGGCAACACTTCATGCACTTTAATTTTTGTTAACATGTGCTAACCTTTCGTAAACATGTCCCTATATGAATAATACCGCTTGCTGAATGGCTCTCTTTTTTTTTTTTTCATAGAGTAGAGGAAAAAGGTAGCATACAATGCAGAATATAGACAGATTACTGGACATTTGTTAAAGGCAGAGGCGAAAGATCATTATACACCATCTTCTGAAGTTTATCAGAAATCAGTGGATTAAATAAGAGATTTTCTGGAAGACAAGCTGGAGAACCAGCTCTATCATGTAACACCTTAAGCCTACGTGAATGCAGCTGACTGAAGCAATCACAATTTATCACAAAATTAAAAGAATTTATGTTTTTCTGTTTTAATAGATATGCCACTTCTTCCATCCTGAGAGCCAGAGACCCTCATTCATGCAATGCCAAGCACCAGAAACAGCCCAAGTGCAAACATGTTCTGGTTTCCAAAAAGTAATGCTGTAGATATGCCTAGAAGGCAGCACCCCTCTAACTCTTGGGCTGGCAAGGGTCCCAAAGTCACTAAAACATACAGATTGAGGAGAGGGGAATCAAGATGGGGGGATAAATACAGCAAAATCTCAGGTGCATGGTATGTGCACCTGCTGAGCGTTGATGAGCAAGATAGCTAAAGTGCTATAGTAAACATACCCGTCTTTGCGACGCTAATGTAGGATTATCGAATCTCTCCTTCGTTAGCTGTCTGCGGTGCAAATACTGTCAGCCTTTTTCCACAATAGATGCATTTCACACAGTGGCTGCTCGATTGGATGGGACATGTGCGTTTTGGTTTCAAGCAGCTACCACGGATGTTCACATCACACGGCAACGGTACTTTCTACACTTACAGCATTTGCAGATTCAGCTATCACTACCTCAATGGGTCCATTGGCTGCATCTGCAAAGCTGGTCACTTGCAATCCTAGCATTTTCTCCAAGTTATCTCCAAAGGAAATCCTGGGAATGCCCTCTGCACATATTGCAGGACTTTTGTAGTTAACCCCAGGTTTTTTTTTTCAGCTATCTCCTTGCATTAGCTGCAAAAGCCATTCACACCTTAGTAAACATACTCCAAAGTTTTAAAGAGTAGTTTTGGCATAATTTTCTTATCACATGCTAGTCTCCAGCCACAACAAATACCTAAAGTCGCAAGCCCCTTGCCTATCTTTACCGAAGAACCCAAGAGAGCTTTATACATAAGCTTAAAGAGAAAATAAAAGTATTTTGTAACCATTTAGATGGTTGAATCCGCAGAGTAACTGGCGAGGCCAGAACCATCTGCTCACGTGACTACCCGAACAGCTCAGGAAAGCACAGCAATAAAGATAATTTTAAATCTCTTGTCAAGTATCGCTTGAAATCTTTGTAATTTCGGCACACAGCCGATTTGATTTTACTGCATCTCAAAGCTCCGCTCATACAACTCAACTTCTTCCTACACCTCTCCCACAAGACAGTACAGACAAATGATCCATCCCGGGCCCAAAAACATCTCCCAGCCCCTCGAAAGCAGACAGTAACCCCTGTGGCATGGCACAGAAAGTCAAACTCCTCCCACACCTCTTCCCTCACTAGTGGCAGTATCTCACCGGCACCACAGCAAAAAGCGATTCCAAAGCATCATCCGCCCTTTCTACTGAGCGCAGAAAGAACCGTAGCCTTTCCGCCAACCGGAACTGACGACTCCGAGTAAATACAGGCCAGCCAATGAGCGTCCTACAGTTCTAATAGCAAAGCGGCAAAACTGCGGCGATACAAAGCCCATGCCAAAGAAAGAGCAGGACTATAATTATAAAGAGAATGTCCTTTATGCTCCTCTTTCTTTTATAGCTATTGAGAGGCAGTGAAGTAGCGAAGCGGCTCCGGGTGGCCGGAGTTGGAGATTTGTGCGCTGGTGTGTTTGTTTCTGTTTTGTTTTGTTCTGTTCTGTTCTATCGCAACTTTCAGCATTCCAAACATGCTGATATCGTTTAAATTAAATATGCAGCCTGTATTGGTCTCCTCTCATAAGATACTCCACTGTTTAGAGACAGTAGAGGGTACGGCCTGTCAGGAATTGCAAATGATGCTGCTATTTAGAATTCAAAATAAAATGCTAGACTGGCAGGTTAAAGGAATGTGGACTTTGAATCATACAGCATGAAAAGATGACAGATTTTTAACCTTCTCAGAAATGGTTGGGAGTATGACTGCGCACAGAGACACATGGCTAGAATTTAGTTTTAGGGCAAACCTAGGACATCAGGGAAGGGTAGGGCTGAGCTGACCTCAGTGGGGCAAGGGTATTCTTTTTCCTCATACATTTTAAAATGCCATTCTAGTATTAACTAACTTCAAAAATATAAGAAAGATAGTAGCAGCCCTTCTCAGGTTATAAGTGCACATACTATATATATGCGTAAAACTTTATCTTATACATATACATAGGCAAAGAGAATTTGAGAAGAAGCTTGTTGTGGAAGCAAAAACACATAATTAAGGCTTTTTCAAGTACATTCATAGCAAAAAACTGTGAAAGAGTCAGTTGGACCATTAGATGATAAAGGGGTAAAAGGGGCACTAAAAGGGGACAAGGCCATAATAGAGAGACTGAATGAATTCTTTGCTTCGGTTTTTACTGACCAAAAACAAAAAATTCCAGGAAAAACCCTGGTACAAAATACTTTTTTTGTCGGAATATGGAAACAAAGTGCCGGGAATTCAGTCCAGGTACCACTGTGGCAATTCCTTTTATTAGAGATGTGGATAAAATTTTTTTTCCAAAATCCAAAAGACTTACCTCATATTCGTGCTGCTCCCCGCACTGCCAAATTTCGCCAGCCAAAACTCGATTGCGACGTGGCTCCACGTTTCGGGTGTAATATCAAATATAAAGAACTTAAACACCCTGCTTCAGGCCCATCCTCACGGGCCAAATTGCCAGTGAGGATGGGCCTGAAGCAGGGTGTTTAAGTTCTTTATATTTGATATTACACCCGAAACGTGGAGCCACGTCGCAATCGAGTTTTGGCTGGCGAAATTTGGCAGTGCGGGGAGCAGCACGAATATGAGCTAAGTCTTTTGGATTTTGGAAAAAATTTTTTATCCACATCTCTAATAAAAGGAATTGCCACAGTGGTACCTGGACTGAATTCCCGGTACTTTGTTGCCATATTCCGACAAAAAAAGTATTTTGTACCAGGGTTTTGCTTTAGGGTTTTTTTTTGTTTTTCCTGGAATTTTTTGTTTTTGGCTATTATATTGATTTCAGGGGGGTTTAGTATTTAAGGATTCTAGTGATCGGTTTTTACTGAGGAAGATGTAGGGATGTAACCCATGACTGAAGTGGTATTTAAAGGTGATACTGCGGAAGAATTGAAAGAAATATCGAAACACCAGGAAGATGTATTACAACTATTTGATAAACTGAAGAGTAGCAAATCACCTGGACTGGATGGTATATATCCAAGGGTGTTGAAAGAACTGAAATATGAGATTGCAGACCTGCTATAATCTGTGAACTATCATTAAATCATCTGTAATACCTGAAAATTGGAGGATGGCCAATGTAATGCCAATTTTTAAAAAGGGTTCAAGGGGTGATCCGGGAAACTACAGACTGGTGAGCCTGATGTCAGTACCAGGAAAAATAGTAGAAACCATCATAAAGAACAAAATTACAGAACATGTAGATATTCATGGCCTAATGGGAGACAGCCAACATGGCTTTAGACAAGGGAGATTTTGGGGTATGTTTACTAAACTGCGGTAATGTGATTCGCGTTAGGATCCGCGGTAGAAGCAAAAATCCCAAACAAGGACATGGGCGGTACATCGTTACCAATAGCGCACGTTACAAGACGCCATAAATTAACAAGCGTTACAAAGTGCCGTGTAAAGTGCCACGCAAGGCGCTCTATACAGTGCCCATAAGGCATTCGATAAGGTGTCTAGTAAGGTATCCAGAGCTGTAGCACAATGGTTAATAGACTGACTGATGGTGCAGGGGTTTTGAGTTCGATCCCCCAGTGGGTCTAATGAGTAAAGCTGGCTGAGACATTACCTTTTACTTTAAATCAGTGCTGTCTGAAGCATTGTGTTTTGTAATTTTAATTAGTGCTGCCAGCAAACACACCCTCACAGGGCCGTAACCTAAGGTGCCGCATAAGGCGCCCTATTGTGGCAGGCTATGGCCTATAATAGTCTGCAAATGTGAAAGGCCTGTAAGTTAGGCCCTGATTCCAACCCCCATCTCAGTAAAGAACCAAAGTCTGTAAAAGTTTGAGAAAAACTGTTTTAAACTGCTTAATAAGAAGTTTTCATGAATGCATAAATCTTTCATTATTCTCTTGTGCTGTGAAAATAGAAATGTTTCAATACTTGCATTCCTAGAGCCAGAAACGACCTTGCAGTAGAGAAGTATCCAAACCTAGAAACTGCACCATTGTTAGAACAGTTCTAGAGGAGGGAGCTGGGTGCTAGGCCCAGGAGGGATCTCTGATTGGACAGGTGCAGGGGGCGTTGGGACCAAAAGAAAGTTTGCATGTATCAAACTGAAAAGAAATGTATAAATTAATATGTCTCTGTAAGAACTTTGCTCAGTCCTTTTTGAAGCTTTGACTAACTGGGCCTTGTGCACAATAAATTGACTTGGACCCTGTAAATTGACTCCTGGATTTATTCATTGCCTGCACTTCGCTGCTTCATATTCTTGGTGCGTTGGCCGGGAATATGCAGATAGTGAATGGTAGTCAAGCGAATACTCCACGCAATTCGCCTCCAGGTTTGGCCCGGTCGGGACCGTGTCTGTCCGACCGCAAGGGAAACCTCAGGCGCCGCCGGTCCCTTTGTATCAGAGAAGGTTCCGCCTTGCCTCGGCGGGCCACTGGGTCCGGCCGGCCAACACCTCCGAACCCGAGGGGAGTCCACGATCCAACCCAAGAACTGGTTTGGTATCGGGAACCGGATCCGGTGAGTAGACATTTTCTTGTTTAAAAGTCAGTGAAGCCTGGGGAAAAGAGTCTTGCATGAGTGCGCGAGACAAGAGAGCCTGATCACCTCTCATAAGGGCGGTCCTAGTACGCTCCGCATAAGGGTTAGCGGAAGCCGAAGCCACCAAACCTTTGGTTGGGAATAGTCAGTTAGTCAGAAAACCTTGGGCATTTTGAAAAATGATTTCTTGTGATGGTATGATTGTTTGTGTGATTGAGAGGTCTTGAGACACAGACCAAGCGAGAGCGGACTCCTGAGTAGCGCAGTTCCTGGCTGGGTGACCGCGCCCAGGTCGCGAAAAGGAGGAAGCGTGTGGTGTTTGTTCCCCTCAGTGTTCTGTGGGCTGTACGGACCCCTTACCTACAGCCATACTACCTACCCTTACTGTTTGTCGTCTTGTACGTCATTACGTGTACGCCATTACGATTATGGGAGGTACGGAGTCCACGCAAACTCCGCTGGAATGTATGATCACGAATTTCCGTAAAGGATTTTCAGGAAACTACGGCATAAAAATGTCTCCGTCTAGATTAAGAATGTTATGTGATAGGGAGTGGCCTGTGCTAGCTACTTCATGGCCCCGTGGGGGCACCTTTGATGTAGAAATAGTTTCTTGTGTTCATCAGCTTATACAAAAAGTGCACCCTGACCAGTTCCCCTACATAGATTCCTGGTTGGGTGTTTGCGAAAGGCAGCCCTCTTGGGTAAAGCGCTGCTATGAGGAACAGTGTAGAATATTAGTAGCAACCACTAAGGGGACCCGAAAGGTTGAGGAGAGGAAGCCGCCTGTGTATTCCACCTCAGAGTCCCCAGAAATCCTGGCCCTTTTACCCCAGCACCCACATAGGTTAGTTCCCCCAGCTCTGCTACCTGAAGCGGAACCTGATGAGTTACCTCAGCAATTACCGCTGCAGCAGCAAAAGAAGCCCACTTCCCCGAGCGATAGCCCTGAGTCCTGCCCAAGTACGTCGGGGGAACCAGGGTCCTCCGACGATATAGAAAGCGGAGGCTCTCCTGCCAGTTCAGGGTCACCAACCAAGGAAGCTTATACCCGGGAGCCGTATGATTTAAGAAGTATAACCCCAAAGAAGAAGGAGAAAGCAGTGTGCCTAATGCCATTGCGTCAAGTGCCTGGTGTACCTATCCTAAATGAACAGGGCCAGATGGCACCAGGACCAACCAGTCTAGTCTACGTACCTTTTTCCACTACTGATTTATTAAACTGGAAAACACATTATGCATCCTATACAGCAAAACCCCAGGAATTGACAGAGTTCATGTGTAGTATAAGGCAAACTCATCAGCCTACCTGGGCCGATTGTCGCCAGCTCCTGTCCACTCTCTTTACAACTGAGGAGCGAGCGCGGATTGTGCAAGCAGCCATCCGATGGTTAGAAGAAAATCCCGTAGGGGGGGGGATCTGAATCTCCCACAAGCAGCCGCCGCAGCTTTCCCGAATGAAGATCCTAGATGGGACCCGAATAATGACAGGGGGGCAGCGGCCCTAACGCGATTTCGCCAGGCCTTGCTGCAGGGCCTGAAGAAAGGAGGCCAGAGGGCCATGAATATCGGGAAGGTATCTGAAGTTTCCAGGGTCCAGATGAGAGCCCAGCAGCCTTTTATGAGCGGTTGTCTGAGGCCTATAGACTATATACCCCATACGATCCTGCCGCTCAGGAGAATTTGCGCATGGTAAATGCAGCCTTTGTCAGCCAGTCCCAGAGAGACATAAAACGAAAATTGCAGAAACTGGATGGATTTGCGGGTATGAATACAGCACAGTTAATGGAAGTCGCTCAGAAAGTATTTGTGAATCGTGAAAATGAACGTGACAGAGAAAGTGAACAAAAGATGAAGAAGAAAGCAGATCTTCTTGTTGCCGCTTTAGTTGAATGACGTGGAGGAGGTTTTTCTAACCAAAGGACCAGAGAACGTGGAAGAGGCCGCGGAAATAGCAGGCCTCCATTGGGTGCAAATCAGTGCGCCCATTGCAGAGAAGAAGGACATTGGAGAAATGAATGCCCGCATCTTGACTCCACCCCCCAGGAGGGGAGGAGGGAGTCCCTGGAGAACAGGAAGCCGATTTCAGAATCGTGGAGGAATGAACCGAGCACAGTTCCAGCGAGAGAGAGAAGAAGCCATTGAGGGAGTGGCAGTAGCAACGGGCTATGACATGGATGAAATGGATGAGGACTAGGCCAGACCGGGCTCCAAGTTCACCCTGGGTCCCCAGGAGCCTATGGTCAGTTTGAAAGTAGGGGACCAATATATGGACTTTATGGTAGATACAGGAGCAGAACATTCAGTGGTGGCAAAGCCAGTGGCTCCTCTTTCCTCTCGATCTGTCACCATTGTTGGGGCCACTGGGAACAGGGCCACCAAGCCATTCCTGCAGAACCGCATGTGTGAACTAGGGGGACAGAAGATAACGCACCAGTTCTTGTATATGCCTGAGTGCCCTATTCCACTTCTGGGCCGAGATATGCTTGCAAAGCTTCAGGCACAAATATCCTTTGCTGAGGGGGGAGAAATGCGAATGACTGTGAACCCAAAGCCTGCTGGATTAATGGTGCTAACTGTTCCCCGAGAAGAAGAGTGGCAGTTCTATAGTACACCTCCAGTTCAGTCAACCAGTTCCTGTATACCCACCAGCCATATAGCCCCGCCTGAAGTATGGGCAGAAGATAATCCACCTGGCCTAGCGAAGAACATAGCCCCTGTCATTGTCACCCTCAAGCCAGGAGCGGAACCAGTGCATGTGAAGCAGTATCCTCTTCCACGACCAGCCATTGAAGGAATCCACTGCCATCTGATGAAACTGTTGAAATATGGACTTCTCAAGGAATGCCAGTCACCTTGGAACACCCCTCTTCTCCCAGTCAAGAAACCTGGGACAGGGGATTACCGCTCAGTACAAGATCTGAGGCGGGTAAATGATGCAGTTGAAACTATACACCCAGTAGTACCAAATCCTTATACTCTCTTGGGACTGATCCCCGCTGAGGCTACTCATTTCACCATCCTGGACCTGAAAGATGCCTTTTTCTGTGTACGCCTGGCCCCCACCAGTCAACTTTTGTTCGCTTTTGAATGGCAAGACCCCACAACAGGAAGGCGGGGCCAACTGACCTGGACCCGATTACCTCAAGGATTCAAGAATTCACCCACTCTCTTCAGTGCTGCCCTGAATCAAGATCTTTCAAGTTACTCAGTGAACCCAGGACAAAGGGTTCTCCTTCAATATGTGGATGACCTGCTCATAGCTACCAATTCAGAAAGTGAATGTCTACAAGCCACCAGTGAACTTCTGTACCTTTTGAACGAGGCTGGATACAAAGTCTCACGAGCTAAGGCGCAACTATGTCAAAATGAAGTTAAATATCTAGGGTTCCAGTTGTCCAGTGGAATTCGATGCTTGGGACCTGAACGCAAAGAAGCTGTATGCAGTATTCCCACTCCAACCACCAGGAGGCAAGTGAGAGCCTTCCTGGGGGCCGCAGGATACTGTCGCATATGGATCCCCAATTTTGCGCTGCTAGCAAAACCATTGTATTGTATCAAGTTACCAAAGGAATGGAAAAGTCTCCACTGGAGTGGGGACCTGAACAGGATGCAGCATTCCGATCTCTGAAAAGCACTCTGATTTCATCACCAGCTCTGGGTCTCCCAGATGTCCAGAAGCCTTTCCATCTCTACGTCCATGAGTCACAAGGAAATGCGTTGGGGGTACTGACTCAATCTCTTGGATCTTGGCAACGGCCAGTAGCCTACTTGTCAAAACAGCTGCATGTGGTAGCAAAAGGTTGGCCCCCTTGTTTGAGAGCTGTTGCAGCAACAGCCCTTTTAGTGAGCGAAGCAAACAAGCTCACTCTGGGACAGAATCTTCAAGTGACTGTGCCGCATTCTGTCCTCACCCTCATGGAACACAAAGGAAGTTTCTGGCTAACGAATTCACGAATGTTAAAATATCAGAGCATGCTGTGCGAAAATCCCCAGATACAGTTAACAGTTAGTCAAGCTCTGAATCCTGCTACATTGTTCCCCATTGGTCCTGGGCCCCCTGATCATGACTGTTTAGAAACTATGGACACTGTATTTTCAAGTCGCCCAGATTTAACTGATGTTCTTCTGGAGGATCCTGAACAGACTTTCTTTGTGGATGGAAGCAGTCTTGTCATCAATGGACATTGTTGTGCTGGATATGCAGTGATGACCCTTGATCTGGTAGTTGAGTCCTCAGCTTTGGCCCCAGGAACTTCAGCACAGAAGGCTGAACTGATAGCTCTCACTAGAGCACTGACATTAGGAGAAGGACTCCGTTTAAATGTGTACACAGATTCCAAGTATGCCTTTACCACTTTACACGCACATGGAGCCTTGTATAAAGAGCGAGGGTTGATCACCTCGGGAGGCAAGTCCATTAGGTATGGGCCCGAGATATTGATATTATTAGATGCTGTATAGACCCCTAAGCAAGTTGCAGTCATGCATTGTCGAGGTCATCAGACAGGAGCAGGAGAAGTTACCCGAGGAAATAGGTTTGCTGATGCCACTGCCCGAAAAGCAGCCACAACTGGACGAGTGGTGACCCAAGACACTTCAATGCAGGCAGCTTTATTCCCCGTGCCCCTTAGCTCATGGGCTCCCCGATACACTACAAAAGAGTTGGATTATTTCTGTGAAAAGGAGGGAGGGGGTCCTAACAGAAAAAGGTTGGATAGTGCTGCCACCTCCAGAGGGTAGCTCACCTCCAGGTCCCACAGTCATTCCTGAAGCATTAGGACCAGCTTTTGTTCAGGCTTTTCATCAGGCCACACATTATGGGAAAACGGCCACGGAAAGAGCCCTAAGACCCCATTTTTGCATCTCACTACTAGGACCCCTGTCTACTTCAGTGGCACAGCAGTGTGTGACATGTGCCAAGAATAATGCTAAACAAGGTCCTGTTCCACCCCCAAGAGCTCAGTCAGTAGGGGTGACCCCTATGAGTGATATTCAGGTGGATTTTACTGAAATGCCACGAGCAAACAGATATCACTACCTGTTAGTTCTAGTTTGCACATTTTCTGGGTGGGTAGAAGCCTGTCCCACCCGAACTGAGAAAGCTCGAGAAGTCACTAAAATACTGCTCCATGAGATTATTCCTCGATTTGGAATACCATTGACTATAGGGTCAGACAATGGACCCTCATTTGTGTCCCAAGTGACTCAACAGTTAGCTCAAGCTCTACAGATACAATGGAAGCTGCACACTGCCTATAGACCCCAGAGTTCAGGGAAGGTAGAATGCATGAATAGAACCCTGAAATCTCAGTTGACCAAGCTTTGTCAAGAAACACACCTAAAGTGGCTTCAGGTTCTCCCTATAGCCCTTCTTAGGATACGTTCTGCTCCAACCAAGTCTTTGGGAGTTTCCCCTTTTGAGATTTTGTATGGGCGACCTCCGCCCATTGTACAGGGAATTAAAGGAGATATGAAACAAATAGGATCTGAAATAACCAGACAAGAACTATTGGCTTTAGGTTCTGTTTTGCAGAGTCTTCATGCCTGGGTACAAGATTGATTGCCCATCAATCTGACAGAACCCCTGCATCCCTTCAAGCCAGGAGTGTCAGTGTGGATCAAAGAGTGGAGAAAGACCCCGCTGGCACCGCATTGGAAGGGACCTTATGTTGTCATCTTGTCAACCCCAACTGCAGTAAAAGTCGCAGAATTCGAACCCTGGATCCATCACAGTTGAGTGAAGCCGGCAGCTGCTCCTGAACCTGGTCAGTGGACTTCAGTAAATGATCCTGAGACTCCATTGTGACTCAGATTGCGGAGACAACCAGCATTATAAGAATCTTCCAAATCTACAATCCCACCCCTGTCACGCATGAGTGGCAGTCGAAGCAGAGAAGAAGAAGAAACTCTACAAGTTCATCGTACCCAATATTCCAGTTGACCACCAAAGACTGTAATCACAATGTTCTTCCACTATTGCCTTGTGGGAGTGGTGGTCCTGGGATTCCTGGAAAATACTTTTGCCTTACCCCCTTGTGCAGCTTGCATAACTACCACCCGAACTGGACAGAAGGTCACTCAGACTTTACTTTATCATTCCTACTATACTTGCACTGGTATAGTCAGCCGGTGTATATATAATGGCACAAAGTTAAATATCTGTACGAAGGGGAAGAGTAAGACTTGTTATAACCCCCGGCAGAACCCCTCTTATTATGTACTTGAGATACGATGGAATGATGAGGATGGAGCCCTCATAAATGCCACACGACAGCTTCCTGATCCCACGAAGCATGTTACCCTGAGTTTTGATGTTGTGAGGTGATAAACAGAAATGTCTATCACAAGTGTGGATATTGGGAGCATGCCTACTATTATGATGATAAATACATGTGTCCTGAAGGAGAATACGGATGGGGAAAGTGCACTGGGAAATCTTTCCCAACCTTCTACAGTACATCATCCAAAGATGCTTACTACTGTCCCAAGTGGGAATGCGTGTATTATGCTACCTGGTCTGGTGCGCCTACTGGACAAGAGGGAGATAAACGCGTAGCCAGCCTGGAAAAAGTGTCATTACCAGAACCTAAGAAATGTAAGAAAGGTGCCTGTAATCCAGTGCATCATACTTAACCCTAGACAGTGGAAGCAGGGGTACAGATTTGGGTTACGAATAGCAGGAGGAGGCATAGATCCTGGAACCTTTATACATATACAGCTGAATACTAAGACTCATGCATCTGCACCTTATTGAATACATCACTCTTTCTATGAAGCCATGAAAGCGGAGTTTGAGATTCCTCATGCCTCCCAAAACTTGTTCATTGAGCTCGCCGGGGCAGTAGCATCTAGTCTCCACATTTCGGACTGTCTCTTCTGTGGAGGGACTAAGATGGGAGACCAATGGCCCTGGGAGGCACAAGAAGTGAACTATTCTATGCCTTATAATCAGACTGATTTACATCAAACTACTAGTGAGTGGGTACTGGCCCACCCCATTGTTGGTAATTTGTATTTTGCTCGCTTTGGACCACAGTTTGCCATGGAAGTTGGACAGCTGGTCTGTCTCAATCAGAGGTTCTACAATGGCACCACTAAGAAGACGTCCTGGTGATCAGGAATCAACACTTCAGAGCCCTCCAACCCTTTAGTTCGTTTCCCTAATCTTGCCAGCATCTGGACTAATCTAGCAGCTTATAATGCCTGGCAAGCACCACCTGGACTGTACTGGATTTGTGGAACCCGAGCATATGCTAGGCTTCCTCACCACTGGGGAGGAGCATGTGCATTGGGAACCATACGACCTTCCTTCTTCCTGTTGCTGCCTACGTCCCATGGAGAACAACTGGGTTTTCCCGTGTACAGGAGTCGACAGAAACGAGAAGTCTTGAAAATAGGCCAATGGGACAAATGGAAGGAAGAGGAGTGGCCATCTGAGAGAATCATTTCATACTATGGACCTGCTACTTGGGAGCAAGATGGTACATGGGGATATCGTACTCCTGTGTATATGATAAATCGTATTATACGCTTACAAGCTGTTATTGAAATAATAACCAATGAAACCAGTAAAGCACTAACTCTTTTAGCTAAGCAGAGTACACAAATACGTACAGCTATTTATCAGAATCGTTTAGCTCTAGATTATTTGTTAGCAGCTGAAGGTGGAGTGTGTGGAAAATTGAATTTAACCAACTGTTGTTTGCAGATTGATAATAATGGACATGTTGTTGAAGATATAGCCACTCAAATGCGCACACAAGCTTATGTGCCTGTTCAGACCTGGCATGGCCTGAAGCTTGATGGGTGGTTTGGTTCAGCATTTTCATGGTTAAGGGGTATGAAGACCCTTGTGTTTATTGTATATTCATATTGGCTGTATGCTTGTTTCTCCCATGTCTCCTACCCCTTTGCTTATGCATGATAACCTCAGTTATTGATAACACTGTAGAACCGAAGGCAGCTACAAAAATATTAGCTATGTGGCAATATTCCCCAATATCCCAAGATGATGCTGTTACGCAAGTTTAATATGTGATTTAATTCTCACCCTTTCTCACTTGCGGGTGAGAATAATCAAAGGGGGGAATGTGGCAGGCTATGGCCTATAATAGTCTGCAAATGTGAAAGGCCTGTAAGTTAGGCCCTGATTCCAACCCCCATCTCAGTAAAGAACCAAAGTCTGTAAAAGTTTGAGAAAAACTGTTTTAAACTGCTTAATAAGAAGTTTTCATGAATGCATAAACCTTTCATTATTCTCTTGTGCTGTGAAAATAGAAATGTTTCAATACTTGCATTCCTAGAGCCAGAAACGACCTTGCAGTAGAGAAGTATCCAAACCTAGAAACTGCACCATTGTTAGAACAGTCCTAGAGGAGGGAGCTGGGTGCTAGGCCCAGGAGGGATCTCTGATTGGACAGGTGCAGGGGGCATTGGGACCAATAGAAAGTTTGCATGTATCAAACTGAAAAGAAATGTATAAATGAATATGTCTCTGTAAGAACTTTGCTCAGTCCTTTTTGAAGCTTTGACTAACTGGGCCTTGTGCACAATAAATTGGCTTGGACCCTGTAAATTGACTCCTGGATTTATTCATTGCCTGCACTTCGCTGCTTCACTATAAGGCACTCCAGAGGGCATATTATAAAGTGCACTGTCCGCCAAGGCAACCTATAATGTTCCCTATGGGGCGCCCTATAGGGTGCTTTATAGGGTGCCTCATAGGGCACTTTATAGGGCGCTTGATGAGGCACCGTAAGGAGACAGCACTGTGAGGGTGTTTTTGCTGGCAGCACCAATTTAAATTAAAAAAAGAAAATGCCTCAGACAGCCCTACCAAATAACCCCACTGTGGGATCAAACCCATGACCTCTGGCTTTACAGGCAGTGAAGTAACCAGTGGGCTACATCTCCAGTGCTAATAACAAACCCCTGGCTGGCTACTGAAGGACTTCAGGTCACCACACAAACTGTCTGCTGTGGTCACCAGGATTTGGGTTAACCCACCCGTACCCATGGTGCACTGCACATGCAGATCAGCGGTCTACAGATGATCACAAGATGCGGAATGCACCCCCCCCAGAACCTCGGCCTGGTAGGGGGTACTGACCATGTGCACCCCCACAGCACCTCAGCCTGCTAGGGGGTACCGACCGTGTGTGTTACTGGCACAGAGTAGCTAGAGACCGTCACAGTGTGCAGGTCCTGTGCTCACCCTGAGGATGAGGTGGGGTACCCAGCAACATTTCCGCAGCACCAGGCTTTGCTGAGATAGGCTATGCTACAGGTCCCCATCAGTGCCAGTGTGTGATAGGTGGTCCTTGCAGACACACCTAGGATATGCCTGTGTCCATCTGTATTTCACATCTAGCCCTTGTGGGGTATGATGCACCCAGAATAGTGCATACCTTGTGTGGGTGCCATGGTCACATGATTTAGGTGAAGGGGGTGTTTGGACCCACAGGCGGATTACGTACACCCCCCCCCCAACCCACCCTCTGTGACTCAGAATTGGGGACACGATCTCCCGCCAACAGATCCACATTCTACCCCCCTGCAATGGTGACAGTTGTGATGTAGAGATCCCTACCGAACCCATGGAAAAAGAGAGAAAGGAAGATTCCACCTTTAAAACTGACAGGCAGCTAGAGCACATGGCTCACTGTTTACATAGAAAAGGTAAACAGGGAAAGACAGGAGCTGAATTGACACACCCAGACTCTGATGTAGTAACAAGCCCCGAGCTTAATCAAGCACACCTGTTCAGGGTGAGAGCAGAGCCAAGCCCAGGGGAACAGAATTATAAAACGTCGTCATTAGCTCCCAGGAGGAGGGCAGAGAGAAGAGCCACGAGGGAAGCAGAGAAGGAAGCAAAGCCAGGTGGAGAAGCCGCAGGCAAGGGCTGGAGAAGAGGCCAGAGGGCAAGCTGGAAGGGTAATTGCAGCTTGGATGGCAGTTGGAGCCGTGGCAGCAGAGAGAGTTGGAGTGGTGGCAGAGAAGCAGCTCAAGGAAGGAAAGACAGGAGAGAAGAGAGAGCTCCTGTAAGACAGGCTTGGAGAGGCTCAGAAACTCCAGGGAGTTGGAGACCTGATAGAGAAACTTCTTACCGGTCTGTGAGAAAAGCCAGTAGACTTGAAGGAAGGGAGGCACACCCTGTGACCAGGAACTTGCTGGAATGGAGAGAGCAGGGAGCTCTGCAATCAGAAGGGAGCCTTCAGAGTTTACACAGGTGGGAGCCCAGCACGGAAACCTTCCCTTATAATTGCCAAGAATTAGAGGAGAGTCACAGAAGAAACTCCAGTGCAACAGGTATTTTAAACCCGTGCTGTGTAGAGTTGTATAAAGGAAAAACACCTGGGTATAAAGAGGGAAGTTATTTTAAATCCCTTAGTAACTGTCTGCAAACAAACACTGCCAGCCCTGATATAGAAGATATGCAGATAGACTCTAATGTTGAGGATGTAGCTGATATGCGAATGGATTGCACGCTGTGTTTGGCTGACAACATTGAGTCACTGTGTTGAAACCTGGAAGTAAGAGTGCTGAGTTAACAACAAAGAAAAAGGAGGTATTTTTCTTTGTTCCAAGAAGCTGTTTATTTTCAGTTTGTACTTACTATCGGCACTGTATTGTTTTGGGAACCAGAGAGTGAAGAAGCACTTACCTTAATTACTGTATATAATCCTCATGCTAAACTCCTGGACACTGTTCTTATTTGTTCTGCACTGAAGTTCTGTTTGTGAGGGGAATAAATCCTTGTCATTTTGCCTTAAACACTCAGACTACAACTGCTTTTTTATCAGAGAGGATAAAAAGGGACTACAAATCCCAAGAGGCCTTGCATGAGCCCTAGCTGTAGTCTCACTTTCTGTATAGAGAAATTATCATGGCAGACCAACCCTCTGCGCCCTAGGTGGAGGGCTGGCCACGTGGTGACACAGTAGAGGGAACCATCAACCACAGTCCTGCTGTGGAATAGACACCCTACAGGGCAGTCAATGCAGATCTGTACGCATCCATAAATAAGGCAATGGCAGACAGACAGTAGGCCTGGAGATGCACAGCTGCCCCCCACCACCATCTGACATTCTCCAGCAGCAAGCACAGTGAGTCACCAGCCGCTGCACCCTGCAAGGTATTCCAGCCACACACATACTAACTGCAGACAGTCTGCTAGCTAGTCCATAGTGCATGTTCCTGGAGGAGATGTGTGCACCCAAACCTGGGATGTGAGCACACCCACCAAGCAGATAAGTCAGTGATTGGGCCCGGAAAACAGAACCCATATATATCACTTAGGAGAAACACTGTATAGCACTATGGGGGAACCCAGCCATGCCGTGGTCACTGCACAGTCAGGGTGAGAGTGACCTCCCAGCAGGACATGCTGTGGCCACCCTGTCTGTGCAGGTGGTGGCTGGGCACGACAATGTCCCAGCCATTGCCCTATGCTCTGTAAAGATGAATCCAGGCCAGGCCACCCTATCCAGGCTATTCCCACGGTACCTTGCTCCTCATTATGCACATTGGCAGGCCAATACTGGCAACAGTGCTAGCAGTGTGAGCTGTGGAGGGTGTTTGCAGCCACCACACACTCGATAGACAGACACATACTCCCCACACCTATGCCAGCATTGTGCAACTATAGAGGTGTTTGGCAGCCCTGGCCACCGCAGCAGTCCTGGGCACAGTGCAGGCATGGCTATGGTACGCAATACTGTTGGGGTCACTCCCCAGGGTGGTAAACACTGTCAGACACAATACCTGTAGCACACTCCACAGACATAAGACAGGTTGCTATGATGCGGTTCACTCAGAAATTTGTACTTAACTTTGGAATTGCTATCTGCCAGTAATCATAGCAACCTTTTGATAGCTGTGTACCGTATTCCCAGGTTTAGGGTGGCATTCCTAAGATATGCAAGTGCTAGTATTGGGAGATGCACACAGGGCCCAACATTCTGCCTCTCCTGGAGGTTTCGGTTAATGGGGCCTGTGGGTGCGGGTGTTTCTGCCCCTGTTAGTCGCTGCTCGAGGGCAGGGGTTCCCAACTCCGGCCCTGGTGGGCCACACACTGTTCGGGTTTTCATGCTGTCCCTAATGAATATGCATGGCAGATATCTGCATACCATGGGGGCGGCGCATAGAAATGCAGCACAGGCATCTTTATTAGCGACAGCATGGAACCTGAATGGTGTTTGACCCTCCAGGACTGCATTTGGGAGACTCTGCTGTAGGTAATGCTGTAGGTAATGTTTATGGTGTCTGTGCTCTGTAGGGTAAAATGTGGGTGTCCCAGGCATGTTTCTGTTATCTGCAATAAAGGTTCTGTCTGTATTAGCATGGTTTACTACTGGGTAAAATATGGGGACAGGGTTGGCAGGAGCCACAGCTGGGACTTGAACCTGTGACCCTCTGCTCCTGAGCACACTGGCTGTGCATACTGCACCACTGTGTTGCCACAGGGACAGTTCATTCCCTGGAGATACCATGACTGTTTGTCAGACGGAGCCTGTCTGTTGCAGTGCACGGCAGCCACCTAAATGGGGCTAGGCCATGGTCTGCTGTGGCCAGATGCCACTGCCTCCTCCGCCACCAGCACCCCTCCGCCACCATGCTGCCATACCCTTCTGCTGGTGGTGCGCAGTCTCAGGCCATCCAGTGTGCAGGTAGGTGGCTGCCTATGGTGCGGGTTCTGGGGTAGGGGTGCCTGCATAGATGTCCACGCTTCCCCCCAGCGCCGCCTGCCACTGTTCTGTGCCCTTGGGGGTAGCTGCTGGGTACTATCCCCTGTGACACTGTGGGAAACACAGTCGCGCCGATGTTGGGCCTTCATCAGTTGCTGTCTGGCTGCTCTGCTGTTTCAGCATTCGTATGGGCCACCTTGGCATCACCCTAGTCCGCACTGTGGCCCAGCTGCACCACAGCATGTGCCGCCTGCGGTCCTCTGTATCCCCTTTTCCGGCATCTGTCCAGTTGCCCATTCCGACATGCCAACCCTGCTGTTGCGGGACATGTGCACGCCATCGGAGCATAGACCCTTCCACGATTAATATCTTCTTTTTGGAGCTTTCTCGGGGGGGGGAGGGGTTGATGTTTCCCATTAATATCTCTATTGGCCAGCTTGGTTATGGTTTTTTTCCAGTTTGTTGAGGTCATTTTCAATGTTTATGTGCCCTTTTGTTCTGTGCACATGTATCACACTTATCACTTTTTGTAGGGTTCCCTGCCTATGCTGTACATTGCTGACACTTAAATGGTTTCTCTCCCCTGAAATGTGCATCTAACGGCAGGTTTTCAATCGCGTTAGGATTCAGCTCTTCAGATCAGCGCATTGGTGTGAATGGAGCCTCTCCCCGCCCACACTCCGCCCATTGACCCCTTCTCTCCGCCCTCTCTCCAGCTTCTGCGGTGTTTTACCGTGCTGCGGAACGTCTATGATCGTTAAGTAACATTAACGCACGTTATGAGACGTTAACGATCATTAACGTCTCATAACGCGCATTATTGTTACTTAACGATCGTTAATGTTACATAACGCGCGTTATGTAACGTTACCGCAGTTTAGTAAACATACTCCTTTGTCTTACTAATCTGTTATATTTTTTTGAAGGTAGACAAAGGTAAGTCAGATGATATATTGTATCTGGACTTTCAGAAAGCCTTTGACAAGGTCCCTCATCAGAGACTTTTGGCAAAACTAAAAAGTCATGGGATATGAGGCAGTGTACTATTGTGGATCAGGAACTGTTTAAAAGATAGAAGACAGAGGGAATAGCTAAACGGCCAATTTTCCCAATGGAGAAAGGTAAATAGTGGAGTACCCCAAGGATCTGTACTGGGCCCGCTGCTTTTCAACATATTCATAAATGACCTGGAAAAGGGAATAATGGGTGAGGTTATCAAATTTGCAGATGACACAAAACTATTTAAAGTTGTTAAAACCTATGAGGATTGTGGAAAATTGCAAGAGAATCTTGATAAATTGGAAGACTGGGCATCCAAATGGCAGATGAAATTTAATGTGGACAAGAACAAAGTTATGCACCTAGGAAAGAACAACCCAAACTATGGTTACACGATGCAAAGTTCCACATTGGGAACCACAACCCAGGAAAAAGATTTAGGTGTCATTGTGGATAACATGTTAAAACTCTCCGCCCAGTGTGCAGCAGCAGCCAAGAGAGCAAATAGAATGCTAGGTATCATAAGGAAAGGAATGGAAAATAAAACAAATGATATTATAATGCCTCTATATCGTTCCATGGTGAGACCGCACCTTGAATACTGAGTGCAGTTCTGGTCGCCGTATCTTAAAAAGGATATAGCGTTATTAGAAAAGGTACAGAGAAGATCCACCAAAATGATAAAGGGGATGGAAGGATACCCTTATGAAGAGAGGCTATAAAGTTTAGGGCTCTTCAACCTGGAAAAGAGACGGCTGAGAGGAGATATAACAGAGGTCTATAAATTAATGAATGGAGTGGAACGAGTAAATGTAGATCAACTGTTTATGTCATCAGAATATAGAAAGACTAGGGGACATGCAATGAAACTACAGGGTAACCTATTTAAGACTAATAAGAAAAAATATTTTTTCACTCAACGTGTAATCAAACTCTGGAATTTGTTACTGGAGGATGTAATAAAAGCTGTTAGTGTAGCTGGGTTTAAAAAAGGTTTAGACAAGTTCCTGGAGGAAAGATCCATAAACCATTATTAAAAGGGACCCAGGATATTACTGTTTGACCCAACACAAGCAATGAGGAACCTGTGTCTTTTGGGGAAACTCCTAGGTACTGTGGTGAAGACTCCCCTCCAGAGGAAATGGAGATAGGGGAAAATCCTGATAGAAGGGATGACACACACAGGATTTCCAAAACTGACTTGGAAAAAACACAGTTATCGGCTGAGCTGAAGACAAGCCCCAGCCCAGGGGAGGAGTTAGGCTTCAGCACTGATTGGGCACGCCCAGGGGAACGACAGGGAGTGCCGGGAAATGAAGCCCTTTTTAAATCCTCAGACAGGATTGACAGAGGAGGCAACAAGGCTGACAAGGAGAGCAGCAAGAAACGAAGCAGACGAGAAGCAGCTTCCAGTGCACGTTGGTCTTCAGGAGGAACTTGGAATCAAAGGGGAAAAACGCTAGAACCCTGGGAGAAGGCCGAACCCTGGAACAGTAAGTCTTGGAGCCCAATATACTCTCAAGGAGATCCTTACTACACAGTAGAGCCTAAACGTGGGAAGGCAAGCAAACCCAGCTCTTGGAGAAAAGGTATTTTGTCTGGTGGCGAGCAGTGCTATAAAAGCCAGGAACCAAAACAGGAAAGAAGTTTTTCTGAGAGAAATTCCCCTAGCAGAAGAACTAGCCATAAGGCTCCTGAGTTTCTAGAGAGGAGAGAGTCCTGGAAGAAAGGTGCCTGTTCTTATGCCAACGTCTCTGATAAAGGTAAAGCTGAATTTCCTAATTGTAATGCCTTGCTGGAGAAACCCTTTTATTGTGCTGACCTCCCTAAGCCAAACTCTGCAACAGGAGCAGATAGTGAGTGGGGGAAGGGTGTGACCCTTACCGGAGACTATCAAGCAGCTAAAGAGCAGCTACAGGCTGAATTGCTTCTAAAAGAGTTTCAGCAATTTCTGGAGCTAAAGTCAGGGAAACATAAGAAACCTGATGAAGAGAACAATTGCCTTAGCCCAGATGAATGTATGCAGATAGATAACGATGTGCCTACCTTGAGTTATGATCCTTGTGCAATGGATTGCTCTTTATGTTTTAGAGAGTAACAGTGTAAAGAAGCATCTGGAGTTTGTATGAGAAGAATACAAAACGTTTGCTATACCTGTTGCCTAGCCGTGAAAGTTCACAAATTGTTTTCACCTGTTTCTGTAAAGCCACGCTGTGAGGAGAACAGCTGTTACTGTGAGGCTGCAATAATCCCAAGCAACCACACGAGGCAAAGCTGAGTAGAAGCTACCGTGACTGTGTAAAGCTGAGTTAAAGCTATTTAATTTCAGTTGTTTTCCTGACCTCCTGATTTCACCTTTATGTTGAAAGTTGCACCTTTACGTTATGCACCTTTGAATTGTAATGCGTTGAAAATATCCCCACAACAAATAAATTTCTTGCCAGCCTTTTCACTCGAGTCACAACTACAACTTTCATCCCTAAAGAAAAAAAACAAGTGTACTACGAATCCCAGCATTCATAGGGATCAGTACCAGCTTTATTCATAAGGGACATTATATAAGGCCACTCCTGCCTGTAAGCTCTAGGGCCCAGGCAGGAGCGTTGCAGTACTTATGACCTAGATTGGCCACTGTTGGAAACAGGATGCTGGGCTTGATGGACCTTGGTCTGACCCAGTATGGCATATCTTATGTTCTTATTCTATACATTTCTAAATTTCCCCTTTTATCAGAAAATAAGTTCATTTTGCATCTTCTCTTACCAGGATTGAGAAGATTCTGTATCAGACAGTATATTGCTTCTGTCGCTATTGAAATAGGGGGCAGGAGGTGGGCATAGTTCATGGAGTCAGGGATACTATTTCAAAATCAGGGACATCTGGTAATTTTAGTTTAGTTGTAATCTTGATATACCACCCATATAGCAAAAGGAAGGGTTTACTAAAGACTGAAAAAACCCTTAGAAATAATTCTTTTCTGGAATACTTAGGGGTGTGGAGGAGTAGCCTAGTGGTTGTAGCAACAGCCTAGTACCTGAGAAATCTGGGCTTGATTCCCACTGATATTCCTTGGGCAAGTCACTTAATCCTCCATTGCTTCAGGTACACACTTACATTGTAAGCCTTATGAGGACAGTGACATACCTGAATGTAACTTATCTTAAACTGCCATTGGAAAGGCATAAACTACTAATGAATAAAAATGATTGGAAGATTACAAAACCTAGTAGATGTCTAAGCATTAATCATCTGTCTTGTATTTAAATTAGAATGGCTCCATTGTATGCTCAGAGAAAGCATTCAGTCTATACACTTTTTCTCTTATTGCTGGCAATAAAAACAAAATAATGTTCAGACATTTTATAGTATATTTCTTTATTATAGGATCCTCAATTTGGTGCATTAGTGGGAATCTCTAACTACATAGCTCCTGGATGCTGAACTGACCAGAGTTCTTTACTAAAGCTGAGAGGAAAAAAACAGAAAGGTAAGGAAAATGCTTTTGTTTTCCTTTGATTTTTAAAATAAGGGTTGAGGGATCTGTCAGGACAGTGGGACATCTTGAGTTAGTGCAGTGGTTCTCAAACCGGTCCTCTAGGACCCTTCATCCAGACAGGTTTTCAGGATATCCACAATGAATATGCATGAGATAGATCTGCATACACTGCTTCCATAATGGTACACTGAAAAAGTAGGACTCACAAAAATTATTTTTTATCACATTTCTCATACAACTCATTAAATTACTTCATTACAATTTAATATCATTATTACTATTACACTTATTTACAGTAGTACACTAATTAACTTTGTTTCACCATTAAATACAAGCTAATATTTTATTAGTTATTGCACAATTTACATATATTGCTATTAAAAACAAAACAGAATGTAAAATTCACCCTGCACCACCTAATGTAGAACATACATGCAGAGAAACCTTTCTCACCCTTCAAGTTGTACATGTTCTTAATTGTCCTTCTTATCACGTTATACCTTGCACTTTGATAAATGCTTTCCTGTGCAATCCTTTACTCTGCAGTACATCATGCCAATAAATCCATAGGCACAGACTGAGGAACAAATGTTTTACTTTCACTCCAGTTAATACTTCACTTCAATTCATACTTTGCTGATTAATCTTCAATTCCAATAGTCCCAATGATCCAACCATGGCTGCCAGTTTCACCATCCCTGTGGCTTTCTCAAGGAATCTTTCGGAATTAATAAGCCACTCAGCTGGTATATCTCAGTTTTAATTTTAAACAGGTTCCCCGTAGATTTCTAACTCAGACAGGAGCCCAACAAAGACCTGCTATTAGTAATTAGATTGCAGACCTGCTATTAGTAATCTGTGAACTATCATTAAAATCATCTCTAATACCTGAAGATTGGAGGATGGCCAATGTAACACCAATTTTTTAAAAAGGGCTCCAGGGGTTCCGGGAAACTACAGACCGGTGAGCCTGACGTCAGTACCGGGAAAAATGGTAGAAACAATCATAAAGAATAAAATTACTCAGCATGTAGATAGTCATGGCCTAATGGGAGACAGCCAACATGGCTTTAGACAAGGAAGATCTTGTCTTACTAATCTGTTATGTTTTTTTGAAGGTGTGAATAAACAGGTGGACAAAGGTGAGTCGGTTGATATAATATATCTGGACTTTCAGAAAGCCTTTGACAAGGTCCCTCATCAAAGACTTTTGGCAAAACTAAAGAGTCACAGGATAGGAGGCAGTGTACTACTGTGGATCAGGAACTGGTTAAAAGATAGAAAGCAGAGGGTAGGGCTAAATGGCCAATTTTCCCAATGGAGAAAGGTGAATAGTGTTTTTTTGACATATTCATAAATGACCTAGAAAGTGGAACAACAAGTGAGGTTATCAAATTTGCAGATGACACAAAACTATTTAAAGTTGTTAAAACCCAAGAGGATTGTGGAAAATTGCAAGAGGATCTTGATAAATTGGAAGACTGGGCATCAAAATGGCAGATGAAATTTAAGGAGCTCCGCAGTCACTTCAGCCCAGTACTATCCAAAATATTGAACCTCTCCTTCTCATCCGGCTCGTTCCCATCAGCCCTTAAGCATACCTCTATCAGACCTCTGCTAAAAAACAGCAAGCTTGATCCCCAAAAGGTAGAATCATACAGACCTATATCCAGCATACCACTACTCGCGAAGATCATTGAAAAAGAGGTTCAACGACAACTACAGGATCACATCGACACCGCTGCACCATTAGACCCCTGCCAACATGGTTTTAGGGAATTCCATGGAGTGGAAACTCTTCTTACCACTCTCTTCTGCAAGATAATCACTGGCATCGATGACATCCGTCAAGGATTTGCTCTCATCTTTCTGGACATCGCTGCAGCTTTTGATTCAGTAAGTCATGAGCTTCTCTTAGGACGACTAATTGAGAAAGGCATTAATGGAAGAGTGCTTGAATGGTGCAGATCTTACCTGTCCAGAAGATGGCAGCATGTTCCTTCTGGAGGGACAACCTCAGAACCCTTCCACCAAAGCCAGGGAGTCCCACAAGGTTCCTCCCTTTCTGCCCTATTGTTCAACATTTACATGCAGCCACTTTGTAAGATCATCCGGTCCTTCAATGTTGATTGCATGTTATATGCTGACGAAGTCCTGCTTTACATACCCTTCTCTACTGATCATTTGGACCTCTCCCCACTGACGAGCTGTTTCAATGCAATATCTGACTGACTTCTCTCCCAAAACCTCCGAATACAGCATAAGAAAACGGAAGTACTCTTTATTACGAGGAACCCTAACTTTACCCCACCACAATATCTTAAAGTAAAAGAAGCCGAGTTACAATCTAAACCTTCAATACGTTACCTGGGAGTCACTTTAGATCAACGCCTAGACATAAAAGCCCACATAGGAAATACAGTCAGAGCAGTATACTACAAGATCCGCTCACTTAGGCATTTACGATCCATGCTCGAACCAAATGATTTCAGGACAATCTACCAGGCGTTGATCACACCCCATTTTGACTATGCCAATGCCATCCTACAAGGTCTTCCCCAATCCACCTTGAACCCGCTGCAGCTCGCCATGAACGCGGCAGCAAGGGTCCTCCATGGAGCCTCCAGGAGTGACCACGTGACGCCCCTGTTGATTCAGTTACATTGGCTACCCATCCAGGCTAGAATCGTCTTCAAGACCTTGTTACTCACTTTTAAAGCTGTTAACAAGCTCTCCTCTGCATCCTTAACTGCCCTCATCCATACCACATCTCTAAATAGAGCAAGAAGATCCACGGCTATAAACTCTCTAAAAGTCCCGAAAGCACTAACAGATTGCACTACATCTACAGCCAATAGGGCCTTTAGTCTCAGTGCGCCAAGATGCTGGAATGCACTACCCCCAGGTATCCGGGCTATTAAGAGCCTAACACAGTTTAGGAAGGCCCTCAAGTTCCACCTTTTCAACAAGTACCTCATAGAGCCCAACGACACTCCATAGAGCACAACGATACAATTTGCTAAGCAAATATAAGCAATGGAATCTCAACAACACGCCAAGACAGATATTCTAACCCTTAGTGGTGTATATGTTTCTATGAAACTCCTACTCATATGACTCTATGTAGCAAGTTTTGTAAATAGTTTACCCCTGTTATCCAAGTTTTTTGCCCTGTTCTCTGTAAACTCATACGTGTTAACTGTACTGAGCATTTTTGTTCCATGTAAACCGCGCTGATGCCGAATAGTGCGGTATATAAGAGACTGTAAATAAATAAATAAATAAATGTGGACAAGTGCAAAGTTATGCACCTAGGGAAGAACAACCCAAACTATGGTTACATGATGCAAGGTTCCACATTAGGAACCACAACCCAGGAAAAAGATTTAGGCGTCATTGTGGATACCATGTTAAAACCCTCGGCCCAGTGTGCAGCAGTGGCCAAGAGAGCAAATAGAATGCTAGGTATCATAAGGAAAGGAATGGAAAATAAAACAAATGATATTATAATGCCTCTATATCGTTCCATGGTGAGACCACACCTTGAATATTGTGTGCAATTCTGGTCGCCGTATCTTAAAAAGGAAATAGCGATATTAGAAAAGGTTCAGAGAAGAGCCACCAAAATGGTAAAGGGGTTGGAAGGGTACTCCTATGAAGAAAGGCTAAAAAGGTTAGGGCTCTTTAACCTGGAAAAGAGACGGCTGAGGGGAGATATGATAGAAGTCTATAAATTAATGAACGGAGTGGAACGGGTAAACATAGATCGATTGTTTACGTTATCAGAATATAGAAAGACTAGGGGACATGTAATGAAGCTACAGGGTAAACTATTTAAGACTAATAAAAGAAAATATTTTTTCACTCAACGTGTAATCAAACTCTGGAATTTGTTACCGGAGGATGTAGTAAAGGCTGTTAGTGTAGCTGGGTTTAAAAAAGGTTTGGACAAGTCCCTGGAGGAAAGGTCCCTAAACCATAGGGGAAAGCCGACAGTCGCCTGAGAGCGGATGGTTCGGAAGAAGGTATCCTTGAAGGATACTACCAAAAGCAGTGAGGTTCCAAAAAAGTGTATAGTAGCCCAAATGCCCTTGAGTACGGTGCAGACAGAGCGTAAGGATTCCAAATTATCCATGCCTACCAATAGCCAGATTAATATTAATAAAATACAGTCTCTAAAATGCTTGTATGCAAATGCTAGAAGTCTAAACAATAAGATGGGAGAGTTAAAATATATAGCACTAAATGAGAGGTTAGATATGATTGCAATCTCAGAGACATGGTGGAAGGAGGATAACCAGTGGGACACTGTGATACCTGGATAAAACTATATCTCAATGATAGAACTGATCAAATTGGTGGAGGTGTTGCGCTCTATGTTAGAGAGGGCATTGAGTCAGAAAGGATTACAGTTTTGCAGGAAACAAAATTTGCTGTAGAATCTCTATGGATTGAAATTCCATGTATGAAGGGGAAGGTGATGGCAGTGGGGGTGTACTATCGACCGCCTGGCCAGAATGAACAAATGGATGATGAAATGCTCAAAGAAATCAAGGAAGCTAACAAAAGTCACAGCAGAGTAGTAATAATGGGTGATTTCAATTACCCCGGTATCGAATGGGTCAGTGTCACAGCAGGACATGCTAGGGAGATAAAGTTTCTAGATGAAATAAATGACTGCTTCTTGGAGCAGCTGGTTCATGAACCAACCAGAGGGGAAGCCATACTGGACCTAGTCCTTAGTGGAACACCAGATCTGGTGCAAGAAATAAGGGTGTTGGGACCACATGGCAATAGTGATCATAGCATGATCGTGTTTGATTTAATTAGTGGAGGAGGGAAAGTAAAGTAATCCACAGTACTACCTTTTAACTTTCGAAAGAGAGACTATGATAAAATGAGGAATATAGTTAAGAAAAAACTAAAGGGAGCGGTTGCAAAGGTTAAAGACTTACAGCAAGCTTGGGTGTTATTTAAAAATACTATCCTCGAAGCCCAGACCAGCTGTATTCCACGCATTAAGAAAAGTGGAAGAAAGTCCAAAAAACTGCCAGCATGGTTTAAAGGTGAGGTCAGAGAGGCTGTTGCTGCCAAAAAAGCATCTTTCAGGAAATGGAAAAAAGAGCCAAACGATGAAAACTGGAAACAGCACAAGCACTGGCAAGTTAAATGCAAAGCATTGATAAGGCAGGCAAAGCGAGAATTTGAGAAGGAACTTGCTACGGAAGCAAAAACATGAAATAAAGGCTTTTTCAAGTACATTCGTAGCAAAAGGCCTGTGAGAGAGTCAATTGGACCATTAGATGATAGAGGGGTAAAAGGGGCAGTAAGAGGAGACAAGGCTATAGCGGAGAGACTGAATGAATTCTTTGCTTCGGTCTTTACTGAGGAAGATGTAGGGATGTTACCCAAGACTGAAGTGGTATTTAAAGTTGATACTGCAGAGGAATTGAGAGAAATATCACTACACCGGGAAGATGTATTACAACTATTTGATAAACTGAATAGTAGCAAATCACCTGGACCGGATTGTATACATCCAAGAGTGTTGAAAGAACTGAAATATGAGATTGCAGACCTGCTATTGGTAATCTGTGAATTTTCATTAAAATTATCTGTAATACCTGAAGATTGGAGGGTCGCCAATGTAACACCAATTTTTAAAAAGGGTTCCAGGGGTGACCCGGGAAATTACAGACCGGTGAGCCTGTCGTCAGTACCGGGGAAAATGGTAGAAACCATCATAAAGAACAAAATTACAGAGCATGTAGATAGTCATGGCCTAATGGGAGACAGCCAACATGGCTTTAGACAAGGAAGATCTTGTCTTACTAATATGTTTTTTTGAAGGTGTGAATAAACAGGTAGACAAAGGTGAGTCGGTTGATATAGTGTATCTGGACTTTCAGAAAGCCTTTGACAAGGTCCCTCATCAGAGACTTTTGGCAAAACTAAAAAGTCATGGGATAGGAGGCAGTGTACTATTGTGGATCGGGAAACTGGTTAAAAGATAGAAAGCAGAGGGTAGGGCTAAATGGCCAATATTCCCAATGGAAAAAGGTGAATAGTGGAGTACCCCAGGGATCTGTACTGGGTCCGCTACTTTTTGACATATTCATAAATGACCTAGAAAAGGGAATAACTAGTGAGGTTATCAAATTTGCAGACGATACAAAACTGTTGTTAAAACCCAAGAGGACTGTGGAAAACTGCAGGAGGATCTGGATAAATTGGAAGACTGGGCATCCAAATGGCAGATGAAATTTAATGTGGACAAGTGCAAAGTTATGCACCTAGGAAAGAACAACCCACACTATGGTTACACGATGCAAGGTTCCACATTGGGAACCACCACCCAGGAAAAAGATTTAGGAGTCGAGTCATCGTGGATAACATGTTAAAACCCTCTGCCCAGTGTGCAGCGGCGGCCAAGAAAGCAAATAGAATGCTAGGTATCATAAGGAAAGGAATGGAGAACAAAACAAAGGATATTATAATGCCTCTGTATCATTCCATGGATTGACCGCACCTTGAATATTGTGTGCAGTTCTGGTCGCCGTATCTTAAAAAGGATATAACGTTATTAGAAAAAGTACAGAGAAGAGCGACCAAAATGGTAAAGGAGATGGAAGGCTACTCCTATGAAGAGAGGCTACAAAGGTTAGGGCTCTTCAACCTGGAAAAGAGACGGATGAGGGGAGATATGATAGAGGTCTATAAATTAATGAATGGAGTCGAACGGGTAAACGTAGATCGATTGTTTACGCTATCCGAATATAGAAAGACTAGGGGACATGTAATGAAGCTACAGGGTAAACTATTTAAGACAAATAAGAGAAAATATTTTTTCACTCAATGTGTAATCAAACTCTGGAATTTGTTACCGGAGGATGTAGTAAGAGCTGTTAGTGTAGCTGGGTTTAAAAAAGGTTTAGACAAGTTCCTGGAGGAAAGGTCTATAAACCATTATTAAAAAGGGACCCATTATAATCAATGCTTGACCCAGTACAAGCATTGTGGAACCTGTGTCTTTTGTGGATACTGTTAGGTACTGTCGCCACCTGTTTCCACCCTAGGCGGTTGCCTAAGGTAGGGCGAGCACTCTTTCTGTAGTTGTGGGTTTCAAATGAATTGAAAGTCCGAGAGGCTTTAAGGCTAGCACAGGAAATTTATTGATTTTTACGACTTCTCCATACAGAGCTTTTATAAAGCTCAGCGCAAAGGCAAGAAAAGAAAAAAAGGTAGGATTTCTTCTCCTAACACAATTAGCTTCTGTCACTTCCAGAATTCACAAATCAGGCTTCATTATTTCTTCTAGCCTTTAAAACATAAATGCTAGTTTGCCTTCTTGAAACTTCCCAACATTCAAACACTTTCTGGCTTCATTCAAGGAAACATTTCTAAAAGTAAACAGGGCTTTAAAACACTGTCCAGCCTGTTTCTTTGTCTTTACTGGCAAATGCAGCTGTTTGAGCTTCACCCTCTATAGAGCTCAAACACTTGTCTTGTGACACAGAGCACATTCCATTGCACATTCAGAATCAATATCAGAAGGATAACTTTCTGTCTCCATTTCCTCAATATCTGACTCTTGTGTATCGTGGCTTAAACTTCTCCGGGTAAACCCAGGCTCTGCCCTTTCTAACAGCTTAAGAATTTCCTTCCAGCCAGAGATTCCTTTGCCTCTAGAATTCTTAGCATATACTGGCAATTCTCTCTCTCTCATTAACTGGCTTATTGTCTGCAGCTTGCTTAACTTGCTGTTGGACACAGGGTTACTCACGGTTCTCCTTGTACCAGATAAGCTTTCACCAAGCCTTTGGCTTGCAGTAAAAATGTCCTCATTTAAGGCTCCCTCAGAAGGAAATCTCCTGCCTCCAGGCTCCAAAGCAACTCTCCTGCATTCTGGATTCCTCCCTGGCTTATGGCTTTTTCCCTTCAGTGTTCCAGCAGTTTCTACAGTGTTCCCTAAGGCTGGGCTTCTCTTAGAAGTCTGTCTTAGCAATTCCTTCTCCTCCCCTGGGCTGTCCTGGGAAATACCTTTCACTCTAGCTGCCCGGGAGCTTCTTCCTCCATCCAGCACGTTAGGACTTCTGCTGTGTTCTGAGCCTCGGGTAGCTCCTCCCCTGGGAACTCCCTTCCTCCTGTGATGCTGCCTCTCAACCTCAGCCCCTGCATCAGCGTCCGGAACCTGATCAGTGTGAGTGTTAGGGTTAGCATTCACCTCAGCATTAGCATATGCATCAGGATATGCCTCAGGAAGAAGACTCCGACTTCTCCTGTTACTGCCCCCTTCCTTTTGTAATCCCCTAGGGACTCTCCCTGCACGTGTCTGAGCAGTAACCACGTGCTGCTTCCCCAGCTGGCCTTCATTAACCCTACAGCTTGTTCCTGAGCTTGGGCGTGGCTTGCAGCTAGGCACTAGATGAGTTTTTTTCTGTTCAAAAACATTTTGTGTTTCACATCCCCGCCTCCTGCTTCTCTCCCTTAAGGTAAAAGTGTGCTCTTTTCCCACTTCTAAGGGCTCAGGAACATTTTGGCCATCACAGTACGTATGACCTAGATTGGCCACTGTTGGAAACAAGATACTGGGCTTGATGGACCTCGGTCTGACCCAGTATGGCATATCTTATGTTCTTATGTTCATTATTAAGAAGGGACCCAGGATATTAATGCTTGACCGAGTACAAGCATTGTGAAACCTGTGTCTTTTGGGGAAACTGCTAGGTAAGTATGACCTAGATTGGCCACTGTTGGAAACAGGATACTGGGCTTGATGAACCTTGTTCTGACCAAGTATGGCATATCTTATGTTCTTATGTTATGTTCTTATGTAAAGACAGATCTTCATGTGTAGAGTGCACGGTTAAACCAGCTCGCCCCTTCTTACTGTTAAGAATTATTTAAATTCTGAGCAAATAAGAAATAAAAAGTAACTCTGCTTGAGTCTTATTTTTGGTATATGTCATGAGGGTCATTCTGAAACATGAATAAACCTTGTGGACGTGCATGGGAAAAGGATCACATACGAACATATCTACATCCGTATGCCAGAAAGTGGTCTGCATATATGTACATGCCATGAAGATGGGGATCTCAGAACATGCACATTAGGGTTGGAACAGGGATGTGACGTGCGACAGAGACGTATAAAGTTCATACAGCTCATATCTGTGTACATACAGCGTCTGCCGCACAGATGTCTAAATCAGAGCTGCAGAAACGTGGTATAAGAGTAAGACTTAGAAAAAAAATGAGCTCGGCACACATAGCCACTATGACTGGAATAGGAGAAACTGGCATGGCTATAGCCAAGAAAACCCATCTAGATGGGAGCAGCTGCTAAGCCTATGGCACCCTGTGGGAGTACAAAAGATGCAAACATGAGCAGCACCGCAGAATGAGACATAAGGAGACAAGTAGGTGTGATTCAAACCCATTTAATCATGGCAAAAGCTGAAGTACAGTACCCCCCTCCAAGGCATGATAACACAAATGCCTGTCTCCGCCCACCCACCACACCCTACAGTCACACCCATGTGCGAACAGTCATTAAGTGTGCCCACATCCCAATGCCCACACATATTCCACCGCACATCACTTGCAGCCATCTCTACACCCCCACCGTGCACCAACAGAACAGCAACCCCCCCCATCCCAAGCACACACACCAGGCTCCCCATATGACAGCTACTTTGGCCTCCCCAGCCCCTGGCCCTCCCCATCTCAGAGGGCACCTGCCCAAGTGCAGGCATGATGGCTCGCACAGGTGTGGGTGGTCGTGTGCCACCAGACTCTGAACTGCTGCTGCCCCCACTCTCCTCCATCAGACCCTCATAGAAGGGTCTGAAGATCATCAGAGGCTCCATGCCCCAAGGAACAGGGCCCAAAATATTGAAGGGTGCTGTGGTGATTGAGTCTGCTGCTGAAGCAGCCCTTGCACTGGCGTGTGTGAAGAGCCTGCTGGAGGATGGCACAGATCTTGGTGCAGGAGTGCTTGTGGCGGAATGCGTCAGCAGCAGCAGACCCACCACTGGTGGGAGCTGAACCTGGGGCCACTGGCTGGGAGGTGTCACTGCCCAGCACAAAGATAGAGATGGGGACGGGGCAGCCTGGGTCTGGGACGGGTCTAGGACAACTCAGCGTGACCAACTCAGTGCGGGCCAACTCAGTGTTGCCCAACTCAGTGTGCCACGCTGAGTTGTCCTAGACCCATTACTGGTCACATATATGAGGTGAAAAACTTGGACTCCAGCTCCCTCCGGCAGCCCTGATCGGCGTCCTGATCGAGAGCGGGAGGCGCCAAACCTTCCCGCTTTCCACCGGAAGGCCAATCAGGGCCTTGCAGCAACAACCAGCACCATAAAAGAGGAGTGCCTCCCGGCGCATGACAGACTTGGACTCCAACTCCCTCCGGCAGCCCTGATCAGCATCCGGATCGAGAGCGGGAGGCGCCAAACCTTCCCACTCTCCACCAGAAGGCCAATCAGGGACTTGCAGCAACAACCACCGCCATAAAAGAGGAGCGCCTCCCGGTGTACGACAAACTGGACTCCAGCTCCCTCCAGCAGCCCCGATCGGCGCCCCGATCGAGAGTGGGAGGTGCCAAACCTTCCCATTCTCCACCCGAAGGCCAATCAGGGCCTTGCAGCAACAACCAGCACCATAAAAGAGGAGTGCCTCCCGGCACACGACAAAGTTGGACTCCAGCTCCCTCCGGCAGCCCCGATCTGCATCCCGATCGAAAGCAGGAGGCGCCAAACCTTCCCACTCTCCACCAGAAGGCCAATCAGGGCCTTGCAGCAGCAACAACCAGCACCATAAAAGAGGAGCGCCTCCCGGTGCGCCTGCACCTGGCGGGCCCACACCTTTGGCGTGGCCCTTAGGCGAGGAGACAAAATACTCGTAACAGACTGAAGCCAAAGAACATCCCCCCGTAACCAACCATAACACAACTGTAAGTCGAAGCCAAAACCACTGTTCACTACTACCCAACTGCACCTGGTTTAATGTACTCTTGATTACCTGTAATAACATACAAAAGCTTGCTTATAGATTTAAATGCTAACTTTGATCTGTTGATTCATGTTCTCCTATTGTAGAAACCATATTAGTGTGATTATCTCTGGCAACATTTCTCTCAGGTCTCAAAACTCATAATTCAACTCAAAGTAATGCTTAGCATCGCTCCTCAACACATCACCAGTAAACCAGTCCTGTACCTGTCCTGTGCATAATCCCAAATAGCCATCCAACCTTCCCCCCCCCCCCCCACACCCTCGAGCCCTACTCAAATAGTTTAATATAGCTTGTAGATGGGAAACAATCAGCCATACTGCCCCTAGCTGAGCATACCACACAGGCAAACTTCCACTCCCATACACAAAACTAGCACAATCACAATCAATACTAAAAGCTACTAAACCCGTAGAGCAATGTTAATTATTCAAATACAAACAATGGACCTTCAGAAACTGACCCAAAGTATAATATACATCCTCATCATATCTTATCAAATAACAAGCGCCCTTACACTCCTACAAACCACATCAGCCAGTAACATCCCAATTATACACACCATAAACAGGAACAATCCATACCCTACACCTTTTCCAACACCACAAGCATATGCCACACACTATAAACAAAAAAAGTACCGACCCAGATTGATACACATCCATACAACACAGTTTAATCACCCCACATATCCAACCCACATACCCACCCCACTAAAATGTATCCTTATCAATGCGCGCTCAATAAGAAATAAAATACCATTAATCACAGACCTGGCCCACGAAGAGAACCCGGACATCATTTGTGTCACGGAGACCTGGTTGTCTCCCACAGACAACGTCCTACTAAACCTACTACAAATAAGTGGATACGACCTGTTCAACTGCTTCAGGGAAACGAAAAAAGGTGGTGGAGTGCTCATCCTATGCAGAACAGACCTCAAAGCCATCCCCTCCACATCTACAAGCATAGATGGGATAGACATACTCAAAATCGAAAACAAGAACTTCTCACTTTGCCTCATTTACAGAGCCCCATCCTCAGACTACAACAATCTCACCCCAATCATAGAGTCAGCATGCTTAGCATCCCCCAGAAAGCCACATATGATCCTGGGAGATCTCAACCTCCCATCAATTCACCCCTCCCACACCACATCTTTCCTAGATGCAATGGCTAACTTGGGATACCATCAGATCATAAACATACCCGCCCACAAAAAAGGAAACTCCCTTGATCTTATCTTTCTATCTGCCTTGATTGCAAACCACCCTAGAACCACCCCACCATCTACATGAGAAGTCCCGTGGTCTTACCACCACCTAACAACCCTCCAGCTTCCACTGGACACCCCTATCGCCATCACACCAGCTGAAATACCCCTAACAAAATGCTTCACACACTTCCATAAAGCAACATTTATAGAAAGCACACTGCCACATCTTATGATCGACTCCTCCGACCCAAACAAATTACTTGACACGTGGAATAAGGTTATACAAACAGCATCAGCCTCCCCTAACAAACCCACCAAACACCCACCCAGAAAAACCGAGAAATGGTACACATCTGACCTCACAAAATTAAAAAAAGAACTGAGGACCATGGAAAAGAGATGGAGATCAACTAAAACACATGAAAATAAACAACAATACCTTAACTTACTCAACACCTATAAAAACGCAATCAACTCAGCTAAAAGAGACTACCACACCAGGATCCTAAATTGTGCAATCAACCGACCCAGAGAACTGTTCACCATCATTAGATCCCTAACTAAAACCAACCAAAATGAATTCGACACCGCCAACATAAAACCTCAAACCCTCACTGATTACTTTGAAACCAAGCTAAAAGACAAAAGCATAACCAACACCCCCCACACATCAGAACCCCCAATACACCACAATACATCGAACAACTTCCATCAAATAGACCAGAAACATTTAATAAACACAATATCAAACATTACAAAACCACATCCCCACTGGATCCTTGTCTGGTATCCTGGATTAAACACACAAAAACAAAATTAGCTCCATTCCTACTCCATATAGTAAATCAATCCCTACTATAAGGTACCATGCCCACTGAACTCAAGATATCCTCCATACGCCCAATACTAAAGAACCGAACACTTATCAGAGAAGATCCCAGCTCATACAGACCAATAGCAAGCATCCCCTTTGTCGCTAAAATCATTGAAAAAATCACCCAAATACAACTACAAGATCACATAGACAGCAACGCCCCCCTAGACACACAACAATTCGGCTTTCGACCTTTTCACGGAGTCGAAACGCTGCTGATATCCTTACTCGACCAACTCATCCGAGGCCTAGATAACCCTAACTGTATATTCCTATTAGTCTTCCTAGACATCGCCTCAACATTCGATAATATCAATCACAACACCTTCATCACCAGATTAACACAAATTGGAAAAGGAGGAACAGTCCTACAATGGTTCAAGTCCTATATCTCGAACCACAGACTACACATCCAACTAGGAAATGAACCCCCAGTCACTTTCCCACAAGGTCAAGGAATTCCTCAAGGGTACGCCCTTATTATTTAACCTTTACTTACAACTAATCACCGACATATTTAGAAAATTCAACATTAAATACTATATATATACGTGGATGACATCATGTTATCCCTCCCAGTAGATACAGATAACTCCACCTTAAACAATCTATCTGAATGCATTAGTGAAACAATCATGGCTACACACTAACAACGTCAACATTAATTTCAAAAAATGGAAGCCATGTACATTAAAAAAAAATCAAAATTACACCCTTCCCCAAAGCATCGCCCTAAACTCCGCAACCCTCCCAATAAAAAACGAGGTCAAATACCTTGGTATAACCCTAGATCAAACCCTCAGCATGCTCCCCCACTTAAAACAAACAGCAAAAACTGTATTCTACAAATTAAAGACAATCCAACACATCCGACCATTCCTAGAAGCAACTGATTACAGATCAATAGTCCAAGCAATTGTCACACCACACTTCAACTATTGTAACAGCCTGTTACAAGGTCTCCCCGCAAAAAACATACACATCCTCCAAAGAGCACAAAACGTCACGGCGAGGATTATTTGTAAAGCCCCATTAACAGACCATGTCACACCCATTCTGTTCGACCTCCACTGGCTCCCAATAACAAGTCAAATAAAGTTCAAAATCTCACGACAGCCTTTAAACTAATTAACAACATAGCACCATCCATACTCGCAACACTCATTCAAACCTCTCCAGGCACAAGAATAAGAAGGGAAAATGCACTTCATTCCCTTGAAATCCCCAATACAATCAGAAAAACAAAGCAAGCCACAAGCTCCAGGGCATTCACATACACCGCCCCCTCCCTCTGGAACTCCCTACCACTATCAATCCGTTCAATCAAAGACCTCCAGACGTTTAAAAAATCACTCAAAACACACTTCTTTACTGCACATTATGGAACACAAAACACAAATCCAAACACCACGCAAATGCATATGCAAACTAACCACATGCATAATATTGACCAACTATCATCTAACCATACTCAGAGGTGAAACCCATCCTACAAGCTAGCCAACTCCTGCTTAAAACCTGCCTGTATATAGTTTGAATATGTTAAGACCTCAAAATGTTCAAATATAATGTAAAGGTTATAATGGGCCTGAACAGACACATAGATGCAGAACAGAACCTGCGTCACCCTGGTCCAGTGAGGATCGTGATGTGTCCAGTTGGCCAACACCATCCATAGTGGTGCGGTCTACAGTGGCCAGGTCTCGCTGTTCAAGGTCGATCAAGGGCTCAGTCTGCCCATCTGATCCCACATATCTGGCTTTCTTGCAAGTATCCTTTCACACCTGCCGCCACTTCCGCGTCACAGCCTCAATATCTCTGTTACTGTGAAATATGGCATTAAGTTTGCGGCATATGGCTAGCCATCTCCTCTAGTGCTCATAGGCGCCGACCTTGATCTTCTCTGTACCCATGCGGATAAAATCCCCAAGGATCTCCTCTATCAGGAGTATCAGCTCCCCATCAGTTAAATTCCCAGCTTGCATGAGGCCACTTTGGGAGCCATTTCCCTGACAATGCAAAGGATAAAGAGATGAACGCATAAACCATGGGAGCAGGGCCTTCAATGGTGTCCACGTTGTATAACGTTTAGATGGGCACGTGCGGCAATGAAGAACTGACTAGAATACGTTATGCGCGTTTACGTCCAGACATGCATGCATATATAATGTGTAGGCATCTATGTCCACATTTCCACGTGAAGAGCTCTATCTGTGCCGGTACCCAAGCTGACACACCTGTGGAGTAGCCCCCAGCTGTGGTGGTATATACAAGATAGGTGGCAACTGAGTCATGTAGAAAACCTGTAGGTCTGAGAGGCATGGGGACCAAGGCATAACCTGCTAGGTATGCAGTGCAAGTGTCTCTGTGGATAACTGGAGTAGGCAACAGTGCCAGGGCAGGAGCAATGTGCCTTGCATCACCCCACACCAAATGTCTGGCAGATGACTGAACCTGAGAGTGCTTGTCAGTGAGCTGTGTGAGGCATGGCCAGCTGCTGAATGCACCTCCCTGACTCCTTGCCTCTCTCAAACAGTCGCAGATCTGAGGACTCTGTGGAATGGTGCCCCCTGTGCAGTGTGTTTAACCAATGGCAATAGTCCTGGGACCATTGACCACACCAACTGTACTTGGAGTGGTGCTTTAGCACAGTGGTTCAAACCACAGCTTGACAACCAGGGTTCAAATCCCACAGTTGTTCCATGTGACCATGGTGCAGATGCAGCACCCAGCCTAGCACAAGGGCACATGTCCCCCCTCCCCCCCACAGCAACTATATGAGCTATGCAGAACAGGAGTATACTGCAGAGTACAGGCCGAGGCATGGCTGGTGATGCTCTTGTCTGTACACAGGCCTGGTCCTGTGTCTCCACAAGAGCATAGCCATGGCTGCTGATGTGCACATCTATACATACTCTCACACAATGTTTTTGCAGTTCCCTGAAGGCGGGAGTGGCTGTGGTGCCCTGTAGAGGACATGAACATGGAGTAGATCAACTCATGGTTTGCTATGGCCTTGCTGCAGAGTGCTGACTGAGAATAGCAGAGGGCATCACATAGGCGCCCATATCCAAGTGTGCTCAGGCTGAGGATTCTGTACCTGGACCTGACTGATGAACTGTGTGTGACCAGGTACCAGTTTGACCATGCAGCCATCCATGACCTGTGCAAGGAGCTTGAGCCCCACCTTGTTGCCCTCACCCATAGACAGGAAGCTGTGCCTGTCCATGTGAAAGTGCTCACAGAACTTGGCTTCCTGGGAACAGGTTTGTTTCAGTCAGTGCTGGCAACAGCAGCAGGACTCAGCCAGGCAGCTATGTGCTGCAAACTACATTGCCCTACCACAAACATCACAGCAGAGGCAACAGGTGATGGTGCAGTTCCACAAGGTGGCTGGATTTCCATCAGTCCTTGGGGCTATAGACTGTACGCATATGGCCCTCAGGCCACCACAACAGCATGAGGCCACATACTGCAACAGGAAGGCATACCACTCCATGAATATGCATGTCATCTGTAATGCGCAGGCTGAGATCACAGATGTTGGGCACGCCACCCAGGATCCTGCGATGACTCCTATATACTCAGCCAGTCTGGGATACATGCCACCTTTGAGGGTGGAGCCATCTTTGGTGGCTGGCTTCTAGGTAATGGGACAGAAAGATTGCACCTTCCATGCTCACACAGGCCTTTCTTGGGTATTACATGAACATGGAGGACTGTGGGGTTGCAGACTGGCAGTGTTCCCTGCTGGCAGGTGTGGACAGGTATGCAGGAGTGGGACGAGGGAGTTACTGGGGCTTGTGCGGAAAGCACTTGTGGGGGCCACATGAGCAGAAAGAGGCAATGGAACTCATTCCTGCTAGTCCGATATGGGAGTGGTGGTGTAGCCAAGTAGGGGATACATTTACCTAAAAAGTGATAGATTGGGGTCACAAGGAGTCAGCACTGACCTGACAACTCTATGCATGAAAGCTGTTGATACCTAAAAAGTACCACCACTACATAGGGACAAATCATAATCAGTCACAGAAAAACACCTACATGTAATAAAACTACATGCAAATGGCACTAATGAAACAAGTCCATGGCTCAATTGGGACTAAATCCTCCATAATACAGTTCTGTTCTGATAAAAGCCCCTAAGAGATGCAGGCAAACTGTTCCAATATTTATTTATTTATTTATTTATTTAACAGTTCTTCTATACCGCTCTATTTTAGATCAGAGCGGTTTACAATTAACATCAACTATACAACACAGGGAACTTTGAGTTGTATTTACAATAAACAGGGAGATCAACTTGGAAGTAGCTGGGGGAAACTATGTACATTCTATAACTCTATACATTGTATTACATTGGTACCTGATTTCAGGCAGAACATATCTACATCTTATTTACACTGGGGTCTTAATTCTATTTCAGTGGGTACATTCTGAGCGATCAGTTGATTATCCTTTTTCATGCTGAGTCTGATTGTTTAATTGTAATGAGTGATTGTCTGAGGGGCCATATGTATGGTTACTAAGGCTAGATTCAGGGTAGTATGTAGTGAACAGGTGCTGCTTTATTGCCTTCCTGAAGTGGGTTAGGTAAGTGATGTTTCGAATAGAGGTGGGGAGAGCATTCCATGCTCTGGGAGCGTAAATCGTAAAGGCCCTATTTGTTGTTGCTCTTGTGCATTTTGTTATTACTTTTGGGACCTCTAGGGTGTTTTGCATCATGGGTCTTCTATTTCTGTTCTGTGGTACTTTATGTATCATCTTGCTGAGGGCTGTGGGGGTCAGAGTGTTTGCGGCTTTGAAAGTTAAGGTTAGAACTTTGTGGAGGGTTCTTGCTTGAACCGGTAACCAATGGAGGTTCATCAGTACTGGCGTTATGTGCTCTCTCCGTGAAGCCCCTGTTAGTACTCTTGCAGCAGTGTTCATTGCAAGCTGGAGAGGAGCTAGCGTTGCTTGAGGGAGACCGTGTAGAATTACGTTGGCATAGTCGAAATGAGGTAATATTAATGCCTGATAGATCGATCGGTAGTCGCTGAAGTCGAGTAGCGGTCGGAGATGTTTTAAGGTCTTTATTTTCATGTATACTGTTTTTACTGTGTTTTTTATGTGGGTTTTCAGATCCAGATGTTGATCCAGTGTAACGCCAAGGTAGCGGATTGTGGGTTTGGTTTTCAGTTCTGTGTTGCCGATTTTTAAAGAGAGTGGAGGGGTGAAGTCCTGGTTCCTTGAGATGAAGAGGACATCTGTTTTACTGTAGTTGATTCTCATGTTTTGTGTGCTGAACCATTCTGCTACTGCCTCAAAACATCTTGTTAGAGGGGAGAGGTCTGGTTGGTTGATCCTGAATGGGATGTATAGGAGGATGTCATCTGCGTAGGCTAAACAGTTGACCTTGAATGAACGTGCTAGGGCACATATGGGCTGCATGTAGATGTTAAACATCAATGCAGATAGTGACGAGCCCTGTGGTACACCCTGGTTTTGTAAAAATGGTTCGGAGGTTGTGGAGCCTGACCTTACATGTTGCCATCTATTAGTCAGGTATGACTTGCACCACTTTAGGGCTGTTCCCTGAATTCCTTTCTCGCTGAGGCGTTGTATGAGTATCTCGTGACTCACCGAGTCGAAGGCCGCCGCAATGTCGAGAAATATGAGGGCGAATCCTTGATGAATTTTGTTGGTTCCAGAGACTAGATGGTCAAATAGGTTAGTGAGGAGGGTTTCAACCCCATGTGCTTCTCTGAACCCATGCTGGGAAGGATCCAGTGGGGCTTCAGTATCAATATGCTGTTGGATTTGGCGCTGTACTAACTTTTCGATTACTTTGGCAAGCATGGGGATACTTGAAATTGGTCTGTATGATTCCACTTTTGATGGGTCCAGCTTGTTATTTTTTAGCAGTGGTCTGATAGATGTTTGTTTCAGACTTTGTGGAAACGTTCCGGTTGTAAGAGATTGGTTTATTAATTCGCTCAGATATTGGCTTAAGTCGCCTCGTAACTCCTTTATCCATAATGCAGGGCATGGGTCATTGGGTGCGGTAGTAGGGTTGATTGCAGCGATAGTGTCTTCAATCTCTCTGCGTGATATTTTTTCAAATTTGTATAGTGGTGATGGTTGGGGCAAGATATGCTGAGAGCTGTTTTCCGCGGAGTTCGAGGTTGCACCAGCCTGGGTCACTTCAGGTTGTAGGTAGTTGGTTGCAGATGTAGTAGTCTGGACCATTTTTGACTGTAAGTAGTTGGAGTATGCCTGGGGGTGTGGCATCTGTGACTGGTCTGCAGGAGGTTCACTTATGAGAGATTTCACTATATTGAAGAGGTCGTGGGGCTTGTTTAGTGACCGCTTCAAGATGTCGGAATGATATTGTTTCCGCTTTTTTGTTAATTCATCGCGGTGTACTCTTAGGTGAGCGATGTAAGTACCTTGTGCTTCCGTAGAGTGAGATCGACGCCATCTTCTCTCGAGCCTGCGCAGGCACTTGAGTGAGTCTCGGAGGTCTTTGGTATACCATGGTGCGTGCTCTCGTTTCTTTGTTGTTTTATTTGTGGCTGGTATGCATGCAATGGTCTTGAGGCTCTCGTCCCAGGTGGACACCAATGCATCTAGGTCATGTGGTATGTTGTTGAGGAGTGGGAGGATCTTCTCTCGAAGCTCTTCTTTATTAAAGGGGCGGAAGCGCTTCAAAAAGGGTTCGTGGGCAGTGTTGGTTTTGTTGGAGTTTTTATTGTGTGTGTTAATAGGTATCTGGAATTGGATCAGGCAGTGGTCGGACCATGGCACAGGAGTTATGGTTGGTGGTATTAGTGGGGTGGTATCCTTATCCGTCTGAGGGGCGAAGATCAGGTCAAGTTTGTTTCCCTTGATGTGGGTGGGATTAATGACTAGCTGATATGAACATTGAAACAAGGAGAAAAGATCTCAAAATGGCTAGAAATTAATCTTGTCCATAGGTGAAAGTGCCATCAAAGGCCAAAACACTCCCCAAATCAGATAGCATGCATTACAAGATGTTACAAACCACTGAAGCCATCAATTGTAGATTCTCATTTTTGCAGTTGTCCTCTTTTTCCCCCACAAAATGATTTAATTTTATATAACCCATGAAATACTCTGTTTAGTCAACACTCATGTCAGATTACATTTAATTGGAACCCAACCAATCAAATTTGCTGAAGGCTAATGTCTATGGTGTCACAAGTTCTACTCTTTGCTTAGTTCAGGAGCGAGTTTTAAGGGGCCAAAGCTAACAGGCAGTTGATCCTGACACAATGAATAGCAGCCCCTGATGAAGCCGTTGGCAAAACGGAGATCTTTGTAGGGTGTGAGACGTGAGGCCCTCGAGAGATGCAGTCTGGCTTTCGCAGCTACGTAGAATATTGAATGGGTATAGAAAGTGAGGTCATATGGTGGAGAACAAGGACTGAAACATAATAAATGAAGTTCTACAATTGGTTACCTCAATAGATGATAATAACATGTGATACATTGTAATTTATTCGAGAAGTGTTCCAGCCTCTGATGGTCATGGCTGGTACATTCCCCTGTGGGCAAGTATCATCTCTAGCCAAATAGAGGGAGATCACGAAGATTGAGGCCTTCTCCCCTCTTTTGTACGTATTAACTATTATCTGCGAACCATATCTTGGTAAATTCCTGTCTGCATATCTTAAGGGTTTTTATTGGTGCATATATTTCCTATTAAAAAATATGAAGGGTCTCTTGAGGGTTTTATTTTGGTTGTTGTTGTTTTTTATTGGTGCATATGTTTCCTACAGCGTAGAGGAGTAGCATAGCAGTTAGAGCAATTGCCTAGTACCCAGATGATCAAGGGTTTGATTCCCACTGGCACTCCTTGTGACCTTGGGCAAGTCACTTTACTCTCCATTATCTTGGAAGAACAGGCCTGACAGTCTACTTCCAGTGATACATTGCCATGAAAACTCAGAGGAAGCTGGGTCACCAGGAATCAGCACTGACTTGATGGCACTAAAAAAATTCCTATAGAGGAATTAGTCCCAATTGAGCCATAGGGTTTTTCATTAGCAATATGTGAGCACAGTTTAGTGATATGAAAGGGTTTTCCCGTGAATGATTGTGAAAAGTGATATGTGGGAATTAAATCCCTGACCTGTGAGTTACATAGCAGTCACTCCAACCTCCAGGCTACTCCCCCAATCCCTGAGCAGGGCTATTCCAAGCCAAACTGTGCATGCTGTCCATCTATAATTCAAAACCGTGATTGCTGGGGACCAGCACATGCCCCTTGTCAGCGAACAGTGACATTGAGGCATGTTGTATAAGCATCACTATAAGGCAACTGGCTCTCTATTTATTTTACAGGTTTTCTATATCATCTTATCCTATGGTCAAGGTGGTTTACATTGAAACAAAATTTAATACATTGTAACAGGGTAATTAACTTGGATAAAACTTAATACATTGTAACAGGGCAAAGGATATGGCTGGGTGTAGCAGCATGGACCACCCATGCAGATACATGAGAGGACAACAGTCTATAGGACACATGCCACACCTTGACCGTCTGAGAACCATGTGCATGTTCAGTGAGGCCAAAGTCAAGCTGCCGGATAATAGCATAACCAATCCCCAGTGTCAACTGGCTGGTGCATGATGTTCAAGTCTAGCTCAACTGGACCTAGTGCACACCCACTGTCTCACAACAGCATTACCAGGAGGTGCACAGCACCTACACAGACAGATCAGTAGGTAGCACTATGCATATGAATCCAAAACATTGCAGTTTGGGAGAACAGACCTGGGTTCACAACACAACACATAGACAGACAGCATAGCACAAGTCTGGCACAATTGATAGACTGTCTGGGAAAACAGGAAATGGGTGGCACTCGCCACACATCTGAGACTAGTGTTTCCTCACTATATCTATGCAGGTGACAGAGGATACCCCTGAGGGAATGGTTGACGATCCCCCATTTTCCATCCCCATATGCCAGCAGAACAGCGGTATAATCGGGTGCACAGGAAAACCGGGGTATCATAGAGTGGACTTTTGGACAACTGAAGAGCTGCTTTCGATGCCTGGATCGCTCAGGCAGTGAGCTACTGTACAAGCCAGTGAAGGTGTGCCAGATATTTCTTGCCTACTGCATGCTTCAAAACTATGCACTATGGTGCAGGTAGCCCATGCCCGATGAGGCAGACATACCCCCGGAGGACAATGATGATGACGACACCGATGCCCCACAGGTGCTCCCTGGACAGGCCTAGAGGAGGGGATTTGCGTCCCTCCAGAACCTGGTGCAAACACACTTTGTGTGAGGGATGAGAAGCCACCTGACAAGGACAGGGGGAGGGGAGTGGGGAGGAGGTGCAGGGAGGGAGTGATATGGGCTGGGGGGAGGGTGACCTGGGAAGCCCATGCTGTCGCCACGCTTCCATTTCCATGGTACCCATTGGCCATTTCCAAGAGCCACCTACCCTCCACATCCACTCCAACCCCCCCCCCCTCCCCACAGGCAGGGCTTTGTGCAGCTGCCATCCACCCTGCTCTACCCGGTGCCCCAATGATCCATGTGCTATGCGCAGGGCTGGCACTACCCAGTGAGTTGGATACATGCTGCAGGAAGGTGCCAATGGCGGGGGCGTTATTGCTAGCTACCCCTCTTCCTGAGTCACCTCTTGAGTGAGCCACAGGAACACATCTCTTATCCTGCACCTCTGCAATCATGTACATTGTTGGACCATGGCGTTTCCAGTGGGAACAAACATTTCCCTTTTCTCGTGTGCAAATGGAAATGCATATTACTGCTTTTAGAGATGCTGTGGTCCAGCAGTTTCTAATCTGGCAGGGCTGCGGTACGATGACTGTCCTCTCTGCTCTCTCAACGATGACAGCAGTTACCGGAGGGAAGGAAGGGCCTGGAAGGGAGCTGACACAGAGGAAGATGAGGGCTGGAAGGGAGCAGAAAAGAGGGGTGGAAGGAGGCTGGGAAGAAGCAGATATGATGGGGGGGGGGGCAAGATTTGAGCTGAAGGGAGAGGAAAGTAGGGGAAGGAAAAGGTTAGAAGGTAGCATACATGGGAGGGGGCATTAATAGTAATGAGGGAGGCGGCACCGAGTTATAGATTGCAGGGAGTGCCAGACACCATAGTACCTACCCTGGCTGTGCGTGCACAGACACTCCTCCTCTCACACTCACCAGGCCCACACAGTACACCTACTCGATGCCCATGCCCCCTCGCTCATAGGGTGCATGGCCATGTCCCGCCATTGTACAATTTGCACCTCTGACTGTCCAACCCAAGGCACTGTGCTGTGCATGCCGCAGTGCCCCTTATGGCCCCAACTGAGCAGATCAGTGAAGACCAGCATATTCCATACACAAAGACATTTACACATTGCCTTTACATCAGGCCCTTGCAACAGCAATTGTCAGACCTGACATGGAGGTGCGTTCACCCATGTATAGGTCTTAGGATGTACATACCTGCCACATGGCAGATGTGGTATGCTGGGAGCCCTAACCCCATGATCCTGGCTGACTACTGGCCATTCTCCCCACCAGTTGGAGTGCCTGGAGGGGAGGTGCCTCTGTGAGGTGGCATACCTTTTGCATCAGGGCATGAAACTCCTCTTGCATGCCCTTTAGGTGCAGCACGATGAGGTCCAGTGGCCTGGCCAGGGCAGCAAGGCCCTGAAGCCTAGAGTGCTCTGAGCTATCCACCTGCTGCAGGGTCTTGCTGTCTGCAGTGGCTACTGGTGCCTCATCATGCTGCATCATGGCTGGTGGGGAGGTGGCCAGCAACTTCTGTCTCCCCCAGCCCACCACATCCTCCCCCTCCCCTCCCCCCCAGGCCCACTCCCATCCCCACCCTCTCCTACCAGTGCACTCCCATCCTCACCCTGCTCACACAGCCCCCTTCAACAGCTCCCTCCTCCCCAGGGCCACCACCATCCCCAGCCTCCTCCCACAGCCCCCCGTCACCTCCCCACCACCCCACTGCCATTACTCCCCACCTCCTTCCTCCTTCCATCACCCCCTCTTCCCCATGACCCCTGGCCTCTATGGGTGACACCTTGTCCCTCAGCTCCCCCTCCTCCATAGACTCCCCATCAGCCGCTCTCATGTCTTCCCCACTAGCCCACACCTCCTCCCTTAGCTCCCCCTCCTCCATAATGGCGGCCTCCGCCTCCTCCTTCGGTGATCTCTCCTGGTGGGGCTTGGCCTCGGCCACCTCTGCCTAGCCTTCCTGTGCCATAGCCTTCTAAAGGGGACCTTTCTCACTGAGCTGGGCTCCCCACTGAAGGGGCTACTCCTCCAGCAGCACAGTGCTATCATGTCCCTCCCCTTCAGCAGGACTGGGCACCTCCATTAGCATGAGGACCACCTCCTCATCCTCTTCTCCTACAAAGGGGCCTGCGTTCAATAGCACTATGGGCTGGGTGTGCTAGGGATGGCATCAGTGTTGGCCCAGCTACTTGTGCTGCTCTGTCCCCTGTCGTGTCTCCTGTCATGGGGAACTGACTGTGGCTGCACCTCCTCGGTGGGCTCCTCTGGTGTGGGGTGGGGGGTGTGTGAGTCATCCTTCGAGATAGCTGTGTGTGGGATGCAAAGAGGTGAGCATCAGGTACAGCATGGGGGTTGGGTTGCTGTCATGTGCCAGTTGTCAAACCCTGCCTGAACACGCTGTCTGCTGACATCTGCACATAGCCCTGCAGCTTCAATATTAGGTAGTGGTGTGTCCTGGCAGTAATGTGGTTGGCATATGTTTTCCTGGTTACATGATTAGTGGTGGGATGTGTGCACTGCTGTTTCTGTCCTGAGGATCTGTTAGTGGTTGCTCAGCCATGGGTATTGGCCTTTGGGACTGGCAGGGTCCCATGTGGACATGGGCTGTGGGGTGCCCCTCTGCTCATATCTGTACTGTGTGGCTTTGAATAGCTGGACTTGTAGGGTCTGGACATGGGTTGTGTACAGTGAACTGTGATTGGTAGGCTTCAGCTGTCATGATCCCCCTCATGTTGGTACTCCTTGTGGCAATGTGCCCGTCTGATGTGATCTGGACAACTGGTCTCTGGGAGTCAAAGGGGTGTGCTGCAGCTGTTGAATTGATGTGCATCTCTTAGGGGGAGAGAATAAAGTTCCCTCCTCAAGTCTTGCTGAGTACCTTCACGTGGTGACCCCCGTTGTATAACATCTATACCAAATCTCAGCAAGGCGACACTACAATTAAAGTATGTTAGGAACGAAGAAGCAAAATACATAACTGGCCGCACGTCACCCAGGATAAAAAGGTGCCTGTCTGATGTTATCTGGCCAACTTGTACTCGGACTGTGGGGATTGGTTGGTCCTGCCTGCAGGGTGGCCATTTGGGAGAGATTGGATGCTGTCTCTGGGCCAGTGTTTGCATTGCTGACCGCTGGGAACTTGACCTGGGGAGCATATCGTGGTGACATCTGCACCCTCTCGGGTAACAATTGGGACCCTATGAACCTCTGCTCTAATTATTGATGCTCAGTGTAGAGACAGGTGTCAGGCACTTACCCCTGCTGAACCTCTGTGCACATCCTGTTGCTCCTGCCCTTGCTACATGGCAGGTACCTGCAATGCTGGTGGCCAACGAATGCAGTACCCATGTGTGTAGGATAGTTGGTCTCAGACAAGGGGGACCCTCCTACTATATCAATGACTCCCAAAACAGAGTTACTGTACTATCTTCCTGTCACTCACATTGTAACTACCCTCATATATTCACAAACATGTTTATGTTTGTTTTTTATATGTGACATCAGGTCAGTGCTGACTCCTGGTGAACCAGCAGCCTCTGAGTTTTCTTAGTAATGTATGACCAGATGTTAATTGCCTGGCCTTTTCTTCTGAGGCAATAGAAGATATAGTGACCTGCTTACAGTCGCAAGAAGGGCCACGGAGTCCAACCCTTGATCCTTTAGGTACTAGGTAGTTGCTCTAACCACTAGACCCATTCTTCTACTCCTCACATACATTTCTATATTTTATGAAACCACCAGACATGTCAGCTACAGCAGTGTTCAGGACACTTAAATCATGCACACAGCACCATCATCTGGTATATGTGCCCTGTGTCATTGGTTCACATTTCATACACATGTGATATTGATCCACAAAGGACTTAGAGAGATCGATTACTATTCATCTCCATGATATCCTGTGATCTGGCTGATGGTGGAGCCCTGTTGTTGTTAAGTGCCGTCGAGTCGGAGTTGACTCATGGCAACCCTCTGGATAGCTATCCTAAACTGTGTTCGGTCTTCAGTCAGGCGGCTCATTGTTGACAGACTGGTACGCGTAGCTGCTGTTATTGTATCAATCCATCTCATTGCTGGCCTTCCTCTTTTGCGTTGACCTTCTATCTTGCCAAGCATGATGTCTTTCTCTAATGATCTCTCTCTTCGCATGATGTGTCCAAAGTATGAAAGTCAAAGTCTTGTCACCTGAGCTTCTAAAGAAAGCTTAGGTTTGATCTCCTCTAGTACCGACTGGTTTGTTGTTCGGGCAGTCCATGGTATACACAGTATTCGCCGCCAGCACCATAATTCAAAGGCATCAATTTTCTTCCTGTCTATCTTTTTCACTGTCCAGTTTTCACATCCATATGATGTTATTGAAAATACCATGGCTTTGAACAAGTCGAATCTTTATATGGAGAGAGACATCTCTGCTCTTGAGAATCTTATCTAGGTCTTCCATAGCCATTCTGCCAAGAGCAATGCGTCATCTGATTTCTTGACTGCTTGTTGCTTCTTTATTGATAGTTGATCCAAGTAGGTTAAAGTTGTTCACAATTTCAATTTCTTCTCCTTCAACGATGAACCTGTTGATTATGCCAGTTGTCATGATCTTTGTCTTCTTTACATTAAGGTGCAGGCACATTTTGAGACTATGTTCTTTGATTGTGAGAAGCAAATGTTTCAGATCATCTTTACTTTCAGCCAGTAATGTGGTATCATCAGCATAGCGAAGGTTGTTGAGGAGTCTTCCACCAATCTTCACACCTCTGTTGTCTTCATACAATCCTGCTTCTCTGATGATTTGTTCTGCATATAAATTAAACAGGTAGGGGGAAAGTATGCAGCCTTGTCTTACACCTTTGCTTATTTTAAACCATTCTGTTTCTCCTTATTCCGTTCGAACTGTTGCTTCTTGATCAATGTACAGATTGTGCAAGAGTACAATCAGGTGTTCTGGTATACCCATGCTTCTTAATGTGGCCCAGAGTTTCTCATGGTTTACACAGTCAAAAGCTTTGCTGTAGTCGATAAAGCACAAATGAAAAGACTAAAGAATACCAAAAGGATATTTAAGGATCCATCTCACATCCGCAATGATGTCTCTCGTTCCTCGCCCTTTCCTGAACCCTGCTTGCACTTCAGGTAATTCTTGTTCCAGGTGTGGTTGTAGTCTCTTTTGAATAATCTTCAGTAGAATCTTGTTGGCATGTGGGATCAGAGCGTTTGTGCGATAATTTCCACAGTCAGTTGGATCACCTTTCTTTAGTATTGGTATAAACACAGATCTTTTCCAGTTAGTTGGCCATGATGTTGTCTTCCATATTTCTTGGCAGAGCCTTGTAAGTACAGTAACAGCTGCATCAGATTGCTGTAATACTTCTATGGGAATGCTATCAATGCCTGGTGCTTTGTTCTTTGATAAAGCTTTCAATGCTGCTTCCACTTTGTCTTTCATCACCAATGGTTCCCGATCATAAGGTACAGGTTGAAATGGCTGTTGGTCCACTTAATCTTTATCATATAAAAACTCTGTATATTCCTTCCATCTTTTCTTGATCTTCTCAGCATCATTCAACATAGAACCTTGAGCATCTTGTAACATTCCAGTTCGAGGCTGGAACTTTTTCTTTAACTCTCATAGCTTTAGGAAAGCCGATCTTGTTCTTCCTCTAATAGTTTCTGCTTCTATTTCCTTGCATGCGTCATTGTAGTACTTTTCCTTGTCCTGTCTTGCTGCACGTTGGAAATTTCTGTTGAGTTCTGTGATTGTCTTTCTTTCTCCTCTGGCTTTAGCTTCTCTGCATTTCTGGGCAATTTTCAGGGTTTCTTTTTCTTTTTCATCTTTTGTAGAGACTTCTCACTTTCTTCCAACATGACCTTCTTGATGTCATTCCATAACCCTTCTGGAGCTCTGTCATTTGTATCTAAAGCAGCAAATCGATTTTGCAGGCAGTCTTTAAATTCCAGTGGTATATTCTCAAGGTCATATTTTGCTGCATTCATGAGTGGTTTGCTCTTTTTAAACTTTAGCTTGGAGTTTGCATACTAGTAGTTAATGATCTGTACCACAGTCAGCTCCAGTTTTTGTCTTTGTTTATGTTATAGAGCTTTTCCATCGTTGACTTCCACAGATGTAGTCAATTTGATTTTTATACAATCCATTGGGTGAAGTCCATGTGTACAGTCGCTGCTTGTGTTGCTGGAAGAAGGTGTTTGAGATGGATAAATCGTTTGTCTTGCAGAATTCTATTAGTCTTTCTCCAGCTTCATTTCTGTTGCCAAGTCCATATTTTCCAAATAATTTGTCTTCTTCTATCTTGCCAACTTTTGCGTTCCAGTCACCCATGACTATCAGAATATCCTGTTTGCATGTTCTGTCAATTTCAGCTTGTACTTGTTCATAGAACTCTTCCATTTCATTCTCTTCTGCAGCTGTTGTTGGGGCATATACTTGGATTATAATGTTGATAGGCATTCCTCGTAGACGAATAGAGATTAAGCGTTTGCTGACTGCATTGTATTTCATTACAGTTCTTGCAAGTTTCTTCTTTATTATAAATGCAACACCATTTCTTCTTTGTCTTTCATGTCCAGCATAGTAGACCATGTGATCATCTGATGCAAAGTGCCCGATGCCAGTCCATTTCAGTTCGCTGACACCCAACAGATCAAGTTGTACACATTCCATTTCATTCTTGACCACCTCCAACTTTCCTTGGTTCATGCTTCGTACGTTCCATGTTCCAATGTGTAAGACATCTTTACAGCTTCTGACTCTCATTTCATGCGCAGCTACATCAGCAGTCAGACGTCCCGAGGGCTTTGATCCAACCACATCATAAATGCTGGCTTTACTCTGAAAAGTCTTCAGCTTTTCCCGTAGCTAGTTGGGTGCCTTCCGACCTGGGGGTCTCATCTTCCAGCACTACAGCACAATTTGTTTTGTTGTAACTATCCATTGGGTTTTCATGGCAAGATACAGAAGTAGATTGCCGGGCCTTTCTTCCACGCAGTTTAAGTTTGGTGTTGTTGCCGTTGTCACAGAAATGTGATCCTCTGCCGTCAACACTATCCCATTCTGCTGCTGCCCAGATGGGTGGTTTGTCTTGGTCTGGCACCTTAGCTGAGGGCTCAGGTGGAGCCCTGGATGCCCTCTTTTCCCCCTGCATCTCCTACAACATGGGACACACCACATTCCCACCATCATCCTACACTTTCACTGGGATCCAGACCCACCTGCAGACCAAAGCTCCTGTCCTACCACTCTCCAGCTGCTCATAGTTGACACTGCTCCCATCTCTGACCAGTACACTATGCATGTCTCTTCCCACAGTTTTGTCCCCAGTGTTCATGTGTCATTGGTCTGGATCAGATGGACAGGCATGGTGTGCCCAGTCTGTCTCTGACATCCACATACAGCAGTGCTTATGCCTTGGGAGGCTGTGCTACACTTTGTGGCTCAGGATCATGGTTATGAACATGTCTGGTGGGGGTCTGGAGACATGACAAATGTCCTGATATTCTCTGGAGACACTCACCTTGCTCTTTCTGCTGCTGTCAAATCCACTGTAGCAGCCTGAGCCTCGTGCGGCATGTGGTCCTGAACCTGACCCTGTAGGTCTCCTTGTCCCTCATGATCTGGAAGCATCTGTGGACAGGAAAGTTAGAACCCTCCATAAGTACATGTGCTTTGCCCTACTGGTCAGACCAAGCTGCAATATGCCCACTGTCCCATTTTCTATGGTGGTTGGACCAAGGCACACTGAGCTGACGTCCACAGTTCCCACAGCATGGACAGTGGCTTGCCCTTCTCCTCCAGTCTTCTTGTTTAATGAATGGAGGCACAGCCTACTGGTTGGTGCACTGGCTAGGGGACCTGGGGTTCAATTCCCACTACCATTTCTTGAACAGGTCACCATTTCCCATTGTTCTGATAGGCCTGGGCCATCAATAGCATGGCCTAGGATGCACATTGTGGACCCTGCATGCATTTTTGGGGACCTGCCAGGTTCTTGTGACATGGATTGGCCACTGCTGGACATGGGATACTGGGCTTGTTGGACCTTCATCTGACCCATTGTGGCTTTTCTCATGCTCTTATGCTGTTCTGACCTTTTGTCAGCTATCTTGTGCTTAACATTTCTATGGTGTGCCTCACTGATAGCTTGGCCAGATGCATCCAGTCACAGATTGCAGCATTGCATTACATCTTCTGTCTTTTATGCAGTCCCTATTGTAGGGCTTCCGCAATAGCTTCAATGCATGTTCACTGCTGGCATGGTGGTTGAGTCTCTCTGTGGTGGGGTGGTCTTGTGGTTCGGGGACACAGGGTTCAATTCCCACTATCACTCCTTATGGTCATGGGCATCTCACATCCTTTCCCTTGTCTTTGGGGATTCCAGGGTACAGTGTCCCTGTTTTCTGTTTCCATTACAATGTACAACACGTTAACTTAAATATTTCCTCTTTTTATCTGCTGACTCGTGGGAGCCCAGCAGCCCCTGAATCTTCTAGCCACGATATCAGCAGCAGTTTATTGGCAGCCCTGGGGTTTACAATGACTTGTCCCAGCCCACACGGCCTGCGTGTGGGACTCAGACCCAGCTCACCTGGGTTGTAGGATGGCTCTGGCCACTGGGTTATTTCCCCACTGGGATATGGTGATGTGACACACCAGTTCCATACATAACTGTTGTAAGTACATGACAATCTGTTGGAGTGGGTTTACACAGGTGCTTTTGTGCCCCTGCCCTTCTCACTTTGTCCTCCATCAGATCTAACTCATGGGCCTGGGTATGTGCCTCAGGTCATACATTTCCTATTAGGCACTGGGGCTGTGGGGTCACCACATGTCAGCATGAACCTCAGGGGACTATCTGGATCAGACATGTAGCTCCCATTCATGTGTTCTTATGCAATCATGACTCTGGGGGCATTATCATATCTCACCTGGGCCCTCAGCATGGCACAGTGGGGTGCTGTTAGGTATGTGGACCTTTCATCATTGCGTATGCATTGCATCCCCTTGCACATGTTATACATGTTCCCCGTACATGTGATGGTTACCCTCCCCCTGTCATGTATGATAGGTAGCAACCAGGACTGCACATACTGTGCCAAAATCACATGGTTCTCACATTGTCTCAGTATCTGGGTGTGCTGGGTTCAATTTCCACTTGCTCCCCATATTTTGCCAGTCATGTCACTTTATCTCCCACATTTTTTCTGTTTTGGGTAATCTTTCTTTCTTTCTTTCTTTATTTATTTGTATTTATTTGTCTGTTCTTTTTATACCACTCTTCACAGGTCAGAGCAGATTGCAGATCACACACCTGAGTTTTACATCACACAGGGTGTCATACAACTTGGACTAATAACACAGGGATGAAGCTGCATTTGCTATATACATGTTGGTGGGTAATGCAGCTTAACTATATACATTTTAGGGGAGAGTGGAGATAGTGTATGAGATAAATGGTGAGTTCAACTGTATGAGATTGTGTGTAGATAATTTGGATCTTCTGTCCTTGGTCCTCAGTATTGTCCCCATAGTATTCTCTGAGAAAGTATGTTTTTAGTTCCTTGTTTATTGTTGCTCACTGTGTGGTGGTTTCAATGGTCACTGCTCTGCCCACATGATATTGAGGTGGAAGCACCCTGCTTCCAGTTTCCCTATTCAGAGCCCTGTTTTGGGTGTCCATACATTTTGTACTGTTGTCTCACTGTGTACCTGCTCTCTGGGTCCACAGGACATATTGAGCAGTAGTCTTTGCATCCTGTCACTCACATTTGGGTTGCTCACTGGTGCTGCTTTCCTTACTCTCTGCCCTTTTGTTATTCCTCCACATTCATTCATCCTGCATATAGTTGGTCCCTCCCTTTCATGTCCTCTCTCTGTCCTTCACTTTGTGACTGCTTTTTTTCATCTATACATGTCTGCCAGCTTTACTGCTATTTCTGTACTTACTGAGCTAGGGTGGTTCTGATCCTTTCCCAGCCCCTGCGTACTGGTCTTCTATGCCTTGTGAGAAGCAGCACCTCTTCCTTCTGCAGAACAAGTCTGCAGAACAGGCAGGTCTCCTGCTTTGAGAAATTTGGCTGCCTCGTTGCCATTGTTTCTCCTCCGTGGCCTAGATTTCCCTGCGGTGAGTGGGGGCACCATTCCATCCTGTTGCACGCGGAACACAGTGCAGGTGAGCACGTTTTCGGCATTACACGTGGATAGTAGACTCAACAGACTCGGGTGTGGGTATAGATGGGCAGTGCACATACACCTCAGGGGTGGTTTCGATGGGCAGCAGGGGGACACATTTTTGGGGTTGACAAGCGCAGGGCATGCATGCGCAACGTGGTCTGATATATGTGTAGGTGCAGATATATCTTCAGGGCAATTCCATAGGCGCAGGTGCGTACATACACATGTCTATGGAATTGCAACTAGGAGATGCCTGTTTCCGACATGCACATTTTTGCCGGGGCTAGCTGTCCTTTCCTGAATTGGCCTCCATATGTCTGTTGTGTTTGTCTTTGACTTACTAAAACTAGCTGTTGTGTGCATCTTGTCAAACCAACTTAAAAGTTTAAAGGGAATTTTAAATCTTGTGGCAGACAATTCATAGAAGGCACAACTATTGTTCATGTTTTAGTAAAAAAAAAAAGAAAAGAACTGTAAATGTAGGTTTCTTTAGGAATTCAATAGCAATCACAATTGGCAACAACTTTTAAGTAACATTTTTAAATGTCTAAGCAGACTGAAATCCAGTGACTGAGTTTCAGGGGATGTATGTGGTAGTTGGTAAACTACCAGTACCTCCTCATGAGGGGTGAGGTTTCTCTCAACAGGGAGAAAAGTCACATTCCCTCTAGGGACTTGTGGATTTCATTGATGAAATAAACCATAAGTGGGCTGTCAGTGAAGATGCTTTTCCCAAGAAAAAAATAAAGGAAATAAAAAATGAGCACTCAGAACAGTAAATGTAATTAAGACTTCACTCTCTGGTTTAGCTGCAAATATCTGGATAAATGAAATGCCAGTTTGCAGTTTCCTGAAGTATTTTGTTTAATAGTGTATTTTAAGGAGAGCAAAGGAAAAATCCAAGACTGCATTTTCTTTAAGTGCTTCTCAATTAAAACAAAAGGGAGAGCTGCTGGTTGCATTCCTTAAGCTATCTGTGCTTCTAAAAGGTAACATTTTCCCTTTGTAAAATATTTAAACAAGAATAGCTGTAAATTGGTAATTTGCTTTAAAATACTTCTACCTTCACTGTCTTCCAGATTTGTTTGATATATGAATTAAATTATGCTTCATTTTCAGTACCTTTCCATGAGCAGTTTTACCGGTCTCAGGTATAATGTAAAACGTTTTAATTTAAAACTGACAAAGTATTGGCATTTTAGTTAAAAAATAAAGTGGGAAATTCATAAAGAGAGATATGGTTGATATAGGAAGTCAACAAGTAGCATAGTAAATGATAGCAGATAAAGACCAGCATGGTACATCTAGTCTGCCCAGTAAGATGCCAGAATTGTAAAGTTGTACATGCTGCTGCAAGCAGGTTACCTTTCTCCATTTAGAAGTTTATGTTTATGCAATTTATTGATATACCACCCAGGCTGAAGGGCATCAGAGCGGTGTACACACACTAAAAGCAGGTACTGGATATTCCTTATGTTGCTTTTAAATTGACCTCCTTGCAGCTTAATTTCATGTCCTCTAGTTCTATAGCATCCCCGTCTTTGAAAAAGGTTTGTTTGTTCATTAATATCCTTTAAGTAATTAAACATCTGCTGTCTCATTACCGTGGGTTGGTAATGTGTAAATATATAACTTGTGCATATAGGGCCCAATTTTCATTTGGGTGGTGCTATGTGCCGCGTCGGCACATAGCCTGCCTGCCATCCGTCTAACCTGAATTTTCAATGCCGGGGTCATATGCAGCTCCGGCATTGAAAATCTGGCTCACACCGCACAACCCAGAAGCCATAGGAACTAGCCTGGTAGCAGCGATTTTCAATTCTACCCTCCTAGCCCCTCTGCTTGAAAGATAGGCAAGGAAAAATCTCGCCTATCTTTAAGGTGCAAAGGGCTAAGCAGGTAGCATCATTTAGCCCTTTCCTCTGCCCCTGCTTTGCCCCGGAATGCCCCAATACACCCCAATGTTAACCACATAGTATCTGGGTGTGATAGGGACTTATCCGGGATTTTTGAAAGGCACTACCCGTGTAGGTGCCTTTCGAAAATCCTGAATAAGGCATTTACATGGGTAACTAGGGCTGTTACCCATGTAAATGCCTTCAAAAATGCCACCCATAGTCTTTGAACTGTAAGGCTTTAGTTAATTATTTTGCATTGCTTGTTAAGCTCAGTGCTGATAGGAAAAATAAAAGTATTTGCATCCGTTTCATTTCATGACTGTGGCTGTTTCTTTTTGTGACTGATGAACAGGACAGCAATAACATAGGAGTTAACTACACTGATTTTGTCCTGTTTTATTTGTTTCACTATTGGATCTTAAGGTAATTACGCTTGTTTTTCTGTATTTAAATTATTCGTTTTGGGGAAACTGCTAGGTACGTATGACCTAGATTGGCCACTGTTGGAAACAGGACACTGGGCTTGATGGACCTTGGTCTGACCCAGTATGGCATATCTTATGTTCTTATGGTTTCCAAAGAAGATATGCACTTCGTTTTGAAAGCTTTACTGATCTCAGTTTCAGAGGAACAACTATAGGAGAAAACATATATATATTTTAGCACTGTGAGATACTAATTTTATTTAGTTTATATACATGTACTTATGTCACCAAATGTGATCCTTGTAGTACTGCATTATACAGAGGTCCAGTATACAGACAGCAATTACAAGACGAGTAAAGATTACTGTTTCTTTTGAACTTGCATTGCCCTTAAGTGTTCTGGAATTTGGACAGAGACTGATTTGAAATTACTTTATTCTCAAGCATAAAGACTGAACTGAGTTCTCAGAAATATGAAAATACCTCTTCTTTTTCTAGCTTATTTATATACTTTCATAATGTTATTTAAGCCATTGTAGTATGTTACTCAACCCTACCAAAGCCTTCCAATTAAAGATTACTTCTAAAAAGCCTATGTGACAGTGACTGAAGTATTTGAAAAACAAAATAAAACAAAACTAAATACTAACTTAAGCTGATTGACAAGAGAAAAAAATGTTTTGCTTGTCAGCAAAGACCCAGGAGAGTTTTGGGAAAGAATGCAGGCAAGAAAAAAAAAAACAACCATTGTCATTTAAAGTGCTTGAAAAAGAAACAGAGAGAGGCAGAGGACAAGGCCAAAGTCCAGGAAAGGGCAATAAACATGAATCAACAAATGGATGCTTCCAGTGTGATGAGCTTGGCTACTGGAATTCTGACTTCCCCAAGCTACCTCCTCAAAGATCCTTGCACCTGAAGTAAATGCAATGGAAGGCAGGAGCAAGAAACTGGAGGTGGCGGATGATACAGGAAAAAGGCTGTGCGACGGAAATGAAAGGTTAACTGGGACTAGATGGCAACAGTCTCCATGCTGGCCACAGCACAGAATCTATTCGTCTCTCTCTCCTTAACAAATTGCATGTTGCACATGATTGGGGCTCCTTCTCAATTGCTGTTTCACTTGATTTATCTGCCACCTTCGACTTAGTTGACCACCATACCCTCCTTACACGTCTCCGCAACGTTTGTATTTCTGGCACGGTTCTTCTTTGGTTTCATTTCATCCTCACCAACAGGTCCTTCTCGGTTCTTTCAGGGACTGCTTTCTCCCCCCACCTCTCTTCACTGTGGTGTGTCACAGGATTCCATCCTGGCGCTGCTCCTGTTCAACATCTTCCTGGCTCCCCTTACCCTCCTGGTTCAGCAATGTGGTATTTCCGCATATTACTACGCAGACGATATCATCCTTCTTCATCATACAGATTCCACAGCACCTGATATTGCCTCAATGCCTGCCGTCCTGTGTGGCCTCCTGGATGTCCACAAATTATAATCTGCATGTTAATCTCTCCAAAACCATGGCCATTTGGTTCACCTTTGGCAATACAGCTCCCCCTCTTATCCCCCTTCTCTCCTCCTCCCCCATCCCTGTTGTCCCGTCTCTGTGCTATCTCGGTGTCACCCTTGATTTGTCCCTTTCATTTAGAGAACACATCTCATCTGTAGTCCAGCATTCTCTCCATACCCTGAGGCAACATTGTGCAGTCCATCCTTTCATCTCAGCACCCTCCCTGACCACATTGCTCCTAGCCCTTGTCATTTCCCAGCTGGATTATTGCAATGTCTCCTTGGCCAGCCTCCCTCAACTCCAACTGCGCAGACTTCAACTCATCCAGAACACAGTCTCACATATCCTGACCCATGCTTCCTGTACAGACCACGTTACTCCTCATTCACTTGCACTGGCTCCCTGTATCCTTTAGAATTCAGTATAAAATCATCATCTTTGTTCATAAATCAATCCACACTGGTACATCGCTCTACCTCTCTGATCTGATTCGTCTCCATACCCCCCTCAGGTCCATGCACTCTAATCGTATGTATCTCCCGTCCCCGTCTCAGGCCCACCTGGAATCCACTCGGTCCTCTGCTTTCTTTTTCCTTGGTCCCCGGCTCTGGAACTCACTCCTGTCAGCCCTCCGCCTGGAACCCTCCTTCAGCACTGTCAAAGAAAGATTAAAGACCCACCTTTTCTGTATAGCTTTTGACTTTCCCCCTCCCCCTTGTCCCCTGCCACTCATTGATGACAAGTCCACGTCCTACCGTCTCTGCTGTAGTCTTTCCTTATCTGCTGTCCCTCTCTTTAACCTGCTGTCTCTTTCCTATCTGAATGCTGACATTCTGTTTCCACTTCCTAGCACTATTCGAATTTTACTAATTGTAAACCGCTCTGGTACCTTGTGTGTTGGCGGTATATTAAGTTTTGAATAAAGATAAAGATATAAGCATAATTTCTTTCTAGAACTGGTGGCTCAAGTGGCAGGTTCACAAGAGTACCAGCTCACACTGGGGGGGGAGGGGTGACTTCTATATGGTCGTGGATCCCACCATAGATAGTCAGTCCCCAAAAGTAGTACCCTCTACCCTGGCTACTAGAGGAGTAAACTTACTTATCCAAGAACTGGAGTTGATAGACATGTGGCGCACGCTGCACCCCTTTGATACTGAATACACACATTACTCGGGGCCGCACAAGCTTCACAGCTGAATAGATTACATCTTAATCACAGAGACACTGTATCCCTAGTTACCTGAAGCCACCATACATCCCCAAATCATTTCCTACCATGCCGTGGTACAAATAATACTTAAGCCAAGGGTGCAAGCGGGAACTGGCTCTGGAGGCTAAATCCAACATGGGCAGAGAGCACCGAGTTCCGCAACCTTTTGCAGAAAGCCTGGTTGCAATACAAACAAGAGAATCGGGTAGTGGATGTTGCCTACTGGGAGGCAGCAAAGGCAGTCCTCCGGGGGAAGATCATGGAGTATATATCTCATAATAATCGGCAGTCTTAGACCACATTGAGGCAAAGCCTTCAGAACCTCGAAAGGTTAAGAGAATCCTACATGAGGACCAAGGCTGAGACAGACTGCCTAAAATTACAAGAGGGTAAACAAAGTGTTGTTGTTCTCCAAACTTGTTCTATGTGTAAACTGTTCTGAATGTTAAATAGTGCAGTATATAAAACCAAATAAATAAATAAAGTTCAGGCTTTGTTGATGCAAGGAGCTCTAAGGAACATACGATTATATAAATACAAATTATATAAATGGGGCGATAACAATGGGCGGCTTTTGGCAAATCTGGTCTGCCCAACCAAATTGAAAACCACTGTGACATGCTTGCAGAAGGCAGATGGGCCTCTATTGACTAGGGAGAATGAAATAGCCAGCAATTTTACTGCTTTCTTCCAAAAACTCTACGCAGCTGAACATAGCAGCCCGAGGGATAGGAAAGAATTTTTTCGGAGACTGGAGCTCCCCACTATCAGTGCAGACCAATGTGCAGCCCTAAACCAGCTGTTGCAGCTGGGAGAGATTAAAGGGGTCATCAAAACTTAATGCCAGCAAAGACTCAGGGGCCGGATGGCCTAGAGCCAGAATTCTATAAAATATTGAGTGACCTAGGGGCTTGTTTACAAAGCCGCGGTAGTGGTTCGCGATCGCGATCGCAGCCGCGGCCCCATTGAAATCAATGGGGCCGCGGCTCCGATTACGAACGCAAACTGCTACCGCGGCTTTGTAAACAAGCCCCCTAGTCACCCCAAGGTTGGTAAAGATGGGAGAGGCAGCAGTGACTCAGGGACAATTGGGACACCATGCAAATAGAGCCATAATAGTGTTATTGTCCAAGCCAGGGTGGGACCCAGAGAAACTTGAGGCCTATAGACCAATCTCCCTACTAAACCAGGATATAAAAATCATAGCTGCGGTGTTGGTGTGGCAGCTGGCAGGGGTAATCCCCCACCTGGTGCACCCAGACCGAGTTTGTACAAGGTCAGAACACAGCCATATTCTAAAAGTGTTGGCCATGTTTCAGTGGAATGGAGGGGCAGGAGAGGAAGTAACCCTGGTGAGTCTAGATGCCAAAAAAGCCTTCGACAGAGTATCCTGGGAACAGAGCCATACCGATGGTGAAAATCGCCCTGTGCGAGTTGCACATCGGGTGCGCGCCCCCCCCCCCCCCGCACCTCCATCTAGCCACTTTATGGGGGCGGGAGAGAAGAGGCAATGTGCAACTCGCCGGCACACTAAACAGGTCTGGACCCTCCCAGAGAGGCCAGACCTGCTTAGTGTGCCGGTGAGAAGACTTAAGGGGTGCATTTCGGCTCTCTGCCGCTGCCTGACACCGCTAAAGTGGCAGCGGCAGGCAACGGCAGAGAGCCGAAATGCGCCCAAGACTTTGCGCCCTGTGCGGCCGCACTGCTTGCACAGGGCTCAGTACGGTCATTCCTGAGAATATCTGTTCTGGCTGCTGCCAAGATATGGTATAGAGGGGCAGTTCAGGCAGTGGATCCACATACTGTACACAGCGCCACAGGCCCAAATCATCAATGGAGCCTTGGCAGAACTTTCCCACTGGAAAGAGGTACACGGCAGGGCTGCCCTCTATCTCCCCTCTTGTTTGTTCTAATGCTGGAGCCCTTTGCACATAACATCAGGGCGGAACCTGCTATACAGAGGAGTGGAAATAGGCACAGCCATGTGCAAAATTAGCTTATTTGCAGATGACATGCTTATAAGCCTAGAGTAAGGATGAGGGATGGGCCAAGCTGCAAACACTACTGGAACAGTTTGGCAGCTTCTCGGGACTAAAAATAAACACTGAAAAATCAGAGGCGCGTATGTTTTGGGATGGATAGGTAAAGGAGGGCAACAAGGCTGCGTATAAGTGGTCAGTGAGACCATTGCACTTGGGCATCTACCTACACAAGGACATGAAACAGATCTAATAGCTTAATATACAAGGAAAGATACAGCAAATTCGGCAATTGTGTGCTAGATGGCTGGACCTGCCCTTGTCATTATATGGCCGAATAACATTGGCAAATATGGTGCTTGTATCAAAAATTTTATATGAGTTGCAAATATTGCCACTATGGGTAAGTGGAAAGAACAAGCGCAAATTTAAAAGCGTTATATGAAGGTTTATATGGCAAGGTAAACGGGTGCAGATAGGCTACGTGAAATTAATCGCAAGCAGAAGCAAAGGAGGAGTTGGGTTGCCATATATCAGGATGTACAATGTGGCTTCACTCATGAGGTGGATACATGATAATTATACCGATACTAGAATTTTTTTTTTTTTAAACAACTTTATTTTTGGTTCAGCACCAGAGAACAGGCAATACAATGTCAAACAACAAAGCCCACGGCAGGGTGAACTCTTATCCCCGCCGTAGGACACAATACAAATGAACCCGCAGAAACAATAACCATGGGAAACAAAGATAGAACCAATATTTTACAATTTGTTAAGCTAGAACCCCCCCCCCCCGCCCTCCCTCCCCCACTTCCCCCTCCCACCCAGAGCACCATGCCACATCCAGGGAATCCATGAGGGTCGGAGGAGCTAACTACAAGAAGTGTCTCACTCCAGCTCCTACAGCCCAGGCTACACGCCCAGGTTTCCTAAAGGCCCACTTGCAAGATGGCATTTCTGCAATGCGGTCCCAGCTGCTGAATGTAAGGTTCCCAGATGAGCATGAATGTGGTCCAGCGTTTTACATGGCACCTAGCCCGCCAACACTCCGCCAACATCAGCTGGTGAAAACTATTGCGCCACTCCAGGAAGGTCGGCGGGAGTGACTCCCGCCAGCGGTGCAGGATTCCACACATAAAACACACAGTAAAAACCATATTTTATAAACTCAAGACAATACAACATCTGAGACCCCTACTCAACACCGATGACTTTAGATCTGTAGTCAATACACTCATAACCCCCCACTTCGACTATTGTAATAGTCTCCTAAATGGACTTCCAGTAAAAAGCATATACCATCTCCAAAGAGCCCAAAACTATGCGCCAAGATGGTCACTAAAGCTAATCTAACAGACCATGTCACCCCAATTCTCCTAGACTTACACTGGCTCCCTATAAACAGCCGAATAAAATACAAAATCCTCCTAACTACATTCAAAATCGTCAACAACATCTCCCCATCACAACTATCCACCCTAATACACCCCCCATCAGATACTAGATCACGCAGACAGAACGCAACCCACTCCCTCAACATAAAAACAAATTTTAGAAAAACTAAAGCGACAACAAGTGACAGGGCTTTCTCCTTCGCTGCCCCCACCCTCTGGAATGAAATACCATTAACACTACGCATGATAAAAGACCTTCACCAATTCAAAAAAGAATTAAAAACCTACCTCTTTACAAAACACTTTGAAATCCCCTACCAACAAAGAACCTCACCAATACAATCACAGAAACACATACACTGTACCCAAGACAGAACAAATGACTAACACAGAAAATCTCTCTAACCCCTCACAACACGCTAATGAACCACTCAAACAGTTGACTATTTCACCACTGTAACTAACTAAGATGCGCTCCATGTATATAACTTGTAAATAGTTTGAAAAGCTCTGTTATAGTTAATGTTCAAAATATGTTCAAAATGTTGTTCAAAATATGTTCAAAATATGTTCCCTGTAAGCACACCTGTATATAGTTAAAGCATAATGTTCCTTGTAAATGTATACAGAAGTATACAATTGTTCTGTTTAAAGTTCAATGTAAACCGCCCCTGATCTCTGGAAGGGGCGGTATAGAAAAGACCGTTAAATAAATAAATAAATAAATAAATGACGGAGGCAGATGGTCCACCACCACCAACGACCCCGACCACGGGAAGCGCTGCTGTAGCAGTTCCATTAAATAAAGATGTATACGCCTCCAATAGGGACGAATTTTTTTACAGACCCACCACATATGGGCTAAATCTGCCAGGGGGTCGGAGCAGCGCGGGCACGACCCATCCTGTGTAAGGTGGCTCCTCAAGGCTCGTCGAGGTGAAAAATGCACCCGGGTTAACGCCTTAAATTGAATTTCCCGCCAACGGGCCCCCTCAACCAGCCTAGCAATCCGGCCCAAAGCCTTCTGAAGAGACCCCAGTGGGATCTCCGACCCCAGCTCCCTCGCCCAGGTCGTCTCCATAGGACCATAGTTTGGCGCAACCCGAAAGCCCGCCAGCCGCTTCTTGAGTCCGGCTATCGTGGGAGGGAGGTCCTCCCCAAGCCCGAAAAATTCTATAAGCTGCGCGGAGCGCTCCACCGCAAGCTCCTCCCTAGGTAAAGAAGCCACATAGTGGGAAAGCTGCATATACGTGAAATAGTGAGACGGCCGTAGATCATACTCAGTACTTAACTCCTGAAACGGCTTGCATGCCCCTGTCAAGGCCACCGTGTGGCTAAATTACGTATCCCCTTCTCCCGCCATCTATGAAAGCCACCAGCCTCCGACCCTGGCGAAACGTTAGCGTTCCCCCCTAGAGGCAACCAACATGAAACTCGCCAGTTTCGATTCCAGTACCTATTCAATTGCTGCCAAGTACGGCGAGCCGCCATTATCAGTAAACTCCACTTAACACCAACCGGCAATTGGGCAAAGTCCGCATGCAACACCCCCAGCAAAGACAAGGGGGCTACTGCCGCCACCTCTATTCGTCGGGGAGTAAAGACACTGGTCTCACCCAGCCAATCCCCCACATGGCGTGCCTGGCAGGCCAAGGCATACAACCATAAATCCGGGAGACCAATACCCCCGTTACGCCACGAGCCAATCATGCGCGCCATCGGAATACGAGCTCGGGCGCCCCGCCAAAGAAAGCGCTGAATCTCAGATTCTAATCTACGTAAATCCCGCTTCCACAGCCAGACAGGCAGAGTCTGCAACCAGTACAGAATTCGAGGGAGGATAACCATTTGCACAGCAGCCACTCTTCCCAACAGGGACAACGGAAGGGGTTGCCAAGCCCTCATCTGAGTTGTCATGCCAGCCAAAATCTTTTCTAAATTACGGGAATACAGTTCTTGGGGCAGCCGCGTCAAAACAATCCCCAAGTACACAAAGCTCCGATCCGCCCATTTCAATGGGAATTCCCCAGGCCAGCATCCACGCAATTGGCCCGACACATCAAGGGCCTCTGATTTCTCCTCGTTGATACGAAGACCCGTAAAGCTACCAAAAAGACGGAATTCACTCATTAAACTCTCAAGAGACTCTCGGGGCGTAGTTAAGTGTACCAGCATATCGTCCGCAAAGGCAGATATTTTGAATTCACAGCCACCAACCACCACTCCTCCTATCTCCCTGGTCCCTTCCACACTCCGAATCAGGGGGTCCAGAGCCAGTACAAATAACAGCGGAGACAGCGGGCACCCCTGCCGAGTCCCCCGATGAAGGGCAAAGGCGTCCGACAAAACTCCATTACACAACACACGTGCTGTAGGCTGCTCATATAGACTCTGCACCATCTCACAGAAGGACGAGCCCAACCCGTATCGCGGCAGCAAAAATTGTAAATAGTGCCAGTTGACCCTGTCAAACGCTTTTTCAGCGTCGAAGCTCACCAATAATGAGGGCAAACCCTGCAAATGTACCCACTCTAAAGATGTTAAGATTTTCCGCAAATTGCGTACAGCATATCTGCCCTTAACGAACCCAACCTGCGAGTCATGCACTAAATCGCCAAGAACCACTGCCAGCCGATCCGCTAGTATTTTTGCCAGCAGTTTCATGTCATAGTTCAATAGAGAGATAGGCCGGTAAGATGAAGCCTGTAATGGGTCCTTCCCGGGTTTAGGAATCAGGGTGATATAAGCCTGGTTGTCCCCCCAACGTCGGCCTTCCCCTGCAACCCGTTGCCTATAAGTCTCTGCCAGCGCCGGGCCAACCCCCTCCGACAATATCTTGTAAAATTCAACCCCAAAGCCATCGGGGCCGGGTGCCTTGTAACATGGCGCATTCATAATCGCCTTCTGGATTTCCTGTACAGTAATAGGCTGGTCCAGAAGAGCCCGCTGTCGCTCCGTCACCCGAGGCAGATCCACCTTATTAAGATACTCGGCCATACAAATGGGGTCAATCTCTTCTTCCTGGTAGAGAGCTTGGAAGAAGTCCTTAAAAACAACACTAATCTCGCTTTTACTACTATGTAATTTTCCTTGTCCATCTCGAAGGGCGGCCACTAGCCTCGTGCCTCGCTGCCCCTGCAGGCACCTCCCCAACAATTTGCCGGGCTTATTCCCAAAGCAATATAGTTTATGTTTGTAATATAATAGAGACTTCTTGGCACGCTGGTGCAGCAGAGTATTAAGCGCTACCTGAAGCTCCCACCAGCTTTTTCTATTTTGAGTTGGGGGAGCGCCCAGCAAGGCGTCTCGCACGGGCTACCTGTTGTTCGAGGCGAACAATCTGCGCATTCAACATTCTGCGCCTCCGAGCCACATAACCAATAATATCTCCTCGGAGAACCACTTTGGCCGTCTCCCACACCAATTCAGGGTCGTCATAATGACCTTTATGGTTCTCCTCAAACTCTCGCCATCTGTCACACAGAAACTGCCGAAATTGGGCGTCCTGATAGAAATCGAGAGGGAACCGCCACAGGCGAGTAGAGCCCTGTCCGCTACTCCCCTGCCAGTCAATCCAGACCATGGCATGGTCAGATATCTCAAGCGGGCCAATCTGAGCATCCTCAATACACGCGAACTGAGCCGCTGAGACTAAGACATAATCGATGCGAGCGCTAGTGCCCCGCGCCCGGGACACATGAGTGAAATCTTTTTCAGTAGGGTGTAATAAGCGCCATGGATCCACCAAGTGGAGTCTCGAACGAAATCTCTGCATTATCTTAGCTAACACTTGTCTCTCCCGAGTACTCGACTCCCGCGAGGTATCTAAGTCAGCGTCAAAGACACCATTGAAATCACCACCCAGAAGTAGGGGGGTGTCTGGCAGTTGTTCGACTGCTGCTGCTATACGATTAAAGAAATCAGGGTCTGGTGCATTCGGCCCATAGATATCACCCAAGAGGACTTCCCTATCATCCAGCAGTCCATGCAAAAAGAGAAAACGTCCATGAAAATCCGATACTTGTTTAAGCAACGTGAACCGTACTCTCTTATGTACTAAAATAGCAACACTCCCCTTCTTCCCCACTGCAGGATCCCCCCAGACCTGACCCACCCAGTCCCGGGCGAGTTTGGCATGTTCCTCTACTGTTTGATGAGTTTCCTGGAGTAGCGCAATGTCACACCGCTGCCTAGCCAGGGCTTTAAGTATTTTATATCTCTTAATAGGCGTTCCTAAACCACAAACATTCCATGAGATAATCCTCACCATGCATGCAGCTGTTCCTGGTCTTTATGCCATTTGAGTACTGTACATTGTGTTCTGGAGAGACCCCCCAGCCTAGAGTCCCCCCCACACTCCTCTGTAGTGCTGTAGTACTCCCTCTGTAAAGTGGAATAACTTGACCCAGTCCCTGGATGTGGCAAAACCACCCCCCTTCCCCCCGCTCCCCAGCTCCCCCCCTCCCTCCCCCAAATCCTACCCCACACCCCCCGTAACCCTTCACCCCTACCCCTTTATGTAACACCACCCTAACCTCCTCACCGACTAACCCCTCCAGGACCTCCTAGACATGCAGAGCTCCCTCCCCCTCCCCCCCAGGGGACATCGTAGCCTGTCCAACCCTCCCGCCTCAGGACCACCGTGGTTCTTACCGCTCCCACCCCTTCATCCTCTACATGGTTGGGGATCTACTCGGGTCCAGGGGGAGAATCACAAGCCCGGGAGTACCATCTCAGGAGATATATTCTTTCCCTCCGAGCAGTAGCCCGTACGGCGCACGAGCTCCCTGCCAGAGGCCCCCTCCCCCCCCCTCCGGTGATGGGCTTCCCGATTGATAATAGGGAAGGCCAGCCCATACTTGCTGCAACACCAACACACTACGAACCCCATTCCCCCCCACCAAGCAAGACTAACCCATCCAGGTCATGTATCCAAGGATGGGACAGTCCACATATCCAACACACCCACCTATCTGTGGAATTCCGCACCTCGGCCCCGGTTAACACCCTCTGGCAGAACTGTGGGGTTCCTCCCCTCCCTAGGAACGACACTCAGACTGAGACAACAGCATATGTTACAAAAACCAGGACTGAGGGTCCATTCTCCAGCTATTCAAAGTATCCCCATAAAACAAATGCAACTAACAGTCACAATACACAAAAAGGCAACAGCACTTAACAGGCCCAACATTACTCGGGCAATGCAAAAGCCCCAAGGGCCCCAACATGAGAAGGGCTAAGAAGACCATCGGAGCACATGAAGGAGAAGGGGAGAAGAGTAAAGTGGGACAAGAAGAACACAGGATATTTTAGGAGAAAAGTAAAGAGCAAAGAACAGAGGTGAATTAAGTAAAGTAAGAGAAAAGTAGGAGGGGAAGGAAACAATGAGAGAGGGAAGCATAACATTGTAGCAGCACCCCCAGGGCTAGGTATAGCCCACAGCCAGCTCCAGAGTTCTCCCAGGCAAAGCCGGCCAGTCGGCCAATGCCTCCCGGAGTACCGTCCAGTTTAGTGCCAAAATATTTGGGTACAGAGCCTCCAGAGTATCTCCGGCACTCAATTCAGGCCATTGCAGTAGGTCATCGCTGCCTCTGGGGTTAAGAAAGTCCGCTTTCCCCCTTCACACTCCACACGAAGGGTCGCTGGATAACCCATGGTGAAGCGCAGGCCACGTGCAATAAGCCGCCCGCAGACATCTTTAAAGGCCCGTCGTCGCTGCGAGACCCCGGCAGAGTAGTCTTGGAAGATCAAAAGGCTACAGGCAGTGCTCTCTGTCCGACGTTGCTGTCTCCACGCTCTTAGGACACCTTCCTTCTGCGAGGCATTAAGGAAGCGCGCGATCACTGCTCTGGGCCGGTTTTCACCGGGTTTGTAAGGCCCCAGCCTGTGCGCTCTCTCTATGATGATGGCGCCCATCCCTGCTTCCAGAGGTAGGTTTTCGGGCAGCCAAGTCTCCAAATAGTGCCGGAGGTCGCTCTCCTTTACTGATTCAGCAAGGCCAATGAAGCGGAGGTTATTACGCCGGCTGCGGTTTTCTAAGTCCTCCAGCTTCTCCTCATGTCGCGCCAGGGCCTCCTCCAGCTGCTTAATGCGGGCTGCATCCTGCGCACAGGAGTCCTCAAGCGTGCCCACACGCTGCTCCACCTGTTCCACTCGGGCAGTGAAGTCGGTGACAGCCTGGCCAACCGCAGCTATTTGTGAGGCTAAGCTGCTCAGGCGCCCCTCCAAGGCTTCCACTACCGCCTTTGTGACCTCCGCCACCATCGGCGCCGCCGGCGACCCCGGCCCCTCAGTAACCCCGTCGGCCATCTTGTGCTCACTGAGTCGGGGGCGCTCCCGGAGCGTTGTTTTTGCAGCCATACCCTAGCGCGCGTCCTGGGGCTTCCAAGATTCAGGCTGTCAAGCTGAGAACCGTCTCCCCCCGTGTACTGGGTCAATTTGGCGGCGTATTCCAGGATTATAGGCCGGGGGGGAGGGCGCGAGCTCCGGAGCTATGCAGGAGACGTCCTACCTAGCCCACCATGTCACCGGAAGTCCCGATACTAGAATTTATGCTTCAGGAGGGTTGTTGGATAGCTGGTGCCGCCAGTATGGGCTGCTCAGCACACTCCATTTCGGCACAATAATGTTGGAGCAATTGGGTTTACGCCCCCTGATGGAGGGATTCAGACGGGTGTGGAAATGGTGTACGAAGAAGCACGGACGCAGCTGGACCCATACCCCTTTTCTCCAAGTTACAGGCAACCCAGGCTTTTTGTCGGGGGTGGGGAAAAGTCACTTTCAGCGTTGGAATGTAAAGGACAGGCTAGATTTGGGCCAGCTGCTGAAGTGAGGGCAGGGAACGCTACATAGAAACATAGAAACATGATGACAGAAAAAGACCACATGGCCTATCTAGTCTGTCCTTCCATATCAACAACTACAACAGTCCACTTTTTACCTTTAGAGATCCTCTGTGTTGGTCCCATGCTTTTTTTTAATTCAGTCACTGTCCTCATCTCTACCACCTCCACTGGGAGACTATTCCACGGATCCACTACTCTTTCCGTAAAGAAATATTTCCGCATATCACTCCTGAATCTATCTCCCTTCACCCTCATCCCATGTCCCCTCGTAGCAGAACTTGCTTTCAATTGAAAGAGGCTCTCTTCCTGAACATTTATGCCACAGAGGTATTTAAACATCTCAATCATATCACCTCTATCCCACCTTTCCTCTAAGGTGTACATATTAAGATCCTTAAGTCTGTCCTCATATGCTTTATAATGAAGCCCACTAATCATTTTAGTAGCCACCCTCTGCACCGACTCCATCCTGTTCACATCCTTTTGAAGGTGCGGTCTCCAGAATTGCACACTATACTCCAAATGAGGTCACACCAAAGACTTATACAGAGGCATTATCACCTCCTTTTTTCTGCTAGCCATTCCTCTCCGTATGCAGCCAAGCATCCTTCTAGCTTTTGTCGTCGCCTTTTCTACCTGTTTAGCTACTTTAAGATCATCAGACACAACCACGCCTAGATCCTCCTCTTCTTTAGTGGACAAAAGTACTTCACCTCCTATACTGTATTGCTCCCTTGGATTGCTGCAGCCCAAATGCATGACCTTACATTTTTTAACATTAAATCCCAGCTGCCAAATTCTAGACCATTCTTCAAGCTTAGCTAGATCCCTCCTCATGTTATCTATACCTTCCTGGGTGTCTACTCTATTGCAGATTTTGGTATCATCTGCAGAGAGGCAAACCTTACCCGACAGCCCTTCCGCTATATCACTAACAAAGATGTTAAAACGAATCAGACCAGACAGATGCCTGGGGCACAACACTGGTAACATCCTTCTCCTCAGAGTGAGCTCCATTTACTTGTACTCTTTGCCGCCTCCCACCCAACCAATTTCTAACCCAAGCAGTAACTTTAGGGTCCATCCCTAGGGTGCTCAGTTTGTTTATAAGTCGCCTGTGAGGAACAGTGTCAAAGGCTTTACTGAAATCTAAATACATCACATCTAGAGCTCTCCCTCGGTCCAACTCCCTGGTCACCCAGTCAAAGAAATCAATCAGATTTGTCTGACAAGACCTGCCTCTGGTGAATCCATGCTGCCTCGGATCCTGTAATCCGTTGGACTCCAGAAACCTTACTATTTTCTCTTTCAGCAGCGTTTCCAATAATTTACTCACCACCGAAGTTAAACTAACTGGCCTGTAGTTTTCAACCACATCCTTACTTCCGCTTGTAAAGGCACCACATGAGCCTCTCTCCAGTCCTTTGGCACCACTCCCGACTCCAATGAGGCATTGAAAAGGTCAGTCAGTGGAGTTGCTAGAACGTCCCCAAGTTCCCTCAGTATTCTAGGGTGTATCCCATCTGGTCCCATTGCTTTGTCTACTTTAAGTTGAGCTAGTTTCCCATGAACACAGTCTTCTGAAAATTGTTTAAGATGTCCCTCACTTCTGTTCCTATTTGTGGGTGTTTTCTGAGGTCCTGCTCCTGGTTCTTCATCTGTGAACACAGAACAAAAATATTTGTTAAGCAATTCCGCTTTATCCTTATCAGCTTCTACATATTCCCCCCCTACATCCTTGAGTCTGACAATATCACTTTTGCCTTTCCTCTTCTCACTGTTGTTGTTAAGTGCCGTCGAGTCGGAGTCGACTCATGGCGACCCTCTGGATAGCTATCCTAAATTGTGTTCGGTCTTCAGTCAGGCGGCTCATTGTTGACAGACTGGTACCCGTAGCTGCTGTTATTGTATCGATCCATCTCATTGCTGGTCTTCCTCTTTTGCGTTGACCTTCTATCTTGCCAAGCATGATGTCTTTCTCTAATGATCTCTCTCTTCGCATGATGTGTCCAAAGTATGAAAGTCGAAGTCTTGTCATCTGAGCTTCTAAAGAAAGCTTAGATTTGATCTCCTCTAGTACTGACTGGTTTGTTCTTCGGGCAGTCCATGGTATACACAGTATTCGCCGCCAGCACCATAATTCAAAGCCATCAATTTCCTTCCTGTCTATCTTTTTCACTGTCCAGCTTTCACATCCATATGATGTTATTGAAAATACCCTGGCTTGAACAAGTCGAATCTTTGTATGGAGAGAGACATCTCTGCTCTTGAGAATCTTATCTAGGTCTTTCATAGCCATTCTGCCAAGAGCAATGCGTCGTCTGATTTCTTGACTGCTTGTTCCTTCTTTATTGATAGTTGATCCAAGTAGGTTAATGTTGTTCACGATTTCAATTTCTTCTCCTTCAACAATGAACCTGTTGATTATGCCAGTTGTCATGACCTTTGTCTTCTTTACATTAAGGTGCAGGCCCATTTTGAGACTATGTTCTTTGATTGTGAGAAGCAAATGTTTCAGATCATCTTCACTTTCAGCCAGTAATGTGGTATCATCAGCATAGCGAAGGTTGTTGATGAGTCTTCCACCAATCTTCACACCTCTGTTATCTTCATACAATCCTGCTTCTCTGATAATTTGTTCTGCATATAAATTAAACAGGTAGGGGGAAAGTATGCAGCCTTGTCTTACACCTTTGCTTATTTTAAACCATCCTGTTTCTCCTTGTTCCGTTCGAACTGTTGCTTCTTGATCAATGTACAGATTTCGCAAGAGAACGATCAGGTGTTCAGGTATACCCATGCTTCTTAATGTGGCCCAGAGTTTCTCATGGTTTACACAGTCAAAAGCCTTGCTATAGTCGATAAAGCACAAATAGATATCCTTTTGGTATTCTTTAGTCTTTTCAAGGATCCATCTCACATCCGCAATGATGTCTCTCGTTCCTCGCCCTTTCCTGAACCCTGCTTGCACGTCAGGTAGTTCTTGTTCCAGGTATGGTTGTAGTCTCTTTTGAATAATCTTCAGTAGAATCTTGCTGGCATGTGGGATCAGAGCGATTGTGCGATAATTTCCACAGTCAGTTGGATCACCTTTCTTTAGTATTGGTATAAACACAGATCTTTTCCAGTCAGTTGGCCATGATGTTGTCTTCCATATTTCTTGGCAGAGCCTTGTAAGTACGGTAACAGCTGCATCAGATTTCTGCAATACGTCTATGGGAATGCTATCAATGCCTGGTGCTTTGTTCTTTGATAAGGCTTTCAATGCTGCTTCAACTTCTTCTTTCATCACCAATGGTTCCCGATCATAAGGTACAGGTTGAAACGGCTGTTGGTCCACTTGATCTTTATCATATAAAAACTCTGTATATTCCTTCCACCTTTTCTTGATCTTCTCAGCATCATTCAACATAGAACCTTGAGCATCTTGTAACATTCCAATTCGAGGCTGGAACTTTTTCTTTAACTCTCGTAGCTTTAGGAAAGCCGATCTTGTTCTTCCTCTAATGGTTTCTGCTTTTATTTCCTTGCAAGTGTCATTGTAGTACTTTTCCTTGTCCTGTCTTGCTGCACGTTGGAAATCTCTGTTGAGTTCTGCGATTGTCTTTCTTTCTCCTCTGGCTTGCTTCTCTGTGTTTCTGGGCAATTTTCAGAGTTTCTTCCGTCATCCATTTTGGCCGCTTTTGCTTTTTCACCTTTTGTAGAGACTTCTCGCTTTCTTCCAACACAACCTTCTTGATGTCATTCCATAACTCTTCCGGAGCTCTGTCATTTGTATCTAAAGCAGCAAATCGATTTTGCAGACAGTTTTTAAATTCCAGTGGTATATTCTCAAGGTCATATTTTGCTGCATTCATAAGTGGTTTGCTCTTTTTCAACTTCAGCTTGAGTTTGCATACTAGTAGTTGAAGATCTGTACCACAGTCAGCTCCAGGTTTTGTCTTTGTTGATGTTACAGAGCTTTTCCATCGTTGACTTCCACAGATGTAGTCAATTTGATTTTTATACAATCCATTGGGTGAGGTCCATGTGTACAGTCACCGCTTGTGTTGCTGGAAGAAGGTGTTTGAGATGAATAGATCATTGGTCTTGCAGAATTCTATCAGTCTTTCTCCAGCTTCATTTCTGTTGCCAAGTCCATATTTTCCAACTACTTTGCCTTCTTCTTTGTTGCCAACTTTTGCGTTCCAGTCACCCATGACTATCAGAATATCCTGTTTGCATGTTCTGTCAATTTCAGCTTGTACTTGTTCATAGAACTCTTCAATTTCATTCTCTTCTGCAGCTGTTGTTGGGGCATATACTTGAATTATAGTTGTGTTGATAGGCAATCCTCGTAGACGAATAGAGATTAAGCGTTCGCTGACTGCATTGTATTTCATTACAGTTCTTGCAAGTTTCTTCTTTATTATAAATGCAACACCATTTCTTCTTTGTCTTTCATTTCCAGCATAGTAGACCATGTGATCATCTGATGCAAAGTGCCCGATGCCAGTCCATTTCAGCTCGCTGACACCCAACAGCTCAAGTTGTACACGTTCCATTTCATTCTTGACCACCTCCAACTTTCCTTGGTTCATGCTTCGTACGTTCCATGTTCCAATGTGTAAGACATCTTTACAGCTTCTGACTCTCATTTCATGTGCAGCTACATCAGCAGTCAGACTTCCCGAGGGCTTTGATCCAGCCACATCATAAATGCTGGCTTTACTCTGAAAAGTCTTCAGCTCTTCCCCAGTAGCTAGTTGAGTGCCTTCCGACCTGGGAGTCTCATATTCCAGCACCATAGCACAATTTGTTTTGTTGTAACTATCCATTGGGTTTTCATGGCAAGATACAGAAGTAGATTGCCGGGCCTTTCTTCCGCGCAGTTTAAGTTTGGTGTTGTTGCCGTTGTCACAGAAATGTGATCCTCCGCCGTCAACACTATCCCATTCTGTATCTGAAAAATGTCTTATCCCCCCATTTTAGTGCATTGGCTATTTCCTCCTCCTTTTGAATCTTGGCCTTCTTGACTACTTTGCTAGCTTCTCTAAGTTTTTCCAAATACAGATGCCTGTCTTCCTCTCTCTGTGATCTCTTGTATTTCATGAAGGCCTCCCTGTTTTTCTTCACTTTTTCAGCTACTTCCTTAGAAAACCATAGCGGTCTCCTTTTCCTTTTGCCTTTATTTACCATTTTAACAAAAAGGTTGGTTGCCCTTAAAATATCCCCTTTCAGTTTTGCCCACTGTTTTTCTACATCCCCCAGCTGTTCCCATCCCACTAGACTCCCTGAGGTATTGGCCCATCTTCGCAAAGTTAGTCTTCCTAAAGTCTAAGATCCTCACCTTGGAATGGATTCTAACAGCCCTAGTCCTAATACTGAACCACACCATCTGGTGATCACTGGATGCAAAATGATCTCCCACTACAACATCAGAAACACTTTCACCATTGGTAAGCACCAAGTCCAGTATGGTCCCTTCACGTGTGGGGTCTGTTACCAATTGCCTGAATAGTTCTCCCTGTAGAGAATCCAGGATCTCCTTACTTCTAGATGATACTGCAGCAGGAATGTGCCAATCAACATCTGGCATATTGAAATCTCCTATCAGTAGCACTTCCCCTTTCCCAGCAATGCTGCGTATGTCTTCAATTAACTCTCTGTCCACCTCTTCCTCTTGTGAGGGCGGTCTGTATATCACACCAATGCAAATAGATTTCTCTTTCCCTCTTTCTAGTTTAACCCACAATGCCTCCTCTCTCCCTTTTAAGCTCTGTAATTCCAAAGCTTTAATAGTAGTTTTTACATATAGTGCCACTCCTCCTCCCCTTCTTCCTACCCTGTCCTTTCTGAATAAAGTATAGCCAGGTATAGTTACATCCCAGTCATGGTTTTCTGTGAACCATGTTTCTGTAACTGCCACTAAATCCAAGTCAGACACTCCCACTAAAGCTTCAATATCAGGGATCTTATTTCCCATGCTACGGGCATTTATACATACTGCTTTCCATATGTTACCCCTGTTACATAAAATACCTTTATGGAAATGGGTATCACCTACCTGGGGGCTTTCACTTACCTGGGGGCTTTCTTCACCTATCCCCCAACGAATCTAGTTTAAAGCCCTCCTCAGTAGATTAGCCAGTCTACTACCGAAGATGCGTTGACCTTTCTTGGACAGATGGAAGCCATCTCTGCTCTACAACCCTTGGAACAGCATCCCATGGTCTAGGAAACCAAAACGCTCTCGATGACACCATCCACGCAGCCATGCATTCATCTCCAGGATGCGAGCCTCTCTGCCTTGGCCTTTACCCTCAACAGGGAGGATTGAAGAAAACACCACCTGTGCACCTAACTGCTTCGCCCTGAAGTCACTTTTGATACGTTCCGAGGTATACCTGGCAGTATCATTTGTTCCAACATGGATTAGCAACATTGGGTAATAGTCAGTGGGCTTGATGAGTCTCGGCAAACTCTCCATAACATCTTGGATTTTGGCACCAGGCAGACAGCATACCTCTCTGGACATCAAGTCTGGTCGGCAGATGGACGCCTCAGTACCCCTCAGAAGAGAGTCTCCAACCACCACTACCCTTCGTTTCCTTCTGGTCACCGATTCTGCAACTTTGGGGTACTTGAACTCTGGTTCTTCCCTTTCCAGGGATGCTTTCACCTCCTCCACTTCCAGGGCTGCATAATGGTTCTTCAATTCAAGGGCTGGAGAAGTTGGATTGGTGATTTTGCAGGCCCTGGTGACTTGTGTCCAACCATCGACATTCTGTTGGCACCCATCTTCTCCTGTGCTGGAGAGCTTGGTTGCTGCAAGAAGCATCTCATCAATGTACTTCTCATTGTCTTGAATGCTCCTCAGCCTCGCCACCTCCTCTCTGAGTTCCTCCACTTGTTTCCTCAGAGCTTCAGCATGCAGGCACCCTGCACATGGAACTGGTCCTTCAACTGGCATTAGGACTTCTGTCTGGACCGAGGCAGAAGCTGTAACGGGGCAACAGCTTTAGCAATACGATTTTTCCCAGCCATTGTTCTGTTCGTGGAGCTTAGGTATCTGTTAAAGCAAAAGAGAGATCTACCAAGTACCAGCCGGTTTTGCAGCTGTCCTTTCAGAGAAAAAGCAGTTAAATCTCTTTAATTATATTCAAAATGTGCTGGTCCAATTCTCCGTGATTTGTTAAAGGGGGAGGTGCCCTATAAAGCAAGACTGCTCACTAGGGGTGGGTGGGAGTCGGGGTGGGTAGGGAGGGAACTAACACCTGATTAGGTGTTGGCAGTTTCTAAACCTGAGGAGGTTACTAGAGTTCAGCAAAAGGTCCCCTAAAGCACCAAAAAGAAAGTAACCTTGCTTTAAAAATTATACAAAAAACCCTTTTAAGAGCTCCCAGTCAGAGAGCTAGCAATGTAATATAATAAGAACAAACAAACAAACCCTCAAATCCTTACTGTTTGTTGATCTGTAGAGCCCTGAATGGGAGGTTGCTCGACAGCACCTGGATCTACCTCAGACTCACTATTATCAATACATGCAACTGCAACACTATAGGCAAACACTAAAAATAGGAGGGGGGAGTGGAAATGCACGATAATGATGCTGGCTTCCGCAGTCTGCAGCCCATTTGGAACTGTATGGGAAACAGGTACTGCATGCTATGCGAGGCGCTTCCTGTACGTCACCTGCAGAAACTAGCAACCTCCTGAGTGGAGGAACTGGGGGAAGAAATTACGGAGGAGCAAATAGAGAAGCGTTTTGAGCAGATCCAACACAATACCCAGCAACACAATATAGGGAAATGCAATTTCAAATCCTACACAGGGGATACCTCACAAGGGAGAGAGGTCATAGCTGGGTATCTGGGACACCAACAGATGTACAAAGTGCCAAGCAGAAAGAGCAACATTTTGACATACTTTTTTTAGAATGCCTGGGGTTATTGGAGATATGGAGCAGGGCACTACAAGGGATGGAAAAACTACTTAGGCAACCAATAGAATGGACCTACAGCCTGTTGCTCTTGGGAGAAGAAGATCCTCTGTGGGCTAAGAAATTGAGGAAAGCAGAGCTCTGCTGGATCTTGCAGGGCTTAGGGTGCATAAAAAACTCATCCTACAAAGTTGGGTCAGTGAAGAAGCACTCACATTCCCACAGTGGATCAATACTATGCATCTGCTGTCACTGATGGAATTGCATTTAACTGCGACAAGTCACAAACTATGAGGTGTCCAATACAAGTGGCTATGGACAACCTTTCTAGCTGAGTTTCCTATGGCAGCAGGGGAAGGGTGAGGATGGGAGGAGAGGCAAGGAGGGAGGGGAGGGGAGGATAGGGTGGGAGGGGGGAGGGTAGTTGGATGGAGTAAGTTAGAAGTAATGGGCAGTGTCCTTATTTATTTATTTAATGTTCTTATATACCGCACTCTTTCTCATCAGCGCGGTTTACAGTAAACATAAAGTGCTCACAGACAGCAACAGGCTGTCGTGAGTTTACCTGTAACAGGAGATCTAACAGGATTCAACTTAGGAAAACCTTGTACATCTTAATTATTCAACTATATACAATGGTAACTTTCTTGTTATACAAGAAGAGATCCTTGCAGTTGAACATAGCAGTCTACAAGAGGGAAGGTCTAAAAAAATCTGCTGTGTCTATGATATGGTTCAAGAATGCAGACTACCTTGATATGGATTCTGTATATGTATTGGAATGAAGGGTAACAATCGGGGGCGGGAGGGGAAGAACTGTCACGCTGTTGATTGTTGTTAGTTATGTTAAAACTCAATAAAACATATATACAAAAAAAGACCTTATGAGCCACCAATCCAAATGTAGTTGGTCATTTTCAGACAGAACCTGTCAAGGTTGTTTTGAACCACAGCAACCTATGCAAGGAGTTCCACAGTATCCTTTGAACTCTGAAGTATCAGATCAGTAAACAAAGAACTTCCAACCAAGATTTCATCTCCCCTAAAATACATTGTATTTCCACTGAAATTATGAAAAATGTTCCCTTACCTGATATTACTAGTGCCCAATTTGTTGTACTTATTAACTTTCCCAGACCCTTAGTTACAGTGTGTATGGACTCTTGATACGCCTGGGGGAGATGTGGCTACGCTATTAGAGGCCATATTTCTTCCTATTGAGATTGTTGTTATAAATTATTGTGACAGAATAACTTTCATGTTATAAGGACTTTAGCTATATTAAATGCTTAATGCTAATGAAGACGTCTGATTTCTGCATTCAAAAAGTAGTAAAGTGTGCTTGATGTTATATGTGCTTAAAGGCCATGCTAGCTTTGGCCTGTATGTATGTAGTTGGTGGAATGATGCAAGTGATGTTATGTGTCAGTCTAATGAATAGGTAGAGAAAAAAAAAAGAATACTTTACTCTTCAACCCCAATATTTGATTCTGTCGCCCCATTCCCTCCAATTCAAAAAGCTATTCAAGCCCAGACATTCTGGACAATTGGAAATAGATACTTTGAGACAGTTTGGATGCACTTTGCATTCTGATAGGCTCTGGAAAAACCCACACTGTCCATGTGGTGCTTCCAGATGTTCTTTTACCTCAGGTTGCCTCTATGTATGATGGCTAGACAAACACAGACAAAGAGAAGATTATTCAAAAATTCTCACAATCCTAAATTCACTAAATTGCAGAAGAAGTATGTGCAACTTGCCTGATGTGTAAATAGCCCAATAGTGCTAAACATGTGAGGACCAGTCAAGGGCACAAGCCACAAGCATTAGGACCCTTTCTGAACTGCAACCAATTACTCAAATGTCAAGGATTTGAATACTGCAACAGGGAGTGGGCCTGAAGCTCCTCCCACTCCCTGCACCAAATAGCAATCAGGCCCACCACCAGCCGGCAGCACACATTTAATCCAGTGCCAGGAGGTGCGCCCGCACTTGAGGGCCTCACCAAAGGGCCCTTATGTGTGGCCCTTGAGCGGGGCACTGAGCCAAACCACACAGCAGTGCCATCACTAAAGCAGCAACTACCAACTAGCCCAAGCCAAAACCACCTGCAATCCAAATTGATGAAAAACCACCACTGATCCTGGGAATTTGCGGTATATAAAAGTTTTGCAAATAAATAAATAAAAAAGCCAGAGCTTCTACACCATCCCTGCACTGCAAGACAAGGTAGCCTCCTGCACCAAGGAGCTCCTCTCCCTTCGGTCCTGTGACAATGCAGAGGCTCAGAAAGAGAAGAAAAAGGGTTTAAAACACCTTCTGTCACCTCATATGTTTACGGATACAGGACAGGAAGGGGTTAAGATTCCAGCACATGAACCTTCTCTGCAAAGAAGAGCAGGGAAAGAACCACACCCTAGCTCTAGGCTAACCCAGAGACCTAGCCAATCAGGGAGGTGGGCGGAGTCAGACCGGATTGGGCCCCCCTGCACTCATAACCAGGAAGCAGCAGTTAGTAGAAGAAGAGAAAGGGGAACGAAGGACAGAACCGGAAAAAGGAGGAGGAAAGGAGTTACAAGGACCAGAGGTGGAGTTGAAAGGAGAGTTCCTGTGGGGGGTCCAGGAAGAGACCCAGGCAGAGCTCAGCTCCAAGGGAGAGTGGACCCTGGAAGGGACCCCGAGCCAGACTCAGGATCCTTGGACATAGACTTGGAGTCAGTGGAGTTCCCCAGAGTTAAAAGCCGCCAGAACCAGGTCAGAGCAAAACCTTTTGAACCTTGTAAAGTAGATAGCTCTGAAGTAAGCCAGTCTCGAGAGAGTGGTAATAGAGTGCTTTCTAGGAGGAACAGGCCTGAACCAAGTTTTGAAAGGAAACCTGGAATTACCAGAGAGAAGTTGGGCTGTAGGAGAGTCCCTATTGAGAAACTGCAAGCATTTCCCTTATACAGACAGCGTGACCAGAGCACTAGCTCAGAAGGTAGCACACCTGCCTATCAGCAAAAGACTAATTGGCAGCTACCGGGCAGAGAACTAGGAACAGATCCTGAGGACCAGGCTGTGCTGAGGGATCTCATAAGGCAGTACCAGAAGACATATCCCTCCCAACCAGAGGCAACTACTAGGCAAGGCAAGGAGGAAATAAACCCCTTTTATGAGGTGTTAAGAGGTGCTGATAAACCCAAAGCCTTGCAAGTGCCCAGAAGACAGAGAGAGAGTAAATGGAAACAGCTTTGGGCTATAATTAAGGAATTAAAGTCTGAAGGCTTATATGTTCCCCAGGATAAAGGGATTTCAGAGAGGCTGGAAGAACCAATGGAGTTAGGGGCTCCCTTATCCAGTAACAGTGATTCTGAGATGGAATGTGGAATGTGTATGAAAGAGTAAGGATCTATAATTTATTCAGGTTCTATGACTGAGAGCTGTGAAGCCCAAATCGAGATTCTTAGACTTTGCACAAGAAACAGCAGCGTTCTGCTGGGTGCAATGACTCAAAGCTTCATATCTTGCTTTAACAGCTTTAAATAAAATGGCAATCTCCACACTCTCTTGGCCTCTTGCTAACAGGCTTCTTGTGCAGGAACACTTCCTTACGTTGCTTTTCACACACAGCTGCAAGGTATGAAGCTTTGAGTCATTGCACCCAGCAGAACGCTGCTGTTTCTAGGAACCCAATCATAGCTCACAGCGCTACTCACATAGGTACTATCCTGTTTATATCACAGCACAATGCTGGGGGGTCTCACATTCATACTACTGTATTGCCTGGTCCAATTTATCCTGTGATCCGAATCATATACTCAGCAGTTGGGCCTAATCCTCTCCTTCCAAGGCCATTGCCGCAGGGGACATAGGGAAACACCTACATCACAAGGGCACCACTCTCGGTATGTCATTGCTGGCTCATACACATAGTCTGCCAACTCCCAACAAAATTCTATAGATATAATTCTCATCAGCTGGAAAACCTGAACTGCATGCTCATAAATGCTCGCTCCATCTGGAATAAATGGCCTGCCCTCCTTGATATCTCGAACACTGGAATCTAGACCTGCTCTTCGTCACTGAGTCATGGCTCACCGACACAGACACCATACTCACTAACCAACTAAAGCTCCTGGTTATAACCTCTTTAACTGCCCTAGAACAAATCGTAGAGGAGGTGGAATCATCATAATAACCAGAAGCAATTTCCATTTCCAGTGCTGGACTACCCAGAGCACAACCAACCTCTGATTACATCATGATCTCAGTGGGTCCGTTCTACTGTTCACCATCAGCATGCACTAATGACCTGTCCACAATCCTTGACCTAGCATGCAACCAGAATACCCAACGAAAACCACTCTGGCTGCTAGGCAATTTCAACCCCCCAGCACTCCCAACCAAGCACTCTAAAGCTTTTCCTGACACAATGACCACACTGAGCTACAATCAACTAATACACCCACCCACCCACACAAGAGGAAACACTCTGGACCTCATCTTTGCTCCTTCACAGTTTGACTCCCTAGGCCCTGGTCAGACCACAATGCCATTATTTTCCACATCCCTATGGGCTTAAAAGATCAGTTGCCTTCTGCAACTGCCCCACCAGCCTTTCACCGCTTCAGGTATTTTAACAAAGAAGCCTTCCTCCAAGATACTCTTCAGGATCTCAGTACTAATGCTACTGAACTGGATGAGCGGATAGATATTTGGAACACCACCTTAAGTAAAGCCTCTGTCCTACCTCACTCTATGAAGACCACCAGGAAGAACGACACAGCCATATGGTTCACCGCTGAGATGCATGAATCCCTAATATGTCTCAGGAAGCTTGAGTGACACTGGCGACACTCCAGACTCTCCCATGACTGTGTTGAATACATGAAGAGCTTACTTGAACACCACAGAGCAATTGACCAGAAAAGAAAGTAATACCATACCAATATCCTGATGTGCTCTCTTAATAAGCCCCGGGAACTATTTGGTCTTATTAAGTCCCTCACAAAGGACACATCTAAGAACCATCCGGCAGATACCCCCAGCCTAGAGGCCTTTGCCGCACACTTCCACAGCAAAACAAATATGACGAGGCCTCACTCAGTAAATCCTGTTTCAGACGATCCTCACATGGACAACCCCCCAACAGGAGACACTGTTCTCCCCAAGCTAGAGGCTTTTTACCCATACTCCACTGAGCAGATTGAGATCATCATATACGGGATGAATACCACCACTGCTCCAAATGATCCATGCCCTGCATACTGGATCAAGTTAGTGCAATCTGACCTAAGCACTGCCATTGCCAGAATCACACACCTTTCCCTGACCATGGATGTGCTACCACTGTCCCTGAAAACCGCCTCTATCAGACCATTGCTAAAAAACAATAAACGAGATCCTTCGGACAGCAGCTCCTACAGACCCATATCCAGCCTCCCCTTCCTGGCTAAGATAACAGAAAAGACTGTCCAGCAACAAATCCAGGATCATGTCAACTTCCATGCTTCCCTTGACTTACAGCAGCATGGGTTCCGTCAGCAGCACGGGGTTTAAACCCTTCTGGCTACTCTTCTTGACAGACTCCTCACAGGAATAGATAAAAAGAAGCAGGAATTCATCCTAATATTCCTGGACATTGCCTCGGCCTTTGATAGATCAGTCATAATCTTCTACTTGTCCGATTACAGCAAAAAGGAATACAGAACACAGCCCTTGACTGGTGTAGATCTTACTTGACTGGTCACCAGCAACAGGTACACATAGGAGCGCAGACATCAGACACATTCCAGAAAACGCAGGGAGTCCCATAGGGCTCATCTCTTTCAGCCCTGCTCTTCAACATCTATATCCAGCCGATCTGCGCAATGATTCAGTCATTCAATATTCTATACCATATCTATGTCAATGACATCTTACTATACACCCCATTTTCCACAGACCTAACTTCTCCAACATTACAGAATGTTTCACCGCTGTCTCAGATTGGCTCTCCACACACAATCTTAAAGTCAACTGCAAGAAGACGTAAGTCTTATTTATAACCAGAGACCAAATATTTACCCCCCCCCCAACTTCCCTGCGGGTGAATGACGTAGAGCTGATGACGAAGCATGAGGTGTGCTACCTGGGAGTCATTTTGGACCAATGACTGAGTATGGAAGCGCACATACAAAATGTCATCAAGGCGGTTTACCATAAGATAAGGACCCTCCGTCATCTACGCCCGCTCCTGGATCCCTCAGACGTTCGCACAGTATTCCAGGTGCTTATCCTCCCGCACCTGGACTATGCCAATATTGTTTTCCAAGATCTACCAAAATACACACTCCAACCACCAATTGGCCATGAACACAGTTGCCTGAACACGGCATGGAAGATCCAGATTTGAACACATCACACCCATTTTAATGCAGTTACACTGGCTCCCAATTGCAAACCGTCTGATTTACAAAGCTCTATTGATGATGTTCAAGATCCTACATGACATGTCTGTGGACTCCCTTGCTGCAATTATACAATGTACCCCAAACAATAGAATGAGGAGATCAAGCATGGCAAACATGCTGACGACCCCTTCATCAATAAGGATGTGCACCCAAGTCACCAAGAATCACGCCTTTTCTTTATATGCACCAACTCTGTGGAACACCCTCCTTGCTTCAATCCGAGCCATCTCCAACCATTCAATCTTCAGAAAAGCCATAAAGACTCACTTGTTCCAGTTATTCTACGACCACATTCCATAGATAGGACATGTCCAATACCTTTCAACCTAGCTCAACCTCCCCTATGTAACCGTTAAGATTTACTTACCAACTTGTAATTTAGTTTCCCTTATTCTACCAAAGTTCCTCCTGACCTACCCAAGTTGATGTTTCTGTTCAATGTTAGTCACTTGTTCCAGTTTAATAACTGTTCTATGTAATACCTGTTTAATGTAAAACAGTTTGATTATTCATGTTCTATGTAAACTGCGCTGATTTTGAAATAGTGCGGTATATAAAAGCAAATAAATATATGCTGTTAGGTGATTGTTTGTTTTCTGTATGGGTAGAAACTTATCCTTATAGAAGGCAGGTACTACTGTTTCAAAGAAATTGATCCAGCTTTTCCTACCATCATGGAGAGTCGTTATTTGGCTGTCCAGAGATAAAAGAATGAGAAGCTTACCAAACTGCAGGACTGGGTTGACACCACATAAGATAGTTACTGATAGACCACTGAAAGCCTTTCCAGCAATATTTGTTCCATAAGATTTGAATTTAGTAAAACTAAATGAAATTAAATTTGTCTTATTGCAAAACTCTAATCCAAAGTGTTTAGTTTTTTCACTTAAAGGTGGTTGCTGCTTTTCCAGATGAAGCCTGGAGCCGGGTCACCAGTTGCATTTCCAGAGATTTCAGCAGAAAGAAATTGCCCAGAATCTTCATGGAAAGTACCATACCAAGCGCTCCTAACTACACACTGCAGTGAAGTGTGAAGGACTCCCTACCTGGATCCATGTGTCATACCACCAAAGGGCCAAGATATCAGTTAATGAGCATTGACAGTCCAAGTTTTGGGAGAAACCAAGCTTAAACGTCAGAGAAAGGTGAAGCATGCTACAAAGTCCTGAAAAACTGCTGAGAAGAAAGACCAAATTATCTGAAGATGGAAGAAAAACTATTAGACTGGTTTTGTGTAAGAGACCCAAGTAGAGAATGATGTCTGTTGGGGACTTTTGTGACTTTTTTTTTTAACTTGGTGTTATTCTTTTTATTAATGTTTCCTTGCCAAGTAGCTGCAGTTCCAGAGCATAGCTCTGCTATTAGACTTATTCAAGAGGTTGTTAATATAACTAATACGTCAAATTGTTGGATGTTGATGCATAAGCCGTTAGCAGCTAGCATAGGTTTCCCTTTCTTAGCTTTCCACTAAATGCCACCCCCAGCAAGCACAACAAAGGAGTCTCTTCTTGGGTTAAGAACTCAAGGGTTCCCTGCAGTATGACTACTTTTGATAATTTTAACAACTGCACCTGGTGAAAAGGAGGTGTTTGGCTATAATAAATACTAATTGTTGTGTTAAGATAGATAGATGAGCATTCACAAGTGCTGTTACATTCTGCTGAATATTTGAAGAACCTTACTTATATTCCTTCTTCTACAGGACAAGGGGATCATGAAGGCAAACTGGGACTGGGCCTGGTTGGCCTCATGGTTGCCTGATTTTGGGTCCTGGGGTAGAAAACTATTGCAAATTATTATTGTTGTGATTGTTTAAATTGTTGTATACAATGTATTCAATGCATTTCCCAGAAATTCAGTTACTGTAACCTCATCCAAACTATGAACATCGCTGAGAGTAGGCATGATAAAGTCTCGGGTTATGATGACCCAGAAAGTGAAGTGCGGAGCATGATGGAGATAATGATATAAGAACATAAGAACATAAGATATGCCATACTGGGTCAGACCAAGGTCCATCAAGCCCAGTATTCTGTTTCCAACAGTGGCCAATCTAGGTCATATGTACCTAGCAGTTTCCCCAAGGGACACAGGTTCCACAATGCTTGTATTGGTTCAAGCATTGATATCCTGGGTCCCTTGGGTCCCTTGAGTAGTCAATAAGAACCCTAATGGGATTTATGACAAGAGAGGAGAATTGTAGAAAGGAAGGGTTAACTAAAGACTGAGAAAAACCTTAGAAATAACTCTTTTGGTTTCCTAGACCATGGAATGATGTTCCAAGGGCTGCAGAGCAGAGATGGCATCCATCTGTCCAAGAAGCATCAAAGTGTCTTCAGCAGCAGACTGGCTAACCTACTGCAGAGGGTTTTAAACTAGATTCATTGGGGATGGATAGAAAGTAAGCCTCCCAGGTAAGTGAAAAATTAAATACATCTGTAGAATGGGGTAAAAGGGGCAACATCTGGAAAGCGGTGTGTATAAATGCACATAGCATGGGAAATAAGATTGCAGATGTTGAGGCTTTAATGGAAGAAGCTGACTTGGATTTAGTGGTGGTTACAAAGACATGGTTGACAGACAACCATGACTGAGATGTAATTACAACAGGCTATACTTTAATCTCAGGAACAAGCAGGAATGTAGTCTTCACATATGGGTGACATCAGCATTGACGGAGCCCCGCACAGGAATACTCCACAGCATCCAGAAGGAATGCTTTTGGGAGCATCCCTTCATGAATATGTGCCTTGCTTCCTGCCTTCCCAACAGTTCTCATCTTCTTTTCTGCAGAGCCATCAGGACCTTGTCCTAACCCGGCTGTGAAAGAATACTTCTAAAACTTTTTTTCGGTGCCTTTAGGTACTCTGTGCTTACCTTCCCGCTTCAGTAAGAGTACTGCATTGTTCTGGTACTTTTCTTTTCTTCATTTACTCATTTTATTTTTATTTTTTATTTGGGCCACCATTGCCCAATTTGATTTTGCCTCCATCATTTTTTTGATGATGGAGAAGTCATATAGTGGTTTCAAAAAATGTATTAAATGCCACAGTACCATTTCAGCAACTGACCACCATTATTGGTGTTTGAAATGTTTGGGCCCTGACCATGATGTCTTCTCTTGTGCACAGTGTAAACTGACGCCACCATGCGGCCTTAAGAACCGAGAACAGCAAAAGGTAAAGCTGTTTCAGTCAGACTCAGGCGCTTCAGCACACTCTTTGGGGGCCTCTACTCCATCATAGTCGTTGCATGCTTCCCATGTTTCATCGAAGTCCAAACACAGCAGAAAGCATCAGTCAACTTCACCAGCAGGAAAGGTATCAAGGACCTCAGCAATAGAATCAAAGGGGTCCCAATCCTCAGCATCGGCATCGGACACTGATTCTCGCCATTGGCATTGTCACTTGGTATCAGGAGACCCAGAGGTAGGCTGACCAGTCAAACAGCCGCAGTGGGAGGATCCTTCCTTCAAAGCCTCGTAGGGGCTCCAGGATGCTCCCAGGACCTCGATGGAGCTCCTGATACTTTGCTCTAGAACTGTGGCACAGGGCTCCATGCCCGATTCCATCCAGTCACCTCCAGTCTCCCTCGATGAGCGCGTCCAGGCTATCAAGAGGCAGGGCCGGCCCGTCCATTGAGCAAGAATGTTTTTTGCACAGGGCCCCGCGTTTCAGGGGGCCCCGCGCAAAAAACATTCTTAAGCATCCCAAGTTAAAAAAAAAAAAAAACAAACCGGCTGCTTCTGCCGCGGCAGCTTCAAGAGCTCTGCCGCGGCAGCTTCAAGAGCTCTGCCGCGGGGCCCCCCCCTGCCCGGCAGAGCCTCCGTGCATCTTCAGCTCTTCACGTCCAAAACGCGGGCTTTTTTCAGAGCCGCGAGAGTTTCTTTTCTCGCGGCTCTCTTAATCCCGCGGGGCTGATGGGATTTCCCATCACCCTCGGCGGGATTAACAGAGCCGCGAGAAAAGAAACTCTCGCGGCTCTGAAAAAAGCCCGCGTTTTGGACGGGAAGAGCTGACGATGCACGGAGGCTCTGCCGGGCAGGGGGGGCCCCGCGGCAGAGCTCTTGAAGCTGCCGCGGCAGAGCTCTTGAAGCTGCCGCGGCAGAAGCAGCCGGTTTGGGTTTTTTTTTAATTTTAATTTGGAATGATAGGGGGGGGGGGGTGGTTAGGACTGGTAATGGGCTATGGGAGGGGGGGAGGCTAAACTGGAAGTAGGGTGATGGGAGGGGGAGGCTAAACTGGAAGTGGGCTGATGGGGGGGGGTGGTGAGGACTGGTAATGGGCCAGGGGTGGGGTGGTTAGGACTGGTAATGGGCCGGGGGGGGGGGTGGTTAGGACTGGTAATGGGCCATGGGGGGGGGGTTAGGACTGGTAATGGGCTCTGGGGGGGGCGAAGTGGGCTGATGGGGGGGGGTTAGAACTGGTAATTGGCTATGGGGTGGGGGCGAAGTGGGCTGATGGGGGGGGGGTTAGGACTGGTAATGGGCTATGGGTGGGCTGATGGGGGGGGGGTTAGGACTGGTAATGGGCTATGGGGGGGGCTAAGTGGGCTGATGGGGGGGTTAGGACTGGTAAAGGGCAATGGGGGGGCTAATTGGGCTGATGGGGGGGTTAGGACTGTTAATGGGCTATGGGGGGGCTAAGTGGGCTGATGGGGGGGTTTGGACTGGTAATGGGCTATGGGGAGGGGGATAAGGCTGGAAGTGTGGGGGTAGGACTGGAAATTGGCTGATGGGGTGGTGAGGACTGGTAATTGACTATGGGGAGGGGTCAAAGGCTGGAAGTGGGGGGTAGGACTGGGAATGGGCTGATGGGGGGGTTAGGACTGGTAATGGGCTATGGGGGGGCTAAGACTGGAAGTGGGCTGATGGGGGGGGGGGTGTTAGGACTGGTAATGGGCCGGCGGGGGGGTTAGGAATGGTAATGGGCCATGGGGGGGGTTTTAGGACTGTTAATGGGCCATGGGGGGGTGTTAGGACTGGTAATGGGCCATGGGGGGGGAGGCTAGGACTGGTAATGGGCTGATGGGGGGGGAGGGTTAGGACTGGTAATGGGCCATGGGGGGGGGGGAGGCTAAGACTGGAAGTGGGCTGATGGGGGGGGGGTACGACTGGTAATTGGCTATGGGGGGGTCAAAGACTGGAAATAGGCTGATGGGGCGGCTAGGACTGGAAATAGGGTGATGGGGGGGTTAGGACTGGTAATGGGCTATGGGGGGCTAAGACTGGAAATGGGCTGATGGGGGGGTAGGACTGGTAATTGGCTATGGGAGGGGGGCTAAGACTGGAAATAGGCTGATGGGGGGCTAGGACTGGAAATAGGGTGATGGGGGGTTAGGACGTAATGGGCTGATGGGGGGTTAGGACTAGTAATGGGCTATGAGGAGGCTAGGACTGGAAATGGGCTGAGTGGAAGGAGGGCTTGAACTGCAAATAGCTGATGGGGACGGGGGCTTGGAATGGAAATGGGTTGTGAGGGGGAGGGAGCTAGGACTGGAAATGGGTGAGGGGGGGGCTAGGACAGGAAATGGGCTGATGGGCTAGAATAGGACTGGAAATTGGCTGTTGGGGGGTGCTAAGATTGGAAATGGGCTGTGGTGGGGGTTTGGATTGAAATGGACTCATGAAGGGGCTAGAACTGGAAGTAGGCTCATGGGGGGCTTGGATTGGAAATGGGCTGAGTGGAGGGGAGCTAGGATTTGACATGGGCTGATGGTGGGGCTAGGAAAGGACTAGAAATGGGCTCATGGGGGCTGGGATTGGAAATGAGCTGATGGAGGGACTTGGATGGGACTGCAAATAGATGGGGGAGCTAGGACTGGAAATGGGCTTATGGGGGGCTAGGACTGGAAATGGGCTGATGCGGGGACTAGAAGGGAGCGGATGCTGGGTGGGACTGGAACTAGAATGGAGCTGATGTTGGGGGAGGATTAGAATGGGATGGAGCTGGGAGAGTGAAATGGAGAGGGAAAAAATATTTTGTGTGGGAGGGAAGACAAATCTACAATTGTCCGGATATTGGGAGAGTAGGTGGGGATTGAGGATGGAGGGGTAAAATTTGAGTGGATGAAATAGGAATGAGGAAAGAGCAAAAAGGAGAAAGATTAGTATGTTAAAGCAGATGTAGAGAGAGAATGGAAAAAAACTAGAAGAGAGAAGAAAAGACAAATGGACAGCAGACGATGAAGAATTAGCGGAAGACACGAAGAAACCAGAAGAAAGTGGCTGGAGCAATTGCAGCTGAAAAAAATGCACAAAAGGTAGAAAAATATCTCTTTATTTTGAATTTATTAATTGGAATATGTCAGCTCTGGGAAATGTGCATCATTAACGTCTGCGCTTTGTTTAGTACAAGAGCAAATTAATGTATAGTTTTATTTCTACAGTGTTGTACATTCCAAGTTTGGCTTTTGGGATTCCCAGTTTAATTATTGTCTTCCTGTTTCTAAATTGTGATTCCTTGTTTGGTGATGGTCTATGTTCTGCATGTGTAACTGAGCTGAGGTATTCTGTTTATGTAATTCCTATTTGACATTGCCACTTGTTCTCTTTCCCCAGTAGGTCATGTATTGTTGTTCTCTGAAATGTATTGGTTTAATATTTGCAGCGTTTCCTTTTGATAGTTAGGGTATGGTGCTTTATGAGTCCTGGTAGTGCTGTTAGGATACGGCGGGTTTGCTATGGGTTCTAAATGGGCAGTGTTTGTAGTAGTTCCTAATGTGCCTGGCGGTTGGTATTGGATTATAGTAATGTAGAAGTCTTTTAGTCTTTCTTTATTCATACACTCATTAAGAGGCATGTTTACTAAAAGTTCGTGTATGGTAACATTATGCAAATATTTATGCAAATGAGGCCCCGCACCGAGTCTCCGCACATGGCCCCGCACCCCCCTTGGGCCGCCCCTGTCAAGAGGAGTCTGGTCACAGTCCTGGTGGCCATAGTGCCAGGGCCTTCAAGGCCCTTGGGTTCCACTGCTCCGGTACAGACTCTTGAGGTTGCTGCATCAAGAATTTCAGAAACATTGTGCAGGGGGCAGGCACCAACATGCACGGAGCCTCAGCCTACCCCAGTGTACTCGGCGGCATCGGGGTCAGATCCCTCACAACATCAGCACCAGGCTTCAACATCGGCATCAGAGCATCGCTGAAACTATGATGCTGACAGTCACTACTTTGACTTTCTACCAAGTTCCGGTATCAATTCTTCAGTCCCCGATGCTGAGTCTCTCAATTCTGAGCCATTCCGGGATGTTCCCTCGGATCTATCGAGAGGTGTCGATTTCCACCTGAGGACATGTCCTTCCAGGATTTTATCAAGAAAAAGGCCATAGCTCTTTCAATATTGGTGGCCACTGAATCAGAACAGAGGTCTGAGGAACTTGATATTTATTTATTTAACCAGTTTTGTATACCACCTTATCCTTCAATCAAAGTGGTTGACAAGACAACAAAGGCTAACATATTGAGGGTATGGGAAAACAAAAACGACATATTACAATATAAATACAAAACAAAACAGTATGTTATAATACTATATCATAGAAAAATTAAATATTGTCCTACCCCCGCCTAGGGCCAGTGGCTCAAGGGCAAGGGCGACCTCTATTTTGTCTTCAAGTAATGTCCTTGGCTATTGTGCCAGCAAGGGATGCTGGGACTTGTAGTCTTGATTACTATCTAACAAAAGTGTTGTGACTCGAGGTTTCAGGTAACAGATAAATTTATTTGGGTTTTTCCCTTTCACATAGAATTCACAGCGCAAAGCATGGCATGGATTATTTTCTCCCAAAATAATAGGAAAACAGGAGCAATTAAAGTTGAGAAATAAAGCATAGGTAAACTGTTTCATTCACAGCAAACGCTTAGGCAGGTTAATTGTTTCAGCACAATGTCCTTCTTTCAGAAAGTCAGAAAACAGCTTTGCATTCCTCTCATGCAAAGGCTGTTTAACGTAAGTCCAGGTGATTGGTCTCACAAAAAGAGCAATCCATTTCACAAACATCATTCATATCAGGAGTTTCTTCTACATAATTATCATCTCCTCACCATCTCCATTATCATTCTGCTCTAGGGAACTTTTAAAACCAGAATTAGACTGAAGGTTACTAAGAACTTCCTGCAGTTGTTCTATAAACTGTTCCCTCTGGTTTGCAGTCACTTTGTCTAAAGCAGGAAACTGATTCCTTCGTAAGCTTTTAACTACAGACTTTAAATCTGTCTCATAACACTTATTTGGAATGTTTCTAGTTCTGACTGGAGTTGTTTTCACTGCAGTGCTATCTTGGCTCTGGTTAGCACTGGTCTTTAACTTCTGTATAATATCTTCAGCATATCTCTTGCTAGGGATTATAGCAGACGTACCTTTCTCACGTGCAATGCCCTCTCTGCAATCAGAGCTCTCTCCCCTTGTGAAGGTAAACTTTTCTACCTTTTCCTTGGGTTGCTTTAGCAGAGGTTTTGGGTTTGCTTCCAGTGTTCCTGGAGTATAGGAAACAAACCTTCCAGAATCCTTCTTAGCTTGTTCTGTCTTCCATAGCTTTCCTTGTTCAGCTGGCTTCCCTCGTGGCTTCAGCTTTCCTCGTTGCTCTTGCTGTTTCACTTGCTGCCTTCCCTGCTGCTTCTTCCCTCTCTGCTGCTCCCCCGCACTGAACTCTGAGGCAGGTTTAAAACGGCTTTCCTCAGCAGCCACACCCTTCTGGCTGCTCATGTGAAACTCGTTAGGGCTCCACTCAGCTCCTACATCACTACTATGACCGGGCTCAGTTCTAGCTAGAAGCTTGAGGTTTCCATGGGAACCTTGTTTGCCTTTACTCTTAAAGGTATATTGCTCATTTCCTTCCCATTGCATTCGCTCTACAGAGCTGTCATTATCACATATTCCCCCCCTTAAGATATTACAGGCTAGGTTGATGACATCATCGCAGCATGTAATCCTAGCTAAGCTGTTGATGTCCCTCCTGTTCTCCGGGTACCTATGGGAATGTGTAACAAGCTGGGAGAGTGCCACCCTTTCATGCCATGGGCTTAGCAGATTAACGTGGTAAATCTGCCTGCGGCCTCTCCTATTTTCTACTGCATAAGTCATGGGACCTACCTGTTCCACTACTCGGAAGGGCCCTTTCCACTGACTTTCAAACTTGGGTACAGCTTCGGACACCCTGACAATAACCTTTTTGCCTATAGCCAACTGGCGAGGCTTGGTATTGTGATCGTAGTAATTCTTTTGCTTCTGTTGACTAGCCTTTAGGTTACTTTCTGCTAGTTGGGAGGTTCGTGCTAAACGACCTCTCATGTCCCTCAAAAACTGGGGCACAGCAATTTCCTCAGCTCCAGGTTCTACCCGTGGTATTTCCAACCCGGCACGTATCTCTGCTCTATCCTGAGAGCGAGTCTGGCATTCCCTGCGCTTTTCTCCCTTACTCTTTTTGTTCTTATTCGCTGGGATACTGATTAGGTCTTCATGAGATGGTAAACCAATCCGCTCTGACGTTGAAGATTCTCCTTCATCTTCCAAGGCTTTAGACTGATTTCTCGTGGAAACCATCCCCTCTCTCATCTGTACATGTTGTTGAATACCTTTTTGAAACTGTGGCCAGTCTCTGCCTAATATTAATTCTTGTGGCAGGCATGGAACTATGGCCACTGGAATCTCTCTTTCTATGCCTAATCCTCTTATTAGGACTTTGTAAATAGGGTATGAGGATGCCGCACCATGCACACATCTGATTTTTACAGTGCCACTGGGTAGACAAGGTATGGTTTTACTTTGGGCTTCTATCTTTTGCCAAAGCCTTTTTGATACCATACTTTGGTCGGATCCAGAATCTAGTAAGGCATTCGCATTCACTCCCTGGACTGTTACTGCTAAGAGGAAACCCTCTCTAACCTGTCCTGGGTTAGTGGTTACTAGCGCTGTTTTTACCCTATAGTTACGCTGTAAATGATCATCACTGCCACATTTAAAGCATGTTTTCCTTACATATTTTCTATTACATCCAGGTAAACATAGTGTATCAACAACATTCATTGCTTTCTCCTTCCTTTCTGAAAATGCATTGGTTGCCTTCCTAGAAGCTATGCTTTTCTCCTGTGCACTTCCTTCTGCTTCAAGGAATTGCTCAGTGAGCATGGTCGCTTCCTGGGAGCTTTTGCAACCTTGCAAAATCAGGAAAGTGCGGACATTTTCAGGGACAGCATTCATGTATTGTTCCAGTATTATATTGTCTAACACTGCTTCAAGGGTCTTACCGTCCGGTTCCAGCCATTTGTTTACCAGTCCCTTCAGACGATGGTATAACGCTCTGGGTGTTTCACCGGGCAATAATTTAGTATCCCTAAACAAATGGTGGTACACCGAGGGAGTTAGACCTATCTTATCTTTGATAGGTCTTTTAACCTCGTCATAATCATTAGCTAAAGCTGGTGGTACGGTCTGATAAGCGGTCAATGCCTCACCGATGAGAGACATCGCTAGCCTGATCGCCCATTGGTCTTTAGGCCAATTGATCAAGTGAGCTACTCGCTCAAATGTTTTGAGGAAATCATCCAGATTGTCTCTATCAGTTAACTGTCCAAAGTTCCATGCTTCCCTGGACCAGGGTCCTAAAGCATGAGCTTGGTTTAACCGTGATGAACGTGGTGAAGGAGAAACAGGATCTGGCTCCTTCTTTGTACTCTGGATCCAAGCTTCCATCATTTGAATGAGCGGCCTTTGCTGAGCTTCCATCCGGGCTGCAGCTCGCACTTGAGCTTCTATTGCTAGCTCACGTTGTCGCTCAAACTGTGATGCCATCCAGGTGAGTACTTCTTTCGTCTCCATAGCCATTCTGAAATGATAAAGCAGACAAACGCAACCACCCAAGTGCGGTACCACAGTATAGAAGGTATTATTAACTTTTCCCACCAGCTACACTGATACCCACAGCACAAGTATCCTCAGGTAACCCTGTTAGACACCAATTACCTGATACTAGTGGTGCGTCAGGCTTGTGAGCAACATTGGTCTCCACAGTAGCAGACACGCCTTCTCCGTCCAGAAGTAGCTCTGCTAGACGTCTTCCTGTAGCTTGATTGCAATATTTTTGTGCCTTTAAATCCTTTGCGCATGCGTGCTTGTGCCTTGATCCTGCCGCAACTACGCCAATCTGTCCTACCCCCGCCTAGGACCGGTGGCTCAAGGGCAAGGGCGACCTCTATTTTGTCTTCAAGTAAAGTCCTTGGCTATTGTGCCAGCAAGGGATGCTGGGACTTGTAGTCTTGATTACTATCTAACAAAAGTGTTGTGACTCGAGGTTTCAGGCAACAGATAAATTTATTTGGGTTTTTCCCTTTCACATAGAATTCACAGCGCAAAGCATGGCATGGATTATTTTCTCCTAAAATAATAGGAAAACAGGAGCAATTAAAGTTGAGAAATAAAGCATAGGTAAACTGTTTCATTCACAGCAAACGCTTAGGCAGGTTAATTGTTTCAGCACAATGTCCTTCTTTCAGAAAGTCAGAAAACAGCTTTGCATTCCTCTCATGCAAAGGCTGTTTAACGTAAGTCCAGGTGATTGGTCTCACAAAAAGAGCAATCCATTTCACAAACGTCATTCATATCAGGAGTTTCTTCTACATCAATTATCATCTCCTCACCATCTCCATTATCATTCTGCTCTAGGGAACTTTTAAAACCAGAATTAGACTGAAGGTTACTAAGAACTTCCTGCAGTTGTTCTATAAACTGTTCCCTCTGGTTTGCAGTCACTTTGTCTAAAGCAGGAAACTGATTCCTTCGTAAGCTTTTAACTACAGACTTTAAATCTGTCTCATAACACTTATTTGGAATGTTTCTAGTTCTGACTGGAGTTGTTTTCACTGCAGTGCTATCTTGGCTCTGGTTAGCACTGGTCTTTAACTTCTGTATAATATCTTCAGCATATCTCTTGCTAGGGATTATAGCAGACGTACCTTTCTCACGTGCAATGCCCTCTCTGCAATCAGAGCTCTCTCCCCTTGTGAAGGTAAACTTTTCTACCTTTTCCTTGGGTTGCTTTAGCAGAGGTTTTGGGTTTGCTTCCAGTGTTCCTGGAGTATAGGAAACAGACCTTCCAGAATCCTTCTTAGCTTGTTCTGTCTTCCATAGCTTTCCTTGTTCAGCTGGCTTCCCTCGTGGCTTCAGCTTTCCTCGTTGCTCTTGCTGTTTCACTTGCTGCCTTCCCTGCTGCTTCTTCCCTCTCTGCTGCTCCCCCGCACTGAACTCTGAGGCAGGTTTAAAACGGCTTTCCTCAGCAGCCACACCCTTCTGGCTGCTCATGTGAAACTCGTTAGGGCTCCACTCAGCTCCTACGTCACTACTATGACCGGGCTCAGTTCTAGCTAGAAGCTTGAGGTTTCCATGGGAACCTTGTTTGCCTTTACTCTTAAAGGTATATTGCTCATTTCCTTCCCATTGCATTTGCTCTACAGAGCTGTCATTATCACAATATACATAATGGTTAATTTAAGTAATTTCACTAAATGATTCTATAAATAAATAAGTCTTTAAAGATTTGTGAAAGTCCTTAAGGTCTTCCTGAGTTCTTAAGTCTTCAGGAATAGAATTCCATAACTCTGGTGCCATAAAGGAAAACGCTCTTTTGTTTTGATTTGTTGAAGTTCAAAGGAGTATTAAGTTTATTGATATTTTGAGATTGTTTTGGTCTTATGCTCTTGTCTTTTGAAATAATAGATTGTAGAATATCTGCTGAGGATTGGTGAAAATTTTTGAAAATAGTCATTAGGTTTTTATATTTTGCCCTTGCAATAACCGGAAGGAAATGTAACTGTTTGAGGACAGGAATTATGTGTTCAAATTTTGTAGAGCCAGTTATAATACGCACAGTGGTGTTCTGAACTAATTGGAGAGGATGGATAGAGTGTTTAGGAAGACCTTGATACAAGATGTTTCCAAAATTGAGTAGAGGTGTTATGACTGCCTGACATACTGTGCGAAAGTGATTTGTATTTAGTATTGGTTTTAGTCTTCTTATAATCTTTAAACAATGGCATGCTTTTGACGCAATTTTGTTTATATGAGATTTTAAATTTAAATATTTATCTAATGTTACGCCTAAATATCTTACTTCATCTTTAATTTTTATTTCTCTATTTAATAAATTGATTTCAATTGGTAGTTTAAAGGACTGGCATTTAGATATAAACATTGCTTCTGTTTTGTCAGAATTTATTTTTAAGTTGTTGTTATTAAGCCAATCATTCATATCAGCCAAACAGTTATTAATTTTTGTTGTATCAAAAGGTATTTTGGTCAATTATAGTATAAACCATACTGTCATCAGCATATAAATGATAATTAATTTCATGAAGATTAATAATTTGACATATGGGTTGAATATAAATATTAAAGAGAATAGATGATAAAGCTGAATCTTGAGGTATGCCTTGTCCAATTGAAAATTGAGAGGATTTTTTGTCACCATATTTTACTAACTGCGTATGATTAGTTAGATAAGAGGCAAACCATTTTAATGTATTGTTGCATAAGCCAATATCTTGTAGACGTAACATTATTGTGTGAGACACAGTATCAAAAGCTGCTGAGACATCGATGAAGATTAACAGAAATAACTTATTTTTTTCAAGGCCTGTTATAAGATTATCAAAGAGAGAAGTAAGTAGAGTTTCCAGATTGTGATTAGGTTTATATCCATGCTGATGTATATCCAAAGGGGCATACAAGTCAATGTGATCTTGCAGCTGATTTTGCACTACTTTTTCTATAATTTTTGAGATAAATGGTAAACTCGAAATAGGACAGAATGACTTAGGGTCAGTGATGTCCAGTGATTTCCGTTTATAGACTGGTCGAATTATAGCACTCTTTAGTATAGGTGGTAAGTAACCTTGTTTTAAAGAATTATTTATAAAATTTAAAATGTGAAAGCTAATATGATTTTTAGTACTTTTAATCCATTCTACTGGACATGGGTCAGCTGGTGAAGTTGTTGTATTAAGTGTGCTGATTATATTTTCAATCTGTTTTAAAGTTGGTAAAGAAAAGTCCTTCCAGACTTTTGTGGATTCAGTGTAAGGTTTAAACCAAAGTTGGTGGAATTGTGATGTAGATAAGTTGTTTGACGAAACAGCATTCTTGTTTATCAGGTAATTTGCTAATTTTTGGGGGTCTATTTGAGGATCACCATATAAAGTGGTCACTTTTGTAAGTTGTTGAACAATGTTTGTCACGCCACCACCACTCGCCTCTAGGTTAGAGGGGCGTGGATTATGGAAGGAACTTTCTGCTGTATGCTTTTTCAGCTTTTTTTTAAAACTATTTCCCTGCAATGCCCTCTGGGAAATGTATTCCTTATTCAGCTGTATGAGTGCACCATGCAGAAAGTTGTAGTTAGGCTCAAATAGGTAAGGCAAATGACAGAAATTTATTATTTTTATATACACAATGGTTCAATCATACCACACATAGGATTGTTGGCTCAGGACTCTTTGAAGCAAAAATTGTCCAAAACATATCCAACCACAAAATGCCGTTTTAAAGGTTCTCTCTATTGCAGGATACACAGTCTTTACCAGCCTGTATTCCCTTCTTAGCTTTGCTGGCTAAAGCACCAAACAAAAAACACATTTAAAGTCTGTGGTAAACTTCCCCTTTATAAACACAAGGGAAACACAGCCACCCTGCTTGTGGGATAAGGGTACCTTTTCTCTTGGAAGACCTTCTTTCAGGACTGGCTTGCTTTCTCTATGTTCTCCAGGTTTATAGCTTGGCACAAGGAACAGTCCATGGGAGAGTCCTCCTCAATCAGCTTCACCTCAGGCTCTCCCAGCTGCATAGGCTCTGACTCCCCGTCCTGCTCAGCATGCTCAGCTAACAGCCTCCCAGGGGATTTTGGAGTCTCTCCTGTTCCTGGCTCCAAACTGTCCTGCAGCCGTGCTACGTGCCAAATAGCACTCTCTCTAGCTGGAAGCTCCGTTCCTCTGCTCTGCTCAGCCTAGCTTCCTGCTTCTCCTCTCCTCCTTTTCACTAAATCATACTCTGCTCTTGGTTTATACTTCCAGGGCTCTGGCTCCAACCCCACCCTACTCAGATGACGGCAATCAGCCTGACTCTGGGCACCTGAGTGCTTGAAGCATTCACTGCCTAAAGGGTTCTGAGCCTTGTATCCTCTGCCTTTCATTCCACTAGGGGGAGCCTGAAATGTTTTCCACGTGGAAGTTTTCTGATCCCTGGAGGTGTTTATGGCTTTTCTACCCTGTCCTGGTAAAAGGGGGCCCTTTACTAGGGTGAATTCCCTGTCTCTTCGTCCTCCCTTGGACTCTGGATAGGCCTCCTTGCCACATGTTGAATAGTTCCCTTGGTTTGTTAGTTGCTTTCATTATTAGATTTGTATGGTATTGTTGTTTACGGTCATTAATTAACTTATTATATTCCATTGTTTTACATTAAATAGGAATTTTACATCTTGAGATTTAGTTAGTCTCCATTTACGCTCAAGTTTTCTTAGCAGGCGCTTTGCCTCTCTGATTTCATTAGAATACCATGGTGCGCTCTTCTTCCTACACATTTGTACTTTATTATTTTTGGGGGCTAGCACAGCATTTGAAATGATATTATTCCAATTTTCTATGGCTTTATCCAGTTCAGTGCAATTTTGTTGCAATTGTGGAACAATGTCCTTAAGAAAATCCTCTTTAAGGAAAGCTCTAAATTTTCTAGTTTTGTAATCATCTTTTAAGTTGTTAGGGGATATTTGTAGTTGTAGGGTAAATGAGATAATATAATGATCAGACCAAGGTAGTGGGTAGTTTTTGGGACTGTAATTTGGTTTTGTGAAAAGAGTTGCTCAGGGCAAAAAATTAGATCAGGAGTGGTTCCATGTTGGTGTGTAGGCTGGTTAATTATCTGTTGATAACCTAAAGATTGCACTGCTTTCAAGAAGGATCTGTTCTAATTAGAAGGTGATGATGATAGATTGTAATCACCTAATGCAATTAATGGTTTAATTTGAGAGCTATAAGTGCAAATTAATTCTAAAATTTTTGAGAGGTGATCCTTAGCAGCATTAGGTGGTCTATTTGTGAGGCAAACATTGAGGTGGTGATATCCTTCAATATCCCTCAGCACCTAAAGAAGCTGCTACACTTCCCATCCATAATATTCTTCAGAACTTGATGCCAGGATGTGGAAAGCACCACTAAGAGTTCCTCCTTCCACAGGTTTTCAGAAGCCACAATTGCCACACCATTCTATGGTGGTGGAGTCAGCCATGAGGAGGATTAAGAGCTCCAAAAACTACTCATTGGTTCCCCCAGGCAGGGAATCCAGAATACTCAACGCTTTTGCCTGGAAAGCTTTTCTGGCTGTTATGCTGTGTTCCAGAATTAACTCTTACATGCTCTTCATGGGCATGTTCTTAAGAGATGTATCAAAAGACTTGTCTGAATTCACATCTTTGTTACCAACTGACAAGCAGGCCCCACATCAGGCTCTGATTTCTCATGCTCAGAATACTTCAAAGTTTCTGACCAGAACAGCTTTTGATGCATTTGAGGCCACAAGCAGAGCAGTAGCAGCCTCCACTGGGGCAAGACAAACAGCTTGGTTGCAGGCCTCTGATCTTGAACAATGGGTTCAAGACAAGCTGGTAGATATCCCTTGTAATGGAAAGAACCTTTTTGGGAAAGGGTGGTGAGAGAAAGTGGAGAGATAGAGACCAATTATCTCACTATGAAGCAATTATCCAGGAAAACAGCTGATCCTACTAAGAAAAAGGTCTCTGGCAAGAAGCCCTTTTATTCCAAAAAGAGGAAGTTTTACCCTTCCTATCCCTCTTATTCTTCCTACCAGGCTCGGCCTCACCAGAAACAACAAGAAACTTGTCAGCCCAGAAAGCCAAAACCTGCGAAGCCTCAGCCAGCCCCACAAACACAATCTCCGGCTAGTTTTTGACTGCTTCCTCCAGGGCATAGCCAGTCTACCCATGACAAGTCCCCAACACATGCCCACCACATAGCAGGAAGGTTAACTCACTTCACCCACAGATGGGCACTTATAACTTCCAAACCCTCGACCTTGCATGGTGAGTGAGAGCTATCAGCTCAATTTTAAAGATCTGCCCCCCACTTTCTTTGTGGACGAGTTCCCCATGGATCCCTATACTCCACTCTGCTACAGCAGGAGATCACCACTCTAATAACTCAAGGGGCTATCAAGGACATCCCACTCACGCAGCAAGGCTCAGGGTTCTATTCCAGGTGGGTTCAGGCCTATCCTAGATCTACGAAATCTCAACAAATTCCTAGTGAGAGAAAAGTTCAAGATAAACTCACTGGGGACTCTCCTTCCTTATCTTCAGGAAAAAGATTAGCTCTGCTCCCTGGATCTCAAGAATGCCTATATATAATAGGCATTCTTGATATACCATCCTAATATACCCCTTACACATAAAGTACCTCTGGTTTACTTTTCAGGGGCAGCACTATCAATACTGCGTTCTTCCCTTCGGGATGGCCTCGGCTCCAAGAGTGTTCGTGAACTGCCAGGCACTTCGTGTAGCAGCCTACCTTCATACCCTGGGCATCTTTATCTTTCCTTACTTAGGCGACTGGCTCATAAAGGGAGATACCCTCAAGTGGTCTCCATTTCACTTCAATGTACCATTCTAGTGCTATAGCAACTGGGCTTTGTTATCAACTATCCAAAGTCACATCTGAACCCCACTCAAACATTGGAGTTCAAAAGGGCTCTTTTGGACACCACAAGGGCTCGGGCTTTCCTACCAATAGACCGCCTTCAACGTCTCATCTCCTTGGCAACTCACTGCCAACAACAAACAAATGTCACTGCAAGAGACATGCTACATCTCCTGGGTCACATGGCCTCCATGGTCCATGTTGTCCCATATGCCCGCCTCAACATGCAACCAGGAGAATGGACCCTTTCAGATCAGTGGACACAGCCCACAAGTCGCCTCACGGACAAGATCATCATCTCGCTTCAGTTTGTGACCTCCCTCAATTGGTGATGCACTACCGAAAACCTTCTTGTCAAGTTACCTTTTCAACAGTCTGCACTACAGTGTACCCTGACCATCAATATGTCCCAAGCAAGGCTGGGGAGCCCATCTCCACAGTCTCACCACACAGGGAAATTGGACTCCACGAGAAGCCACTTATCACATCAATCTGTTGGAACTCAGAGCGATTGCCAATGTTCTTTGTGTCTTTTGTCCCCAGTTATCAGGATGGACAGTGCTCATTCAGACCGACAACCAGGTGGCCATGTTCTACATCAACAAACAGGACGGTACTGGTTCTCACCTCCTCTGCAATGAGGCAGTCCGTATTTGGACTCTTGTGATAGCTCATCAGATTCTTCGAGGAGCTGTCTATCTCTCAGGAGAGCAAAATCAGCTAGCTGACAAACAGCCATATTCTTCGCTCACATGAGTGGATGCTTGATTGGGAGACAGGGCAACCATTTGTTCCATCTATGGGGAACACCCATTATTGAACTTTTAGCCACTTCAGCGAATTCCCAACTCCCTTGCTTCTGTTCAAGAATCCCATCACCACAAAGCAAAACCTCAGATCCTTTCCTGCTTCATTGTAGCCAGGGTCTGCTATACACATTCCCGCCACTTCCTCTAATGCTGAAGACACTCTTCAAGTTGCAATCAAACAGGGGGAGGATGATTCTCATCTTCCCATTCTGGCCACGTCAGCCTTGGTTTCTGCTACACCTTCAACTGACACAACCTCTATCTGAGGTGTGCCCCCTGTCTTCTCTCTCAGGACAAAGGGATGCTTCTGCACCCCAACCTGAAAGCATTGAGTTTAATGGTGTGGCTGATGAATGCTTCATCTTGTCTCACCTACACTGCCCAGAGGACATAACAGAGATCTTACTTGCTTCCAGGAAATATTCTACTTGGTAAGCATACACCTTTAAATGGCATAGGTTTTCCTTCTGGTGCTCTCAGAAAACTTTCAGTCCATTTACTTGTCCCATGGAGTACTTGCTCCAATATCTTCTTTGTCTCTCTACATCTGGACTAAAAACAAATTCAGTGAGAATCCACCTAAGTGCAATCTCTGCTTCTCACTGCCCAACTGCGGATCATCCAGTTTCTTCACATCCATTTGTGATGCATTCTATATGTGACCTTCTCTTAAAACTGCCAATCTGCAATCCTCCTATAGTGTGGGACCTCAATGTTGTCCTAGCACAACTGCTCAAGCCCCCTTTTGAGCCACTGGCTATGGCTTCACTGAAAGTCCTTACTTGGAAAGTCATTTTTCTGATTGCTCTCACTTCTGCCTGTTGAGTTAGTGAGTTGCAAGCTCTTGTGGACTATGATCCCTACACTTACTTCCATCATGATAGAGTAGTCCTCCGGACTCATCCTGTTCCTGCCTAAATCAATCAATCCATTTCTCTTTTGACCTATTTTCAAAGACCTCATTCTTCTCAGGTGGAAGCCTCTTTACAAAAGATTGCAAAAGAGCTCTCGCTTTATATCTTGAAAGAATTAAGGGCCATCATAAATCCTTACAGCTCTTTTCCTTTGACCACAGTCTTCTGGATGTTCTGGTACCCAAGCGGACCCTTTCCAATTAGATTGTTGACTGCATCTCTTTTACATATACTGTCGCCACCTCCTGGCCGGGCGTATAGCCGGGCAGCAGGAGAGTGTCGCCTTGTTGCCCTTTGAATAAGGTTCACCAATATGGCCGCCAGCTAGGGTACTGTAGTTTACTTATTCTATCAGGCAAAGTAGTGTGACCACAAGTGGTTAGGCGAAAACAGAGAATAATTTATTTTCTTGGGATTTTTCCCCTCGCATCAAATTAACAGTGCTGAACTCAAAAATGGATTCTTCTCCAAAAACAAAGAATAAAACTCACAAGTTGTATTCACAGGTAGGTCAGTTTAAACAGTTAACTTTGACACCGGAATTGGCTTCCAAAGCTCAGGCTATAAACTTTTTTTAAAGCAAGTTACTTTCACAGGAAGACTGTTTTACTCACAGCTTCCTCACATACAGACAGCTTCAAAATGTCCATTAAGTTTCATTTCACTTCCAGGCATATAGGAGAAACAGCTTGGCTTGAAACCTCCAGTTATTTTCCTTTGCTGTATCTTTCATTCAAACAAGCTTCACTACTTTAAACATTCATTCATTCACATGTGCTTAAGCTTCAGCACACCTCCGGCTTGTTTGCCCTACAAAATGAGCATTGTATTTCTTCAGGCTCATTATCATAAGATTCTACTTCCATCTCCTCTATGGATTCATTGCAGCAGTTCTCAGAGGGTACCTGGTCGTAGAGCTTACTACTCTGCTTCTGCAGCAATTCATTTAATTTTTCTAGCAATAGTTTCTTCTGCTCTATTTCTTCAGAGAGACTTAGATTAGGGAATGCAGACAAGCTATTCTCTCTACTTTTACAGCTTAGCTGGCTAGCTGAGTTACTTCCTCCAGTAGGAACTAACTCCTTCAACTTTCTCTTATGCAGGGACTCTGGAACATACACTTGCCTGAACTCTGGGCTTCTTAGTTGTTCCACTCCTTCCTGCTCAAAGCCATGCTGCCTTCTCTCATCAAACGCTTGTCTCCCTCGTGGCAATTTCCCTGTTAGCTGTGTCTGCCTTGGACCTGTTGCTCCTAGATCCAACAGCTCGTCTCTGCTGTTAGTTCCAGCTCTGCTTGAGCCTCCCAAGGCTCCTCTGCTGCTTTCTGGAGCTCCTCTCAAGACTCCTTTCCTTGCACTCGTGCCTGTTCCTGTTCTCGTGCCAGTGCTTTTTCTAACTGACTGCTCAAACTCAGCAGTTTTAAACTGATCTTTCCTAGGGACCACACCCTTCTCCCAGCACACGTGGGAGCTGCTAGGATTCCACCTAGCTCTGACGTGCTGACATGGGCGGGGCTTGATGCTGGCTGTACTCTGACTCAGAGATTCTTGGTTACTAGGGAAACCCTGAATGCTAGCATTCTCATAAAAGAACCATTGTCGCTCTCAGATGTGCCTCTAGACAACGCATCAGCGTTCTGGTGCAGCTTGCCGGCCCTGTGTTCGATCTGGAAGTCGAATGCTTGGAGCGCCATGTACCATCTCGTCAATCTGGCATTATAGTCCTTCATTTGGCCAAGCCATTTCAACGGGGCATGATCTGTTAACAACAGGAACTTTCTGCCGGCCAGGTAAAACTTTAGGGATTCCACAGCCCACTTTACTGCAAGACATTCCTTCTCAATGGTGGAATAGTTCTTCTCAGCGGGTGACAGCTTCCGACTGAGAAAAAGTACCAGATGCTCAACACCATCAAACTTCTGGGAGAGCACCGCTCCCAGCCCGGTCTCAGATGCGCCAGTCTGTAAAATAAATGGCAGACTGAATTCTACCCCCCGCAACACTGGGGCTGCACACAGCTCCTCCTTTAGGCGTTCAAAAGCGACGTCCGCTTCCTCGGTCCACCTCAACTGATTTGGCATGTTCTTCTTCAGCATATCCGACAGCGGTGCGCTCTTCTCCGCAAAGTGCGCCACGAATCTTCGGTAGTACCCCACCAGTCTGAGGAAACTGCGCAACTGTTTTTTGTTGGTGGGTCGTGGAAATGCCCTCACACTCTCAACCTTGTTCAGCAAGGGTTTCACAGTGCCATGTCCTACCAAGTGGCCCAGGTATTTTACTTCCTGGCCACCGAACATGCACTTTGCTGGATTCAGTGTCAGGCCAGCCTCCCTCATCGCCTGTAGTAATGGTCTTACCCGGGACAGGTGTTGATCCCATCTGGCGCTATGAATAACAATGCCGTCCATATACGCCGTAGCGTATTGTTGATGGGGCCGGAGTACCAAGTCTATGAGGCGTTGACATGTGGCCGCCGCTCCATGGAGACCAAACGGCATCCGACGAAACTGGAATAGACCCAGTGGTGTGCTAAAGGCGGCTTTCTGGCGAGATTCCCCGGTCAGAGGAATCTGCCAGTAACCTTTAGTCATGTCCAGTGTCGTAAGATAGCGGGCCTGGCCGAGCCGGTCAAGAGGTTCCTCTATACGAGGCATCGGGTATGTGTCAAACTTTGAAATAGCATTGACTTTCCTAAAATCAATGCAAAATCTAAGAGATCCATCTGGCTTAGGAACCAGTACAATCGGGCTGTTCCACGGACTCTTAGATTCTTCGATTATGCCAAGATCAAGCATCTCCTTAACTTGATCCATCACCTCCTGCCTCTTGGCTTCCGGCAGTCTGTACGGCCACTGCCGAACAACTTCCCCCGGTGGCGTTAGGATCTCGTGCGCGACGAGCCCAGTCTCCCCTGGCACAGGTGTCATGACATCAGAGAAACTCTTGACCAGGCGCTCTAAGTCTTGCCTCTGGGTCCATGAGAGGCCTTCTCCCATCCTTAACTCAGGATGCCCTTTGCAGTCGCTTAACTGGGGTCCTAGGTCGTCCTCTACCTTCTCCTCCACCGTCGCTGCCAGCCCTTGCAGGTCTGTGTATCCGGAGGAACCGAAACCCTGGGTTCCTCGTGTCGTGTCAGAAACCATGTCTACTTCCTCTAGGGGAGGGAACCCCACTCTTTCACAGATGAGCTGGGCGATTCTGTCGCCCACGCTTACTTGAAAGTCTTCTGACCCGAAATTGAACAAGAGGATCTTGACTGCACCCCTGTAATCTGGGTCTACGACGCCAGCCCCGACATCAATGAAATGTTTTACGGCTAAGCCGGAACAAGGGGCGATGCGTCCGTAGCAACCGATTGGGATCTCCATTTGGAGAGCAGTATTCACCAATGCCTTTCCATGTTTCGGGACGATGGTGTCTTCGGCGCTGTACAAATCAAAGCCCGCGGCTTGCGGGGTGGCCTTTTTTGGTGCCCGTGCCTCTGGACTCATTTTGCAATAGCGGAGAGAAAAATTGGGCTTCTTGGGGGACTCCTCCTTAGGTAGACGCGATGTATTGCTCCTTCCAAACAAGGGTCTAGGAACAGCTATGGACTTGACCGCTTTCGGCCTAGGGGTTTCAGGTGAGGTACTGGCAGCCACCATCCCCTCTTTCTTCTGCAAGCGTTGTTGCATACCCTTTTGGAACTGGGGCCAATCCCTCCCAAGCACAACCTCCTGTGGTAATCGAGGGACTATCTCTATAGGGACCTCTCTCTCAATCCCTAACCCTTTCACTCGGACCTGGTAAATTGGATATGTGGACGCGGTTCCGTGCACACACCTGATCTTTACTGTGCCCGTGGGTGTACTGGGTGTCTCTTTATCTTGGGCCCTTATCTTGCGCCACAAGCTCTTGGAAAGCATGGATTGATCAGAGCCTGAATCTAATAATGCTTGCGCTGGTATACCTTGCACAGTAATGGCTAGTAAGAACCCTTCTCCAGTCTTACTTGGCTCACTCGTCACAAATGCTGTCTTCATTTTACAGTCTCTCTGTAAATGGCATTCACTACCACATTTATAACAGGCTCTTTTCACATACTTTCTCCTATCAGTAGGCACACATTCATTCTTAACATTCTTTCCTTCCCTATCTGACACAGCACCTGACATTTTAGCAAAAGCAACACTTTTATCTTTGGCTACAGCCTGTGCCTCTAGAAACCGCTCAGAGAGCACTATAGCTTCCTGGGTACTTTTACATCCTTGTAATATAAGGAAGGTCTGCATCTTTTCTGGAATAGCTGTCAAAAACTGCTCAAGAATGATGTTATCCAAGATTGTCTCCAATGTTATACCCTCTGGCTCCAACCACTTGGATACCAGCCCATTCAGGCGGTGATAAAATGCTCTCAGTGTTTCACCTGAACGCAATCTGGCATTCCGTAACTGGCGGTGATAGACCGAGGGGGTTAAGCCTAGTCTATCCTTTATCGTTCTTTTTACTTCTTGATAATCATTGACCAAAGGTGCTGGTACGGCTTGGTAGGCGGCTAAAGCCTGCAGCGCTCCTGCCCGGCCTTGGGGCTAAAGACAGGAGCGGCGGTCTGATGTTTCGTGAGGAAGGAGAGTAATCTGTATCCAGGGAATGCTGGGTATTGTAGTTCCTGCTCCTCTCGCTCCGAAATAAAGAGTTGTAGTTATGGGGTTTCCAGTATATTTATTATAGTAAAGGATATTGTTCCATCACATGGCAAATAAATGCAAACAAAATAGGTGCTTCAAATGCTAACAGGAAAACTTAGGATAAAGGCAACTTAAAGTATAACTGCTGCTTTTCACTTCTAAGCAAATTACTCACTTTGCCCCAAGAGGTCAGTTAGTTTCACTGCAGCCTCTTTCAGCCACTGTTACCTTCACAGTGCTGGGGAAAATCAGGTGCATATAATTAGAGCTTTCTCAGCAAGGCAATACAACAGCTCTGTAGCATTCAATTCACATACGGAAAAAAGCAGTTTCCTTCAGCTTGGCATCTCTACACAGCAGACTGTGCAATCCATGCTCTCACAATCTGGTAAGTCTGTATTATCTTGTGTTAACTCTTCAAGCTGTATGGAACTACTGGCTTCTGGTAACACTGGCTGTCTTCTAGCTTGCAACTCTAAAAACTGCTTAAAACTCTGTAGGAGCAATTCAGCCTGCTGTTTGGGAGGTAGGGAATTGCTATCAGCTATACAACTTCCCTCTGGCTTAAGGCTGTTTATTTTCTCCTCTCTTAGATTAATTGTATCAGAGTAACTGCTAGTCTCTTTTGCTAATGTTTCACACACAGGAGAGTTAGCTTTACGTTCAGCCTGGAAACTTTGTGGCAATTCACTTACTTGTTGCCATGCCGTTCTGACTCCAGATGGCTCCAACGTTCTCCAGCTGTTAGAATGTTTGTTGCTCTTTGGCTCAAACGGTACTTCACAGAATGATTGTTTTCTTTCTTGTGCCTGCCTTGAAGGCTTCCTTTCCCAGGGCTGTGCCTTCCAACGGTTGTCTAATTCAGGGCTAGGTCCTCTCTCTTTGGGACTTCTACTCACTGCCTCTGAATAGAACTTTGCAGGTCTCCTTCCAATGCCAGGTTCCCAAGTATCAGCATACTGTTTTCTGGACTTCCAATCATTCTTCCTCTTCTCCTTCTTTCTCCTCTCCTTCTCCTCATTCCTAATCCCCTTCTCATTCTGACTAGCAAAGCCATGCTCTGGTTTAAAACCACGTTCTCTCCTGGACACGCCCCTTCCAAGGGCAGGGTGTGCCCAATCAGGACTGGAGGACTCCTCCCCTGGGCTGGTCTCCATGCTCAGCTCTGTGGAATAGAGTCTCTCTTTCTTCCTTGGTTTCTCAAATAGGCATAAATCCTGCTGAACCTCAGGATTTTCATCCGTTTCCATAGGCTCAGGAGGGCGCTGTTCACCACAAGCCTCACTGGTCAGTGAAATGGCCAGCCTTACCGCCCATTGTTTTTTTGGCCAATTGGCTATCTGAGCAACCCTCTCAAATGCTTCTAAGAAGTCGTCTATGTCATCTCCCTCTTTTAATTGTCCAAAGTTAAGTGTCTCTTTGGACCACGGTCCAAATGTGCGGGCTAACCCCAGTCCTGCAAAACCTGTATTGGCTAGGTCAGGCTCTGGCGTCTTCTTGGTCTCTTTCAACCACGCCTCCATTAACTCCACCAACGGTTTCTGCTGGGCCTCCAATCTGACTGCAGCTCTCTCCTGGAGCTCCAAGGACAACTCCTTCTGGCGGCCAAATTGGGACGCCATCCACGTAAGGACTTCTTTTACCTCCATGGTCATTTTTGTACCTGTGGTAATGACAAAAAGAAAACACACCACCCAAGTGTGGCACAAACACCTGGTATTGTTCCTTTGTCACCTGCTCCAACCGCCCCACCCAGTACCGGTATCCTTAACCACCCTTAGTTAAATACCCTGTACCTGGTACTGGTGGTGCGTCACGTTTAGCAGCAGTGTAGGGCCTCCGCAGGACCTCCGACTCTCCGGATCAGCCAAACTCCGCAGACTCTCTCTCCCAGTCTCAGTTGTTCGCACTTCCACCCGGCGTCCTCCTGCAGACCTCTGGATACGCTGTGTAGCTTCTTCTTTGCACATGCGTGTTTCAGCGCTGCATCCGTAGCAACTACGCCACTCTGTCGCCACCTCCTGGCCGGGCGTATAGCCGGGCAGCAGGAGAGTGTCGCCTTGTTGCCCTTTGAATAAGGTTCACCAATATGGCCGCCAGCTAGGGCTGCTGGGTACTGTAGTTTACTTATTCTATCAGGCAAAGTAGTGTGACCACAAGTGGTTAGGCGAAAACAGAGAATATTTTATTTTCTTGGGATTTTTCCCCTCGCATCAAATTAACAGTGCTGAACTTAAAAATGGATTCTTCTCCAAAAACAAAGAATAAAGCTCACAAGTTGTATTCACAGGTAGGTCAGTTTAAACAGTTAACTTTGACACCGGAATTGGCTTCCAAAGCTCAGGCTATAAACTTTCTTTAAAGCAAGTTACTTTCACAGGAATACTGTTTTACTCACAGCTTCCTCACATACAGACAGCTTCAAAATGTCCATTAAGTTTCATTTCACTTCCAGGCATATAGGAGAAACAGCTTGGCTTGAAACCTCCAGTTATTTTCCTTTGCTGTATCTTTCATTCAAACAAGCTTCACTACTTTAAACATTCATTCATTAACATGTGCTTAAGCTTCAGCACACCTCCGGCTTGTTTGCCCTACAAAATGAGCATTGTATTTCTTCAGGCTCATTATCATAAGATTCTACTTCCATCTCCTCTACGGATTCATTGCAGCAGTTCTCAGAGGGTACCTGGTCGTAGAGCTTACTACTCTGCTTCTGCAGCAATTCATTTAATTTTTCTAGCAATAGTTTCTTCTGCTCTATTTCTTCAGAGAGACTTAGATTAGGGAATGCAGACAAGCTATTCTCTCTACTTTTACAGCTTAGCTGGCTAGCTGAGTTACTTCCTCCAGTAGGAACTAACTCCTTCAACTTTCTCTTATGCAGGGACTCTGGAACATACACTTGCCTGAACTCTGGGCCTCTTAGTTGTTCCACTCCTTCCTGCTCAAAGCCATGCTGCCTTCTCTCATCAAACGCTTTTCTCCCTCGTGGCAATTTCCCTGTTAGCTGTGTCTGCCTTGGACCTGTTGCTCCTAGATCCCACAGCTCGTCTCTGCTCTTAGTTCCAGCTCTGCTCGAGCCTCCCAAGGCTCCTCTGCTGCTTTCTGGAGCTCCTCTCGAGACTCCTTTCCTTGCACTCGTGCCTGTCCTCGTGCCTGTTCCTGTTCTCGTACCAGTGCTCTTTGTAACTGACTGCTCAAACTCAGCAGTTTTAAACTGATCTTTCCTAGGGACCACACCCTTCTCCCAGCACACGTGGGAGCTGCTAGGATTCCACCTAGCTCTGACGTGCTGACATGGGCGGGGCTTGATGCTGGCTGTACTCTGACTCAGAGGTTCTTGGTTACTAGGGAAACCCTGAATGCTAGCATTTTTAAAGGAACAGGGTTCACTTTTCTGCCATTCCATTTCCTCTGAACTGCCTTCGTCATCACAATACACAGGCCATTCTTTCCCTGTAGGGGCATGTCACCGCCCACAATGTCCAAGCTATGCCAACCTATGCTCTGTCTCTGTTTCAGATATTTGCTGAGCAGCCACTTGGTCTTCTCTGCATACCTTTGCTGCCCATTACTGTCTCAACAAAGACTCTGCTCAAGATGCCCAATTTAGCCAAGCCATCTTACGACACCTTTTTCGAGTTTAACTATACCTCCTCACACCATCCTTGGCTGACTACCTGAGTCTGCAGACCCCTGCTTTACCCTCTTGCTATTTCAGGTTCCCTCCCCGTGGGCTCAGGTTTTCACGTGCCTCAGAGTAGTGAGGAGCTGGAGAGTCCCATATGTGAAGACTACATTCCTGCTTGTTCCTGGAGATAGCATAGTTACTCACCTGTAACAGGTGATCTCCAGGAATAGTAGGAATCAGTCTTCACAACCCGTTCACCTCCCCTTGGAGTTGTAAATGTGACTAGCATTTTTGTATTTTCCTTTTTATTTTTTTCTACTGAGTTTTTTCTTATACTATATACCTAACTGAGGAGAACTGTCGGAAAGGTGGGAAGGCAGGCACACATGCATGGAGGGATGCTCCCAAAAGTATTCCTATTGGATGCTGGAGAGTGTTCCTGCCCGGGACTCTGCCGATGCTGACGTCACCCGTATGTGAAGACTGATTCCTGCTGTTCCCAGAGATCATCTGTTATAGGTGGGTAACTACGCTTTCAGGAAGGACAGGGTAGGAAGAAGGGGAGGAATGGTACTATATGTAAAAAATAATATTAAAGCTATAGAATTACAGGGCTTAAAAGGGAGAGAGGAGGCACGGCAGGTTAAACTAGAAAGAGGGAAAGGGGAATCCATTTGCATTCCTCAACGGGGAAGAAGTGGGCGGAGAGTTAATTGAAGACATATGCAGTATTTCCATGAAAGGAGAAGTGCTACTGATAGATAATTTCAGTATGCTAGATGCTGATTGGCACATCCCTGCTGTGGTGTCATCTAGAAGTAAGGAGATACTGGATTGTGTACAGGGAGAATTATTCAGGCAACTGGTAACAACCCACACGTGAAGGGGCCATAATGGACTTGGTGCTTATCAATGCGGAAAGTGTTTCTGATGTTATAGTGGGAGATCATCCTGCATCCAGTGATGACCAGATGGTGTGATTCAGTATTAGGATGTGAGTCTTCAACGATAGGAAAACTAACTTTGCAAAGATAGAACAATAATGACATGGAGACTCTGTCCAGCAGCCACAGGTGTGTGTCTGCGATGGTGGTGGGATGGGCACGCATAAAGGGGCAGGCTAGCTGCAGCGTGCAACAAGAGAATCATCACACTACACATAACCATGAGTTCTGTGCTGTAGAGTTGCCACAGGTATGTTTGGAACATAACAGATGGCACATATCCCTGTTTCCCCAGGTGGAGGATCTGCGGAAGAAGGCACAGGAGATGAGGCGGAGGAGGCCTGATTTCCTGAGGAGGCTGGAGGAGGATATGATGGCCACACAAGATGGTGAGTGATGCAGCATGTGTGTCACACAACAGCATGTGTGATGTAGGGGCCATGGCCAAATGATCCTGTTGCACTGCACCAGCAGGCATATGACCATGCACCAGGCAACAAACAGGATCTTACCTGCACATTTAGCCATGTCTGTGCTGGCACACATGGCATGGGTGAATGGGGCATGGTGCAGATGATATTGGGCCACACAATAGCAGTCAGAGAATGATATACTGTCTCAGAATAAAATATGGATCTGTACGCCACCACACAGACCACACACAAATCCATGTGGTCATGCCACATTTGCATACCTGTTGTGGCCATGCATCAAATGCACACCCCTGAGATGGTGATGGCACAGCAGACATGTACTTTATGGCATCGCACCCGTCTCAGGGTTGACATCACACACACATTTGAAGGACTCTGGATCATGCATATAGAGGATACAGTTGCACAGCAGGTGCCTGGTAACACAGGCCTTTAACAACAATGACAACCCCTGTTCTGTAGAAATACCAGCCACCCCACAGTCCCTGTCACATCCCTAGCTGTAACAGAAAGGGACCGTGTGGGTCGGGAGTACGTAGGGCCCGCATATCCCTCATCTGCACCCATCCATGGGCCCATCAGCCATGTGTGTGTTGGTCAACCTCTGCTGTATGCATATGCCAAAATGATGTGTCGCATGGGTGCCGTGTGTCCAGAGCAGCTCCCAATGTACTCATTTCCCATGTGCACACACACCTTTATAGGGCCCTGGGTCACTGCACTGTGCTCCTGGCTCCATGTCCTATCTCGCAATGTCAGTACATACATCCTGGCCCAACCTATGCACCTTGCCTGGCCACCTCCCATTGCTGCTGGGATGTGCACATGCTACCTGAAACAGAACATAGCTGTCACCTCATACTGTATCCCCACACTACCCACCAGTGTCCCCCATCCTTCCTCATCTCTCCAATATGCCAACATGCCCATATCACTGCCCAACCCTCAGCAGTGTAACATACATACAACTGTCACCCATGACCTGCCTATCATGTCACAGTGACAAACAGAGCTGCCACACATAACACCACAAGCACACCAGTATGGCGCCTATTTCTACAGTGGACACAGACAGATGAAAACATGTTTACACCCCCTCAGTGTTGTACACTACCTGTGCTCCAGCTGTCACCCCAATGGTCTGGGCAAACCCCAGCTGTGTCTGTCACCTCTGTTGTGGGCAGCATGATGGTAGCACACCTTGGCCAGGTCACCTCACAGTCCCCACAGACATCAACAGAGGCTGTCAAACATCACCTTCAGATGTCAGGAAACATGCACACTGAAGGCCACACACCCAGCATCCCTGCCCATACCATACACATGCATCTGTGGACCCCACAGTGCTGGTGTGTGAACACCGTCTGGCCTCCCCCCCCCCCCCCCCCGTTCTGTGCATGCACAACAGGGGACCTCATGTGGCATAGCTTTGGGGGGCTGACATCTGGAGTGTGAGGGCAGGTGGACACCTATGCACTAACACACCAGCATGGCCCCAGATCTCCCTGAATCAGCCAAAACTGCCATCTCAGTTCTCAACCCCTTGTCCATCATATGCACACCCCTTGGATGCATATGTGTATGCAGCTTAGATCCTGTCATTTCTGGGGTCACTGCATGCCCTGATGTGCATGGTTGATCTGCTATGTGGTTGATGCACCATCAGTTATATAACATGCTTGCAGTTGTTGTGGATGTTGCTATGTGCACTGGGAGCTGTGGTTGATGCAATATTTTCTGTTTCCATTCACAGAGCCCGCAGATGGAGGACCAGTGCCACAGGCAGCTCCTGAGGTACAGGAGGAAGAGGAGTTGGAGGAGGCGGAGTGGGAGGAGGCAGCATTGGAGGAGGAGGCAGCAGTGGATGAGGAGTAGTTGAAGAAGGTGAGGTTGAGGAGGGTGAGGATGCAGAGGTGGAGTTGGTGGAGGAGGAGGCGGAGGAGATGGGTGAAGGGGTGGGGGAGGAGTGGGAAGGTGGGGGGAGGTGGAGGGAGAAGGGGAGGAGGGGGATGTGGGGTCTGGGGATGGGGTAGGGGGAGGGTGGAGGGTGTGAGGCAGGATGCCCCCCTGCTGGTGTGTGATTCGGAGGAGGGAGAGGAGTTGTTGGTGCCAGGGTTGCCACATTACCACACCACCAGGGGGCCATCCTGCTCCACTGCCCTGGTTGTGGCCAGCCACCTGGCACACAGGACTGCAGAGGGCCCTGGGGGTTCCTGCCACCTGCCCCATGGCCCTGAGTCTGGGTTACGGGCAGCTGAAGGGGTGGCAAGCAGTGCCACAGATAGGGAGCGGGCGTACGCCTCAACCCAGACCCCATACACATGGGGCCTGGGGGGGGGGCAAACATGACCACACCCTGTCTGCGGCACTGGTTGCCATCTCTCTGGGCCAGTGTGCTCAGACCCGGACCATGGAGCAGGTGGAAGCCATTGTTCAGAGGGCTCATGAGCTGTGGAGGCTTAGGGAGGTGGTTGAGGCCTCCGCAGCCCATGAGCCATCAGGCCATGGTGGCCCCCAGGAGGGTTAGACAACCTGGGGAGATGGTTGTACCTCTGCCCTCTGCATTCCTGTGTCCCAGGTGCTGCCACAACCACAGGGCACGGGGGGGGGGGGGTTGTGGGCTGAGATCCCACTAGCACCAATGTTGGCATTGTGTGCCATATCTACTTTTATAGTTTGTTTTAATTTAATTTGATCCTTTTGTACATATATGTATGCGGCCAGTGGCCGAGACAGATGTTATGTTTTTTTGTACAGACCATTTTATAATTTTTTTTTGTAAATATATATTTTTAAATCATTTTGTGCCAATGGACTGGTCATGTGTGTTTTATTAGGTCATGCACTTGCACATTGTTAGACACATGGCATCATTTCCCTGTGTTGCCGAATGACACACGTGCCACATACATGGTGCAGTCCACACAGCTTTCAGTGGGGGATGAGTATGCACAGTGCTGAATGCAACCTCCTGGGTCCCTCTAGGGATGCATCCCTCACTGCCACAGCAGGGGATCTGCTGGTTGCTATGTTGTGCACACTGGACCCACATGCCTGGAGCCCAGGACATGCCTATGAGTGCACACATGGCACAGTGGACAGGACATTAGCAGAGACATGACAGAGCTGTGGAATAGGGGTAGGTGTGGTTCAATGAGTCGATCCACTGCTGTGGTGGGGGTCACTCATTGGGTACAGGTGTGCAGCAGTGGGCCTGCAGCACCAATCCATGTATGGTCCTGGGGGATGGTTGGGGCAGAAACATGTCAAGCCTACCCTACAGCCCAGAATTACGGTGCACATTGTAAGGGGTGAAGACTCCCACAGGAGCGGGTGCTTACATGTGCACATGTAAGGTGTGCTACCCATGCCACTGTGAGCATGTTCCCTGGCTATATGGAGGTGATACCTGTGTTGTTCCATGACAACAATGGCCTGCATGTCCATGTCACATACAATGTGTGTGGAGGAGCCATGGGTCACATACATGAGGGACAGGTGGGGATGTGCTGTTGCACATTTGATGTGAGGGCACACATGACATGTATACCTAGGTGCGTGTACACCCAGACCCACAGCAGGTAGGGGCCTGTACATGTACCTTGCCATGGTAATGACAAACAAAGCCACACTTGTCAGACTACTACCCCTACTGCTACTACTGAGTATATGTATCACACTACAGGATGTGTGTGTCACTGTACACACGTGTGAAACGTACCCTGCTCTGCAGAGCCTAACATCTAGTAAAGACCAACAACACAGACAGCATAGACACAGATAAAACATGGGGGACTGCTAAATAAAACCAGAACATGAAAGGCAGGAACCAAAAGCTGCAGCAAAGATGTGAGTTCTCAAACAGTTTATGAATGGGGTCAGATAAGGGGCCCAGCGTGCAGACACAGGTATCTTGTAACATGCCAAAGGTGCAGAAAGGTAAATGGGCCAAAGTCAGGATCTAGCAATAGAACAGAAGGGCACATATAGAGTCTACATGACCAAAGGGCACAATCCCCAAAGTGGTGGGGGCAATGGAGATTACTGAGAGGAAAGATAGTGAGGAGGTGCTGTGCAAATGCAAGTCAAGGTCACCAGGTGCCCCTCAAAATGAATGCAGAAATAGATATGGGGCCACTAAGGTGGCATGAAAAGGGGGAGAGACAAGCAAAACATTACTTGTGGCAGACATGTTGCACAGGGGAGGGTTGTACATATCTAAGGGGAGAGAGATGATACCCAGAGAGACCATCAGGTAATCGGTTACAGGAGTATGCATAAGGTGTGAGTAGGAGTGGTTGATTGCTGTCACCATGGCCCTGATAGCTTCAGCCAGTGATTCTGTCCCTTGAGCCCTTGCGTGGTTCTGCTCCCGCTCCTGGGCCATGTCTTGGTACAGACCCTGGAGCTCCTGTCGGATACCTGTGGAATAATGGTCGGAAATAGTGATGCACTGTTCACACATTAGCCAGGAAAACACATACAACTGTGGGCTCAGGGATGACAGAGACATGACATCAAAACAATATAGCTTGACAGTAGTAAGCGCAGGTCACATGTTGGCCCATGGTGGAACCGTAGCATGTGCAAACTGTATGGACCGAGGGGGTGGGGGGAGGATTCTGTTGGGCAAACAGATATCGCCACCTCCTCTTCCCTGCAAGAGGGGAACATATCCTTGCAAACTAGCACATATACAGGGAGGGCCTACCACATCCTCCCAATAAAACACACCTCATGCTGATTATACTCATACCGGGTACACAATTTCCCAGAATTTCCCTTATCAAAACACCACCTTCATTTCCTTCTTACATCACAGAAGCAGGCATATAGGAGGCACATCCAAACGAGCTACATACAAAGGAATGTGGGGCATTCCCTCACCCTCTTCTCACAAGTTTACAGCTATGAAGTCATTATGAGATGTCCTGCCCATCAACAGATCCTAGCATAGTGAAAAAGATGGTTATATGGTTCCTAACTACACTCAAAGAGAAACTAAGGGAAACCTCTCACACAGCACAAAGATTCAGGATCATACCCTTCACTCATTAGCAGACATGCTTTGGAAAATTGCATACCACCTTCTTCAGAAATATGTGGTGTCAATTACCAATCGTTGAAAGTTCTTATAGGATTTCCTTTTCAATTTGGTCACTTTAATTATCCCCATTGCTTTTGAGGTCAGGCATCTTGATTCTCTCTTTCATTCCTTCCTTTGTCCTGTCATTCTGCATTCCCATTCCTGCTGACCTGTTGACCCTTATGGCCCTGTGTAGAGCATGCGCTCAGGTCTTTGTCAGATGTATTCCCTATTATCTGACTCTTTTCCCATCTATGCAACATTTCACCTGGGTTGTCTTTCTATCCCTTATTTTCAATGAAGCTACCATGTTGTTAAGTGCCGTCGAGTCGAAGTCGACTCATGGCGACCCTCTGGATAGCTATCCTAAATTGTGTTCGGTCTTCAGTCAGGCGGCTCATTGTTGACAGACTGGTACCTGTAGCTGCTGTTATTGTATCGATCCATCTCATTGCTGGCCTTCCTCTGTTGCGTTGACCTTCTATCTTGCCAAGCATAATGTCTTTCTCTAATGATCTCTCTCTTCGCATGATGTGTCCAAAGTATGAAGCTACCATATATATGGCTTATTAGTTCTCTAATCCTCTGACAGTTTCTACACTAGGCCTCATTAGGCCCCATGCCAAACTGCCATACAAATGCTAATGATACCTTCTGTGTTCTGTGCTCTGTAAATATTTTTTTTGTCACATTTCTTCCATCTGATGTCACCTAATACCCCTAACATCCCACGACGCACATGCAGTACAAATGCCAGCAAGTTGCACACATGTTAGATGTTGTTTGTGTTACCCCTTCCCTTCTGGCTCTCACAATGAACTCCCCCCCCCAACAGTGACTGTACCCTATCACACCATGTGCCACAACATGCCATGTTATGGTTTGTCACCCACCTGCAAGGTCTGCATCATCTCCCTTATCAGACTTTGGGAACTGGCCGCCTCAGTTACAACGTAAACTGCTTTGACTAAAATGATAAAGAAGTATAAACAACCTAATAAATAAATTGTTTTATTCATAGTTAAGCCTATTAATTCTGTTTTTGTTTTGGTCTTGCTGATGTTTGACTTTGTTTTCCATTACCCACTGAGTTTATTGCAAACCACTATAATACCAGTTTTTGTGTCTATAGGAATATAACAAATGTTACTAGTAAATAAATAAATAAAATAAATAAATGATGAACACCACACCACTAGGAATTGGACTGAGAGTAAATCTTTTTGCTTAGCCAATAAACACCTTTCAAAAGTTAATTATTTTTACTTATTTTGATTATGTACACTTCATAAACCGTTTTGAGAAAAAAGCAACTAACATAATGCTAGAGGGCCCGATATTCCAAGGCATTTACATGGTTTAAAAATCTGTAAACTGTGTAAATACCACTATAGTGGGATATTCAGCGGCACATATCCACTGTTTCCGCCATTACACACCCTGATGCTAAGTATGTAGAATTGGAGCATGCATGGTGGAACAGAGGCAGCACCCATTGCTAACCAGGCAGCAGCTCAACATTGCTGCTGCCCAGTTAGCTTCCACACCATGCAGTGTGTTGTGGCAGACCCGGATATTCAATTCTGGTGGCCGGATATGGCCCTGGCATTGTATACCAGGGTTAAGGTTCAGCAGCGATGGCTATGTTTTCTAGAGGCCAGTCCAAAGGCGTGGTGTGGTGGAAAAACGAAACCTTTATTAAACAAATGCCAACCCGACACAGGCTGTGTTTCGTCACACTTCGTCAGGGGTATTACTGGCATGTACTGAAAATATAAACATATAAATACTTAAAAACATAAAGGAACAGAACAATAGTGACAGGTTCCATCAATATAATCAAATAATATAAAAATATAAAAATGATAAACATGCTTTATGGTCTCAAGGACTGCTAAAACATCATACTAAATAAATAGTACACATAGATTGTACTGCCTTTAAAAACAACTAGTACTGCTTTTAAAAACAACTAGTTAAAAACTGGTTATTTAGTATGATGTTTTAGCAGTCCTTGAGACCATTTCTTATTTAAAAAGGTTTTTATAGCTTTCATATTTTTTCCTGCCCCCTTTTTTTTTTTACATAAGTTAAATATGGGTCTTTTTTGAATTATTTATATGGGCCACCTCATCGCTGACTCACTCCTGCCCTCTCTTCTCTTTTTTTCCCCCTTCTTGTTCAATATAAAGTATGTTTAATATAAGGTAGATTTATGTTCTTTTCTTGTTCCACTTTTTATGCTCTTTGTGAATGTATTTTTATGACTGTTTGTTAACTTATTTATTTATATTTCCTTTTGAATATTGTCACGCCCTCACCACTCGCCTCCAGCTTAGAGGGGCGTGGTTGTATAAGGAACTTTCCCCTTTCAGCCTTAACTGACTAGTTCCCCGCAATGCTTTCTGGGAAATGTAGTTTAATTGCGATATATATGGGCTTCAGGTAGAAAGCTGTAGTCAAGCTCCTTGGGTAAGGCAATGACAGAAATTTATTGAGCACAAAAAAGGTTCATAAATACCACATTCAGGCATACTTCTCCAGGCTTCTTCAAAGTACAACAGGTTATAAGCAAAACAAAACCCAAAACCAAAGTGCAGCTTAAAGTATTCTTCAGCTTAGAAAAACATAGCCTTTTAACAGCAAGGCTACCAGCTTCCTTTGGCCTTGCTGGTTAAAGCAAAAACACAAAACAGGCTTTCTTCTGTGGCAGTTTTCCTTCTTTTCCAGTCTCAAACCTTTCCAGGCTGTTTTCCAATTTACAAGCAAAAACAAAAACTCCAAACAGGAACAAACTTTCAACGTGCAAGCAAAGTTCTATTCAGGTTTCTCAGGAAAATTCACGAGCAAAAAGAAAGCTTTTTTCCTCACAGTTAATTTGGCTTCTTGCCGTCTCCCTTCACAGGTAGCAGGTGGTTAACAAGCACAATTCACAACTCCAGCTTGTTCTTACGTCTTAGTAAAACTTCCCCTCTTTACCATGTGGGAATTTACAATCCATCTACCTGCTTCTTATGGTTACCTTTCTCTGAAGGGCTTTCTCTCAGGGCTGGCTTTCCTTCAACCCTTCTGTGGCTAAGGCTTGGCACAAAGAGCAATCCATGAGGGTATCTTCCTCATTCAGCTCAGCATCAGGATCTCCTAGCTGCATAGACTCTGACTCTCCTTCTGGCTCACTGGACTCAGCTGACAGCCTCTCGTTAGAGCTGAGAGTGTCTCCTGCACCTCTGCACTGCCCAGCATTAGTCAGGCTTCTCCAGCTCTGCTCAGCATTAATCAGGCTTCTTAGGCTCTGCTCAGCATTAATCAGGCTTCTTAGGCTCGTACCTGTGCCTCGGCTTGTATCAGCTTCTCTCTCTCTCTCTTTCTCCTCTTCTTGCCTTTGCCTCAGCCCTTGCTTCTGGCATTTTTTCCACCCTCTCTCCTTCTCCTCTACTATAATCTAGCATAGGCTTATATCTCCAGGGTTCTAGCCCCACCTCCTCTCTTCCCAGGTGACGGAGATCACTGCCTTCTGGCACCTGAGTAATCAGGGAGCTTACTGACATAAGGGTCTTGGACCTTAGGTCTGTATTCACTCTCCCTTATTTCACTAGGGGAAACATGAAACCTGTTCCAGCTGAGGGTTTTCTGGTTCCTAGGTGAGGTTGTGGCTTTGTTCCCCTGACCTTGCAAAAGGGGACCTTTTACTAGGGTGAACTCTTTGCCTTTTTCCCTTTCCCCTAACTCAGGATAGGCTTCCTTACCACAATATACAGATTCACAGTAGTCTGAAATAGTTTGTTACAAAACCTTTCTTTTTATGATCATTCATAGAGGTATTTATATGTTTCTATATGTCATATCTTTTTATCCCTTTGGGCATACTCCTTTGTTCTTTGTTATTCATTTATTTCTATATGATGTTTTTAATTGTTTTCATATGATATTTTATATTAATTTTAATGATTTATGTTATTATATTGTTCATTATCATTTTTATATTATTTAATTATATTGATGGAACGTGTCACTATTGTTCTGTTCCTTTATGTTTTTAAGTATTTATATGTTTATATTTTCAGTATATGCCAGTAATACCCCTGACAAAGTGTGACGAAACACGGCCTGTGTTGGGTTGGCATTTGTTTCCACCACACCACGCCTTTGGACTGGTTTCTGCTATTTGCGTGGCTCTTGCTCTCGTAGTGTTGTACCTATGTTTTCTAGAGGCACATAGCCCTCACTAATGAATATAGGGCCCAGAGTTAATAGCATGCATTACCACAGGTCCCATTTTATGCAATAAGGCCTAGTTGCTGTTAGGACACTTTTTTTTTTTTTTTAAAGTGCCATCAAGTTAGGGCTGACTCCTAGTGACTCAGCACCCTCTGGGTTTTCTTGGCAAAGTATAACCAGGAATAAATTGCCAGGCCTTTTCTTCCAAGGCAATGGAGGGTTAAGTGATTTGCCCAAGGTCACAAAGAGCACCATTGGGAATCAAACCCTTAATCTTCTGGGTACTAGGCAGTTGCTCTAACTAGGTTACTCCTCCACTTGCACATTAAGTATTAGAAAATGCAAATGTGATAGCTCATGTTAGTAACTAGCTGATAGTTTAATCAGTGCTTAGTAGTGAGACACTTTATATTTAGTTTATACTTTTTCAGATAGTAGAGAAAAGTAGTGTAAGCTTAGAAGATATGGTGATGTGGTTTCAAGCAGGTCTAAAAAGATAAAAATGCTGGGAAATGAGCTGTTTATTTGAAACATATATATGGTGTTTTATGATACATAAATGAATAGAGAAAACTGCAGAGTAGAATGTTTAATAGACCGAGTGAAAATTGAGGGATCAGAAACTTGGCAAGGTTATGCTAATTGTGTGTCTTAAAGTTCCTTGTAAGGACTCCCCACTGCAGATATCTTGTAAGGCTATGTTAAAAAAAAGAGAACAAGATGAAATCTAGAAGAAATAACCTTATGCTCTTGATAAGAGTAGGGTTGGCCTACAGCATAGTAAGCATGGAGTTCATTATATGTCAAGGAAGAGACTGAATAGAGAGTATATACCTTTATCAGTAAGTTAGACTGTTGCAGACTTTTTTTTCAACCTATCTGTTCAATATTTCCCTCTTTTGCAATTAGTTTGGTAGGTGTAATTCATTTGTCAGTCAGTGACAGCCTACTGAAGCATACGTATTAGCTTTATGTGTAAAGAATTAAGTAACAAGTTCTTTTCTTTTCCTTGTTATTTATTCTCAGTAAACAGACTAGTCTTATTATATGTTTATTATGGGTCAGATCTTAAAGATGTATTTGTATATGAAGCATTTATATACCACCCATCTGTGAAAAAAACACAATCTAGGCTGTTTATAATCAGGTACTATATATATTCACTTGTCCCCAAAGGGCTCAAAATTTACATGTATATCTGAGGCAACGGAGTGTTAAGTAGCTTGCCCAAGATCACAAGAAGCACCTAAGAGGAACTAGAGGCCCCAGAGGTTGCTTTCCCTGAGCAGGAATGAAAACCCCCAGCCCTCTGACCTGAGGTAACTTGCCACAACCACTAGGCCACTCCTCCCTCTAGACTTTGGTCATTCCACCTTGCTGCTCCTTATGCCTGTAACAAACTACCTGAATTAATACTTCAGTCCATCTCTGGCTAAAAATACACCTTTTTAAAGCTGCTTTTGGATCCTGATCTGCTTTGTCTCCTGTTCAGCTCCTACATGTTTCCTTATCATTCCTCTGATACATCCTAGAACCCAGTTGTGTTATCTGTTTTTATTTATTTAACTAGGCTTATAGTCCACTTTTCTACCAGTCAAAGTGGTGTACATTTAGTACTGTATGTATATTTTTCCCTTGTCCCTGAAGGGCTCACAATCTATGTTTTTGTACCTGAGGCAACAGAGGGTCAAGTGGCTTGCCCAAGGCCACAAGGAGCACCTGTAGGACTAGAAACCCCAGTTCTTCTGGCCCAAGGTTGCTGTCCTCTAGCAAGATTCAAACCCCTGGCCCTAAAGTAACTTGCCCCAACCACTTGGCCACTCCTCCCTCATCAGAGCTTACAGTCTTGAGTAGACGGTAAGCTCTGATGAGCAGAGACTGTCTCTTACATGTCTCTGTACAGTGCTGTTAATGCTTTGTAGCGCTATACAAATGATTAGTAGAAAGCCAAAAAAGCTGGCTTAACTCTAGCCGGTTTAGCTATCTGGCCAGTGGCTGAATATCACCACTGACTGGATAGCTAAAATGCTATCCAGGCATTCCAGGTATTCAATGTCAGCCAGCTGCTGAATATGTCCCCAGTAATAATTATTGGGGGTGGGGGGATACTTATTGCTGGTGGCTAAATGTAGTTAAAGCAGCTAGCCATCACTGCTGTAAACTGAACTCAGATAGTCAATGCTGGGGTCATATCCAGCCACTGGCATTGAATATCTCAGCTGAATTGCGATTTTGCAATCCAGTCAGCAGCAATATTCAGCTGCTGGCCAGATTGCAAAAGTGGCTAAAGTCAGAACAGTCATTTAGTTGTTCTAACTTTAGCAGCTTTAGGATAACTGGCTGAATATCACCGCTGGCAGATTGTCTTCAGATGCTGCCTCCACTCTGTCCCTGGAACACACCCATGCTAGCTGGCTAGCATCAGGGTGCTTAGTGACTGAAATTGGGGATATCTGCAATTGTAGCTTTAGTGTGAGTGCACTTGCCATCTCCTCAGGGATGGCAATAAGTGCTCCTGCGTTAGGTATACTTACTGGTTAGTATGGTGAGATGCTGGGCACACCTTGAACAGTTAGCGTGGGTCTATATCAACTCTTGTGCTAAGGGGCCCTTTTACTAAAGTGCGGTTTTGCACTTACCATGTGTTTAGTGCAGCAATTAATGTGTGTTAATATATAGTCCGATGTGTTAATGATAGTAACTGAATGAGGGTGTGGTTGCATCAAAAGTGCTCTTTTGCATTAGTGGCCAACTAACATTCAGTAGCATGTCTCTCATGGTAAGTCAGTAAGCTGCGTGTGATAGCACATAGTAATATCAATCTGTCACGGTGCATTCTTCTCTCCTGCTTTACCTCTCCAGCCTTCTATATAAGGAGACCTGGACCAGAGGGTATATATCCAAGGATGTTGAAAGAACTGAAATATGAGACTGCAGACCTCCTATAAGTAATCTGTGAAATATCATTAAAATCATTGGTAGATATCTGAAGATGACTGATGAGCCTGTCATCAGTACTGGGCAAAATGGTAGAAACCTTTATAAAGAATAAAATTACTGACCATGTAGATAGTCATGGCCAATCCAGGTCACAAGTACCTGTCAGATTCCTAAAAAGATACACCGATTCCACAATGCTTATCCCAGAGTAAGCAGTAGAATTCCCTCTTTAGTAATGGTTTATGGATTTTTCCTCCAGGAACTTGTCCAAATCTTTTTTAAACCCCAGCTATACTAACAGCTTTTACTACATCCTGTGGTAACGAATTCCAGAGTTTGATTACACATTGAGTGAAAAAAATATTCTCTCTTATTAGTCTTAAACAGGTTACACTGTAGCTTCATTGCATGTCCCCTAATCTCTCTACTTTTTGATAACATAAACAATCGATCTATGTTTACCCATTCCACTCCATTCATTAATTTATAGACCTCTATCATATCTCCCCTAAGTCATCTCTTTTCCAGATTGAAGAGCCCTAACCTTTTAAGCTTCTCTTCATAGGGGTATCCTTCCATCCCCTTTACCATTTTGGTGACTCTTCTCTGTACCTTTTCTAATTCTCCTATATCTTTTTAAGATAAGGTGATCAGAACTGCACTCAGTATTCAAGGTGCAGTGGCACCATGGAATGATAAAGAGGCATTATAATATCCTTTGCTTTTTTCTCCATTCTTTTCCTTATGATTCCTAGCATTCTATTTGCTTTCTTAGCCACTGCTGCATACTATGCAGATGATTTCAATGATGACCACTAAATCTTTTTCCTACATGGTGGTACCTACTGTGGAACCTTACATTGTGTAACCGTAGTTTGGGTTGTTCTTTCCTAGGTGCACAACTTTGCACTTGTCCACATTAAATGTCATCTGCCATTTGGATGTCCAGTCTTCCAATTTATCAATTTATCACATTACTCCTTTCCACCATCCATGAACATACATCACACAATCCAACTGCAAGCCAAAAAAGGAGATTCCAGAAGTACGACAAACCAACACTGGTGTCATCCATAGCAACGCACATAAATACGGATCTCAGAGACATGGACACGCTAGTAAGCCAATGGAATGAAGCCATTGAAGCAGTATCTGTCGCAACACAGACGCACCCAAGAAACCCACCCAGAAACAAGAGCGAACCATGGTTCTCCCCAGCACTCCGCGAGCTCAAGAAATTACTACGGAAACAAGAAAGGAAGTGGAGACGCCATGCAACCGAGGACCATAAGATTGCATACAACAAAACTCTGGCTGAATACAAGAATGCAATCAATCTTGCGAAAAGAACTCACCACACCAACACGCTTAATAAAGCTCTCAATCGACCCAGGGAACTCTTTGCGCTGGTCAAATGACTCACGAGGAATACACAAGAATCTAATACTATTGGGGAGATATCTGCACAAATCCTGGCAAACCATTATGCAAGTAAACTCAACCCTCAAACCAGAAGCATAACAACACTGACTCCTGAAGATCCCCCACAAGATCTAAATACGGGCACCATGCTACAAACAACTAACCCCACTGGAAGCCCTACACTCTACCACGAGTGGGCTGCATTCACTAAACTAGATGAAAAGCAAATTCTAGGCGTAATCACTGCATTAAGGACCACTACCTCCCCACTGGACCCCTGCCCAGCGGCATGGGTCAAGGGTGCAAAGCAGGATCTTGCACAAATCATCACCATCATAGTGAACCAATCTTTGCAACAAGGACTAATGCCAACACACCTCAAAAAATCAGTCATCAGACCCATACTGAAAAACAAATCACTCAACAAGAATGATCCAACATCATACCGCCCGGTATCAAGCATATCATTCCTTGCCAAGATCACTGAAAAGGCAGTGCAGCAACAACTTCAAGACCACATAGATGACACCAACGCATTGGACATCCACCAATACGGTTTCCGACAACATCATGGTGTCGAAACCCTCCTATTAGCCCTGATGGACAAACTTCTAATAGGTCTCGAGAACAGAACCAAAATGTTCATGCTCATATTCATAGATATATCTGCCGCATTCGACACAGTGCATCATCCCACTCTCTTGAAAAGACTCGATGCATTAGGCATTAGAGGAATCCCCCTGAAATGGTTCGCCTCATACATTACAGACCGAATGCAGCAAGTTCACTTTGGCGATGAAACAGCGACGCCATTCCCACAAACTCAAGGCATCCCGCAGGGCTCAGCACTATCTTCGCTCCTGTTCAACCTTTATCTGAGACCAGCCTGTGAAATCTTCAAGAACAACGACATCAGTTACCATATATATGCTGATGACATTATGCTCTATACCCAATTGGATGTAGATCACCCAAACATCAGCCAGCTCGAGAAATGCCTTGACGAGCTACAAACCTGGTTGCGACACAACAATATGTCCATAAATCACAAAAAAACTGAAGTGATGTGCATATCCAGGAAAGCGGACTTCAACCCACCACCAACAATAACCATGAACGGCAATGTATACGCAACAAAAAAAGAAATTAAATACCTTGGAGTGACGCTGGACTGCAACTTAAAGATGGAGAAACATCTTAGAACTACAAATCGGGTCATTTTCCATAAGTTAAGAATTTTACAACCTCTCCGTTCTATCTTAGATCATGCGGACTTCCGCACCGTAGCGCAAGCCCTCATCATTCCTCACATAGACTATTGCAACGCCATACTTCAAGGGCTCCCTAAAAAGACCATCAGTATCCTCCAGTTGGCGCAGAATGTGGCAGCTAGAATCATAACGGGAACAAGACTAAAGGATCACATCACACCTACTTTAATTGACCTGCATTGGCTCCCAATCAGTGCCCGAATACAGTATAAAATCATAGTTACCACATTCAAGCTCCTCCATAACATCGCGCCCTCTTACCTCGGCTCACTTGTGTCAGCCCAAACAAATAACAGGAGCAGACGTTCCCCGAGCCTCAACACCCTACTGGTCCCCGGCCGCATGAGGCACGTCAATGTCCAGACCAGCAACCGAGCATTCTCGTTCATAGCACCTCAACTCTGGAACAAGCTACCAGTAGATCTAAGAGCGTGCAGTGACTTAATGGTCTTCAGAAAACAACTCAAGACGTACCTATTCCAGTCACACTTCAACACTACATAATCTCAATCCACAAAGCAAATTGTATGAATCATGTCAGCAATGAGATCGCCACCAATAGACTCACTGATGTGTGAATATGTATCTGCTTGTGTAAATTGTAACTTCTTTTGTAAATACTAATTGTAAATATTCCCTTCTCAATTTGTCTAAACCTTATCCCTGTGTGCTGTGAACTGTACTTTTCCCACTAATCATACTGTGTGCTGTGAACTGTACCTCTTCCACTAATCACCCTGTGTATTGTAAATTATGGCCAGTACAGCCACTCTTTTTCTGTGTTGGAATACCGCTGCTGATCGCTGGAAGTAGCGGGATATAAGTGTACACTAAATAAAATAAAATAAATAAAGATCCTCTTGCAATTTTTCACAATCCTCTTCTGTTTTAACAACTTTGAATAATTTTGGGCATCTGCAAGTTTGATTACCTCACTCATTCCCATTTCCAGGTAATTTATAAATATGTTAAGAAGCAGCAGGCCTAGCACAGACCCCTGGAGTACTCCCTTATTCACTTTTCTCCATTGAGAAAATTAGCCATTTAGCCCTACTCTCTGCTGTTTATCTTTTAACTAATTCCTGATCCACAATAGTACACTGCCTCCTATCCCATGACTTTTTAATTTTGCCAAGTCTCTCATGAGGTACCTTGTCAAAAGCTTTCTGAAAATCCAGATACACTATAACTGGTTCACCTTTTTTTACCTGTTTATTCACACCTTCAAAAAATATAACAGATTAGTAAGACAAGGCTTTCCTTGGCTAAATTCATGTTGGCTTTCTCCCATTAAACCATGAATATGTACGTGTTCAGTAATTTTATTTTTTACAATGGCAGGGACTGTGTTATAAGTCGGCAAACTTATAACCTAGGTCTCATTTGCAAACAAATCCCACAGAAAGTAAAGCATAGTTACTCACCTTAACAATTATTCTCCGGGGACAGCAGGAATCAGTTCTCACATATGGCGCTGATGGAGGCGGCCTTTGGGACCTACACCGCGCATACCCGGTCACCTTCCTGCCCAAAAGTGCCATCTTGCCAAAGTATGATGACATAGCTCAATAAACATAAATAGAAAACAACTCCACGGGGAGGAGAGAGGGTTGTGAGGACTGATTCCTGCTATCCCCTAGAGAGGAGTGGCCTAGTGGTTGGGGCAAGTTACCTCAGGCCGGAAGGTCGGGGGTTCAAATCCCACTAAAGGACAGCAACCTTGGGCCAGAAGGACTGGGGTTTCTAGTCCCACAGGTACTCCCCTTGTGGTCTTGGGCAAGTCACTTAACCCTCCATTGCCCATGTTTCCTGTAAGTATTAGTGTATGTGTCTCATATCCCCTCGTGTTAAATGTATCCTCCCCTCCAATTATGTTGTGACCACTTTGATTGAAGGATAAGGTGGTATACAAAACTGTCTAAATAAATAAAATCCCTGGAGAACACCTGTTATAGTAATTACACTTTCTCTGGGAACAAGGAAGTCAGTCTTCACATAAGTTACAGGCTCCTGAAAAAACCTGTAAAAGTCATGGGCAACCCAAAAAGCAGACTGTAAAGGGCAGCAGGGGCGCTGTTTGGCTGGAAGTCTGACACTGCTGTAGCAGCACTGAGGATGCAATCTCCACCTCAGTAGTCTGGATATCATGGGTTGGAGGGCAGGAGTTGCATCATTCCCTGAAGAGGTGACAGAGTACTGCCTGGCTGAAGGCGCTGTCCATCCAGGAGGTCTACTTCAGACAGTAGTGTGCAGTGAAGGTGTGTATCGAAGACCAGGTGGCAACCTGGCATATCTCCAGTAGAGGCACTGAGTGTCGGCTCACCACCGAAGCTGCCATGGTATGCACATTGTGTGCTGTTACATGATGCTCTAGAGCAGTGGTTCTCAACCTGTTTTGTACCATGACCCCTTTTACCATTGGTCAACTTGTGGTGACCCCCAATGATAAAATCAAATGCGTCTCTCTTCCTTTACTGTTAACGCATTGTCGCTGTAATCATTTGTTGAATTATATTACAGGCCTTTGCAATATGTTTTCATTTATAAAATTTACTTATTTAAACCACAATAATTAATCACAACAACAAGTAACAATATTTCATTTCAAAATTATTATGATTTTGTAGTCAAATCACTAATACGAAATAAAATTATTTTTTCTACCTTTGTTGTCTGACCAATTTATTCTCTGATCATGCTGGTCCCGATCTGAGGCTTCTGCTTTCCTTCTTCTCTTAGCTCTCGGTCTGTGGTCTGTGGTCCATCTGCCATTTCTTATCTTTTCTTTTGTTTTCTTCACTTCTTTCCATCAGCCTATTTCCAGTCCCAGTAACCCTCCCCAGTATCAGCCCCTTTCCAGTCCCCACTCCCAGTACCTTCCAATGTCAACTTGCATTCCCATGACTGCCACTGGTGTCCATTCCCTTCCAGTCCCCCTCCTTCCCCACTGACCAGTACTTTCTAGTACAAATACCATGGCAGCCCCTCTCAGATCCACTCCCTTCCAGTTCCATTCTCCCATCCCCTCGTATCAGCGCATTTGTAGCCTTAGCCCCCAGTTTTCTTCCAGGGCCAGCAGCTCTATCCTCCCCTCCCCACAATCAGCCCATTCCCAGTCAAAGCCCCCCAATCAGCTCACTTCCAGTGCTAATCCCCCCTCAACCCCATTACCAGTGCTAGCCTCCCCTAATCAGCCCAATACCAGTCCTACCCCCCATCAGCTCATTACCAGTCCTAACCTCCACTAATCAGCTCATTTCCAGTCATAGCCCCCCCTCCGATCAGCTCATTTCCAATGCTAGCCTCCCATCAGTCCATTACTAGTCCTAGCCTCCCCTAATCAGCTCATTTTCAGTGCTAGTCCCCCCCTCAACCCCATTACCAGTCCTACCTCCCATCAGCCCATTACCAGTCCTATCCCCCCATCAGCCCATTTCCATTCCTAACCTCACCGATCAGCTCATTTCCAATGCTAGCCCCCCATCAGTCCATTACCAGTCCTACCCCCCTATCAGCCCATTACCAGTCCCAACCCCCCCTTGATCAGTCCATTCCCAGTCCTAGCCTTCCCTAATCAACCCATTACCAGTCCTAGCCCCCCCATCTGCCCATTACCAGTGCTAGCTCCCCCATCAGCCCATTATAATCCTAACCCGCCCTGTCTCTCACCTCGGTCCAACATTTATCCCGTCTGTCCAGTATGTCCCCTTGTCTCTCCCCTTTGTCCATGCCAGCCCCCCCCCTCTGTCCATGTCAGCCCCCCTCCCTCCATCCCTCCCTCCCTCTGTCCATGTCAGCCCCCCTCCCTCCATCCCTCCCTCCCTCCCTCCATGTCAGCCCCCCTCCGTCCGTGTCAGCCCCCCTCTGTCCATGTCAGCCCCCCTCTGTCCATGTCAGCCCCCCTCCCTCCATCCATCCATATCAGCCCCCCTTCCCCCCTGTCCATGTCAGCCCCCCCGTCAATGTCAGCTGTGTTGCAGGTTCCCTGCCCCCTCATCCCCTCTCCCCATATCTGCCTCCCTTCAAATGCAGCCGTGGCTCCCTGCCTCTTAGGGAACCATGGCTGTGCCTGTAAAATCATTGCGGAGCCTCCCTGTCTCTCGATGGGCTCCGTGCAGCATTGTCCCGCCTCCAAAGGAAGTTCTTTACCACTTCCTTTGGAGGCGGGACAATGCTGCACGGAGCCCGTCGAGAGACAGGAAGGCTCCGCAATGGTTTTACAGGCACAGCCGCGGTTCCCTAAGAGGCAGGGAGCCGCGGCTGCATTAGAAGGAAGGGGGGTGAGTTTGCCGCTGCCGAGAAGTGGACTCGGCAGCGGCAGCAACTTGTGTGCGTTTAAAATTTTTTGTTTTAACTTGGCGGATACGAGGCAACCCCGCTAAATCCTGTGGCGACCCCCATGGGGGTCGTGACCCACAGGTTGAGAACCGCTGCTCTAGAGAGAGCCTTGCCTGCTGATAGGTGAAGGAGATGCAGTCAGCCACCTACTGAGAGAGGGTGCACTTGGAGATTGCGAACCCCAGTTGACTGGGGTCAAAAGAGACAAAGATCTGTGGCAAGGAGGTTCGTCTTCTGGATGTAAAAGGACAATGCATGCTTACAGTCGAGTGTATGCAGTGAAGCCTCCGTCCTAGAAGAATGAAGCCTAGGAAAGAAGGTGGGCAACACCACCTCGTGATATAAATGGAAGGCTGAGATGGCCTTCGGTAAGAATTTTGGGTGAGTCCAAGAGACAACCCTGTTCTTATGGAATCTGATGTAGGGCACATGAGCTACCAGCACCTGCAGTTCGCTCACCCATCTGGCTGAGGTGAGTGCCACCAGGAACATGATTTTCCAGGAAAGAAATTTGAGATGGCAGGTGGCCAAAGGTTCAAAGGGTGGAGCCATAAGCTTCCCTAAAACAACACCGAGGGCCCAAGCCACTGGCATTGGACAGATTGGGGGCCGGGAAAGGAGGAGGCCCTGCATGAATCTGCCCATCAGAGGGTGTAGCAACACTACCTGGCCGTCCACAATGTGATGGTGAACCGAGATGACAGAGATGCACTCTGATGGTATTAGACTTAAGGCCAGCCCCTGACAAATGCAGAAGGTACCGCAGGATGTCTGGCATCATGCAGGAGAAGGGGTTGAGACCTTCATCTGCACACCAGCACAAAAATATGTGCCACTTAAAGGCATATGCCTGTCGTGTACAATCCTTACGTGAGGCCACGAGAATGTCTTCAACCAGCTTGGAGAGGTGGTGATGCACTAGAGCTATCACCATCCTCTCAGCATCAAGGCTGACAGTGCAAAGGATGGGAGATTGGGGTGCAGTATGATCCCATTCTCCTGTGATAGCAGGTCCGAGGTGCTCCCCAATGTAGCTGGTCCCTCTGGGACAGCTGTATAAGTAGGGGGAAACAGGGTTGCCTGGGCCACCTGGGCACAATGAGAATTACTGAAGCTGCTTCCAATTGGATCTTGAGGAATGCCTGTGACACCAGGGGAATGGGTGGGAACACATATAGGAAGCCTCCAGACCAGGGGAGGAGTAAAGCATCTGCTGCCTCCCAGCCACAGGCCACAGCAGAAGCACGACAGCTGCACATTGTCTGGAATAGCAAAGAGGTCTATCTCCAGGGTCCCCCAATGCTGGAGAATCTCTCCTAGCATGGCCAGGTTTAGTCTCCACTTGTGGGGCTGGAGTACATGGCTCAGGCAGTCAGTCAGCACGTTGTCCTTGCCCGGCAAATACACCGCTCTGAGGGAGATGTTCTTCCCTGATGCAAAATTCCAGAGGCGCACTGCCTCCCAACAGAGATGGTACGACCCCATGCCCCGTTGCTTGTTGATGTAGTACATCAATACCTAGTTGTCCATCTGGACCTAAACCATCTGCCCTTCCAGATGATCCTGGAAGATGCAGTGCATGATAAACAGCTCTGAGTTCCAGCATGTTGATCTGTGAGGCACTCTCCTCTGCGGACCAAGGCCCCTGTGACTGCAGATGATCGAAGTAAGCTCCCCAACCCAGCTTGGACGCATCCGTTGTGAGGATGTGGCGCGCTGGGGGAGCCTTAAAGGGCAGACCAGCTCCGAGGTTGAGGGGATCCTGCCACCAGGTGAGGGAGGTTTTCAGGGCTGGTGTTACCAGAATACGGTCCTTCAGATGGCCAGATGCTTGTGTCCACTGGGCGCTGAGCATTGTCCCCAGGCGCCCCTACTGGCGTAGTAAATAAGGGCGTCCGGTGACATTTAATTTATTTTAAGGAGTGGTTGAGCTGAAGGACCAGGAGGATTCTGGTCCTTGTAGTGCAGAACTCCTTATAAAGAACAATCTACGCCAAAGTGTAGGGTAATAAGGCTTTATTTCCCCGGTCAACGCTTAGGTTCAATAAGACAAAAGAAAATGAAGGTAATTCTTTCCTCTAACAAAAAGGTTCCACCATTATATAAACAGTTAAGGGTTGTAGGCTTCACAATTAACTGTTTATCTGGGTTAAGGCTTCTTTCAAATCAATAGAAATTAACATCAGGAAACAAATGGTTATCAACTTCACCATATGCAGAGTTCTCTTTTCTCTATACATCTAGCAAGGCAATCAAGCTAGTTCTTGAACAAAAGTTACATTCCATTGGTTCACTCTGAGGAATGGGAACACTGGTTTCACAATCAAAGTCCATTGATTCTGGGTCACTACCTTCTTCAATGCTATGACTGTCTTCAGTATCTGTTAACTCCTCACAGGGGTTCTTCGGTTTCTCATACAACTTCCTTAGCACACTGTTGGGAAGTGCTTTTAAAAGGTTAGCTTTATTTCTTCTAACTTTCTGAGGCTTATCTATTTGCATAAGGTTTTCATCACTTAAGCTTCTCAGGCTGACAAGCTGTTCTGTGCACTGCTCTACAATCAGAGTTACCAGGAAAACCTGACGTGGATTTCCACTCTCTGTGTTTCTTGGCAAAAGTATCACTGTAGAAAGAATCTCCTTTCCTTGTGCCTTTCTGGTTTAGCATAGGAGATTTACTTGGGCTAGGAGAGTTGTTTTCATCAGGCAAGCTGCTTCTTTGGTTTGCTTGGCTTTGGACTCCGTTCCAATACCTTTGGCTTCTCTGGACTTTATCCCTTTGAGTATACCTCTTTTGGATTCTGTCTCCTTGAGTTGGCTGCACCTGGAAGCCTTCCTGTTCCAGGCTTCTCTCACTGGTCCTGCTGCCGGTCCTTCTGACCTCGCTCTTGCCACTTCCCCACCTCTTGCCTCCGCCTCTGTCGGGTTCTCTCCCCGTTCCTCCTTCAATGATCATCTGATTTCCTTTATAAAGGGATTTCTGGGTTGCACTTCTGAGTTTGAGGACAGGTGAAACTGCTTGTTACTAATGTGATCAATGCTAGAGCACGTTGCTTCAGGTACTGTGTAATTGTTCATGCGCCCTCTGGCTGAGCTGCGCTGGAACTGCGCTCTCTGCCTTTTCTGAGTTCCATGAAAATCAGGAGTTTTTTTCAACACTGTTTCTTCTCTAGCTCCAGCCTCATGACAGCATCCAGTGTGCTCGCCTCAAGCGGAGGCAGGCAAGCAGGATGACATAGATGGTGGAGGCCATATGCCCCAGGAGACAAAGCATTTGCCTCGCAGTCACCAGTAGATTGCTTTGAATGGCCTGGGCCAGGGCTGATAGCCACTAAGCTTGATCAAGAGGCAGGAATGCCTTCGCCTGAGTGGGCCAATGAACTCCAGTTGCTGGGTGGGCTGAAGGTGAGACTTCAGGAAGTTTACCACAAAATCCAGGCTCTGAAGCAGTTCAATGGTGCGCTGTGTAGCAGTGCGGACTTCCCTCAGCATGGTGACTTGAATGAGCCAGTTGTCTAAATAAGGGAAGACAAATACTCCCAGGAGGCTGAGGCAAGCGGCCATGACCACCAGACATTTTGGGAGCTGAGGCGAGGCCAAAGGGGAGTACCCAGTACAGCAAATGCTGTCCACTGATGATGAACCAGAGGTAATGTCAGTGCATCCGATGGATCAGGATGTGAGTGTTGGCATCTTTGATATCCAAGGAGCACAGCCAATCTCCCTGCAGGAGGTAGGACAGCAAGGTTCCAAGGGATACCATCTTGAACTTTTCCTTGACGAGGAAGTGGTTTAGGGCCCATAGATTCAGGATGGGCCAAAAGCCCCCAGTCTTCTTGGGGACAAGGAAGTAGCAGGAATAGAACCCCCTGCCTTGGAGGTGCAGGGGAATGGGCTCCACCACTTGATCTCCGAGTAAACCCTCAAGCTCCTTCAGCAGAAGCTCCCTGTGCAAGAGCTCCATTGGTAATTCCCTGGGGAAGAAGGGAAGAGGCAGCTGGGCAAAGTGGAGGACATATTCTTCTCCGATCACCCACAGCACCCAGGTGTCTGTGGTAATGTTTGGCTACCGGTGAGCGAAGTGGACCAGCTGTCCTCCTGTGAACCCTGGGCACTGTACCTCCTGGGGGAGGGAGACTATGCCCAAGGAGTCAAAACCCCCCTCAGGCTGTGGCGCTGTTTGGGGTTTGGGGGCCTTTGGCTTATAGGGGCTATGCCCCTGGCCCTTGGCCTGCTGCTCCTGCAGGGAAGCATGATAGGTCTGAAACGGGGTGGTTTCTATAAGCCTTCTTGGCCTTTAGGTGGAAGGACTTTTTCCCCGAAGCCTTGTTATGGGAAGGTTCAGACACTTTCTTGGACAGCCTGGTTCTGGTCTTGAATTCCTTCTCCAGCTCGTTGGCCTTCTCCATCATGAGTTTGCTGAAGAGATTTCCCCCCTAGCAAGGGACATCAGCTAACTTGTTCTGAACCCACTGCTCCAAGTCAGAGGACTGTAGTCAGACAAGGCAGTTACCCGAGCCACTGACTTGCAGCCGTCGAAGGCTGCTTGAATTTGAAATTTGGAGCACTCTCTGATCGATGACACTAGGGTCCTGAAGTGTTCAAGAGGTTTGCCTACTAACCCAGCCAAGAACCTGGTGATTTCCTTCACCAGGTCCCTCAGGTACATGCCCATGTACAGCTGGTATGCCTGGATCTGGGCTGTGAGCACGCAGCCCTGGAAATATTTTCTGCCAAAAGCATCCATGATGCACACTTTCCTGCCTGGAGGCACTGAGGAGTGCATCTTCTGGCTTTTAGTGCGACGCATAGCCAACTCCACGACCATGGAGTTATATGGCAGTTGTGTTTTCTGGAAGCTGGGGCTCTGGCCAACTTGATACTGTGAATCGAGTAGATGGTTCACAATAGGCACCATCACCAATGTCTCCTACATCCTGAAGAGATGCCATTCCAGGATGGGGTGCAGGGGCACTGTCAGTGCCTCCCAAGGAGGAGCCTTGTAATGGAGGATCTTGAGATCTTCTGTATGCAGATCGTCCTTGGGCACCACCATGAAGACAAGTGCCTGGGACATCTCCTGTACAAACTCCAGGAAAGCTAAGTCCTCTGAAGGTGACTGCCACCTATGGTGTGGCAGAGATGGATTGGAGGGGATGTCCATCTCCCATGCCAACTCAGAATGAGGAGTCGACCAGTGCCCCGTGGTTATCAGACTGACTCAGTGTCAATGACACCCGGCATCAGGGCTCCTTCATGGCTGCACCCAATGATGTGCTGGCCCACAACTCGGACACTGACGGGTTTACACTGTATGTGCCAACCTCTCCAGGATGGGAGGGGCATCCTCTGGGGATGTCCTGAACAAGGATGGTCCCATCAAGGGCGCCGATGACCTGGAGTGGAGTTGGGCCCCTGTGACCCTTGACAGACATAGCAAAGCTGCATTCGAGGGCTTTCTGGCACAGATGCCGACCTTGGGAACTCCAGGGCCAGAGCTGGTTCCCAGGAGGCTGAGTACTGGATGGTGATGGCGTCGGTGGAACTGGTGTGATCCCCCAACTCTGATGTCAATGGCTCCCTCTGAGGTTGCTTGGGGGGGGGCACTCTCTCTCATCCCCAGCATCGAGCCGAGGGCTCCGTGCTCAGGACCCAAAGGTCTTACCTCCGGGCCGGAGTCACACCTCAACTTTGGCTTCAATGAAGTCTTTGGCTGGGGAAGAGCCTCTGAGGACAACTCCAATGCATGTCAGTCCCGTGGCTTCAACCGAGCCTGGAAGCGTGACGCTGAGTTGCCCAATGCTGGCATCAAAGGTAAGGATTCCACCCCCCAATGCCGATCCTGGGGCTGACTTGCTGAACAGCTCCCCTTGCCGCCTTTCAATTTCCTTCTGGGTCTTAATCAACATCAAAAGGCACAGCAGGCAGGAAGACAAGTCATGGTCTGCCCTGAAGCAATAAATGCAGGAACTGTGGTGGTCTGTATGGGACATAGTGCGATTGCACTTGCCACACTGCTTGAAACCGCTGGTCGAAGACAAAGCGGGGAAAATGAGCCCTATGAGGTTAAACTCCGATGTCTCGACTAGTTAGGCCAAAAAAATAAAAGAAAAAGGGGTTTCCGAGTGAAAGGCATAATGCCGAGATGTTGGACTCGGGTGGCGGAAGGATGATTGATACTGAAGAAGAATAAAAAATTACCAATACCAGTTGGAAAAAAATTCAACTTTATCTGGGTGCACAGACAGCACGTCTACAGGGCTCCACGGAACAAAGAAGTCTGAGGTAAGATGGCACCTTTGTGCAGGAAGGTGTCTGTGAATGCACAGTATAGGTCCCAAAGGCTTTCTTTGAAAGCTGGGGATTGGATCCACGCAGGCTCCGTCGGTGCTGACGTCAACCATATGTGAGGACTGAGTTCCTGCTTGTTCCCAAAGAACTGTATATTACAGACGTTATTAGGGAGGCTAGATGAGATTTTATCCTCTTTCAGTTTGTTTGAGTTAGGAAGTAGGCATACTTAGATGTGAAGCAGAAGAACAATAAAAGAAGTCAACCATGGAGAACTTCATTTTCTACAGGACCAGCAAGACTAAAAAGAAGAAAAGGATCTGTTAAGAAAGATAGCTGTATGTACACTCACCCTGACAGGTAACCTGGCCAGGGTTTAATTTTTTTTTTGGTAGGCTTTAATGAGTAAAAGATATATGTTTTTTAACCTTAAACATTTTAGATTTTACGATCCGATATTCTGTTGGGCGGACTGTGCCGCATCAGCGCATAGCCCTGCCAGCTGACCTCAAAACACAGATATTCAGTGCCGTGGCGATGGCACTGAATATCTGGGTTAGGTACCATGTAGAGTCAGCCGCAGAGACTAACTGGGTAGCAGTGATATTAGACTGCTTCCCAGTTAGCAGCGGCAGCTATAATTAGGCAAGCCAAAAGCTCGCCTAGTTTTAGCCGTGGAGGGCTAACTGGGTAGTGGTCCAATATCGCCGCTACCCAGTTATCGGGACCAATGTTCCCTCTAATTTTCTGTAGGCTGCGCATAAAATATCAGCTGTGCAGCTTTTGAAGGAAGGTTAAAATTTTGTGCGCCACATAACGACACTCGGAGTTATATACTTTAAAATTTGACTATACATCAGAATACAGTATGTACACCACATTGATTGCACTAGAAAACATTGTAGAACTTGTGAAAACCGTAAATACATAACAACTTTTAAATTTTAAGACGTCTGTGTTGTTTTCTATCAGAATCAGAACCGTAATTTTTGTACGCTCTGTTGTAAAGTATGTGCGCTCGCTCGGCGAGGTGTGCACGCGCGCGCACACGCGCACAGCTTAGAGGGAACAGTGATCGGGACTCTCTGCCTCTGCTCCACCCTAGAATGCCCCCAACATGCCTTGATGCTACTCAGATGGCATTGGGTTACGCAGGGGACATAGTCGGGAATATTCAATGGCATTAACCATATAGATGCTGTTGAATATTCCCGGTTGCAAATCATGTAAATGCCTTTTGAATATTGAGCCCTACATTTTTAGCAATTTACAATGAAATTTAGGAAAGACTAGGTATACTTACCTGGGAAGTGAAGAAAGTTTGGGTATTCTGTCCTCTGTTTCACAGCAGAGTGAAAAAAAATATCAATACGTTACATAAAGTTGAAACAGTTAATTAGTCTTGAAAAAATAAAGTAACACCTGAGAATGTTTCATGTTTAGCTGAAAAAGCTACACTGTTGCCAGATTGTTGCTGGGTCTGGACTGTCATGGTTATTGATAATGGGGCCAAAATTCATACCTTTAGGTGGCAGTAAAGTGGGAAAAACCATTTAAGTACAGTTAAATCAGTTAATACCAATATTCAGCCAGGCAACTATATATAGCAGTGGAATATTGCTGCTATCCGCCGTACACTAAATGGATATCCACAGGGGTGGGGTATAGGCATTGCCAGAATGTTTGTAGTTTACAGGGATATTCAGCGATGTCAAGGCACACAAGTACTGTTGACAATCTGGTTAATTTTAGGCCCAGCTTTTGTGGTTTGTGTCTTGGCTAATTAAAAATACTTTTCATACCATGCAGGTAGTGCCAGTAGCAGAACCAGACATAGCTGAAGTCATCCAAGTGAGAATGTGATGGTACTAGAGACAGAGACAAAGACTCAAGTGGAGAAGCCAGAGATATGGGAGGAGGCAGTGCCAGGTTCAGCAACAACAGCAGCCAGCTTTCCAGTGTGGGAGGCACAGACAGAGGATCCCAGAATCAGCTACTTCTAACATGACAGAGGAGGAAGTCTATCAAAAATATTGGCACAATAAAAACACCATAACAGATCTGTGTGGGATGGTGAGAAAGGACCTAGAGCCAGCCATTGCAAGAAGCCATGCACTACCTGTGGTAATGAAAGTCATCACAGCCCTGGGTTTCCTAGCAACTTTCAACATGTGATGGGGGCCACAACAGGCATCACCTAATATGCCATATCACACTGTATAGAGGCATTTACCAGAGTCCTCTAGAGAAGGTTGAAGGAGTACATAGCTTTTCCTGAAAGCCCAGAACAGTGACAGTGCACAATGCAGGTCTTTTATGACATTGCTGGTTTCTCATATGTTCTTGGTGTGATAGACTGCACAAAGTGTCGTGGGCCCTCTTGGTGCACCTACCGGTGAGATCAGGTATTGCACTGGGCCTCAGTGTAACTGGCCTCCTGGTAGTTGTAGCTGCTGCCAGTTACCAAAAATAGTTGTGGACAACCGATATAAGGTAAACAGGGCTTTATTTCCCTTTCCCAATTAGGATATTTCAATATGTACAAAAACAAAACATAACCCTTCTTCGGTAAAACAGAAAGAAAACTAACACAAAAATGGCTTTCTTTCAGCTTCTAAACAACAGAAATATATTTTAAACACAGACCTGTAGCCACAAAGAATAAGGCTTTCTCTTCACCTTGTTAGGCTGCTTATTCTTCTCTATCTTAGGGAGATTATATTATCTGCCAGAGACAGGCTACAATCCATTTCTTCAATATTCTCTTCAATCACAGAGGCTTCACATTGCATCGGCTCCTCAATAGGAATTAATACCTCTTTACTTTCTCTCTGTGTGGGCTTGGCAAACAGTCCGTCCTGGCTGTGACGTAGTTCTTTTTCACTAAAGGAAAACTGTTTGTTCCTACCACAATTACTGCTGTTTTGGTAGTAAGAGCCTCCCCTCTGCTGACCTCTGTTTGGCAGGCTATAGAATTCCCCTGCCCATCTATTAGGAGGAATTACTCCTGCTCTGAGCTCTGCTCTGTTTAGGAACCTGGAGCCAGCTGGAACTTCTGACGGCAGCCCTTCTGAAACTCTGTGTCTCACGTACCTTTCAGAGTGTTCTACTTCTGCAGGTAACAAGCCTTTCCTTAGTTTATTATAAGGGTACTGGAGTTTCTCTGCTCCCCTTAGGCTGGCTTTGGAGGGCTTCTGGACTTTCACAAACTGTCCCTTATCTCCAAGCTCTGAACTCCCCCTTTTTGGACTGGAATAAAACTTCCTGGCTTGTACCCTTTTTTTTCTGTCTCTGCTCCAATCTGGGCTGTTACATCCACTCTCACTTTCTGTGTCAAGCTGTCTGTACCTTTCATTCAAGCATTCCTCGGACTCACTCAGACCTCCGTTCAAGCTTCCAATGTGGTAATTAGACACGCTCTCTTCACAGCTTCTCTCGTCCTCCTCATGCATCCAGTTCCTTCTCTGGGTTTCTCTCCAGCTCCTATCCTGGCTCTTGAGCTTGCTCCTGCTCTCGGTCCTGGACTTAGTCCTGTTCTCCAACTTGTTCTGGGTCTGCCTAACTGCTTGTGAGCTGAGTTTATCTAGGTATTTCCTAGCTGCACCACTCCCCAGCTGATTAGAGTCAAGTGAGAACCTCCTGGCTTCTCTATTGGCTGGGTGTGTCTCCCTAGCTCGTGACCTCACTTGCTTACGTTGCCCATGGCAACTTTCCACCATGTGCTTTCCCCAAACGTTATTATTTCCCTGAATTGCACTATCCTCTGTCTCCATAGGGGTCACTAATGAGTCTGCTCTGTGACAAAAGGTGCCATGAGGGCATCAAGCCAGGAGGAGAGGGCATATAGGAACTGCCACAATTTCTACTCAATGAATACGCAAGTGGTATTTAATGCACAAATGATGAACTCCTGTCATGGCTCCTCCATCCTATCCCAGTCAGCCCTTGGATAAACTGCAGCCACTGAACACCTGAAAGATGTCTGGTTGATAGGTAAGTACAGCCTGCCAGCCACACATGTAATCTGACTGCAAATCATGATATTACTTGATCTGTACTCCCACCCTGCCTAATATGGTAACCATATGTTGAATGCTGCTCCCAAAGCATGTTGGACCTTCAGATGGGAGCGGGGACAGAATGAGAGCCTGCACATCAGCATGTTAGTCACTAGGAAAAACTATGGGAGTAATAGCATAAGGCCCCATGGAGAAATCAGCCCCCACACAAACTATATCTCAAAATTGTGCACCTTGGACATGGCATGTGAAGGAGTACCAACTGCTCAACACCAGTGATTAGCAACTATGGCTCTGCTCCAACTGTGCCAAGCTGCACAATTGCACATCCTTGTTGTATAGAGTGGCATGGCCCCTCATTATAAATCCCATTGCCATCTTTGTCTCAGCTGTCTAAGTGTTGGGGGGGGCACACCCCCATGTATTGTGTGTATAGGACTACTACGACTAATACTGAGCATTTTTATAGCGCTACCAGTCGTACGCAGCGCTGTACAGAAATGCAAGAGACAGTCCCTGCTCATCGGAGCTTACAATCTAGTCAAGACAAAACACAGAAAGTGTAAGCAGGGGTAAAACAAGGGGAAGGAAAGGAGATCAGGTGAGTCAGGATCCAAAAGCAGCAGCGAAGAGGTGAGCTTTCAACCTGGATTTGAAGAGGGTTAGAGAAGGTGCCTGGCATACAGACACAGGTAGTTTGTTCCAGGCGTAAGGTGCAGCATGGTGAAAGGAGCAGTCTGGAGTTGGCAGTAGGAGAGAAGGGCACAGATAGAAGCAGTTGGCCAGAAGAGCCGGATTCCCGAGGGGGGTTGTAAGGAGAGATAAGAGAAGACAGGTACTGAGGAGCCACAGAGTGAATGCATTTATAGGTCAGCAGGAGAAGTTTGAACTGGATGCGGAAATGGATAGGGAGCCAGTGAAGTGACTTGAGAAGAGGAGTAATATGGGCATGACGAGGCTGGCAGAAGATTAGTTGTGCAGCGGAGTGTTGAACAGATTGAAGGGGAGAGAGATGATTCAAAGAGAGACAAGCAAGGAATAGGTTACAGTAGTCAAGACGGGAGGTGATTAAGGAGTGGATAAGTGTCTCAGTGGTGTGTTCAGAAAGGAAAGGGCGGATTTTGCTAATGTTATAGAGAAAGAAACGGCAGGTCTTAGCTACGAGATGGATATGTGTGTGGAGAAAGAGAGAGAGGAGTCAAAGACAACCCCAGATTGCAGGCCGAGGAAACAGGAAGCAGAGCTGTCCACAGAGACTGAGAAAGGAGGAAGAGGAGGGAATGTTTTGGGGGGAAAGATAAGAAGTTCAGTCTTGGCCATGTTCAATTTCAAGCGGCGGTGAGACATCCAGGCAACAATGTCAGAAAGGCAGGGAGAGATCCAGTCTGGATTGCCGGAGAGAGTTCAGGCGTAGAGAGGTAGATCTGGGAGTCATCAGCATACAGATGGTACTGAAAGCCATGGGAAGAGATAAGCGCACCAAGGGACTGGGTATAGAGAAAGAAAAGGAGCGGACCCAAGACAGATCCTTGGGGTACACCAACTGGGAGTGGGGTAGCGGAGGAGGAGGAGCCACCAGAGCACACACTGAAGGAGCAATGGGAGAGATAGGAGGAGAACCAGGATAGTACCGAGCCCTTAAAGCAAAGTGAGGACAGGGTATCGAGGAGAAGGTTGTGGTCAACAGTGTTGAAAGCAGCAGAGAGGTCAAAGAGGATGAGGACAGAGTACAGGCCCTTGGATTTTGCCAGGAACAAGTCACTGGAGACTTTGACAAGAGCCGTTTCAGTGGAGTGTAAAGGATGAAAGCCAGACTGTAAGGGATCCAGGAGGGCATGAGAGGAGAGGAAGTTGAGGCAGCGGCGGTGAACCGCACGTTCAAGTAGTTTAGAAATGAAGGGGAGGAGAGAGATGGGTTGATAATTAGAAGGACAGGTGGGATCAAGTGAGGGTTTCTTGAGGAGAGGTGTGACCACAGCATGCTTGAAGTCTGCAGGGACAGTTGCAGTGGAGAGCGAAAGGTTGAGAATATGAGAGATGGAAGGGACAACTGTAGAGGAGATGGAGCTTAGGAGACAGGTGTGGATAAGATCAGAGGAGCAGTTGGGGAGTTTGGAGGAAGAAAGAAGGTGTGTAGTTTCCTCTTCAGAGATGACAGGAAAGGAAGAGAGGGTAGCAAGGGAAGGGGGGGGGGAGAGTTGGGAGTGGATAGGGAGAGGAGGGGAAATAGATGAGTTTGTGGGGAATTGGAGGGTGATCTTGTGGATTTTGTCATGGAAATAGTCAGCCAGGGTTTGGGCAGAAAGGGAGGGAGAGATCAGAGGCGGAGGCACTTTAAAGGAGAGAGCTGAGAGTAGTAAAGAGATGGCGAGGATCAGAGACAAGAGAGTTAGTCAGATGGACATAGTAGTCTTGTTTGGCAAGAGCTATGGCTGACTGGAAAGAGACAAGCATGAATTTGAAGTGTAGAAAGTCTTCAGGGGAGTGGGATTTGAGCCAAGCACGCTCAGCAGAACAGGCACAAGAACGTAGATAGCGGGTAGTGGATGAAAGCCAGGGCTGGGGTGCAGAACGTCTCACAGGACATGGGGTGGGCGGAGCGAGAGCATCCAGAACCGAGGAGAGTGCAGCATTATAGGAAGATACTGCCTCGTCAACAGACTTGGATGACATGGTGGAAGAAAGAGATGGTGAAATGGTGGAAGAGAGAGTCAAGGGATTAATAGCATGAAGGTTTCTAAATAGGTTGGAGGAGACAGGACGAGGCTGAGGCAGCGGGGGATGAAGATTAAAGCTTAAAAGGTGATGGTCAGATAAGGGAAGAACTGAGCTACGGAAGTTTGAGGGTAAGGAACTAGAGAAAAATATCAGGTCCAGGTAGTGGTCATGCTGGTGAGTGGGGGCAGTGGAACAAAGTTGGAGGTCAAACGAGGAGGTGAGGGAAAGGAGCTTTAAAGCATGAGGATCAGAGGGGTTAAAGTCCCCAAGAATAAGAGTGTGGGAAGAGGAATCCAGAAAGAAGGAAAGCCATGAGTCAAAGTCAGTGAGAAAGGTAGAAGCAGTCTTGTCAGGAGGTCGATAGATAACAGCTACCCGGAGAGGAAGTGGAGTGAAGAGGCGGATGGAATGGACTACGAAAGAGAGAAAGGAGTGAGACTGAGGCAGCAGGAGGGGTTGGAATTGGCAAGAGGGAGAAAGTAGAAGATATAGAGTATTGGAGATAAAGAGATCATGAGTAAAAGCGAGTTTATTAGAGACAGAGTGAGTGTTCCATAAGGCACATGAGAAAGGGAGAGTGGAAGGGAAAGGAGAGGGATATGGATAAGATTAGACATGTTGCATGAAGATCTCTTCTCAGAGTGAGACCGAAATCTATGTGGGCCAGGATTGGGGTTCATAGCTCCAGAAGAGAGGAGGAGAAGGGAGTAGCAGAGTATGGGGTAGAGAGGAGACAGTATGGTGGAAACGAGGGTGAGGTTGCCTTAGGGAGAGAGGAGATGGTTGAATGGGAGGGAGAAAATGATGAAGCTCAAGAGCTGATGATTGGTTAGAAGACAGAATGGAGGGGGATGTGAGGGTGGTAAGGGGGGATGAGGAGTGGAGGAGTGAAGGTGCAGGTAGGAGGGGAAACAGTTAGGGAGTATGAAGAAAAGGAAGATAATGTGATGTGGAGTTATGGAAGAGGAACAGAGATGGGCTATGCAGCATATGTCATTTTACAAGCAGTGAGGTAGCAATGAGGTAGCAAAGGAGTCTACAGGCTAAGCAGCATGTGTTATTTTTACAAGCAATGAGGTAGCAAAGGAGTCTACAGGCTATGCAGCATGTGTTATTTTTACAAGCAATGAGGTAGCAATGGAGTCTACTAACCCTCAGGCATGGGCCCGCCTTTTACAGTGGCCGCTGTTCGGGCTAGTTGGGGCCAGTTGCTGGAGGCGGGACGATGGTGCAGGCCCTGGCTCGACCCCAATCGCTCAAGGGAGCTCGTTGGTGGCGTCAGGCAGGGTGTTGCTGCGCCCGATGGCACTCCTTTTTCAATGGCCATTGTTTACTTCATGCTCACTTCAGTGTGTTGTGGTCTGTCGTACCTGGTGTTTGTGAGGCACCAAAGGGCCCTCTGGCGTGGGCCTGCCAGACATGGGCGCACCCGATGGAACTCTCCTTTTAAATGCTGGGCTGGAATGGTGCTGGATTGGTGGGGGAGCGCTGGATGAGGGAGGAGTCCTTCTCTCTCTCCTGCTCAACCCCGATCGGCAGGAGCACACGGCTGCAGTCGGTGAGCTGGTCTGGAGCACCCGATTGTGCTCTCCTTTTAAATGCTGAGCTGGAGTGGTGCTGGATTGGTGGGGGAGCGCTGGATAAGGGAGGCGTCCTTCTTCTCTCTCCCCTGCTCAACCCCAATCAGTGGGAGCACGCGGCTGCAGTCAGTGAGCTGGTCCGGAGCACCCGATGATACTCTCCTTTTAAATGCTGGGCTGGAGTGGTGTTGGATTGGTGGGGGAGTGCTGGATTAGGGAGGAGTCCTTCTTCTCTCTCCCCTGCTCAACCCCGATCAGCGGGAGCACGCAGCTGCACTCGGTGAGCTGGTCCGGACTCCCTACAACCCTCCCTGGTAACTCCGCTCATCATGTAAATCATCTTTGCTTACGTCTTCCCTTCTGCCAACTCCAAAATTAGTTCCATCCAACATACTGCACCGTATACCTGAATAGACAACCTGAATCAGTATGTCTGGCTTCATCACTGGTCCTTTTCAAATCCAGACTAATAATATATATCTCTTAGACTGCCTCCAGATTCTGGCCCCCGCCCCCTACACTTTTCCTCTTGTCTGTACCCATATGTACAGTAGAAGGTCCCAGTCCTCTGGTGTTCCATTTTTCTGTCTTCTTGGATTGTAAGCTCTGTGAAGCAGGGACTTTCATTTGGCATACTGGTACAGCATGACCTCTGCCCAGTTGCACTATATAAATGATAAGTATTAGTAGTAGTAGGGAGGATGGCAAACACAGTACAGTTTGCAATAGAGTACAGACAGCGCTGGCAATGGGAGGTGCTCATCCTCCTGACATCATAGGTTGGCAATGTGCATCCCTCCGAGCTGAAGGTCTGCTGATACCTCCCATGGGCATGACAGGCATGGCCTCGGGAAAGGGCTATAGATTCTGTGTTCTGTGCCCAAAGATGTCCTGAAATTCCCAGACTGCTAGCGGCAGACAGGTATAATGACATCTTGTGATGTTTTCTCTGTTCAGTGTGCATGTTGGGTGATTGGCATATCTTTCTACCAAGATGGGTATACCTACTTTGATGTGGTGTTCATATATATGCATTGAATGGCACATGTGTTACTGACAGAGTTTGCTGTGGGCACAGCAGAACCTAGAGACAGAGTGATAAAGTTATGGGAGGTGTCATGCAAATATAGAGGCCAACAGGCCATTCTACCACAGTCAGGAGGCAGGCCTCACACCATTCATTGATGGAATGACTCTGGTTGATGAGCCATTGCAGCATTGTTTATGATGGCTCTAATCAGCCAGCCCTGATCCCCAGTCCTGCTGGCACTCAATTGTCCCTTCTCCTGTGTGACCACAAATATGTTGGTCAGAGCTGACAATGCTACCTGAATAGACAGTCTTGTAATCAGCTTGACTCATGCTGTACAGATCTATGCCACTATTATCCTCTTGACCATGTCTATCTGCCAGGTCTAATTTGACACCTTATCTGTTATCATATTGGGAACAATAAGGTGCTTTAGCCGGATTCCAGAGGAACAACCCAAATTGGACAACCTGTGTCATAATAGGGCTGGGAACTGTCTTTAACAATATATGCAGACATGATACTACTACTGCTACTGAGCATTTGTATAGCACTACAAGACATATGCAGCACTGTACAGACACATGTAAAAGATCGTCCATGCTCATCAGAGCTTAGAATCTAGTCAAGACAGACAACACAGTAGCTGTAGGGGATACAGCTAGGGGTAATGGTAAGGAAACACAAAGGAGATCAGGTGAGTCAAGATCCGAAAGCAGCAGTGAAGAGGTGAGTTTTCAGCCTGGATTTGAAAAGGGTCAGAGAAGGTGCCTGATGTACAGACTCAGGTAGTTTGTTCCAAGCATAAGGAGCAGCAAGGGGAAAGGAGCAAAGTCTGGAGTTAGCAATGGAAGAGGGCACAAATTGAAGCGGTTTGCCAGAAGAGAAGAGTTCCCGAGGAGAGGTGTAGGGTGAGATATGAGAGGAAAAATAGTGAGGAGCTGAAGAGTGAATGCACTTATAGGTCAGCAGGAGAAGCTTGAACTGGATATTTATTTATTTATTTATTTAATTTATTTATTTAGCTGTATTTTATATCCCGCTGTTCACCGGGTCAAAGCGGTCAATTGGGAGATACATTTAACATGAGGGTATATGACACACATACGCTAATACTTACAGGGAACATGGGCAATGGAGGGTTAAGTGGCTTGCCCAAGACCACAAGGAGTGCCTATAGGACTAGAAATCCCAGTCCCTCCAGCCTGAGATTGCTGTCCCCAGGTGGGACTTGAATCCCCGGCCCTCCGGCCTGAAGTACCTTGTCCTAACCACTAGGCCACTCCTCCCAGCATGGAAATGTATAGGCAGCCAATGAAGTGACTTGAGAAAAGGGGTAATATAAGCATGACAAGGTTGGCAGAAGATTAGCCATGCAGAAGAGCACTGAACAGATTGAAGGGAAGAGAGATGATACAGAGGGAGACCAGCAAGGAGTAGGTTACAAAGGTTTAATTGGAAGGTGACTAAAGAGTGGATAAGTGTCTTAGTAGAGTGTTCAGAAAGGAATGGGTGGATTATGTTGAAGTTATAGAGGAAGAAACGGCAGGTTTTAGCTATCAGTTGGGGTAGTGGAAGACAGCCAGGGCTGGGGTATGGTATGCCTCACAGGATGTGGCATGGGCGGAGCAAGAGTATCTAGAGCAGAGGAGAGTGCAGCTGCCTCAACAGACTCAGATGACATAGCAGAAGAAAGAGGTGATGAGACAGTGGAGGAGAGAGCCAAAGGTTCAATAGCTATGAAGATTTCTAAAGAGGTTGGAGGAGACAGGGCGAGGTTGAGGCAGCAGGTGATGAAGAGTGAAGCTTAGCAGGTGATGGTCTGATAAGGGAAGAACTGAGGTACAGAGATTTGACAGTAAGCAATTAGAGAAGAATACAAGGTCGAGGCAGTGGCAGTGCTGTTGAGTGAGGGCAGTAGAGCAAAGCTGGAGGTCGAATGAGGGGGTAAGGGAAAGAGCTTTAAAGCATAAGGGTCAGAGGGGTTGTCAACATGAATGTTAAAATCCCCGAGAATAAGGGAGAGGGAAGATGAATCCAGAAAGAAGGAAAGCCATGAGTCAATGTCAGTGAGAAAGATAGGGGTGGACTTGCCAGGAGGTCGAAAAATAACAGCTAACAGGAGAGATAGTGGAGTAAAAAGGCAGATGGAGTGGACGTCAAAGGAGGGAAAGGAGTGAGACTGAGGCAGCAAGAGGGGTTGAAATTGGCAGGAAGGAGAAAGCAGAAGCCCAACACCACTGCCATGGCCAGTGGGACAAGGTGTGAAGGAGAACTGATAGTCACCATGACAGAGAGCAGTGACTGACACTGTGAAAGGAGCCGGGTCTCAGTTAGAGCAAGATAGAGAGCATTAGAGATAAAGAGATCATGAGTAAAGGCAAGTTTATTTGAGATGGAGTATGCATTCCACAAGGCACATGAGAAAGGGAGAGAGGAAGGGGAAAGAGAGGGGGCCAGGGTTGGGGTTGATATCTCTGGAAGAGAGAAGGAGAAGGAATAGAAGCGTGTGGGGCAAAGAGGGAACAGCATAGCGGTTATGAGGGTAAAGTTGTTTTAGAGAGAGAGGAGATGGTTGAATGAGAGGGAGAAAGTGATGAAACTCAAAAGTTGATAAAGGTAGAGGACAAAATGGTAAGGGAACTGAGGATGGTAAAAGGGAGATAAGGGGGGTCATGAAGGTATTGGTAGGAGGGGAGACAATTAGGGAGCATGAGGAATAGGAAAAGAAAGTGATGAGGAGCCATAGAAGAGAGAGATGGAGAGGTCAGAAGAAATGAGGATAGGTGAGAGAGAGATCTCAGGGGATTAGGTATATCTGTGAATAATCATGGTAATGAGCAGAAGATGGCTATAAGAGACTGAACTCCAGGGGGTGGGTGGGTAGAGGGGTAGGAGGGAGGAATGAAAGTTATGAGGAAATGTAGGAGACAAGGATGAATGAAGAAAACTGAACAAGCTTACAAATAAATAAATAGCATGCTAACAATGGTACAGATAAGTATTAACACACTAACAATGATAAAAAAAATATATCAATGGACACACCGGACTCACAGGCTATCAGGTAAATATGCTCAAACTGGCAGCAAAGCAGCTTCTCGGTGCTGAGACAGAGAGAAATCAGCACACGTGAGAAACAATATAGGAAAAGGGGGTTAAGCAAAGCCTTCAGTCATGGGTAACATCCCTACATTTTCCTCAGTAAAGACCGAAGCAAAGAATTCATTCAGTCTCTCTGCTATCGGCTTGTTGCCTCTTAGTGCCCCTTTAACCCCTCTGTCATCTAATGGACCAGCTGACTCTCTCACAGGTTTTTTGCTACAAATGTACTTGAAAAAGTCTTTATTATGCGTTTTTGCTTCCGCAGCAAGCTTCTTCTCAAATTCTCCCTTTGCCTGCCTTATCAATGCCTTGCATTTAACTTGCCAGTGCTTGTGCTATTTCCAATTTTCGTCATTTGGCTCTTTTTTCCATTTCCTGAAAGATACTTTTTTGGCAACAACAGCCTCTCTGACGTCACCTTTAAATCATGCTGGCAGTTTTTTGGACTTCCTTCTACTTTTCTTAAAGCGTGGAATACAGCTGTTCTGGGTTTCCAAGATAGTATTTTTAAACAACACCCAAGCTTGGTGTAAGTCTTTAACCTTTGCAACTGCTCCTTTTAGTTTTTTCTTAACTATTTTCCTCATTTTATCATAGTCTCCCTTCCGAAAGTTAAAAGGTAGTACTGTGGATTTCCTTACCAGCTCTCCTCCACTAATTAAATCGAACGCGATCATGTTATGATCACTATTGCCAAGTGGCCCCAACACCCTTATCTCTTACACCAGATGAGGTGTTCCACTAAGGACTAGGTCCAATATGGCTCTGATCGGTTCATGAACCCGCTGCTCCAAGAAGCAGTCATTTATTTAATCTAGGAACTTTATCTCCCTAGCATGTCCTGCTGTGACACTGACCCAGTCGATACCGAGGTAATTGAAATCACCCATTATTATTACTGTGCTGTAACGTTTGTTAGCTTCCTTGATTTCTTTGAGCATTTCATCATCCATTTGTTCATTCTGGCTAGGCGGTCGATAGTACACCCCCACTGCCATCGCCTTCCCCTTTTTACATGGAATTTCAATCCATAGAGCAGTGGTTCTCAACCTTTTTTGTACCATGACCCCTTTTACCATTGGTCAACTTGTGATGACCCCCATTGATAAAATCAAATGCGTCTCTCTTCCTTTACAGTTAACGCATTGCCGCTGTAATCATTTGTTGAATTATATTATAGGCCTTTGCAATATGTTTTATTTATAAAATTTACTTATTTAAACCACAATAATTAATCACAAGTAACAATATTTGATTTCAAAATTATTATGATTTTGTAGTCCAATCACTAATATGAAATAAAATTATTTTTTCTACCTTGTCATGCCATCACCACTTGCCTCTAGCTTAGAGGGGCATGGATTTTTAGAGGAACTTTCTGCTGTATGCTTTTTCAGCTTTTGTTGAATTATTTCCCTGTGGTGCCCTCCGGGAAATGTAGTCCTTATTCAGCTTTATGGGTGCATCATGCAGAAAGCTGTAGTCAGGCTCAAGTAGGTAAGGCAAATGACAGAAATTTATTATTTTTATATACTCAATGGTTTGATCATACCACGCATAGGATTGTTGGTTCAGGACTCTTGAAAGCAGAGCATTGTCCAAAACATATCCAACCACAAAATGCAGTTTTAAAAGTTTTCTCTATTGCAGGATACACAGTCTTTACCAGCAAGCCTATTGTATTCCCTTCTCAGCTTTGCTGGGGTTAAAGCACAAAACAAAAACAATCACATTTAAAGTCTGTGGTAAACTTCCCCTCTATAAACACATTGGAAACACAGCCACCCTGCTTGTTGAATAAGGGTACCTTTTTCCTGGATAACCTTCTTTCAGGACTGGCTTGCCTTCTCTACGTTCCCCAGGTTTATAGCTTGGCACAGTCCATGGGAGTGTCCTCCTCAATCAGCTTCACCTCGGGCTCTCCCAGCTGCATAGGCTCTGTCTCCCCGTCCTGCTCAGCATGCTCACCTAACAGCCTCCTGGGGGATCTTGGAGTCTCTCTTGTTCCTGGCTCCAAACTCTCCTGCAGCCGTGCTAAATGCCAAATAGCACTCTCTCCAGCTGGAAGCTCCGTTCCTCTGCTCTGCTCAGCCTGGCTTCCTGCTTCTCCTCTCCTCCTTTTCTTCACTAAATCATACTCTGCTCTGGGTTTATACTTCCAGGGCTCTAGCTCCAAACCCACCCTACTCAGGTGACGGCAATCAGCCTGACTCCGGGCACCTGAGTGCTTGAAGAATTCACTGCCTAAAGGGTTCTGAGCCTTGTATCCTCTCCCCTTCCTTCCACTAGGGGGAGCCCGAAATGTTTTCCACGTGGAAGTTTTCTGATCCCTGGAGGTGTTTATGGCTTTCCTACCCTGTCTTGAGTAAAGGGGGCCCTTTACTAGGGTGAATTCCCTGTCTCTTTGTCCTCCCCCAGACTCTGGATAGGCCTCCTTGCCACAACCTTTGTTGTCTGACCAATTTATTCTCTGATCATGCTGGTCCCGATCTGAGGCTTCTGCTTTCCTGTCTTCTCTTAGCTCTTTTTCTGTGGTCTATGGTCCATCTGCCATTTCTTATCTCTTCTTTCGTTTTCTTCACTTCTTTCCATCAGCCTAGTTCCAATCCCAGTAACCCTCCCCAGTTTCAGCCCTTTTCCATTCCTCACTCCCAGTACCTTCCAATGTCAACTTGCATTCCCATGACTGCCACTGGTGTCCATTCCCTTCCAGTCCCCATCCTTCCCCGCTGACCAGTCCCTTCTAGTACAAATACCATGGCAGCCCTTCTCAGATCCACTCCCTTCTAGTTCCATTCTCCCATCCCCTGGTATCAGCCCATTTGTAGCCTTAGCCCCCAGTTTTCTTCCAGGGCCAGCAGCTCTATCCTCCCCTCCCCACCATCAGCCTATTCCCAGTCGAAGCCCCCAATCGGTTCACTTCTAGTGCTAGTCCCCCTTCAACCCCATTACCAGTGCTAGCCTCCACTAATCAGCCCATTTCCAATCATAGCCCCCCGATCAGCTCATTTCCAATGCTAGCCTCCCATCAGTCCATTACCAATCCTACCCCACCCCATCAGCCCATTACCAGTCCTAGCCTCCCCTAATCAGCTCATTTTCAGTGCTAGGCTCCCCTAATCAGCCTATTACCAGTCCTACCCCTCCCCCCATCAACCCATTTCAAGTCCTAACCTCCCCGATCAGCTCATTTCCAATGCTAGCCCCCCCATCAGCCCATTACCAGTCCAAACCCCTCCCTTGATCAGTCCATTACCAGTCCTAGCCCCCCGATCTGCCCATTACCAGTGCTAGCCCCACCATCAGCCCATTATAATCCTAACCCACACTGTCTCTCCCCTCTGTCCAGCATTTATCTCGTCTGTCCAGTATGTCTCCGTCTCTACCCTTTGTCCATGTTAGTCCCCCTCCCTCCTCCCGCCATCCATCCATCAGCCCCCCTCTGCCCATGTCAGCCCCCCATCCATCCCTCCATGTCAGCCCCCCTCTGCCCATGTCAGCCACCCTCCCCCCCCCCCCAATGTCAGCCCCGTTGCAGGTTCCCTGCCCCCTCCTCCCCTCTCCCTATGTCTGCCTGCTACTGCCCTGTTCGTCTGCAGCCGCGGCTCTGCCTGTGAAGCCGTTGCGGAGCCTGTCTGTCTCTCAACAGGCTCCTTGCAGCATTGTCCTGCCTCCAAAGGAAGTTGTTTACCACTTCCTTTGGAGGCAGGACAATGCTTCATGGAGCCCGCTGAGAGACAGGAAGGCTCCACAACGTTTCACAGGCACAGCCGCGGTTCCTTAAGAGACAGGGAGCCGCGGCTGCAGAGCAAGGGAGGTGGTGAGTTTGCCACTGCCGACTCGGCAGCGGCAGCAACTTGTGCGATTTTTTTTTTTTTAACTTGGTGGAGTGAGGCGACCCCTGCTAAATCCTGTGGCGACCCCCATGGGGGTCACGACCCACAGGTTGAGAACCGCTGCCATAGAGATTCTACAGCAAATTTTGTTTCATGCAAAACATTAATCCTTTCTGATTCAATGCCCTCTCTAACAGAGCAGAACCCCTCCACCAATTTGATCAGCTCTATCATTACTATGTAGTTTGTATCCAGGTATCACAGTGTCCCACTGGTTGTCCTCCTTCCACCATGTCTCTGAGATTCCAATCATATCTAACCTCTCATTTAGTGCTACTGTATATATTCTAACTCTTCCATCTTATTTTTTAATCTTCTAGCATTTGCATACAAGGATTTTAGAGACTGTATTTTATTCATATTAATTTGGCTATTGGTAGGCATGGGTAATTTGGAATCTTTAAGCTCTGTCTGCTCCATACTCCAGGGCATTTGGGCTACTTTACTCTTTTTTGGAACCTCTCTGCTTTTGGTAGTATCCTTCAAGGATACATTCTTCCAAACCATGCGCTCTTGTGTGACTGTCGGCTTTCCCCTTTTATCTAGTTTAAAAGCTGCTCTCTCTCCTTTTTAAAGATTAATGTCAGCAGCCTGGTTCCATCCCGGTTAAGGTGAAGCCCATCCCTTTGGAAGAGCCCCTCCTTTCCCCAAAATGTTCCCCAGTTCCTAACAAATCCGAAACCCTCATCCTTGCGCCATCGTCTCATCCACGCATTGACACTCCGGAGCTCTACCTGCCTTTTTGGTTCTGCGCATGGAACGGGAAGCATTTCGGAGAACACTACCCTGGAAGTTCTGGATTTCAACTTCCTACCTAAAAGCCTAAATTTAGCCTCCAGATCTTCCCTACCACATTTTCCTATGTCATCGGTACCGACATGTACCATGACAGCAGACTCCTCCCCAGCACTAAGACCTTATCTAGGTGGCGCGTGAGGTCCGCTACCTTCGCACCAGGCAGGCATGCTACCAGACGATCCTCACGTCCACCAGCCACCCAGCTATCTACATGCCTAATGATCGAATCACCAACTATAACGGCTGTCCTAACCTTTCCCTCATGGGCACATGGCCCTGCAGAAATGTCCTCGGTGTGAGAGGGTTTTACATCATTTAGAGGACAGGTCCTAGTTACAGGACCACTTCCTGCCACACCAGGGTGATGCTCTCCTATCACATGACCTCTCTCCTCCATGGCAACAGGGAAGCTGCCAGACTGAAGGTGGGACTTCAGGACTATATCCCTGTAGGTCTCATCTATGTACCTCTCTGTCTTTCTTATGTCTTCCAAATCTGCTACTCTAGCCTCTAGAGAACAGACACGTTCCCTGAGAGCAAACAGCTCCTTGCACCTAGTGCACATGTAAGACCTCTCACCAACTGGGAGAAAATCATACATGTGACACTCAATGCAAAAGACTGGAAAGCCCCCATCTCGCTGCTGGACTGCTGTCTGCATCTTAATTTTAAGCTTGTGTTTACTTCTTTACTTACGAAGGGTTGCTGTGGATACTTATACTAATATAAGTGTACCTAATACGTATAATATACCTTGTTCACCTGAAGCTGAATTAATCTCAGGTCCTTAGTGTATGCCGGATTTGGATAATGAGCTGCAAGTGAGAGCACCTCCTTTCATTTAAGATGTCTAAGTACCTATAAAGCTACGATTATCCCAGGGGTGGGTGTTGGGGAGGGAGTGAGAGAAATAAGACTTATTAAAAGAGGGCTGTTACACAGTACCCTGTCCTGTGCTTCTGAGATAAGCAGTGACCAACTTCCTGGGTGATTAACAGTCCTTGCTTAGATAGGAGTCTTTCAAAATGGCCTTTTGACCTGCCACCTGGCTTTAACACCTATTGAAAAAGTTTCACAGGCCTCTTTGTAAAGGTCTCTAGAAGACTTTATTTGTTGCTCAAAGAATACTGACCCTGTTTTGCCTTTTATGCCAAGTTATATTCTGATTTGATTTAAATTAAAGCTCTTTGCTGGTGCTAGGCTCTGACTTATTATGAAATTTAAACTAGAAGCTCTCTGCTGGGTTCTAAATTTAACCAGAATGCTCTCTTCTGTGTTTTACATTTAAACTTAAACTGCTGCTACTAGGCCCTGACTGATTTAACAAATACACTGGGTTCACAGAGTAATGAGCTTTAATCCAAAGAAGTCCCTTCAGAAAAATTCCCAGAAGTATATACTCACAATTGCAGATCTCTCTCCAGAAGTAGCAGTCAAGACTGAGGATCACAGAACTCTGGTTGAACTATTTATGCCTGTGCTGCTGAGGAAATCTGTGATCAACTTCCTGGATGATTAACAGTCCTTGCTTGGATAGGAGTCTTTCAAAATGGCCTTTTGACGTGCCACCTGGCTTTAACACCTTTTGAAAAAATTTCACAGGTCTCTTGCCCCTTAGTTGTCTGTCTTTATTTCCTCTAAAAATGTTGGTACCCAAATGCGTGGTCCTGACCTCTCTGTACCAAGCTCTGTTATGTAATAGGGTAAGTCTGCCGGTTTGTTAGGTAACTCCTCAGTCTGCTTGCATACACTGCTATATATTTATTAAAAATTTTTATACAGTTTTTCTCCAATTCAAAACGGTTTACAGTGAACAAAAAGTGTGGTTACAGCTGTTTTACATAGAATAACAATTTTAACAATGGTTGCATATTTATTTTTTGATCGTGTTTATCCTTTGTATTATGTATTCTTCTTCCTTTTTATAGGGGGCTTGGGGGAGTGTGCCTATGTACTTTTTTTATGAATTGTTTGGTTTTTTTCCTTGTTGCTTTGGTGGCTCCCTTTTCTGATCAAGATTAATTCTTGTCTATTTTTTGAAACTGCATAAATAAAAAAAGAAAAAAAAAGAATCTGTGTATTTTAAAATTCACTGTTTTTGTTAGGTCAGTTAGGGCATACTATTGCAAGCTAACTTTCAGTTAGTGTTTCTTTCCTCCCTCTCACCCACTCCAACTCTCACCCAGCCCAGGCATAATCTTTGATTTATCGCTTTCTAAATCACTTAAAGGGAAAGGATTGATTTTACTTACTTTCAGGTTTAACTGTTTATCTTAATCAGCAAGTTATTTGGCTTTGTAGATTAATTAAGTCCTTGCAGTTCATCTTAAGTAAAATGGACCTTTAGTTTTCACCGTATCAGATATTATTGCATTAGTTCAAGTATCCCTAATCCCCTAGCAACTTTAAATAACTGAACAACTTTAAATAGCTAAAAGAAATCTTACAATGCAGACAGCAGTCTAGCAGAGAGATGGGGACTATCCAGTCTTTTTCACCGTTACATTTATGATTTTCTCCCAGTTGGTGAGAGGTCTTATGCCTGCACTAGGTGCAAAGAGCTCTTTGCTCTCAGGGAACGAGTCCAATTTCTGCAGGCTAGAACAGCAGACTTGGAGCAGCTGAGGCAGACAGATATATAGATGAGACCTATAGAGATGAGAATTCCTTTCTGCTGCCATGGAGAAGAGATGTCACATGAAAGGAGAGCATCACCTTGGTGTGGCAGGAAGTAATCCTGTAGCTAGGACCTCTCCTCCAAGTGATGTAATACCCTCACACACAGAGGATGTGTCTCCAGGTCCATATGCCCATGAGGGAAGGGTTAGGACAGCCATTATAGTTAGCAATTCGATCATTAGGTGTGTAGATAGCCAAGTGGTTGTTGGATGTGAGGATTGTCTGGTAACATGCCTACCTACTGTGAAGGTAGCAGACGTCATGTGCTATGTATAGTAGATAAGGAGGGGAGGAGCCTGCTGTCTTGGTATATGTTGGTTTCCAATGACATAGGAAAGGAGGGAAGTTCTGGAAGTTAAATTTAGACTTTTTGGTAGAAAATTGAAATCCAAAATTTCCAGGGTAGCATTATCAGAAATGCTTCCCATTCCACGTGCAGGACCCAAGATGAAGACAGAGTTCCTGAGTCTCAATGCTTGAATGAGAGGATCATGCAATGAGTGTTTTAGATTTGATAGGAACTAGGCAACATTCTGGGGAAAGGAGGGGCAGGGGCAGCTTTTCCAAAAAAGACAGGCTCCACCTTAATCAGGGTGAAATCAGACTGCTAGCATTAATCTTTAACAAGGAGATAGGGCAGCTTTCAAACTAGAAAATGGGGACAAGCTAAGAGTTGCCCAAAAATGCATGGTTCAGAATGATGTCTTTTTGAAGGATTCTAGCAAAAGAGGAAAGTTAGGCCATCCCAAAAGAGCAAAAATGCAATGTGTGCCTTTGAGTCAGTCCTGACTCCTGGCGACCCAGAAGCTCCTGGGTTTTCTTGGCAGTGTCACCGGAAGTAGATTGCCAGGCCTTTCTTCGAGGCAATGGAGGGTTAAGTGACTTGCCCAAGGCCACAAGGAGTGCTAGTGGGAATCGAACCCTGGTTGCTTGGTTACCAAGCCCGTATTCTAACCACTAGGCTACTCCTCCCAATAGAGAGATTCCAATAAAGGTAAAAGTAAAAAGGAGTGGAGTAGCCAACTAATGGTTAGAGCACTGGCTTGAGAACCAAGAGACCAGGGTTCGATTTCCACTAGCACTCCTTGTGACCTTGGACAAGTCACTTAACCCTCAATTGCCTCAGAAAAATCCAAGTTATCAATATCCCTGTTTAATGTACATTACTCAGTTTAAGTTACAATGTAAACCGCTTTGACTGAAATTATAAAGCGGTATAAAGAATCTTAAATAATTACACAGGTGCCTTTAAGTAAAAATCTGACAGATTCCAAATTACCCCTGTCATCTGATAGCTAAACTGTTAATATGAACAAAAAACAACCTTTGAAATGCCTGTATAGAAATTCTAGAAGTCTAAAAAAATAAGATGAGAGAGTTAGACTATATAGCATTGAATGAAAGGTTAGATACAATTGGCATCTCAGAGACATGGTGGAAAGAGGATAACCAATGGGACACCGATACCAGACTACAAACTATATCTTGGAGTCACACCTCACCTTCACAGGACACATACAGAACATTACAAGGAGCATCTATTTCAAATTCAAAACAAACACCTCAAACCTCTAAGTAATCATAACTTTCACTCAGTCCCCCAAGCAACTATCTTCCCGCATTTAGACTACTGTAATATCTTTCAAAATCTATCAAAAGCAATTATCAACCCACTCCAACTCGCACTCAACACTGCAGCACGAACACTCCTCAACTCACAAAAAAACAGAACAAATCACGCCCCTACTCAGACAACTTCACTGGCTACCAATACTAGAACGCATAAAACACAAATCCATTCTCACAACCTTCAAGATTCTCAACAACTCATCCTTGCCGCACCTTCAATCCCTACTTCAGATCACATCTGATAACAGAAAATGATGAACCGGCTCACAGAATATGCTATGCATACCAGTGTTATTTATAAAAACCAGCTCTACCACCTCAAAGACAGTATTTTCACTCTACACTCCACGCTTATGGAACTCTATTCCTGATAAGCTATGGACCACAATGGACACATTAACCTTCAGAAAAGCCCTCAAGATGCACATATTCAAAGACTGCTTCTCGGATAACATAACTTAGCCAGCCACCAATCAACTACTCAAACCCTCCTGCCCCCCAACCCTCCCAAGTTTACCCCCACCTCATAACTCATCCACTCTACGTCATTAATGATACCTTAGACTTACAAACCTAAGCTAATGTTGATTATTACCTCTAAGTTGATTTCCCTGTTCAATGTATAATGTTCTGTTGCAATGTAAACTGCTTTAAGCGTAGGATAAAGTGGTATAGAAAAGTTGTTAAAAAAAACAAAAACAAGAAAATGCACTACACTAGCATTTAACTTTCAAAATAGAGACTAAGATAAAATAAGGAAAATGGTAAAAAAACAACTAAAAGGAGCAACTGCAAAGGTTAAGAGTTTACATCAATTGCCTTAGAAGCCCAGACCAGATGTATTTTATGCATTAAGAAAGATGGAAGGAAGGCCAAATGACAGCCGACATGGCTTAAAGATGAAGTCAAGGACTTCCGGTGACGTCACGGAGCTTATGGCCACGATCTAGCCGAGCTCCATCCGATTCCCGACTTAGAGCTTGATTAAGTGGTACCCCGATGGAGAAAATGGAGAGCAAACAGACCCCGGTGAGTGGGATAGCTGCCTGGAAAAAGATGGCGGGGTTTAAATCGGCATATGTGTGCCGCGAAGAAAAGGGGCAGCACAAGGAAGGAGAGGCCGCCGACAGTGGTGACAGTGAGAGCCCGGAGGATTGTGGGGAGAGAGAGCAGCTGCTGGACGGAGTGGAATTGAGAAGTTGGCTTACCGAATTTAAGAGGGAGATCCAAGGAGACATCAAGGAGATGTGAAAGGACTTAAAAGAAACGCTGTATACCATACAGCAGGAGCTGACTGCGGTGGGACAGCGCATAGAGGAGCTCGAGGACCACGTGGAGGCACATGATAGCATGCAGCGGGAGCTGGTAGCTGAGCAGCGCCAACTGTGGGAACTGCAGGAGGATATGCAGGATAAAATGGAGGACTGAGCGCGGAGAAACAACTTGCGGATAAGGGGGATACCAGAAACAGAGAAATTTAAAGACTGTGTTCAAATGGTGCAACAATTATGCCAGCATGTCCTTCAGCTGGGGAGCAGTGGAGGAGAGCACGTGGAGGCTATTGGGGTGGAGCGGGCGCACCGCAGCACGGGCCCCAGGTGGGAAAAACAAGTAAGGGATGTGATTGCCTGCTTGAGTAGTTTCCCTATTAAAGACAGAGTGCTGAATGTGGCCAGGAGATTTGGCCGAATAGCTTGGGAAGCCTGTGAGATTGAGATATTCAACGATTTGTCCAAAGGGACCCTGGAAAAGAGGAGAAGCCTAAAGGAGGTGACTGCCTATCTCAGGGGAAAGGGACTGAGATACCGCTGGTTGTTCCCCTTTGGGTTGCTGATGACGGCGAATGGAGTGTCCAAACGAGTAAAGGGAGCTGAGGAGGTGTGGAAGTTGCTGCAGGAGCTGGGCTGCGAACAACTCCCGAGGACTCAGGAGAGAGAACGGGGACTGCACCCTAGAGAGGAGAGAAATAAACGGCAGCGACTGACACAATAGCATAGAGTATCTGAGCAAGGGAAACGGCTGAGGAGACTGTTGCAGGAGCCGAACGGAATGGAGCAGCCGGGGACTTCCTGAACTGTGGGGGGAGTGGGGCTTGTGGATACAAAGGTTGGTGTGGGCTGTAACCGGGGTGCATGGAACAGGGGTGGTGAGGGGGGAAGCTATGTATCGGGGATGATATTGTTGGAGTGTGGTGGGGACTGTTGTGCTTTGGGGGGTTGATATCTGGGGGATGGTATGGGGGTTGAAGTCGGGATAGGACATGACACACATGGAAGGCACTGCTGGGGGAGGAAGGGGGAAGGTGGGATTAGCTTGGAGGGGATGGGGGGGTAGGGGGTGAGGGGGGTTGGAGGAGGCAGCCACAATGGAGGGAAAGGGGGTGGAAGGAGCAGGGGGCTCATTTAACATAATGCTGAGGATTGGTTCGCTCAATGTGAGAGGATTGAATTCGCCATATAAGAGGTCCCAATTCTTTAGGGAAATACAGAGGAATGCTTGGGAGGTCATATTGGTGCAAGAAATGCACTTAAAGGCGGGGGAGGTGGGTAGACTGCGGCATCCGGGATACCCGGAGCAACTTTTCTCATGCTCTAAGGGAGGGGAAAAGAGGGGTGGGGTAGCTATATTGTTGAAGTCAGGGACAGGGATACAGGTATGGGAGTGTTTCCGGGATGAGGAGGGGAGGGTGGTAGGGATAAAAGAGAGATGGGGAAATGAGGAAATTAACATAGTGTCAGTGTACGGACCGAATGGGGGGCAAGGGAGTTTTTGGAAAAATACCGGTTGCTGGCGAGAGAAGTATTGGGGAAGTTGCTTATGGGGGGGGGGGGGGGGGAATTTTAATGTTACGTTACAGGATGGGTTAGATAGATGCCCGAGAGGGTGGGAGGGGAGGGGACAGAACAGGAAAGGATTAAAATGAGTGATGGAGCAGTTTAATTTGGTGGATGCGTGGAAGATGAGAAACCCTCTTAGTAAAGAGTTTATTTTTTATTCTGCACCCCACAACAGCTGGAGCAGAATTGATATGATATTAGTAGATACGCACTGGATGCTGGATGTGTTGGAGGGGGAGATTATCCCGATAGTGTGGTCGGATCATAGTGCGGTGACAGTGAGGCTTAGAGGTAAGCGCCACTTAGGGACTAAGTTCTGGTGGTTGAATGAAAGCTTGATGAAGCGGAAGGAGGTGAGAGAGGATATTAAGAAGGTGATACAGGAGTACATGGATATAAATGATCAGGGGCAGGTCCGAGATGTGGTATTATGGGAGGGCCTGAAGGCATATGTGAGAGGGAGGTTTATTGAATGGGGAGCGAGAATGAAAAAGGAGCGGGGGTTGAAGGAGGAGGGGCTAAGACAGAATTTGCTGGAACTTGAGCGGTCATATCGAGAATTGGGCTCGAAGAGAGCCCGGTCGGAATTGGAAAGGGTCAGGGGGGAACTACAGGCTTTACAGATGGACCAGATAGCCTTTGAAATGAACCAGGTGAAACAAATTTATTATGAGTTTGGGAATAGGGCGGGATGGCTGCTGGCCCGTAAGTTGTGGCAGCGGAAGGGGGCTTCACTGATACACCAAATAAAAAGTCAGGACGGGGTGGTAGTGGTGGAGGAGCAGGAGGTGAAGGAACGTTTTGTGAGGTATTACCAGGATTTGTACAAAAGGCAAGAAGGGGTGGGGGGGGGGAGACCTAATTAGTGGGTATTTAGCGGACCTGGAGCTACCTAGCTTGGGGGAGGAAGAACGGGATATGCTAGATAAGGAAATGTCAAGGGAAGTATGGAACGTGGTGAAGGGGCTGGCGGGGGGGAAGGCGCCAGGATTGGACGGGTTGCCGGGGAGTTTTTATAAGCGGTTTTGGGGGGAAATAGGGGATCTGTTGTTACGAGTCTTTAATGGTCTGGTGGAGGAGGGGGGGGGAGCTGCTGCCTAGTATGCTGACGGCAGGGATCACTATTCTGTTGAAGCCTGGGAAGGAACCAATGGAATGCGGTTCTTACCGTCCCATTTCCCTACTTAATGTGGATGTAAAAATTTTGGCAAAGGTGCTAGCGGGTAGATTGGCCCCCCTGATGCCCAGGCTGGTCAAGGAAGATCAGACTGGTTTCATTACGGGGCGACAGACGGCAGATAATATTAAGAGGTGGTGGAAGTAATAGGGGTAGCTAGGGAGGGGAAGGGAGAGTGTATTGTGATGTCTATAGATGCAGAGAAGGCATTTGATAGGGTGCATTGGGAGTTTTTGTGGCAGGTGGTGGGGAAAATAGGGTGTGGGTCAAAATTTGTGAAATGGGTACGAGGGTTATATAGGGGACCCCGGGTGCGAGTGAAAGTGAATGGTAGTTACTCTTCAGACTTTGAATTAGAAAGAGGGACGAGGCAGGGGTGTCCCCTTATCACCATTGCTTTTTGCTTTAGTGGTGGAACCACTAGCACAGCGGGTTCGGGCGAATGAGAAGATCAGGGGGGGTGCAGACGGGGGGGCTGGAACACAAAATCTCGCTCTATGCCGATGATATTCTTTTGTATATTACTAATCCGCAGTGGGTATTGCCTGTAATTATGGAGGAGTTGGAGCAGTTTGGTGGTGTTTCGGGCTTCCGGATGAACGTGGCTAAAACAGAGGTGTTAAATATTTCTGTTGCTCAGACGGGGAGGCTGTTGTTGAAAAAGAGATACCCGTTTAAATGGGTTAAGAAATTACTACGCCATTTAGGTGTACAGATCCCGGTACGCTACGACGACTTATATCAAGTGAACTATCCCAGGGTTATGGGGGAACTTTCAAGAGATCTGGATTGCTGGGTGAATTTGGAAGTGTCATGGTTAGGCAGGATTGCGGGGGTCAAAATTAATATCCTCCCAAGGATTCTATACCTTTTTCAGGTGCTCCCGGTAAAGGTGCCCGATGGGGCCCTGCGAGCCTTACAACGGAAAGTCTTCCAATACATTTGGAAGAGGAAACCCCCGAGGATTGCAAGAGAGGTCATGCATGCCCCAAAGGAGGGAGGGAGGGCTGGGGGTACCCAATCTGCGGGATTACTATCGTGCGGCACAGCTGCGACATGCGATGGATTGGAGAGGGAAAGGGGGGATTAAGCAAGGGGTGGCTGTGCAGGAAACATATGTACGGGGTGGAAGATTGGCAGCATGGCTATGAGCCTCACGGCAGGATAGGAAAGAGTTGGGGAGGGGCTCCCCGGGTATGAGACAAGTAGCAGAGGTGTGGGATGGAGTACGGGCGCAAGTACTCATGGAAAGGGGGAAGGGTTTTTCGCTGGCCATGCCTTGGGGGGGGGGGGGTAAGGCCTTTAGACCGGAGTGGGAGGGGGGGCGATATGAGGAATGGAGGAGTAAGGGGCTGGTGTGCTTCTTTCAATTAATGGATAGGGAGGATATTATGAGCTTTGAAGAGGCCCAGGAGGTTTATGGACTAGCTGAGGAGGACAGGTTTGCGTACGTGCAGGTGTCGTCCTTCCTTGCCAGGTTAAAGAGTAAGGGTAGTTTAGAGGGGGAACTCTCGGATATAGAAGCAATATGGGTGGGAAAGGAGGGATCGCGAGGGATGATTTCTGCCCTATATAAGGGGATTCGGAGAGGGCAGGGGGGTAAGTTTAGGTACATGCGGGAATGGGAATGGGATTTGGGGGTGACAATGGATGCCCCGGGATGGAAGCAGATCTGGGATCAGATCAAGAAGGCTCCTTGGTCTAGTAGTATAAGGGAAAACAGCTATAAAGTAATGCTTAGATGGTACTACACCCCCGAAAGATTGCACAGGATGTTTCCGGCGGTTGGGGCAGCATGTTGGAGGCGGTGTGGGGAGGTGGGTACTTTCTGGCATATTTGGTGGGGTTCTGCAAAGATACAAGCTTTTTGGGCTGCGGTTAAGGGGTGGTTGTGGGAGAAGTTGGGGATGGAGATTGATTTGGTTCCGGAGACCTTCTTACTTTCTTGGTGGAGAGATGGGTGGGGAAAAGGGGGAAGGGAGGTGGTGGCCTGTCTCAGTGCGGCAAGGAGCATGGTGGCAGCTGCATGGAAGCAGAAGGAGGCCCCGGGGTTGGGGGACTTTGAGAGGAGAGTGAGACACATAGTATTGATGGAGCGGCTTACGGCGGCGAGGAGAGAGAAGGGAGACAGTTTGAAGTAAGATGGGGAAAGTTGTGGCAAGCGTTACAGTAAGGGGTAGGGAGGGAGGGGAGGGGTAGGAGGGTGGGGGTAGATGTGGATGTGAGGGGGGCTAAATTTATAGTGTGATGTAGGGGTAATGGGTTAGTGGTGGAGCTCATTGAAATAGGTCTAATGAGCTTCTAGGGGGTTGGAGTAGTTCAAGGGGTCTGGGGTGGTTAGAGGAATGTTCTGTTGTTGCTGGTTGATTAGTTTGTAGTTGAGAAGGAATTTGGGATACTAATACATTGGTGGGGCGATGGTTGTAATGTCCTACTGTGTGTAGTTTGCAAAATGCCCAATAAAGGATTTTGAAAGAGAAAAAAAAAATGAAGTCAAGGAGGTTGCTATAGCTAATAAAAAAATCCTTCAGAAAATGGGAAAAAGAGCCAAATGACGAAAACAAGTTAAATTGATAAGGCAGCCAAAGAGAGAATTTGAAAGTAAACTTGCTGTGGAAGCAAAAGTGCATAATAAAAACGGTTTTCAAGTACATTCACTGCAAAACATCTGTGAAAGAGCCAGTTGGACTATTAGATGATAGAGGGGTAAACAATTGGGCACTAAGAGAGGATAAGGCCATAGAGGAGAGACTGAATGAATTATATGCTTCAGTCTTTACAGAAGATGATATAGGAAACTTACCTATGCTAGAAATGATATTTAAAGGTGATGTATCAGAGGAATAAATCTTGATAAATCGGGAAGATGTAATACAGCTATTTGATAAACTAAAGAGCAGCAAATCACCAGGACCGGATGACAAACATCCCAGAATGCTGAAAAAAACTGAAATATGAGATTGCAGACCTACTTTTTGTAATCTATGAACTATCATACAAGCATAGAAAAGATGATGACAGAAAAAGACCACATGGCCTATTTAGTCTGCCCTTCCATATCACAAGAGTCTCCTTTTTTCCTTTAGAGAGCCTCTGTGTTTGTCCCATGCTTTTTGAATTTAGATACTGTCCTCATCTCTACTACCTCCACTGGGAGATTTTTCCATGCATCTACCACACTTTCCGTAAAGAAATATTTCTGCATATTACTCATGAGTCTATCCCCTTTCATCCTCATCCTATGTCCCCTCATAGCAGAGCTTGCTTTCAATCGAAGAGGCTCTCCTCCTGTGCATTTATGCCACGGAGGTATTTAAATGTCTCAAATCATATCACCTTTGTCCCGCCGTTCCTCTATATACATATTAAGGTCCTTAAGTCTGTCCTGATATGCTTTATAATGAAGACCATTAACCATTTTAGTAGCCACCCTCTGCACAGACTCCAACCTGTTTATATCCTTTTGAAGGTGTGGTCTTTAAAAACATTTGTAGTACCTGAAGATTGGAAAGTGGCCACTGTAACGCCAATTTTTGAAAAGGGTTCCAGAGGTGATCTGGGAAACTACAGAGCTTTGTCTGTACCAGGCAAAATAGTAAAAACCATTATAAATAACAAAATTACAGAAAATATAGCCAACATGGATTCAGCCAAGGAAAGTTTTGTCTCACTAATCTGTTATAGTTTTTCGACAGTGTGAACAAACAGGTAGATAAAGGTGAGCCGACTGATATAATGTATCTGGATTTTCAGAAAGCTTTTGACAAGGTCCCTCAACTGAAAAGTCATGGGATAAGGAGGCAGTGTACTATTGTGGATTAGGAACTGGATAAAAGATAGAAAACAGACAGTAGAGCTAAATAAACAATTTTCGCAAAAGATAAAGGTGAATAGTGAAGTACCACTGGGTTCTGTGCTGTACCCACAGCTTTTTACGATATTTATAAATGACCTGGAAATAGGAACAACAAGTGAGGTGATCAAATTTTCAGATGAAAAAATTATTCAAAGTTGTTAAAATACAAGAGGATTGCTAAAAATGGGAGATGGGCATCCTTATGGCAGATGAAATTTAATGTGGACAAGTGTAACTTTATGCATTTAGGGAAGAACCACCCAAACTACAGTTACACAATGCAAGGTTTCACATTAGGAATCACCACTCAGTGAAAGATCTGGGCATCATTGTAAATAATACATCAAAACCTCCGCCCAGTGTGCAGCAGTGACCAAGAAAGAAAATAGTGTAGTTACTCACCTGTAACAGGTGTTCTCCAGGGATAGCAGGAATCAGTCCTCAAATATGGGTGACATCAGTGCTGACAGAGCCCACGTGGAAGCATCTCCCCAGCTTTCTTTGAAAGCCTTTGGGAGATGCACCACACATGCATGGTCCCCTTCCCGCCCAAAGGTGCCATCTTGCCTCAGTCAAATGACATAGCTAGGACTGCAAAAAATTAAAATACAGTAAAGAAGTAACTCCAAGGGGAGAAAGGAAGGTTGTGAGGATGATTCCTGCTTCCCTGGAGAACACCTGTTACAGATAATTACACTTTCTCCAGGAACAAGCAGAAAGTCAGTCCTCACATATGGAACTCCCCAGCTACAGGCTACCGAAAACCTGCAAAAATACCACAGCAACCTGCAAAGGGTGAGCTGTGAGCAGCAGCAGTTGAGTCCCTACTGAGAGACTCTCACAAAACCCAAGTGTCCAGCAGGGAACTAGCACTCCAATAGGATGAACACAGAAGGGTTGGAGAGCAGGAGTTCCCTACCCCCCCGAAGAGATTACAAAGTACAGCCTGGCCAAAGGTGCTGTCCCATCAGGACTTCCTCTCCAGGCAGTAATGAGCTGCAAAGAACAGGTGGCGGCCCGGCACATTTTCCATCACAGGTACTGGAGTGCAGGTTTGCCACAGAAATAGCCATGGCCCTGACGCAGTGCCCATGACCCTCTGGTCCAGTGAGATCCACGCCTGCTCAAAGGTGAGGGTAATGCAGTCCGCCACCCAAGCAGAGTTCGCTTACTCACTGGGAGTCCCAGATGTCTGGGGTTATAGGATACGAAAAGCTGCAGTGCCTTGCGGTGGCTCCGAGTCTGTTGCAGATAGAAGGACCAGGCCTTTTTGGCCCCAAAGTATGGAGAATGGTCTCTTCCTTGCCGGCGTGAGGCCTTGGAAATAAGGTGGGGAGCACAACCTCCTGATTGAGGTGGAATGGGGACAGCACCTTCGGCAGAAACTTGGGGTGTGCGTGAAGCACCACCATGTTTTTGTAGAACCTCGTGTAGGGAGGCTCTGCCATCAGAGCCTGGAGCTCGCTGACTGATGTGAATGCCACAAGGAAGATGGCCTTCCAGGAGAGGTACCCCAAGTGGCAGGTAGCCAGGGGCTCAAACGGCGGCTTAGTGAGCTGCGAGAGCAACACATTGAGATCGCACTCTGCCGCTGGAGGGTGGGGTTTGAATAGCATGAGGCCCCGTAAGAACCAAGATACAAGGGGCTGAGCCGAGAGGGGCTTGCCCTCAATGGAATGGTGGTGTGCTGCAATAGCGCTCATCTGCACTGACCGAGTTGGACTTGAGTCCCACCTATGACAGGTGGAGCAGGTACTGGAGTACCACTTGTACTGAGCAGGAGAATAGGTTCACCCTTCTTTTGGCACATCACATTGAGGATCAGTACCACTTGAAGGCGTATGCCCTTCTTGTGGAAGCCTTATGAGAGGCCAGAAGAACCTCCTCCACATCCCATGGGAGGTTGAAGGGAACTAGAGCTACCCTTTTAGCAGCCAAGCTGTGAGTGACAGGGACCCCAGTTTGGGGTGTAGGAGAGAGCTCTGCTCCTGTGAGAATACTCCTGGGGCTTGGCCCAGGGGGACTGGCAATGCCGCCTACAGGGAGAGGAGCAGCAGGAGCCAGGGTTGCCTGGGCCACCAGGGAGCTATCAGTATTAGTGATGCCTGTCATGCTGGACCTTGAAGAGGGTCTTGGCAACCAGTGGTGTCAGGAAGGCACCCAGGATTGGTGTGACTGGCAAGAGCAGAAGTGGGACAACTGCATGTTATATAGGCTGGCAAACAGGTCCAACAGGGGTATATCCCAGAGTCGAAACAGCCGAGAGGACACTTCAGGATCCAGGCACCACTCATGTGGCTGGAGGACTCTGCTCAGCTTCTCCACCAGGGCATTGCCGTAGCCCAGAGATAGACCACTCTTAGGAGCATCCCTCCACGTGTTGCATAGGAGCAGAGGGCTACCGCCTCCTGGCAGAGGGAATATGACCCTGTGCCCCCTTGTTTGTTTACGTAGAACATTGTGACTTGGTTGTAAGTCTGTACAAGCACTGACTGGTGCTGCAGCCAGTGGCAGAAGGCTCGGAGAACCAGAAATATCACTCTGAGCTCCAGCAGACTTATTTGCATCTGGGACTAGCTGCTTTGCATCTGGAGGCCCTCGCAGTGCACTCCCCAGCCCAGTAAGGAGGTGTCAGTAGTGAGGACACTCTGGGGGGTGGGTGCCTGGAGAGGCATCCCAGCCTGAAGGTGACGAGGGATCTACTACCATCCAAGGGAGTCCACCAGCTGGTGGGACACTCTCACTCTGTCCCAGAGCCTGCCTGTGGTTTGTTTCCATTAAAAGTGGAGATACCACTGGGCTGCCTTTATGTGCAGTCGGGCATATGGGGTCACATGAACCATGGAGGCCATTTGGCCCAGTAGGCAGAGGAAAAGCTGAGCAGGTAACAACCGGCATCACTGTACCTCTGCATCTAGCCCCCTGAGGTGTTCTGATCTCTCCTGAGGGAGGAAGGCCTTGGTCTGGAGGGTGTCTAGCTCAGCCCCTTTAAACTCCAGGCATTGAGCCAGAGAGAGGTGTGACTTGGGGTAGTCTATGATGAACCCCAGATACTGCAGGGTGCTGATGGTGTGTCCTGTGGCACATTGTGCCTCTGCCACTGTGCTTCCCCTTATAAGCCATCCAGGTAGAGAAAGATGAAGGCTCCTTGGATACGTAGGTGGGCTGAGAACACCATGAGGCACTTGGTGAAGACCCTTGGCAATGAAGCCAGCCCAAAGGGCAGCATTCTGTATTGATAGTGCTCTCCCCCCCACCATAGAGTGGAGGAGTGGCCTAGTGGTTGGGGCAAGGTACTTCAGGCCGGAAGGTCGGGGGTTCAAATCCCACTAGAGGACAGCAACCTTGGGCTGGAAGGACTGGGGTTTCTAGTCCCACAGGTGCTCCTTGTGGTCTTGGGCAAGCCACTTAACCCTCCATAGTCCATGTTCCCTGTAAAATAGTTATCTCCAAGTTATAATGCCCTGTTCAATGTAATTTCAGTTTGTTCAATGTAAACCGCACTGATGCAGAAAAGCACGGTATATAAGAGAATGTAAATAAATAAAATAAATAAATAGAGGTATTTTCTATGGCTGGGATGGATCAGGATGTGTGTGTAGACAGCCTTTAGGTCTAAGGAGCATAGCTAGTCTCCCTGCTGGAGGAATGGCATCAATGTTCCAAGGGAGAGCATTTTGAACTCTTCCCATATCAGGAACTTATTCAGATCTCGCAGATACAGGATGGGCCTGAGGCTCCCTGTTCTCTTGGGGATGAGGAAATACCTGGAGTAGAAGCCAGTGCCCCAGAGATGTTTCAGCACTGGCTCCATGGCCTTGTCCTCGAGGAGACCTGTGAGCTCAGTGAGGAGCAGGGTCTGGTGGAGGAGAGGTCTTACGGGCTCTCCTGGAACATATGAGGGTGGCATCTGCCATAGGTGAAAGAGGTAGCCCTCCTTGACGTCTTGTAGGACCCAAGTGTCGGTAGTGATGGTGGACCAACTATGGGCAAACAAGGTCAGCTGCCCCCCCTGTAGGCTGGAGGGGACCTCCTGGGGGGAGAGCTGGTCACGCTCAGGGAGTCAAAAGCTCCCCCCAGGCTGAGTCGGGGCTGGCACACCTGGGGATCGTTTGCATATTGTGCCCCTGCCCCTTGTGCTGTTGACTGTGCTTTGGGGCCAAGGAGGCCTGGAAACATGAGGCGTTGCCAATGCCACCCTTTTTCCTCAGGAAGAAGGGCTTCTTTCCTGGGATCTTTTTGCAGGGCTCCATCGAGGTCTTTTTTGAGAGTCTGGTCCATGTTAGGAACTCGGTCTTGATCTCTGCTGCTTTGTCTGCCATGGGTTTCCCAAAGAGGTTCTCTCCAATGCAGGGGACATCAATAAGTTTGTTCTGAACCCATTATTTGAGGTCAGACGATTGCAGCCATGCCTGGTGTCGGGCCCCAATGCCGGTGGCAACCACCCTGGTTGACAACTCAAAGCTGTCGTAAGCTGTTTGAGACAGGAACTTCGAGTACTCTCACTGCCAAGGCCAATGATTTGAACCTCTACAGGAGTTCCCGTCGAAGCCTGCAAAGAACCCACTGAGCTCCTTCGACAGTTCTTTGAGGTACATGCTGATGGAGAGCTGGTAGGACTGGACCTGGCATGTCAGCATCAAGTCCTGAAAGACCTTCTGGCCGAGGACATCGAGGGTCTGGGCTTCCCTGCCAGGGAGCACTGAGGAATGGGAATTTTGGCTCTTGAGTCTGCGCACGGTTTACTCAATGACCATTGAGTTGTGGGGAAGTTGGGCTTTCTGGAATCCAGGGCCTCAGTAGACTCGATACATAGAGTTGAGTCACCTGCTGACAATGGGCACCGACGCTGGTGTCTTCCACATATGGAGAAGGAAGCACTCGACGATCGGAGGGACAGACACCTTGAGGGCCTCCTTTGGAAGGGCCTCATAGTGGAGGATCTTCAGTTCTTCCGTGAGAGGATCCTCCTATGGCGAGCGCCTTAGCCATGTCCCGCACAAAGTCGAGGAAGGCGACATCCTCGAGCGGGGACAGGTGTTGGGATGATGGGGAGAACGGGTTTGATGGGACAATTCGGTGGTGCAGTGTGTCCGAGGACTCCTCATCGGCCTCCCAGTCAGACTAGAAGTCCGAGGTTGATTTTGAGGCTTGGTGGTCACTGCGGTTGAGGTCTGAGCTGAGGGGCCTGTGGAGGACCTGCGGTCCGAGCCACGTGCGCCTGTCAGAGAGAACTGGTGACCCAAGGAACAGGACTGTGACCTTGTCCAACATCGATGGCTCTCTCGAGGCCGGTGGTGCTTGAGGATCGGCTTGATGTCCGGGGAGGCCCTCGATGTCGAGGGTCCCATTGTCAGGGTGGATGAACCAGACATGAACGCCAGCTGCTGGGCCACGAGGGCATAGATACTGCACTCTAAGGCGGCCATCCTGGCCTCCATACCAGTTGGCTCTGCAGCCTTCAATGAAGACACTGAGGGTTTCGGGTCCGGCAATTCCGTCGAGGGGGAGTCCTCAACGATGATGGCCTTGGGTGTCCAAGGCCTGTTGGTGGGTAGCAATGACTCCTTTCAGGACAGCTTGAGAGGTTGCTCCCACTCTGATTCCTCCAACTCATGCCAGGGACTGCGGGGCCTGGTGTGGGATTTTCCCGTCTTCCTGGACCCAGTGTATGGGGAGATCTTCAAGGGCTTCGACTTCTTGCATTCCATCTCCGGGAATTTCCTTTCGAAGAAACATGGGACTCAGAGGTGGCTTTGGCTTCGCGGGGCACTGAGGTACTGGAGGGGGGTTGGGAGCTGGGTGTCGCCGGACTCCAGTGCGGAGTCAGACTTTTGGAAAAATTTTTCCTGCTGCTGGTGATGACTTTTAAGGGCCTTTGAAGTCATGGTCCTGCAAAGTTCGCAGTCACGAGTTGTGTTCCAGGCCAAGGCACTGGAGGCAGCAGTCATGCGGATCGGTGAAGGACATCATCTTGCTGCACTGATCGCACTTCTTGAAGCCACTGGAGGCCATCGAGGAAAAAGGGGCCCTTGCCACCCGGCAGGGATCTGAGGCTTTCAGCTGATAAAAAGGCACGAATGCCGGTCAAGGGATACTTCGAAGAAAAAACCAAACACAAAGGAATGAACCCGAGAAGTGCCTCTCCGGTCCCCCACAGCACCCAGGAGGGAGTGTGCAGCAGCTGATCCTCCAGCCGGATGACCCAGCCACGCCGCTGCCCAATCGGGGCAGATCTTCAGCTTTAAAAGAGCTGCGCCAGCATCTCCGGCCCTCTCTGGTCCCCCACAGCTCCCAGGAGGGAGTGTGCAGCAGCCGATCCTCCAGCCGGACGACCCAGCCACGCCGCTGTCCAATCGGGGCAGATCTTCAGCTTTAAAAGAGCCGCGCCAGCATCTCCGGCCCTCTCCGGTCCCCCACAGCTCCCAGGAGGGAGTGTGCAGCAGCCGATCCTCCAGCCGGACAACCCAGCCACGCCGCTGCCCAATCGGGGCAGATCTTCAGCTTTAAAAGAGCCGCGCCAGCATCTCCGGCCCTCTCCGGTCCCCCACAGCTCCCAGGAGGGAGTGTGCAGCAGCCGATCCTCCAGCCGGACAACCCAGCCACGCCGCTGCCCAATCGGGGCAGATCTTCAGCTTTAAAAGAGCTGCGCCAGCCGGCGGGCCCGCGCCTTGCGGGCCCGCGCCTGAGGGCCTCGCAAGAGGGCCCTTTGGCGTGGCCCTTAGGCTGTGGGCCCTGATAGAGTCCCTTCGCTACAGCAGCTCGATCTCAACACATCCACTCAGAGGATACCTCATCTAAACCTCTATCAGCTTGAGCTCCCTCACGGTCGAGCTCGCATGATAAGCATCACAAGCCCAACTTGATCATTCCTCTTCCAACGACTCAGCGTCTGCAAGCAGTTACCCGCACCAGCAACTGGACAGGCTCTGTCTCCTCGACAAGCTGCAAGTATTGCCCTACCTATTCCTCCGTACTTAGCACTCAGTAGCTAAACTTTTAAATCTCTGGAATCTTACATGCAAGCTCCTCATAACATCTGGTTACTAGTATTTGTTTAACACCCCCATAGAATTAACTTTCATCTATGATATCTGTCTAGCTATAATATTGTCAGCACCTAATCCGTGCCGTTAGCTTGTTGTGTTATATATTCAGTCCAAGCATCATTGTTAACTTCCTCATAATCGTTGCCAGTTTAATAAGTCTGTTACTACCTAGCATTCTCTATACTTATTGTTAGCTTAGAAAGGATACTGTTACCAACACTGTTAGCAACTGTTACAAGCACCCCCTACACTGTTACCAGCATTCTCTAAACTTGTTAATAGTTGGAAATCTACTGCCACATCTCCTAAATTCTACCACTTTCCCCCTACAGGCACGCTCCCGTGCATTTCTAGTCCCCAACATGGCCATCTCTTTGCTTACTATCTCCAGTTTCTACCTACTATCCAATATCTTCCAAAACACATCTGCCATTTCACTTACCCACAACCATAATTCCATTCCTATTTTACACAGCATTGGTAGGAAAAACTACACTAGTTCATTCCATGCTTCCCCACACCCACACAGAATTAGACAATCTCACCTACTCTATGTTGCTATCAGTAACCCTACCAATAGTAATTCTAACCCCACACCAAAACAGAGCAGTCTCAGATGCGCTCTTATTAATTCACGCTCAGCTCGTAAAAAATGGCCGGTATTAGCAGATCTAGTTGTGAATCTAAAGCTTGACATACTAATGGTCACCAAATCATGGCTCTCTGACACAGACACGGTTATCATCAATCAACTTATCCCACAAGATTTCTCTATACACCTATGTCATAGAGCTGAACGGAAAGGAGGAGGAGTATTCATATTAGCAAGAACCTCTCTCCAATTTCAGCTCCTATCCTCCAGGAGTTTTAAACACTTAGATATAGTGACCATAGCCAACAATCACATCACCATTAATCTCATCTATAGAGCCCCCTCATCCCCTGCAGAAGACCTTACCAGCATAATAGACTTGGCCTGTAACCCTGAGAGTCCCCAGAAACCCAATTGGTTAATCGGTGACTTTAACCTATCATCCCTTCAACCCACCCACTCCAGCACCTTCCTCGAGGCCATGGATGATCTTAACTACACACAGTTGGTTAACGCCCCCACCCATCTTAAGGGTAATACTCTAGACCTCATCTTCGCCCCTAGGTCTGAGGCAAACTACAATCCCCAACTCACATTCACCCCGGTGCCGTGGTCAGACCACAATCTCCTCACTTTTCAACTTCCTTCTCATCAACCTCATGCCCCACCTACCTCCACAGAAACAGCCCCCACAAAAAAGGCCTCTCACTCCAGACCTTTGAATATAGAAGAATTTGTCAATAAGGTCCTCCCAGCGCTCCAACAGCCTGCATCAAATCTAGATGATATGATTGACCTATGGAACACCACTTTGAAATCATGCTCACAACCCCCCTCCTCAATTATGACTACTACCCCCAATTACCCTCCGAAGATCAGAAAACAAGCGCCATGGTACTCCGCCGAGCTGAAATCCTCCCTTCTACTCCTAAGGAGGCATGAGAGAAAATGGTGTCACTCCCGCTCTACTGAAGATCAAGCATCTTACAACAACCTCCTGAAGCAGCACATGGAGCTTATAGCCGAAAAGAGGAGAGAATACCACACTGAACTTCTCCTCCGCTCGATCAACAAACCACGAGACCTCTTCAGCATAGTCAAAGCCCTCACCAAAGCCACACCCGCGCCCCAAACACCCACAATTCATCCGCAATTATATTCTAGCTACCTCCAGTCCAAAACCCTTACAACAAATGTTGTCATTAGCCCCATGCCTAACCTATTACCTATCACACAGTCATCTCTTGTAGAATTCATCCCCCCAGCAGAGAGATACATCTCTGACCTTATCTCTTCAATCAACACCACTACAGCACCTAATGACCCATGTCCGGCTTACTGGATCAGGACACTGCGCAAAGAACTCAGTCCTACCCTAGCTCACATCATGAAGCTATCTTTCGCATCTGGAGTTTTCCCCACTTCGCTTAAACAAACCTCCATCCGTCCTCTCCTCAAAAACAATCATCTGGATTCTTCCAAAACGGAATCATATCGCCCGATCTCAAGCATACCTCTACTGTCTAAACTCATAGAGAAAGTTGTTCAAATACAGATGCAACAACATGTTGACACAACAGCCCCTCTCGACCCTTATCAACACGGATTCCGGGAAGCACACGGCGTGGAATCATTACTTACCATACTCTCTAACACATTATCCAGAGGCATAGACAACATCGAAGATGGTTTATTCTAATTTTCCTCGATATAGCCGCGGCTTTCGACTCTGTCAACCATGATTTACTCCTTTCCAGACTTCAAGAAAAAGGAATTCGAGGACTTGCATGGGAATGGTGCAAATCTTATCTATCTAATCGTCTGCAATACGTCCGAGTAGGAACATCAACATCGGAACCTTTCCAGCAACGGCAGGGAGTCCCTCAAGGTTCCTCCCTATCTGCCCTACTTTTTAACATCTACATGCAGCCGATTTGCAACATTATCCGTTCATTTGGCATCCTCAGCCTAATCTACGCAGACGATGTCCTACTGTTCACCCCGGTTAAAATTATGCATCCTGACATCTCCAAACTAGTCGACTGCTTCAACGCAATTACTGACTGGCTCTTATCCCAGAATTTGAGGATAAACTTCAAGAAGACGGAGGTCTTATTCATCTCCAGGAACAAGAACTTCTCCCCCCCCCGCCACCTTGAAAGTACGCGATGCTGAACTCCCATGCAGATCTGCCATACGGTATTTGGGAGTCACACTTGACAACCAATTTAACTTTAAAGAGCATATAAAGAACATGACCAAATCCATCTATAATAAAATTTCAACTTTAAGGCACCTTAAACCCCTATTAGCACCACAAGACTTCAGAACCATCTTCCAAGCACTGGTAATCCCGCATTTTGATTATGCGAACATAATCCTTCATGGTCTTCCTAAGAGCACCCTTAACCCGCTCCAAATGGCCATGAATGCAGCAGCACGCATCCTAAGTGGCACAGCCAGAAATGATCACATTACGCCCATATTGATGGAACTCCATTGGTTACCGCTGCATAGTAGACTCACTTATAAAGCTCTACTGATAACCTTCAAGGCCATTAACCAATTGTCTCCGTCATCCATCTCAGCACTCCTTACAATCAGTCCTAACATCAGACTGAGAAGATCAGCAACCGCCAACTCCCTTACTATCCCCCGCAAATCCATAAAGTGTAATCAACTAACCAGAAACAGAGCCTTTGCATTCTACGCCCCGAGAATCTGGAACAGCCTCCCCCCACACCCCCGGCAATTAGGGACCTTCCCCAATTCAGAAAAGCTTTAAAGCATCATTTATTCCTCCTTCATTTCTCTCACCTCATTAACCCCCCTCCACTCTCACAACCTGCCTCATAACCAAGAATATACCCAACTACCACGTCGGGTACATCTCACTGTCTCCACTTTCCTACACTATTTATTTCCAACCTGTAAATATGTAAATAGTTCATATTCATGTTCAATTTTAACTCCGCTATTTAACTCTGTTAATAGCTTATTAGTCTCCTCTTCCCGTTCAATCCAAGTTGATTTCCCTGTTACAATGTAAGCATATATATCACTGTTCTGATGTAATGCAAATATTATGTTTTATGTAAACCGCACTGACTTTGAATAGCGCGGTATATAAGAATTGATAAATAAATAAATAAAAAATGTCGAGGCAAGCCTGCTCAGGTGTGGAAAAGGTACCGGAACGGAAACTAGACAGAAAGGTATAAAAAAAAACCCACCCTTTTTCCAGGGAAACTGGGCAGATGTCCAGAGAGCTCTGTGGAAAAAAGGAGACTGAGGCAAAATGGCACCCTTGGGTGAGAAGGGGACCACAAATGCACGGTGCATCTCCCAAAGGCTTTCGTTGAAAGCTAGGGAGATGCTTCCTTGCAGGCTCCGTCGACGCCGATGTCACCCATATGTGAGGGTTGACTTCCTGCTTGTTACCGGAGCAATAATGTTAGAAACCATAAGGAAAGTAATAGAAAATAAAACCAAGGAAATTATAATGTCTCTGTATTGCTCCATGGTGTGACCGCACCTTGAATATTGTGTGCAATTCTGGTCACCATATCTGAAAAAGGATATAGCAGAACTGGAAAAGGTTCAGAGAAGAATGACCAAAATGATAAAGGGGATGGAAGGATATCCTTATGAGGAAATGCTTAAAAGGTTAGGGCTCTTCAACTTGGAAAAGAAATGGCTGAAGGGAGATACGAAAGAGGTCTATAAATAATGAATGGAGCTGAACAGGTAAATGGAGATTGGTTGTTTACTCCTTCAAAAAGTAGAAAGACTAGGAGAAACGCAATGAAGCTACAATGTGGCACATTTAAGACTAATCAGAGAAAATATTTTTTCACTCAGTGATCAACCTCTGGAATTAGTTACTGGAGGATGTAGCTGTTAGTGTAGCTGGGTTCAAAACAGGTTTGGACAAGTTCCTGGAGGAAAAGTCCATAAACCATTATTAAAGAAGACTGGGGAAATCTGCTTACCCCTGGGACAAGCAGCATGATATGTGTATTCTTTCAGGAACCTGACAGGTACTTGAGAGACCTGGGATGGCCGCTGTTGGAAACAATTGGGTTGGATGGACCCTTGGTCTGACCCAGTATAGCATATCTTATGTTCTTATGACCACCTGCTGATAGTAGTTCCCCAGAAGCTTGACCTAGTACACCCAGCTATAATGTGTCCTGTGTACTATGCTCCAGTCCTACATCTCAGAGATTGCTATTAACTGCTAAGCCCCCCCCCCCTTGTGTTAGCATCCCCTGGCAGACCTTCACACAGATGCTTACAAGTCATGGCTGGACAATGTCCAGTCCCAGTGTGTGCCTAATTGCCCTTCATGCCACAGACATACACCTCTTCTCATCTAGGTCTCACCCAACTCTTTCTTCCACAACACTTTCCACACACTCCTCTTCATTGCATAGGATATGCCTTAGGGAGGAGTGGCCTAGTGGTTGGGGCAAGATACCACAGGCCGGAAGGTCAGTGGTTCAAATCCCACTAGAGGACAGCAACCTTGGGCCGGAAGGACTGGGGTTTCTAGTCCCACAGGTGCACCTTGTGGTCTTCGGCAAGCCACTTAACCCTCCATTGCCCATGTTCCCTGTAAGTATTAGTGTATGTGTCTCATATCCCCTCGTGTTAAATGTATCCCCCAATTGTGTTGTGACCACTTTGATTGAAGGATAAGGTGGTATACAAAACTGTCTAAATAAATAAACTCTCACACACCACTTATATCACATCCCTCCCAGCCTTCGTCCAAGTAATGCTACCAAGTTCTGTATCCATAGGCAGAAATCACAGTGGTTGTGATACAAAATAATTTTAATAACAAACAACCCTCGCTGTACAAATATAAAACAGAATCATCATAAAAGAGGCTGAAAAGTATACACATTTCAACAGGGAATATATGCAATACCAACTGTCCCATATCCAGGATCTCTGTTTTGCAGCATATGCTGCTGTCCCCCTAAGGTGGAAGGGCTGAGGTACAGGTCCTCTTTGCCATCATGGCATTGGTGAGAGCCAATATCTAAGCCCTGATACCTTCCACAGATGTGCCTAGTTGTTCTCTCAAGCCCTGCAGCTCATTTAGGATGGCTGCCAGTAGGAGTCTTGAAGGAAGGTGTGCTAGGCGTTCATGAAGGTATCTGGAGAGTACAGATGTCACCTATGGAGTGTATGAGACTAGGGTAGGTGATCCCCTTGGTATGCCAGGCCCTGGTGCATACAGCACAGACACACAGAGCTTCTCCTCCACCTCTTCTGGTCCCATTGCCAAGCCCCACATCCAAGGACAGTTCCTGAGCAATATGGGGCTGTGGCTCCACCTGCTGTGGCTGTGCACTCTGCTCCATCCCTATCTTCCCAAACTCAACATCATCACTAGCAGAGCCCTCTGTCCCCTCCCTTCGTCCTCCTCCTTCTCCTCCCATCACCGGCAGCAGAGGATGAAGATGTGGTCAAGGATGCTGTCGAGGATGAGCTTCTGGAATGTGTGACCTTCTGTTCCTGCATGTCTGCAGCCACTCCAGCCTCTCTCTGGTCACTGGGAGTTGCCACTTGATCCCTCCAATCCTTTTGTGCAGCTGTAGGGACAGAGAACTTTCTATAAGAAGACAGTCTTGTGGATGTTGTGTCATCAACATCACAACGTAAGATCACAGGACGATGCTCATGTGTGAGGACTACATTCCTGCTTGTTCCTGGAGATCTTTGAATACAGGGTGCTCAATAGTAGTAACAAAACATGATAATATTAGTATAGTATTTAACAAGTAATTACAACCAACTATTTACATGAAGAATTTGAGGGAGGGCATGGTGTGATTTGAGCTAAATATTGACCTTAGTTTTAAAATATTTTATTTATTCTTTCTACATTAGACTTTTGTTGTGTGTCTTGTTTCTGGTGATGGTTGAGATTAGTTGATTACTGAAGGGTGGTTGAGTGTGAGTTATTTTAGTTAACTGGTTCTCCGAAATGCTCTCTGAATAGAAAGGTTTTTATGATTTTTTGGAATGTTTGGTTCCTTGGTGTCCCTTATGCTGTCTGGGAGCGAGTTCCACAGAGTTGGTGTATATAAGGAGAATACTCTCTTTGTTGTTGTTGCTTTGCTGTTTCTGAAGATCGAGGGAACTGTCAAGTGTGTTTTTATTACTGCTTCTTCTTACTCTGTTTTCTGGGTTGGTGTTTGTATCTGAATTAAAAAAAAGTATCTGAATTAAAAAAACAAACAAACAAGGGACAAACAGAGTATCTCTAAAAGGGAAAAAGGAGACTGCTGTAGTGATTGATATGGAAGGGTAGACTTGATAGGCCATGTGGTCTTTTTCTGCTCTCATGTTTCTATGATATTCAATGCAATTAAGGCGGTCAGGGCCAATCTCAGAGTTGGTTCAGTCTTGGCACTCTAAACAAATCTTAAGCCTTATGCTCTCCCTGGCGATCAGAATCAAGTGTTTAGCTCTGAAGGTCTTGCTTTATACTGTCCCTCCCCCAAGAAGCTGCTACCCTAGGTGACTGTCTAGTTCGCCTAATTGTTGAGCCAGTCCTTAATGTAGTTAGCAGATTTGATGACCGCGTTAATTGCAGTGACTGGGATATTTAGCGGTACTAACACAATTAGTGCTGCAGAATATCCATGGGTTTCACTGCTGAATGCCCCAATGGTAGTTGGCTAGAATCGAGGCATTCTGGGGGAGAAGCAGAGGCGGTGGTAATATTCAGGCAGTGGTAATATTCAGTCGCTGTGCAGTTATCCTTAAGCGGCAAAAGTTAGATACCTTAAAAGGTGACCTACCTTTCAATGCAGAAGTTAAAACAGGCAGTGGTTAAATATCACTGCAGCCTGGTTAGCTTCCATGCTATCCGGCTGACCTGGATATTCAATCTCATTGGCCAGATATGGCCCTGGCATTGAATATTCAGGTCTTAGGTTCAGCAGTGACTGCTAGCCACTTTAGAATGCCTAGCCATCGCTGCTGAATATCAGGCCCATAGGATATGCCACACATCAAGCACAATATCCCGTTTACAACAGTGGCCAATGCAGGTCACAAATACGTGTTAGGCTCCCAAACGTTTGACAGATTCCATCCTGCTGATCCCATGGGTGACTAGCGGATTTCCCCAATCGCCTTTCCTAATGGTTGAGTGACCTTTCCTCCAGTAACTTGTCCAATTTTTTTTAAACCTAGGTACACTAACAGTATTTTACTACATATTTTGGCTATGAATTCCAGAGCTTGCGTACGCATTGTGTGATGACCTTTGATTGGGCTGCAATGTGCTACATTGTAACTTCATCGCATCTCTCCTTTCCATTTCTTGAAGAGGTAGACCACGAATATCCGTCTATTCATGCCACTCCACTCAATATTACATAAACCTCACCATATTTCACCACAGCCATGTCATTTCCAAGAGCAAAAGCCCTACCCTTTTAAGTCTTTCTTCGTCCATCCCGTTTATCATTTTAGTTGCTCTTCTCTGCACCTTTTCTAATACAGTTATATCCTTATCATATTGTGACCAGAACTACACACAATATGTAAGGCATGGTCAGAATATGGAGCATTACAGAGGCATAAGAATATTTTTGGTTTTCTTTTCCATTCCTTTTCTCATGATTCCTAGGATTCTATTTGTTTTCTCGGCGGCTGCTGCTGCACACTGGGCAGAGAATCGCAACATACTGGCTATGGCGACACTAGGTCAGCAAGCGTGTGTGATGCAGTCTTCCACATCATGTGTGTTTTTGGTAGTGGCACTGCACAGTGGTGGACCTTGGTTATGTAGCATAACCACCTTTCTAGACACCTGAACCCTGTATACCACATCCAGGGCCTCATTGGTTCTGTCTACACAGACACATTGACATGCAAATGAACCAGTGCATGTCCCCTGATGTCCACACCATCCTTTTTTGTGAATATGGTACATGTCCACTATTATGCTGTGATCTCCAGGAAAAAGCAGGAATATATAGTCTTCACATAAGGCGCCATCTTAGGTTAGGCCTTCCATTTGTCTCTGACAATAGAAAAACCATCCAGTGGTTTTAAGAAGTGTTCAAAGTGTGGCGGTACTCTCTCGACCACCGACACCCATGACTGGTGTCTAAAGTGCCTAGGGTCTGATCACCAACCGTCAGAATGTCCTCTCTGCAGAAAGATGACGAAGAGAGGCCTACAGAATCGAGCTGCAAAGCTGGGCACCCTCTTCGTCTCCAACGCAGTCTCTTTAGCACTGACGTCATCGAGAGCTTCATCTTCCTCCCATTGATCTCAGGTATTGAAACCTAAGTCTTCATTGGAGACTGGCTACCACTCCAAGGGTAGATCTCCTTCCAAGCATCGAGATGCCTTGGACATTGCCCTGGAGGGGGGACACTCTGGCCAAACAACCCCGGCGGGAGGACCTTCCCTCCAAAGCCTACACCTCCGGAGAGCTCCTGGTGCCATGCTCAGGGATTGTGGCCTGCAATTCGGGTACCGACACCCAAGCACTGGCAAGCTCCATAGATCAACGCATCCTTGTCATCGAGTGGAGCTTAGCGGCCTTACTGGCAGCCTCGGTTCCAGTTAAACCCCTACAACCGGTTCTGCAGGCGTCGGTATCGATACAGACTGCATCGACTTTCTTGTCGCTTTCCATGCTACCGACCTTGCTGGCCCTTGAATCAGTTTCCGGTACCGAGGTTCCGACTACACAAATTCCAGGTACCAGCTTTGACCGGTACCGAGTTCGTATGGAGTGAGAACACCCTGCCCATCGATACTTCGAGTCATTGGATTCCGATTCCTCGGATGATGAATCGGCTGATACTTGAGACATGCCAACCCTACCGGAAGACCTGTCTCCGTCTCCACAACACCGCATGTCCCCACCAAAGGGCATGTCTTTCCAAGACTTCATTTGCAATGTTGCCAGGGGCTTGTCCATTACAGTAACATTGGAGAAAGAACCTAGGGCCGAAGAATTAGAAATTCTTCAATACCCAATAGCTCCAAAAGAAGTGGCTACACTATCTATCCATCAGATACTTCATGACCTCATGCTTCGTATGTGGAAGACACCTCTTACTATTTCTCCCCATACTCGCCGGCTCGATACCATGTTCCGGGTACTGGAGGGTCCCAGTTTTCAAGACACAATTGCTACACTATTCCATGGTAGTGGAATAGGCAATGCATCGAATCAAGAGTGCGAAAACACATTCCTCTAAACCTCCGGGTAGGGAATCGAGAATCCTCAATGCTTTTGATCGACATTGCTTTCAGGCCTCCATGCTATCTGCCAGAATCAGTTCCCACATACTCTATATGGGTATGTTCCTCAAAAAGGTCACTAAGGATTTGGAGTTAATGGCTCCTCTTCTCCCCGATGACAAAAGGGCAGATTATCTCACTCTTGTAAAGCATGCTGAGAATGTCTCAAAATTTGTCAACAGAGCAACTTTTGATTGCTTTGAGTGCATCAGCAGAACTACATCTGCATCGGCGCATGCAGGATTGCTTGGCTCCAGGCAACGGATCTTAAACAATGGGTTCAAGATAAGCTGGGTAATATCCCTTACACCGATGAAAACCTTTTTTGGCAAAGATTGGCAAGACAAGGCCTCTCAGTTGGAGCCTGAGAACACTACCCTGAATAGGCTCTCTAGATCTACTGCCAACCCAGCTAAAAAGAAGGCAGCAGCAATGAAAGCCTTCTTTAATAAAAAGAAGTAGTATTACCCTTCTTTAACCGCTGCTGTTCAATGTCAGCATCATGCTCCTCAAAAGGGACAACCTCCAAATCATCAAAAGAAAGCTCAGACTCCCAAATTTCAGCCACCTCAGCAGGCTCAGGCTGCTCTGTGTTTTTGACTACTTTCTACAGAACATAGCTGTCCTGCCTCTGACAAATCTCGATCCTATCCACATTCCCGGCAGAGTCTGCCATTATGCCCACAGATGGCATATCATTACCTCAGAGCAGTGGATATTAACGATAGTACGGGAGGGATACAAACTTCATTGATGAAGCCTACCCCTCCCCCAGCTTCACCAAGATAGTTCCATTCTCAGCCCCCTCTCACTGCTCTATTACTACAAGAAGTCACCTCCCTTCTACTGTAGAGCACAATAGAGAAGGTTCCAACATCCCAGCAGGGAATGGGTTTCTATTCTCCCTACTTTCTTATTCCAAAGAAAACGGGGGGATACAGCCCCATTCGGGACCTCAGGTACCTAAACAAGTAACTTCTACAGGAGAAGATGGTCTCCCTGGGGACTCTTCTTCCCTACCTCCAGAGTCAGGATTGGCTTTGTTCTCTTGATCTAAAGGAAGCGTACACTCAGTCTTATCCATCCAGAACACAGAAAATTCCTGTGCTTCATGTTTCAGGGAAGACACTATCAATATAGAGTCCTGCCTTTCGGCCTCGCCTCTGCCCCAAGAGTCTTCACAAAATGCATAGCTGTAGTAGCCGCATTTATAAGGACTCTAGGGATATTTGTCTTCCCTTAGACGAGTGGCTCATAAGAGCAAGCACCTCTCAAGAGGCCAGTCTGTCCCTCTTATACACCATGCAGGTGTTACAACACTTGGGATTTGTCATAAATCTTCCAAAGTCCCAACTCGTCCCCTCTCAAATTCTAGAGTTCATAGGGGCCCTCTTAAATACTCAGCAGTCATGGGCATTTGTGTCCCAACTCCGCTGTGCTCGTCTTAATCATTTAGCATCTCAGGCATGTCTTCAAGAACTATCTTACTGCTCGAGAAATGCTACAACTTCTGGGTCATATGGAATCAACGGTGCATGTAGTTCCCTATGCCCATCTACACATGTGCATAGCCCAATGGATACTGGCATAGGGAACAAGATAAAAGTCTCTATCCTTCTGGTCTCGTCTCTCCAGTGATGGTGTTCCCCAGAAAATCTCCTTGTAGGGTCACCTTTTCAGATACCGGCACATCAATGTACACTGACAAACACATCCAAATTGGGCTGGGGAGCCCATCTGGGATCTCTCTTCACTCAAGGCCTCTGGTCTCAGCAGGAGTCAACTCCACATAAATTTGCTGGAGTCAGAGCCATTCTCAAGGCTCTCAAAGTGTTCCAGGACCATCTTTATTGCCGCAGAGTCCTAATCCAAACCGACAATCAAGTGGCCATGTTCTACATGAACAAGCAAGGCAGAACAGGTTCTTGGACTCTCTGCAGCGAGGCTCTACATCTCTGGTCCTTTGCCATACATCATCACATTCACCTCCACGCGGATGTATTACTAATTAAAGATTTATTTGGATCAGCAAGGAATATTGAACTTTTGAGTCATCCCGTATGTATGTGAGGAATCATGCTGAGCCAGCTGCTTACTAGACCGGAGACCAAAAGGTGTAGGGAATGACTGATTAACTCTGAGAACAAAGGCTGGAGAAGGACTGGTCAGAAATTGTTGTTTAGCAAAAGGTGTATGGGGTGGAGAATATCTGTAGGGAAAAACTCATGTGAGGAGTCATGTGGTCCAGCTGCAACACATTTGTTACAGCCTATAAAAAGAGAGAAAATCCAGAACAGGTAGAGAGTTGATATCCGCTTGGCCAGGTGCATGCCAACGTGTGAAGAAACCCAGACTTTTCTCCAGCCTTCACTGAGGCTCTCCCAGCTGATGTTGAAAATGGGCTGCGATGGCAGTTTGGTGACGCATTGTTCTGTTGTTGTAAGGTACATGGAGTTTGGAAATACAATATCAATTGTTTTATTGTCATTACAATAGAACAATAAGTTAGTGATATTACAATGTCACTAACTTATTGTCAAGCTAATTGTCATATTAAATACCATGCATGTGTGGTTGATTGATCTTGAATTTAATAGAATCCTAGACAATACAGTGGATAGGTTAAGTCGAATCCTTCTCCCCCATGAGTGGTCTCTTCAAGTAGACACAGTCTCCTACATTTTTCAGATCTGGGGGGACTCCAGAGTTAGACCTTTTCGCAAGTCCTCAGAATGCCAAGCTCCCTTGCTTCTGTACCAAGACCTCTGCATCGGAGAGCCAACAGGTGAATGCTTTTCACCTCCACTGGGGATACGGCTTCCTGTATGCCTTCCCTCCCATTCCCAAGACTATTTTCAAATTCCAAGTGGACAGAGGCTTTATGATTCTTATAGCCCCATGCTACGTCCGTCTCAGACTCAACCCATAGATCTGTGGTCTGCTCAAGATCTCTTCTCTTAGGAAGAGGGGATGCTGCTCCATCCCAATCCACAGTCTCTCCATCTCACAGCATGGCTGCTGAACGCATAGCCTTCCAAGGTATTAACCTTCCCTAGGAGGTTAAGGACATCCTCTTAGCTTCTAGAAAGCTATCCACCAGACGGTCCTACACTTTCAAGTGGCATAGGTTTTCTATCTGGTGTTCTCAGAAGAATCTTAATCCCTTCTCAGCTCCAGTGGAGGCACTGCTTGAATATCTCCTCTACCTATCTTCTTCTGGACTCAAAACCAATTTGGTAAGAGTACACCTAAGTGCAACTGTGGCCTCTCATGTGCCCTTAGATGGCCAACCCATCTCCTTTCACCCATTTGTAGCACTCTTCATGAGGGGTCTTCTATTAATCAAGCCTCCCATTAAGCCACCACCAGAGGCATGGGACCTCAATGTTGTTCTAGGGCAGCTTCTCAAGCCACCCTTTGAACCGCTAGCCACTAGGTCACTTATGTTTCTCACATGGAAGGTCATCTTCCTCACTGTCCTCACTTCAGCAAGGTGCATTAGTGAGCTCAAGGCCATGGAGGCCTACTCACCTTACACACAGTTCCACCATAAGAAGGTAGTCCTTAGGAAGGGTGGTCTCACCCTTCCATTTGAACCAGTTGGTCTATCTTCCTGTGTTTTTCCCTAGACCACTTTCATCTAGGGCAGAAGCAACCCGCCACACTCTGCATTGTAAATGTGCCTTAGCTTTTTATTTTCAGAGCACTTGAGAACACCGGAAAGCTTCTCGGCTGTTCATCTCCTTTGACTCTAGTCACCTCGGGTTGCCAGTCTCCAAATGTACTCTCTCCAAGTAGATAGCAGACTGCATCACTTTTGCTTATGAGAAGGCAGGACTCTCCCTTGAGGGTCATGTCACTGCCCATAAAGTTTGAGTCTGGCTACCTCAATCTATGATCTGTAGTTATTGATGAGATCTGCAAAGCAGCAACTTGGTTTTCGGTCCATACTTTTGCTGCTCACTACTGTCTGGACAAGGACTCCCACCGGGATACCATGTTTGGCCAGGCTGTTCTCCAGCATCTCTTTCAGACTTGAGTAACTCCTACCCTCCATCCCAGATTTCGATACCAGACATCCATGGAGGATACATGACCTCTTTAGGCATACCTGAGGCAAACCACTGCTGATTCTGAGGTCATCTCTTTGGCATCTTCTAGTTAGGGAGATCCATATGTGAAGATTACATTCCTGTTTGTTCCTGGAGATAGTGTAGTTATTCACCTGTAACAGGTGATCTCCAGGAACAGCAGGAATTTAGTCTTCACAACCCACCCTTAGGAGTTGTAGGTCTTTTCTCTCTCTCTCCTTTTATCTCAGCTACAAACTGAACTCTCTCACTTGGTTTGCAGCTTGTCGTGCTGTGAGGGCTTGCGTGCATCAGTGATGCTGAGAGCTAAACTATCGGTAGTTTAACTACTGGCAGGGTCTCCCAAGATGGACAGGTCTCAGCTGAGGTGCCAGACGAAGACAAACCACCCATCTGGGCAGCAGCAGAATGGGATAGTGTTGACGGCGGAGGATCACATTTCTGTGACAACGGCAACAACACCAAACTTAAACTGCGCGGAAGGAAGGCCCGGCAATCTACTTCTGTATCTTGCCATGAAAACCCAATGGATAGTTACAACAAAACAAATTGTGCTATGGTGCTGGAAGATGAGACTCCCAGGTCGGAAGGCACTCAACTAGCTACTGGGGAAGAGCTGAAGACTTTTCAGAGTAAAGCCAGCATTTATGATGTGGTTGGATCAAAGCCCTCGGGAAGTCTGACTGCTGATGTAGCTGCGCATGAAATGAGAGTCAGAAGCTGTAAAGATGTCTTACACATTGGAACATGGAACGTACGAAGCATGAACCAAGGGAAGTTGGAGGTGGTCAAGAATGAAATGGAACGTGTACAACTTGATCTGTTGGGTGTCAGCGAACTGAAATGGACTGGCATCGGGCACTTTGCATCAGATGATCACATGGTCTACTATGCTGGAAATGAAAGACAAAGAAGAAATGGTGTTGCATTTATAATAAAGAAGAAACTTGCAAGAACTGTAATGAAATACAATGCAGTCAGCGAACGCTTAATCTCTATTCGTCTACGAGGATTGCCTATCAACACAACTATAATTCAAGTATATGCCCCAACAACAGCTGCAGAAGAGAATGAAATTGAAGAGTTCTATGAACAAGTACAAGCTGAAATTGACAGAACATGCAAACAGGATATCCTGATAGTCATGGGTGACTGGAACGCAAAAGTTGGCAACAAAGAAGAAGGCAAAGTAGTTGGAAAATATGGACTTGGCAACAGAAATGAAGCTGGAGAAAGATTGATAGAATTCTGCAAGACCAATGATCTATTCATCTCAAACACCTTCTTCCAGCAACACAAGCGACGACTGTACACATGGACTTCACCCAATGGATTGTATAAAAATCAAATTGACTACATCTGTGGAAGTCAACGATGGAAAAGCTCTGTAACATCAACAAAGACAAAACCTGGAGCTGACTGTGGTACAGATCATCAACTACTAGTATGCAAACTCAAGCTAAAGTTGAAAAAGAGCAAACCACTCATGAATGCACCAAAATATGACCTTGAGAATATACCACTGGAATTTAAAGACTGCCTGCAAAATCGATTTGCTGCTTTAGATACAAATGACAGAGCTCCGGAAGAGTTATGGAATGACATCAAGAAGGTTGTGCTGGAAGAAAGCGAGAAGTCTCTACAAAAGGTGAAAAAGCAAAAACGGCCAAAATGGATGACGGAAGAAACTCTGAAAATTGCCCAGAAACGCAGAGAAGCTAAAGCCAAAGGAGAAAGAAAGACAATCGCAGAACTCAACAGAGATTTCCAACGTGCAGCAAGACAGGACAAGGAAAAGTACTACAATGACACTTGCAAGGAAATAGAAGCAGAAACTATTAGAGGAAGAACAAGATCGGCTTTCCTAAAGCTGCGAGAGTTAAAGAAAAAGTTCCAGCCCCGAATTGGAATGTTACAAGATGCTCAAGGTTCTATGTTGAATGATGCTGAGAAGATCAAGAAAAGGTGGAAGGAATATACAGAGTTTTTATATGATAAAGATCAAGTGGACCAACAGCCGTTTCAACCTATACCTTATGATCAGGAACCATTGGTGATGAAAGAAGAAGTTGAAGCAGCATTGAAAGCCTTATCAAAGAACAAAGCACCAGGCATTGATAGCATTCCCATAGAAGTATTGCAGCAATCTGATGCAGCTGTTACCGTACTTACAAGGCTCTGCCAAGAAATATGGAAGACAACATCATGGCCAACTGACTGGAAAAGATCTGTGTTTATACCAATACTAAAGAAAGGTGATCCAACTGACTGTGGAAATTATCGCACAATCGCTCTGATCCCACATGCCAGCAAGATTCTACTGAAGATTATTCAAAAGAGACTACAGCCATACCTAGAACAAGAACTACCTGAAGTGCAAGCAGGGTTCAGGAAAGGGCGAGGAACGAGAGACATCATTGCGGATGTGAGATGGATCCTTGAAAAGACTAAAGAATACCAAAAGGATATCTATTTGTGCTTTATCGACTATAGCAAGGCTTTTGACTGTGTAAACCATGAGAAACTCTGGGCCACATTAAGAAGCATGGGTATACCAGAACACCTGATCGTTCTCTTGCGTAATCTGTACATTGATCAAGAAGCAACAGTTCGAACGGAACAAGGAGAAACAGAATGGTTTAAAATAAGCAAAGGTGTAAGACAAGGCTGCATACTTTCCCCCTACCTGTTTAATTTATATGCAGAACAAATCATCAGAGAAGCAGGACTGTATGAAGACAACAGAGGTGTGAAGATTGGTGGAAGACTCATCAACAACCTTCGCTATGCTGATGATACCACATTACTGGCTGAAAGCGAAGATGATCTGAAACATTTGCTTCTCACAATCAAAGAACATAGTCTCAAAATGGGCCTGCACCTTAATGTACAGAAGACAAAGATCATGACAACTGGCATAATCAACAGGTTCATCGTTGAAGGAGAAGAAATTGAAATTGTGAACAACTTTAACCTACTTGGATCAACTATCAATAAAGAAGCAACAAGCAGTCAAGAAATCAGACGACGCATTGCTCTTGGCAGAATGGCTATGAAAGACCTAGATAAGATTCTCAAGAGCAGAGATGTGTCTCTCCATACAAAGATTCGACTTGTTCAAGCCATGGTATTTTCAATAACATCATATGGATGTGAAAGCTGGACAGTGAAAAAGACAGACAGGAAGAAAATTGATGCCTTTGAATTATGGTGCTGGCGGCGAATACTGTGTATACCATGGACTGCCCGAAGAACAAACCAGTCGGTACTAGAGGAGATCAAACCTAAGCTTTCTTTAGAAGCTCAGATGACAAGACTTCGGCTTTCATACTTCGGACACATCATGCGAAGAGAGAGATCATTAGAGAAAGACATCATGCTTGGCAAGATAGAAGGTCAACGCAAAAGAGGAAGGCCAGCAATGAGATGGATCGCTACAATAACAGCAGCTACGGGTACCAGTCTGTCGTCAATGAGCCGCCTGACTGAAGACCGAACACAATTTAGGATAGCTATCCAGAGGGTCGCCATGAGCCGACTCCGACTCGACGGCACTTAACAACAACAACAAACTGAACTGAGGAGGGCGAGCTGGAAAGGTGGGAAGGCAGCTACACAAGCGCAGTGGGATGTTCCCAAAAGCTTTTGTATTGGATTCTGGAGAGCGTTCCAGCACGGGCTCCGTCGGTACTGACATCACCCATATGTGAAGACTACATTCCTGCTGTTCCCGGAGATCACCTGTTACAGGTGAGTAACTCGCTTTACTATGTCCATGTGTACCTCTGACTTAGACCAAGCTTCTCAAACCAGTCTTCAGGACACACTTAGCCAGTAAGATGTTGAGAGTGAACACAATGGATGTGCACAAGAGAGATGCACATGCAGTGCCTCCAATGTATGCACTTCTCTCATACGTATGCTTTGTGGTTATCATGAACACAACAATGGCTAGGTGTGTCCCATACACAGGGCTGAGAAGCCCATGTCTGTGCTGAACATAGTCAATGGCTCTGAAATGGCCTGTTGGTCACATTGCACACCTGGATCTTGTACCTGTCTATCCTTCTATCAGCTATCCTCCCATCTCTAGCTTTAATATTGCACTTCCTGTGTGAGCACACGTCCTGCAAGTGCACATACTTACCATTCTCTGCAGTAAGCTTGTCTCTGAGGTGCTGGATGAGGTCTGGCTGCCTCCATCTCATCGTCCGCCATTGCGTCTTCAGGCCCTTGACCAAGCAGCATACACCAAAATTGCAGTGGGGTAAAGATAATGTTAACTCATATTACTACCCAAAGTAAGTTACTCTATCCCTGCACACCGCCTCAGGCCACAAAATATGTAGGATCATATGAAAGTTTCATACCCATTCACCCACTATGGAGTTATGGATGCCCCTAGCAAACACTCTACTGCCAACCCACAATACGCATGACCATCTGCTACAGTAGAGTTACAGATCTTTGCACTTGGCCTTGAGCTTGTGTGGCCAGGATGGTCCCTAGCACTTCTACCAGACAGTACCATTACAGACATAGACCTCTAAACACACATCCCTTCCACTAGGAAAGCACTGATTCCAGCATCATCTGCGTCACTCTATCCCCGTGTACGTCCTCACTTACTGCATGTATTAACTCACACAATCCTGGCCACAATGCATGTGCTGTGTGTCCATGACTATATGTTGGAAACCCAATGCTGCTGCAATGACATGCCTCACATGCTGAAGTGCTGCTTTTGTGGGTAGTGGATTATGTCTCATCATCTTTCCAAAAGCTGTGTAGGTGAGAGACAGGTGCATATCTGGACTGTTACTAGTACTGGGAACATGCCATCCCTGCCAGTAGACAATTTGTGATAAGGAAGCTTATCATAGCTCAGGAAGGAGCTATAGAAAAGGTGAAGTGACTCTGAACAAGCAACCTGTCAGTTCTGGTAGAAATAAGAAAACAGAATTTTCCCATAAAAGACTACCAGTCCCAGAATGCACCAGGTTTCCAACAGCCATTAGAGGAGCTGAAGTGGGGAAACGTGTGTTCAATCAGGAGGGCTATGAGGTAATCCCTAAGCACTCATCTCAAAGGGCAGGGCCTGATTCAGCACAGCTGCGCTGTGATAAGGTGGAGCACTCATCAAGGCAGAATAAAGGTAGAGTTTATTCTACAGAGAATCATCATCCTCAGAATCATCATCATCATCATGATCAACTTGGATATCCTCATCCTCAGTTTCATCTAGAGGATCATCAGAAGCAGAAGCCAAACCGGACGGACAGAGAGGGCAAGAAACCCTTTGGAAGAAAGAAGAGAAAAGCCTTTGGGAGGCCTAGAGGAGTCTGGAGAAGTACGTATACTGGGAGGCATTCCAAGGGCCAGCATACACCATTGGACTGGGGAAAGCCAGAGGAATGGTGCTGCAGAGCTAGGAATCTCCAGACGGTACCTGTGAGGGAGACGGCTGCACGTGGAAGGGACCCTAAGACCCGTGCCAGAAGGTATGTGAAAAGAGATCCAGTGTCCAGGGATCTGGATTGGAAGGCTGGACATAAGAACTGGACTACATACTGGCCAGGCTATATAGAGAGGAACTCTAACAGCAATGGAAGCTCAGGTATGAACACTGATCTATGCCCTAGCTATCACCTTGAAAGACAGCAGGGAAACAAGTATTCTCCTGAAAGTGCTCCATTGAGAAATTCATCTGTGCCAATCCATGATATTGAGCCCATGATTGTTGAAGAAGGGGGAGACGTTGCAGATGAAGAATGTGTTTACATGGACTGCTCTCTGTCTAAACTCCTTTGGTAATTTTCTGTTACAAAGTACAGCAACCATCACAAAGAAATACAAACTTGTTCTTTAATCTACTCAGAAAAGCTCCTGAGTAGGATTTTTAGCCACGCAGTAGAAAGCAAGCCAGCTAAGGGGTTTCAGCTGGGTAACTGCTAGCAATTGAGCCTTACCTAATTGCTTGTGAGCTCTGAGGGAATCACTTCTGAATCTATGTGGGAAGATATAAGAAGTTAACCTGAAAAGAACAGTTTTTCTTTTCTTTGTGGATATTGTTTGTTGTTTGATACACTGCTAAGAAAATATTAGCTAAAGCCTACAGAAAAGACCAGTTTGTTACCAACCAGGTCTTATTTCCTTTGCTTTGATTGCCTGACAAGTTCAAACGTTGTTTTCCTGATTTTGTTTTTTCCAAGTTTAACACTGAAAGCAAGTAACCTGATTTATGTGCTACCAAGCATATCTGTGTTGGGAGAAATAACCCCATAAATAAATATCTTATTGGCTTTACCATCAAGCACAACTAATTATTGTGAGCAGCTGTGTCTGGTGTGAATGGATTGCATTGACCACAATCCCTTGCAAATCATACTGACATATGCACTTGCCAAGACTGTGAACATTCTCACCCAGGCAGCCGTCTGACAAATTTCATATGGCATATCTTCTGGGGAGCTGCCACAAGCACAGGCACAGATTAAGCCCCTACAGGCACACATACAGAAGGATGCATCTGTGCTCACTGTGGACCATAGGACGACTAGCCAAAATACCTATTGTACCTTTGGGATGTCCCTCATGATGTATATATACCCACAACATACAGGAAGGCCAGTGTTTTACGTGGTACTCCACAGGAATTTGTGCAATTCGAGATTAGCAAATACATAATCAGTGACACCTCTTTATTCAGACACATGTGGATGATATAATTTAGCGGCTTTAGAGGGTCGCACTCATGCAGTTACATCAGCTGCTCTTTGCCTTTGCTGCATATGTCAATGAATGTTACAGAAAGCTGTGGGATACAGTGAGATTATAGATCATAAGGTTGGTACGTGTCTTATTTATTTAATTTATTTATTTACATTCTCTTATATACCGCGCTATTCTGCATCATGTAATAAACATAAACATCAGTGCGGTTTACATCGAACAAACTGAAATTACATTGAACAGGGCATTATAACTTGGAGATAACTATTTTACAGGGAACATGGGCTATGGAGGGTTAAGTGGCTTGTCCAAGACCACAAGGAGCACCTGTGGGACTAGAAACCCCAGTCCTTCCAGCCCAAGGTTGCTGTCCTCTAGTGGGATTTGAACCCCCGACCTTCCGGCCTGAAGTACCCTGCCCCAACCACTAGGCCACTCCTCCACTCCCACATGTTCACATGTTGGTCTGTTTCTTAAATGTTGTACTCTGACACATTGCAAGATATGTCAGAGGGTGCAGCATTAGAGACAAAGGCAGCTAATGCAGACACAAATCTACCTGTACACTGTCAATGACTGCCACAGCTAGATTTCCAATGCTCTTACATATGCAGCCAGCACAGAGTCCTAGTGGGTTGGTACCATTCTGACCTGGTTTTACTGCCCTAGTGCTTTCCAGACCAGATCAAAATAGCATGACATTCTTACACGTATGCACCAGTGATTTGGGTTGTTCTATGATGGTCTCCCACCTACATGTTTGCTGACCTGTTTGTACTCTCTCCCAGGGGTACTATTCACAGTCATGATAGCAGATGATGCATTCCCTTTGCAATTCTCTGGGATGCATGGTAGTGTATTATTCACGTGTGTTTAGGTATCACCTATGGTTTGGGGAAGGGCCTGATGGAGGGCCACTGTCTAGTATTCTGGCATGTGTTTCTCATCCATAAGCACTATATCCATCTGAATCAATCACCTTCTGCTATGCCACACTCCTGCCACACAGTGTGGCACTGTCCTGCCCTCAGACCCTGGTACACTAGCAGCCCTCCCCCTTTCCTTCTGCCAATCCTACCCTGCCATCTGGTCCCACCTTAACATAAGAAATGCCATACTGGGTTAGACCAAGGTCCATCAAAAGCCCAGTATCGTTTCCAACAATGGCCAATCCAGATCACAACTGTCAGCATACAGCATGACATTCTGACAACAACTACCTGGAGGTTTCCCAAAAAGACACACAGGTTCCACAATGCTTGTATTTGGGCAAGCAGTGGATTTCCCGGGTCCTCTTTAATAATGGTTTATGGACCTTTCCTCCAGGAACTTATCCAAACCTTTTTTAAACTCAGCTACACTAACAGCTTTTCCTACATCCTCCAGTAACAAATTCCAGAGTTTGATTACACGTTGAGTGAAAAAATATTTTCTCTTATTAGTCTTAAATGAGTTACACTGTAGCTTCATTGCATGTCCCCTAGTCTTTCTACTTTTTGGTGGCATAAACAAATCGATCTATGTTTACCCGTTCCACTCAATTTAATAATTGTGGCAGCTCTCTTGCATCCCATATCACATGCACGTTCAGGGGTTGAGCTGGATACCTTTCCACATCGCACTGGAGAGATCTGCAGATTGGCTCTGTGATGACTTCTGAAGTACAACATGCCATGCCACCTGGTAAGGGCTTCTCCACAGAAAAGGTTGTCCAGTTGCCTCCAGGACATTATACCTGTCCAGAGGGGACTCTGCACAAACTACCTACCAATCAGGTGTTAGCTCTGATAACTATTTACGATGAAATCATAAAAAAAGAGGAAGATAAACAGCATACATTGTACAGGAAAAATGTGCTCTGGTTGCAAATATGGTGCACGCTGTGCTACCTGGTTATGGACACAAGTGGGAATGAACAGCCTGCCAAATCTGGAATGCTGTTGCTCCATGCCCCTTCTCCAGTGGTGATATTCTATACTACACAGTTTGTGCCACTACATGGTTTGGGCCACATTTTCCCAGATATATGTCATGTCCCGGTATCTAGGCAACAATCCAGTTAGCCCATCTTTCAGTGACAATATTCACTGTTTCATCAGGTACATGCATGCTGTGCAATTATGTCTTAGTAACATAGAAAATGATGGCAGATAGCGACCAGCAAGGTCCATCTAGTCTGCCCAGCAAGAGTAGGTGCACCTGCCTCTCTGTGCAGGTCACCCTTTTTTTTTGAGAAATAAGAGATAGTTTAGTTTATTTTGAGTTTATCCTGTTGCTATAAAGGGATCCACTGTGTCTGTCCCATGCCATTTTGAATTCCATCACTGTATTTGCCCCTACCACTTCCATCGGGAGGGCATTCCAAGCATCCACCACACTTTCAGTGAAAAAGTATTTTCTGATGTTGCCTTTTAAGTTTTCTCAATGGAGAAAGGAGAAAGGTGAATAGTGGAGTAACCCAGGGATCTATGCTGGCCCACTGCTATTTAACATTCATAAATAACCTGGAAATGGGAACAACAAGCGAGGTGATCAAATCTGCAAAAGACACAAATTTATTCAAAGTTGTTAAAACACAAGTAGACACCCAGAAAGAGGTAAATAACATGAGGAGGGATCTAGCAAAGCTTGAAGAATGGTCGAGAATTTGGCAGCTGAGATTTAATGCTAGAAAATGCAGGGTCATGCATTTGGGATGCAAAAATCCAAGAGAACAATACATTATAGGGTGAAGTATGTCTGTCCATGAAAGAAAAGTGGGACCTAGACTGATAATTTCTGATGATCTTAAGGTAGCTAAACAGGTAGAAAAGGCAATGGCAAAAGCCAGAAGGATGCTTGGATGCAAAGGGAGAGGAATGGCCTGCAGGAAGGAGGTGGTGATAATACCTCTATATAAGTCTTTGATAAGATCTCATTTAGAGTATCGTGTGCAATTCTGGAGACCACACGTTCAAAAGGATATAAACAGGATGGACTCCGTGCAGAAAGTGGGTTTTGTCATAAAGGCATATGCGGACAGACTTAAAGATCTTAATATGTATACTTTGGAGGAAAGGCAGGAGAGAGGAGATATGATACAGACATTTAAATATCTCCATGGCATATATGCACAGGGGGAGAACACTTTTGTACGGAACTGGGGGGCGGGGGGAATCCGTTGGCCAGGCAGATTGCCGCCCCTCCTCTTCCGTGCAAGAGGGGAAAACAAACGAAAACCTTACATACACATACAGGGAGAGCTTACCACCTCTTCCCAATAAATCACACCTCATGCAGATTATACTCGTATCTGGCACAAAATTCTCAGATTCTTCTTACAAATAAAATCCTTTATTCCTTATACATCACAGAAACAAGCATATAGGTAGCGCAACCAAAACTAACTAAATACAAAGTACACTTGGAAAACTCCTTCCCCCTCCACTTACAGCTATAAAGTAATTAAAGAGTTCCCTGTGCATAGACAGATCCTAGCACAGTGAAAAAGAAAGATATACGACAGTGTGAGATTCCTAGTTAAACTCAAAGGTAGACTTTTATACAGACAGTGTGATGTGGCAGACCCTCTTGCAGAGAGAAAAAAAGTTTTAAATCCAGGAAAAGACAGGTATAGTCTGCAATGTCCTGAGGATCCACCTAGAGGGAGCACGAGAGTCAGTACAGAGTCTGAAGAACCACGCCTCTATGGGCAGGACTTAGGCCCAGTCAGTTTGGATTTAAACAGAGACAGGTCTGAATCAGGGGAGGAAGGAGACCCAAAAGCCAAAGAAAGAGCAGACTCGAAAGGCAGAGAGAAAGCGGGCCTGAGAGGCAAAGAGAGTGCTGGCCTTGAAGACCAGTGGAGAACACAAAGAACGGGTGTGCACAGAAAAACTGAAGGAGCTGGGCTACCAGGCAAGGGCAGAGGCAGAGAAACAAACTGTAAGCAAATATCTGGCAGATGGCAACAGCTGCAGCCTTGGAACAGAGAGATTCTTCCCTATACTAAGGAAGGAGAGATACCCTTGGAAAACCTGGACCATGCTAAGCTAGAAGCCGACTGGGGTAGGCCTCAAGCCTTCTCAGAGAAGGAAAGGAGAAAACTTAAAGGTAAAACTTTTATTACTTGTAATTGTCTGCATAATCCTAACATAAGAGAAGGACAGTGGAAGGAAGCTTTGCCTTGTAACCGAGATACTTATAAGCAAAAGCTTGAAAACAATTGGGCTAAAAAGAGGACTGTAAATGCTAAGCATTGCGCTGAACAGGCTTTTAAAACTCTAACTGAAGAGGAGCCTTTGTTTTATCCAGTGGCCAGAAACCGATGCCCTAAGCTATCTGCCAGACACTGGAAAACAGTACAGCAAGCTTTTAAAAAAACAGAGTATAGTTGTGTGGAGACATCGGATTCAGAACTGTCAGAGGTAGAATTCATGCAAGTGGAATCTGCAGGCGAAGAGTCTGACCAGCCGATGGAATGCACATACTGTACAGCAGAGAACCTGGAGTCTATCCTTAGCTCTATGAATGAATAAACAAATGCAGTATAGTGTGTTGCCTTAAGCTACTGTGAAGTTAACAGTCATTACTTTGATCTTTTTCATTTATGATTTAAACCTGATGCAAGGACTTGTTCAGTTGTGATACCATCCAATCCGTTTATCCTGTTTTGAACCATTTGTGCAAAAAGGGGAAATAAAGCCTTTTCATTTTCCCTCCATTCTCGTGCGGACTTGTTTCTTTTTGGGAAGTTGGTTATGAGGCCGGCACAAGGGACTGCCACCCTTGACCCTTGCACCTGTCCAACCCCAATCACCACAATCTTGTGTCCCCCAGCCCTTCTGTGGAAAACTACGCCGCCACTAGGGGGGGCTGCGGGGGACAACAGACACATACTATTCTCTCATTAGCAGGCATACGGTAGGAACTTGCAATCCACCCTCCTCCGAAAATGGGTTGCAAATTCCCAATATTTTAAAAGTTCTGTCCTGTTATATAGGGTTTTTTTCCCCCCAAATAATCCCTTTGTTTTCGATGCCAGGCATCTGGATTTTTTCTCTCCCCCATTTCGTTCTTTTATTACTTTGCCCTGTCATATCTGCATTCTGACCTGTACCCCTTTATGGCCTTGTATATAAACATGTGCTCAGGCCATTTTCAGATTTATTCCTTGTTATTTTTGACCTTTTTCCCCACCTAGTCAACTTTCCACCTTGTCTGTTTTCCCATCCCCTATTTTTAAGAAACATAGAAAATATATATATTATTAGTGCTCTGGTATCACTGGTCAACATTGAAATCGTTACAGACTTTAAAAGGCCCTAATCTGTAGTATCTTGGTGAGCTGAACATGAATATAACATTTAAAAAAATTATTGGCTCTCGTTTTGAAGATATTGCATGTAGTTCATTTTTGACGTTTCACCGTGTAAATTTATCCAGTAGGACATCAACATCCCAAATAAGCCATGAATGATGTAATATTGCATCACATTGCATAATTTATTTTATTTATTTCTTTTTTATACCGTGCTCTTTAGAATCAGTGCGGTTTACATGTATACTAACAGGTACTTTTTATTCCCTTGTCCCCGAAGGGCTCACAATCTAAGTGTACCTGAGGCAATGGAGGGTTAAGTGGCTTGCCCAAGGCCACAAGGAGTGGCCATGAGACTAGAGACCCCAGTCCCTCCGGCCTGAAGTTGCTTGTCCCCATGTGGGAATTGAACCCCTGGCCTTCCGGCCTGAGGTAACCTGTCCCAACCACTGAGCCACTCCTCCCTCTAATACCAGCATGCACATATCATCCAGAGTTGATTGCATCATTTTCTGATGCAATGCAATACTACTGCCAGAAGGCTGCTGAAGCCATCTGACGTCAGCAGTGTACTATACGCAGTCAGAAAGGTTGAGCATTTAAAATATTTCAGACTGTGTGTGAGACGGTTTAATAAAAGTTACATGTAACAGTAGCTTAATCATAATTTTAGCCATTTAGGTACAATACAGAACAGTAATGCCACGAAAGTGCGTTAATACCATTGACAATTTCTGCTACATTTGTGGGGGAAGTGACATTTGCCAACCAGAAGAAAACTATCACTTCTCAACTGAAGAAAGCATACCATCTTTACTTCGGATGCAAGCTTGGTGACCAAGACAAGCCTTGGGCCCCGCATATATGCTGCGCTACATGTACAAAACAGCTTTCACAGTGGTTGAATTGCAAAAGACCATCAATGCCGTTTGCAGTCCCCATGGTGTGGAGAGAGCCAAGCAACCACATAAATGACTTACTTCTGCTTGGTTCCTCCTCTTTCCAGCGGAATAACGAAGCAAAAGAAGTCGAGTACCCAAACATTCCGTCTGCATTGAGACCAGTTCCACATGGTGAGGGACTTCCTATTCCAGAACCTCCATCAGAATATTCTCTTGATTCATCTGATGAGGACAAGGGTGGGCCGACCTGTTCTTCTCCTGGTCCGTCAACATGCAGAGACCCAGATTTTCACTGGGATGCACTATCAACTCCACACAGAACACCACAGGAAAAACTACATGACCTAGTTCGTGATTTGGACTTATCCAAGAACAAGGCAGAATTGCTAGGATCAAGACTCCAACAATGGAATCTTCTAGAAGATGTCAACATTACTTCATATCGAAAGCGCCACCAGCAGTTGGAGCCTTTCTTCAGAAAGGAAAGTAATCTGGTATTCTGTTCCGATATTGAAAGCCTCAAGAATGCCTTAAAAATCACTCATGACCCACAAGACTGGAGACTATTTATAGACTCTTTGAAACTGAGTCTGAAGGCTGTGCTTTTGAACAATGGAAACCGTCTTCCATCTATTCCAGTAGCGCATGCCATCCACATGAAAGAGACATACGATGACTTAAAGCATCTACTGACTTCCATTTACTATAACAAGTACAGCTGGCACCTCTGTGGTGATTTGAAGGTAGTTGCCCTTTTAATGGGACTGCAGCAGGGATATATAAAATACATGTGTTTCTTATGTGAGTGGGATAGCCGAGCAAGGGATTGGCACTACTTGAGGAAGGAATGGAATCACAGACAAAATGTAACAGTTGGAGAGAAGAATATCCAGCACCCAGCTCTGGTTGAGGCTCACAAAATCCTGCTACCACCCCTTCACATTAAACTAGGTTTGATGAAAAACCTTCATGAAAGCCACGGACTACACTTCGCCAGCTTTCCGATACCTGCATGAAAAATTCCCTCGACTCAGCGAAGCAAAGATTAAAGAGGGAGTTTTTGGGGTCCTCAGATTTGAGAGCTTTTCAAAGATGACCGGTTCAACAACTTGCTGCAGGGTGATGCGAAACAAGCATGGAATGCTTTTCGCCTAGTGTCAACAAACTTTCTCGGGAATATTAGGGCAGAAAACTACAAGGAACTAGTAGAAGACATGCTGATGCAGTATTAGAAACTTGGCTGCAATATGTCTCTAAAGATCCATTTCCTTGATTCCCATCTCGATTTCTTTCCTGACAACTGTGGTATGGTTAGTGATGAACAGGGCGAATGTTTTCACCAGGATATCGCAACGATGGAGCAAAGATACCAGGGAAAATGGTCCACTACAATGCTGGCTGACTACTGCTGGACACTCCCCAGAGAAGCTCCCGAACAGCTGTACAAGAGACAGGCGAAAAAAATCTAAGAAGTAGTCTATGACTTGTTTTTTTTTACAGGCATTAACCGAAGGCCTATTATATTTATTATTGACATGCATTTCGTGATGTAAACATGAATTCTTGTAGATTACAAAAAAAACTAGAGCCAACTTTGCAATTTCACTGTCATATTTATGTTCAGCATATAAAAATTGATAAGAAATGACTATTTCAGTAACATGACTTTTGTAAAAATTTGTTGACCAGTGTATTCTGACAGTTTCCACACTAGGCCCCATGTCAAACTGACATAACCTTACTAAATGATGTCTTCTCTCTCCTGTGCTCTATAAACAAGTGTGTTTTTTCTCACATGATATCACCTACTATCCACAGCATCCCACAACATTCAGTACCATGCCAGCAATTCGGACATATTTTAGATATTCTTTGTGTTAACTCTTTCTCTTCTGGCTCTCACACTTTCAATTGAAAGAAAGCTCTGCAACGATGAGGCATATGATGAAGGTGAAAGGGGACAGATTCAGGAGTAATATGCAGAAATATGTCTTTACACAAAGAATGGTAGAAGAATGGAATAGTCTCCCATTGAAGTTAGTAGAGACCAGGAGTGTATCTGAATTGAAGAAACCATGGGACCAACACAGAAGATCTCTAAAGAAAAAAAAAGGGACTATAGGAGTGAATGTGGAAAGGCAGAGTAGATAGATCATGTGGCCTATTTTTTTCATCATGTTTCTTTGAGAAGAGCAATCAAAACGATAAAGAGGATGGAAAAATACCCCTATAAGGAAAGGCTTAAAAAGTTAGAGCTCTTCAGTTTGGAAAAGAGACCGCTGAGAGGAGATATCAGAGGTCTATAAACTATTGAGTGGAGTGGAATGGGTAAACATAGATCAGTTATTTACTCCTTCGAAAAGTAAAAGTCTAGGGGACACACAATGAAACTACTATGTAGCACATTTAAGATAATCAGAGAAAATATTATTTCATACAACACCTAATCAAACTCTGGAATTTGTTGCTGGACTATGTGGTAAAAGTTGTTACTGTAGCTGGATTTAAGAGAGGTTTGGACAAGTTCCTGGAGGAAAAGTCCATAAACCTTTATTAAAGTGGATTAGGGAAATCCACTGCTTACACCTAGGATAAGCTGGAATCTGTCTACCTTTTGAGAACTTGACAGGTACTTGTGATCTAGATTGGCCACTGTTAGAAACAGGATACTATGCATGCTTTGGTTTGACCCAATATGGTATATCTTATGTTCTTATATAGGATGCCAAAGTTAATTTTCCAGATTTTAGGGATGTTAAGACAGGGTTCATGGTTCATAGACTTGGATCTTTCAGAGAAATTTGTGTGATTGGACTTTGGATAAGAGTTGGTATATCCTACTCCTATAAACCTCTACCCTCTGGAATGTTTGAGCCAGAGGCATGCTGGCCGATTTACATTGGTTGCCATCTTAAATGTTTTCCATTATTTTAAAGGCTATTGTAAACCAGGTGAAGTGGTTTTTTTGCAGAAAATGCTTCTGTGGAACAATAATCATTTTTGGATAAACAAACCTATATACAGGAGAACTTAGCAAAATAAACACATTTGTACACTTGGCACTTCCTTAAAGAAAATCTATTTAAAACGCTGGCGGAGCTTTAGGAAGAATTTGGGTTGTCACCTACTTAATTTTTTTCATGGATGCATTTGCAGCACTCACTATCGCACAGTGGAGTGAACCTAGATTAATTTACTAGTGATTGGAAGCTGGAAGATACCTGAAGGGAGCCAACCTCATTTTCAAATGTTGACTCCCAGTATAATATGCTGCTGTGCTCAGCCACAACAGGTGTGAGTTGGGGAGTGGGAAGAAGTACAAAAAAAAAAAAGGTGTGGACATGAACTGGGGAGCTTGATAATTCCTAGGCAGTAGAAAGATTTTGAACATGGTCAAATCATATACCATATCAGTCTCTGTAACTCAATCAATGGGATAACCACTGTTGGCTCTGTGGAGAACAAATAGGTACACTATTACATATGATGTATTATTGCATATGTCTGAGTACATACTGCGCAGGGAGATAGTCAAGTGAGTGTTACATACTGGACAAAAAAATGACACTGTTCTATAAGATTGTAATTTGAAAGTTTGTAGGATTAGAATGAGAATTATGTAAAGATGATGCATATTTATCTGATTTACTATCTGTTGAAAGTGAGTGCAATCATGTCAATGCTGACTCCTAGCCACCCTCTCCCTGGGTTTTCATGGCAAAGTGCAACCAGAACTAGATTGCCAGGCCTTTACATTGTAACACAGTATATGACGACAGACCAGTATGGTCCATCTAGTCTGCCCAGCATGGTGACTAGAGTGGTTGGAACTGCAACTCCAAGCAGGTCACCCTCCTCTATGCCTGTGTTTAAGATTGTACCTGCCATTCCATGCAGGTCAGCCCCACTCTATTTATTGAGGTATAAAAGATATTTAAGTTTGCTTTGATCTCATCCTCTTGCTAAAAAGGGATCCACAGTGTCTGTCCCATGCCATTTTGAATTCTGTATTAGTGGAGTGGAGGAGTGGCCTAGTGGTTGGGGCAAGGTACTTCAGGCCGGAAGGTCGCGGGTTCAAATCCCACTAGAGGACAGCAACCTTGGGCCAGAAGGACTGGGGTTTCTAGTCCCACAGGTGCTCCTTGTGGTCTTGGGCAAGCCACTTAACCCTCCATAGCCCATGTTCCCTGTAAAATAGTTATCTCCAAGTTACAATGCCCTGTTCAATGTAATTTCAGTTTGTTCAATGTAAACCGCACTGATGCAGAATAGCGCGGTATGTAAGAGAATGTAAATAAATAAATAAATAAATTTGCCCCCACTACCTCCATCGGGAGGGCATTCCAAGCATCTGCCACCCTTTCAGTGAAAAAGTATTTCCTTTCTTCCACATAATATGACTACAGCACCTGGTATTCCAAGATGGTCTCCCAGCCAAGTACCAGCTGGCCTTGATACTGCTTAAATTCTGAGATCAGGTTCTTTAAGCAGCAGTAAATAAACTGACAGTTAAGCTTGTTATTGATAACTGGAAGAACTCTGCACAGGTAGAGCTGAACATGTATGCTCTATGTTTATTCTGAAAATGCCAAAGAGCAGCAGAGGACAAAGGTAATTCTTTTGTGAAGTTGCAAAGTAGATGGACAAGTTTAGATCCATATGTTCAAACCTACCTGAGTAAATCTAATACTTAATATACCAATGTAAGGCCTTTTGGTTTTAAATTTGAAGTAAAAGACATCTGAACACAGAAAAGAAATTAACGCCAACAAAAAAATGATTTCCACACCCTTTCATTAGTGGTATACCGAAATTCTTGCCTTACATGCTTTTCACAGCAGGCGGTGTTGTAATCAGCTGATGCAATGGTGTCTAGTCACACTTCCTTTTTCAGGATGCGGTCCTCCGTGCTGGCAGCTCTCAGTGGCTATGGCAATATTGGCACTTCCATGGTTTCTTGAGCAGAGTTTATTTATTTATTTATTTATTTAGTATACATTTGTATACCGCTACTTCCAGCGATCAGCAGCGGTTTGATTACAGATTGGAAATTGTCAAATCATGATAGGAAATTTTTGAGGTATAAACACATTGATTAGACAGGAAAGCACAGCACAATGAGAACTATTTTACAGGGAACATGGGCTATGGAGGGTTAAGTGGCTTGCCCAAGACCACAAGGAGCACCTGTGGGACTAGAAACCCCAGTCCTTCCGGCCCAAGGTTGCTGTCCTCTAGTGGAATTTGAACCCCCGACCTTCCGGCCCGAAGTACCTTGCCCCAACCACTAGGCCACTCCTCCACTCCAGGACATTTAAAGTTGCTGTGGGTTGCAGCTTTTTAGGCTACTTATGAATGTGGTCACTAATTTGTATGAGAAAAATCGCTAAAATAGTTATCACTGAACAATATGTAGCCAAGTTAAATGACAGCCTTGCCTGTGCTTGGTTCACATTGCAGAATAGCTGTGCATCTGTTGGATCTCAGCCAAAATATTTGGCAGGGTGTTAAAATAAATTAAAAATAAAGAAAAATGGCTAGGAGCCAGAGGGAGGCTTGCAACTCAGAGTTCATTAGAGGGCTGTAGGGCTGGGCAAACCTGTTTAACTTGCAAAGAGGGGAAGGGGGAGGGGGAACCTTTAACAGACACCCTCAGAAGCTGCTAGTTTTTGTCCCCCTAATTTGTGAAGGTGGATAAATGCATCAGCCCCTTGGGGTAGGGGAGAAATTTTATTTATTGTAAATTGTTATACTGCATTTTTCCAGTGGATGAAAAACAGTTTACATTGAACAGCAATTTGAATATTACAGAATGAAGGAGGCCCTGCTGTGGAGGGCCAGCAGTAAAATAAGAGTGAGCAGAGCAAAATCTCCAATGGCTCAGAGAAATCTCTGTGCACTCCTTCATTTTATTACTATTCTAAAGCTGCTGACACTAATATTTAGTCTGGTTTGGGATTTCCCGCTGTTGTATTTGAGCAACTCCTAATAGTAGGGCAGAAGGGGAAGGAATCTGATCAGAAAGGGAGAATCAGGGTTGTCCAGTCCACTAGGCGAGCTAGGCGGCTGACCCGGGCGGGCAGCTTTGTGCACACTTGACCTGTCGCTTCAGCACATGGCCTGCCATGGGCAACAAAGAGGCACCACAAAGCTGTCGCTTTTAAAATGCTGCCACCCACAACCCCAAGGCAGAATCGGTGGCAGAGGGGTGGTAGCGAAGCGACTCAGTGGGAGCAGCTTGGGCCAGTCCTGTGGCAAATCATATAGAACAAAATACCATTTTTAGGGCTCTATCTATATGTTTCTTAGACTATCAGAAATAGCATGTATCATTTTTATTCTAAATATGGAGTTGTAATGTTTTTTTTCTAATAGTTGTTTTTTAGTTCTTTGGGCTGCTTTTGAGTGAACACATTAACAATTTATTGGTAACACTGTGCCTGTGGGATTGCTTTGTTGATGGGGAAATGAAAAGGACAGGCTCTCTTGCAAAGAAGTAGACAGAAGTAGACAGAGTAGTTTACAATAATAAAAAAATAGTGTAAGAAAAGGGTGGGTGGTTAAGATGGGATGAGGAGGATAAGTGAAAAGTGATGAGGGGGCAGAGCTCTTAGCTGTCAAATTTGGTACAGCTGGATTTATTTTATTTATTTATTTAGACAGTTTTTGTATACCGCCTTATCCTTCAATCAAAGCGGTCACAACACAATTGGGGGATACATTTAACACGCGGGGATATGAGACACATTCACTAATACTTACAGGGAACATGGGCAATGGAGGGTTAAGTGGCTTGCCCAAGACCACAAGGAGCATCTGTGGGACTAGAAACCCCAGTCCTTCCGGCCCAAGGTTGCTGTCCTCTAGTGGGATTTGAACCCCCGACCTTCCGGCCTGAAGTACCGTGCCCCAACCACTAGGCTACTCCTCCCTCACAGATTGTAGAGAATCATACACAGGGGCCTTTACGGTTCAGATTGAAAATGTGTGAACAAAGCAGAGCTCCATAGGTACAGAGCCTTGCAATTCAGAGCATGTTTCTACTGAGTGGCCCATCACTGGCAGCCATGGAAGGGAGGCAGCTGTGCCTGGATGGAACTGCAGTTCCAGTCTCATCAACTTACAGGTGTACTTCTGGGCCAAGGAAGAGAGATTGGGGAAAAACAAAGAATAGGGACTTGGGACAGCACAGCACAGACAGGACTCAGGGGTCTGGGAGAGAGAAAGCAGAAGAATGAGATTGGGCAGACGAGTGGGAGAACAGAGGAGGCAGAACAGGGAATTAGTATAGGAGAGTGAGTGGAAATAGGGGGGGGGGGGGACAGTGAGAATTTGGTAATTGGTAGGTTTGAGTGGAGATGTCTAAGATGGCTTGATAATATGAATGGGAAATGGGAATAAGAAAGAGGATAAAGGCGAGGACAGACAAATATAATGTGAATAACTAGGTGGACAGGAGAAAGGATGAAAAGTAGTAAAAAGGAGAGCAAGAGGAGGAGGAGGAAGCAGATAGCTATAAAAGTGGCAGACAACACCACAAGCAATTTCACATCTGCCCTTTTTGTGAGTATTGGATCCCTTACTAAGTCCCTCCTTCAAAGATACTCAACAGCCCTACATGAGCTTCCGCAAGCCATGGGGTTGATTTCTCCCTCTGCCCTCTAGCAAAATCCATAGCACCTTAGATCACCGTTAGAATAGCTATTTCACTTGACCTATCCTGTGCCTTCAATTTAGTAGACTACAAAATCCTTCTGTTCCACTTATCCAATGTCAGTATATGTGATACAATTCTTTCCTTCTTCACATCTTTCTGGCCACTCATTCTTAGTAACTGTAGGTTCTCTCTGTATCACCTCCCAATCTCTAACTTGTGGCACTCCAAAAGGATCTGTGCTATTCAGAGGTAGGAGAGAGAAAAAGGGTGAGTCTCAGAGCAGGCACTGTAAACTGTTCTGCTGTTATCCCAGCTCAGCCTTATTTTCGCCAGCACCATGAGTACACTCAGAACTAGCAAATAGACACATCCCTGTTGCGCATCTCACCATGAAGGAGATCACCAAAGATCATGTGGTGCACTTAGAAGCATGCTTGTGGTGTAGACAGAAGGGGACTGAGCAGGAGCAGCAAGGCTTGCGGCATCTCACATACGACCACTGAGTATCTTTAAAGTAGGGATTTAGTCAGAGTGTCAGTACTCACAGAAAGAGTAGCTACCTGTTTTCTGTTGCTCTAAAAATGGCAGCAGGGGCTACAGTAAATAGAAAACATGTCGGCCAGCATAGCAGTCCTAGGGAGCTCAGGTCAGGACTCAAAAAGACCCCAAACAAACAAGTCAAACCTTGATGGCTCCGTTCTAATTATTGCCCAGTATCTCATCTTTCTTTCATTTCCAAACTCAAACTAGTATATTAAAAAACTCCTGGATCATGTATAAAAATCCAGTTCACTTCACTCTTTTGAATCGAGTTTTACACCAGGAACACAGCACGGAAACAATCCTTGCATTCCTTCTTAGCAAAGTCGACAGCAACTTAGAAATATATTTATTAATTTTATTTATTTATTTCTCTTATATACCGCGCTCTTCAACATCAGTGCGGTTTACATGGAACATTTAGGTTTTACGATGGGGGAAACCGTAAAATACAGATAACAGGTAACTCAACTTGGATAGTCAAAATTAGCTATTTACACATAATTGATACATAGTAGTATTTACATATTATACAACATTTTGGGGATGTTACAGTGAACATGGAGTTTATTTGTGGGAAGGTCGAGATGGTGCACTTTCATTTGGGTAACATTCGAGGAAAAGGTGGTGTTTCAACGCCCTTCTGAATTTAGTCAATTCCAGGATTGCTCGTATGTTGGGAGGCAGGGCATTCCAGTATCTGGGAGCACTGATACTGAAGGCCCTGTTTGCTGTAGTCTGTGTATACTGGGTCATTGTTTTGGGGATTGCCAGGGTGTTTATTGCTGTAGTTCTTCTGGCTCTATTGGGGGGGGGGGGGTAATGCGAGGGAGACAAGCGAGTGACTGGGGGGAGAGCCCATTTATATTCTTGAATGTTAGCAGTAATGTTTTGAATACGATCCTACAGTGGATAGGGAGCCAGTGGAGACTCTTGAGGATGGGTGTTATATGGTCTCGCTTCGAGGCCCCATTCAGAACTCTGGCTGTGGTGTTCATGGCGAGCTGGAGCGGGCTCAGGGTGGATTTAGGGAGCCCTTGGAGGATCGCGTTGGCATAGTCAAGGTGTGGAATGGTTAGAGCCTGGAAGATAGTTCTGAAGTCGTCTGGTTGTAAAAGAGGACGTAGATGTTTGAGAGTCCTAATTTTGTGATAAGTGGATTTAACCATGTTGCCAATGTGTGACTTCATGTTAAGGCTCTGGTCTAGAGTAACACCCAGGTAACGGATCGTGGGCTTGGTTTGAAGCTCTATATCACCGACTTTTAGGTGGGTTGATGGGGTGAAGTCAGAGTTTCTGGTGATGAACAGCACTTCAGTCTTTTTGTGTTGTATGCGAAGGTTCTGATTCTGGAGCCATCTTTCTACTGCACTGAAGCATTCCGTAAGGGGTGAGAGGTCAGTTTGGTCAGCCTTGAACGGCGTGTAGAGCAGGACGTCGTCTGCATATATCATGCATTCAATGCCGAATGAACGAATGACGTCGCAGACTGGCTGCATATAGATATTAAACATTAGTGCTGAAAGGGAGGATCCTTGTGGGACACCTTGTTTCTGATGGAATGGTTTGGATGTAGAGGTTTCGGTTCGCACATGTTGCCATCTGTCAGTTAGGTATGACTTGCAACAAGTTAGTGCTAAGCCGCCGATGCCCTTCTCTGCGAGCCATTTCAGGAGGGTGTGGTGACATACTGAGTCAAATGCTGCGGCTATGTCTAGGAATATAAGGGCCACGCCGCGCTGGATGTTATCAATTGTGGTATGTTATTGAAGAGGGTGGTGAGTAGGGTCTCCACACCATGAGCCTCTCTGAAGCCATGTTGGCAGTGGTCAAGTGGAGCGGCATTGTCGATGTGATGCTGGAGCTGACCTTGGACCTCCTTTTCGATTATCTTGGCCAGCAGTGGAATGCTGGCGATTGGCCTGTATGATTCAACTTTCTGGGGGTCGAGCTTGGAGTTTTTTAGCAGAGGTCTAATGGACGTGTGTTTGAGACTTAGGGGGAATAGTCCTGAAGAGAATGATGAGTTAAAGAGTTTAGCTATGAAGGGGCTGAGCTCTGTCCTTAGCTCCTTTATCCAAAAAGCCGGGCATGGATCGGTCTGGGCCGTGGTTGTGTTGATTGCAGAGATTAAGTCTGCGATTTGCTTAGTGGAGGGGGTGGTGAAGGTTGTCAACGTCGCTATGCATGCTGGTCCCTTAGTACTGGTAAGAATGGTTTTGCGTATAGAAACATGATGGCAGAAAAAGACCGGAGGCCTATCTAGTCTGCCCTTCCATATCAACCACAACAGTCCCCTTTTTTCCTTTAGAGATCCTCTGTGTTTGCCCCATGCTTTTTTAAATTCAGATATTGTCCTTCTCTACCATCTCCACTGGGAGACTATTCCACGCATCTACCACTCTTTCCGTAAAGAAATATTTCCGCATATTACTCCTGAGTCTATCCCCTTTCCATCCCATCCTATGTCCCTTCATAGCAAAGCTAATTTTTAATCGACAGAGGCTCTCCTCCTGTGCATTTATGCCACGGAGGTATTTAAATGTCTCAATCATATCACCTCTATCCTGCCTTTCCTCTAAAGTATACATATTAAGATCCTTAAATCTGTCCTCATATACTTTATAATGAAGACCACTAACCATTTTAGTGGCCATCATCTGCACCAACTCCAACCTGCTTATAACCTTTTGAAAGTGCAGTCTCCAGAATTGCACACAATACTCAAAATGAGGTTGCACCAAAGACTTATACAGAGGCACTAGCACCTCCTTTCTTCTGCTGGCCATTCCTCTCCCCATGCACCCAAGAATCCTTCTAGCTTTCCCCGTTGCCTTTTCTATCTGCTTAGCTACTTTAAGATCAGACACAATCACGCCTAGGTCCCGCTCTTTTTTCTTTATGGACAGAAGTACTTCACCCCCTATACTATATCGCTCCCTTAGATTGCTGCAGCCCAAATGCATAACCTTGTATTTTTTAACATTTAAATCTCAGCTGCCAAATTCTAGACCATTCTTCAAGCTTAGCTACAGTGGTGTGCAAAAGTCTGGAATCACTTGTGAGTTTTGCGTTTTTTTGGACTTTAACTTTTTTTTTTTTAAATTTTACGTTAGCCCAGCATATTCATCTTTCTACCACATTAAAAGGGATACATTTGACTATTAGAGTTGACTTTTTTTGCATTCCTTGCTTCCAATTTAAATACTTTACAGACACTGGGAGTTAGCTACTGCGATTTTTGTGGATCCTGCGTCAAAACTGCATCGAGATTATCCAATATACACATGTTATTTTTGACCAATCAGGAGGCTGGTTTCACTAACCAATCACAATGCAGATATTGTGATGCAGCAAGGGGCACACAGCCCAGGGAAAATAAGATAAAAGAAAGACTTACCTCAGGGTCAGCTTTAGAAAGCAGCACTAGGCACCATGATTCACTGCAGCAAGGGAAATTCTTGCTACGTAACAAACAAAAGTCCCATCAGGAACACCTGAGTGAGAGTCCCCAGGTCACGTGTAGAGCTAGGGATTATTTAGGGCAGGGTTCCAGTCAGTTAGAGAGGAGAGTCAGAAGCAGGATCACCACGGGAAGCAGTAGGAGAGAGAGGAGCAGGAGGTGTGTCCCAGGTCAGCTGAGCAGAAGCCCCAGGGGATTGCTGGGAGGAAATTCTTCTCACGAGGAGTCAGGAAGTGAGTCTGTCTCCAGCTCTCGAGAAGGAAGGTTCAAGGCAAGCTGCACTAAGGGAAGACCTGCTACCAGGAATAGCTTTGGAGAGAAGCCAGGATTACCTCACTACCCCAGAGGCCAGTATTTGCCAGCTCAAGGCAGAGGTCACGGTGAGAGGGAAGTGTTGGGGGATGGGCACTCCATGCATGACTACAGCTTAAGAAATAGGTGTAATGTTAGGAACAAACATACTCCTGTTCAACCAGCCCGGGAGGCTAGAAGCAAAGGCTATAGAGAGCCAAGCATGAAGACAAGCCCTGCAGAGAGAAGGAAACTTCCCTATAGTAACAAAGAGAAGTTTAAAGCTTATAACTGCAAAGGGCAGGGTTCTGACTACAGACATAAGAAGCAAGATGTTTCAGAGCTAATGTTCTGGGAGGCAAGCCCAGGCAGAACCAGCTACAGAGAGAGATATAGACCCAAAGGAGCAAAAGCCCCCAGTGACTGTTATAGTGAAGGGTCACAAGACGCTATAGCGGAATACCGTTCTCAAGAAGGGTCTGATACCAGCAGTGTGAGTAGTGCTGGGGAAATGATATGGGAAGACGCTGCTAGTCTGCAAGAGGATATTCCTATGGATTGCAGTGTCTGTGTTAAATGCAACCGTATGATGTAAATACTGGATGAAGAGAACTCTGTGAATATAACAAGAGAATATACGTGTGTCACCACTTTTGTTGCTAAGCTTATCTGATTTAAAGTTTCTGTTTCCTTTGACAATGTCCGAGCGGGACGGGGAATAAAACCCACTTTTCATTTCAAGTTGCTCTGAAAGACTTTTTATTTACAAGGCCAGAGCAATTACTTGTGCATACGCCCTAGGCAACCGCTATGTAGGGCTAAACAGGCCTCTAACCACAGGCCCCATCACAGGTTGGCGTAGTTTTATCGGATCCAGTCCAGGAAAACAAGGAGCTACAGTGCAGAGCGACAACGCGGGACGAGCGGAGTTGGCACGCACGGAGGAGGATCCAGGTTCCAGGAGTGCGACCGCAAGCAACTTCTCAAAATAAGACCCTCCACCTTGCTCAGGTAACGGGTATTTGGGCACAGGTTGGGGAGGATCGCTGGTGAGAAGAGGAGGCTTGGGAGGAGAAATTTTTATCCTTGTTATTGTGCCGCACTTGGTTTGGTGTGTTTCTGATTTGTTTCAGGAAAGGAGATGACGACGACGATGGATGCACGGGAGGTTCTCAGGTGGATGAGCAGCCAATTCGAGAAACAGGGAGAGCTAGCTCGGCAGAACCAGGAGCAGGCCATCGCTGCCCTGGTGGAGCAACAGAAGCCCCTGACGGACTTAATGCGGACTATCCTGAAGGAGCCTAAGAAGGACGAATCACCAGCAGCCGTTCCTATCTGTGGGGTAGGCCCACAGAGCTGTGGGATTTGGACTTTAGGACAAATGCATGCTAGTGACAATTTTGATGACTTTGTGCAAACATTTGAACGAATAGCTAGTAATGCTAAGTGGCCACAAGAGCAGTTAGCCGTTAGGCTGGCCTCAGCGTTAACTGGTGAGGCTCAGGCAGCCTATAGGGCCATGCCAGCAGCTCTTGCAAGTGACTATCAAGAGGTTTAAGAGAGCTGTACGGGATAGGTTGGGCTTAACCCCTACCATGTACAGACGCATGCTCAGGTCTACCCGGATTCAACCAGAGGAAACACCAAAGGCACTGTATCACAGAGTGCATGGGTTGGTTTTAAAGTGGCTTGAACCCGAGGGTAAACGAATGGAGGAAGTACTGGATCTAATTGTATTAGAGCAGTTCTTTGACGCAGTACCTGAAGAGGTTAGAACATTTCTTACTCTACAGAATTGTAGAACCTCTGCTGAAGCAGCGCACCTAACGGAAAGATTCTTTGAGGCTGAACTAATCAAAGGAGCCAGCGCTAGCAGCAGGTCAGGGTTAGACAACTCTGTAAGAAATGCTAATATGTCTTTAAGGAACAAGGTGGGTTCACAGGAATCCAGGTATATAAAAGCAGAAGGTAACAAGGTGTTAAAGTGTTTTAAGTGTGGGAAAAGTGGACACTTTAAAAGGGAATGCAGGTCTCGCACAGCACTTGTTACTGGCCAGGTTCACCTCACAGCTGCAGGTTTCCGAGTGGATGTAGAGATACAGGGAGTCCCAGCTAAGGCCTTGCTTGACTCGGGGGCCGACCAAAGTATGGTCTCTCGCCGTTTTTGGGAAACCATACAGGCCCAGAGGGGTTTTCCCCCGAGTCACGCCGAAGGAGTAGCCAATATCAGGTGTATCCATGGATCTTCCACTGGTTATCCGCTGTACCAGCTGAGGATACAAGGATTAGGGGTTCGGAGAAAGATTTTGGTAGCGGTAGTCCCCAAACTACCCTTTGATTTGGTGTTAGGCCGGGACTGGCCCCCATTTGGTGAAGGCCTAAAGAAAGGCCTGGTTAAGGAAAAGGAACCCCAAGGGCAACCTAAGGAAGGAGAGGAAGAAGACCAGGTCATGGGAAAAAGCAATGATGAAGGGGAAGCCCTGGTAAATGTAATTCCCCAGCCTTTATTTGCTAAAACCCCAAGGAAAGAAATTGTCCAAAAAGCACCAATAGAGGTAGTGACACCTGGTAAAAAGGGTTTTGTATTAAAGGTCTGTAAAATGTCCCCAGACGCACAGGTCCCCCAGAAAGCAACCGCCGATGCGGCTGGCTTTGATCTTTTTAGTGCTGTGGAAGGGGTGGTACCGAAGAAAGGAAAGACTTTAATTAATACAGGCCTACAAGTCCAGCTGCCACCTGGGTGCTACGGGCGGATCGCTCCCCGATCGGGTTTAGCATCGAAGCACTTTGTCGATGTCGGAGCGGGGGTTGTGGACCCCGATTACAGGGGAGAGGTCAAAGTACTGCTGTTTAACTTTGGAGAGCAGGACTTTGAGGTCAAAAGAGGAGACCGCGTTGCACAATTTATATGTGAACGATTTGGGTCGCCAGAGGTGGAGGAGGTAACCCACCTAGTCCCTACCAGCAGGGGAGGCCAAGGGTTTGGATCCACGGACAGAGGGAGGTACAGGGTCTTACTGCCTCTGCTAAGACAAATCTAGAAGAGGATTTAGGTCCCCAAATTGCAGACTGTAAAACAGTCCCTGCACCGAAGGTTGGCCTAGGGTTGTCCTTGCAGCAACGAGGCCAGTTAGACCAGTTGCTGACACGGTTTAGGGACGTCCTTACGCCCGTCCCGGGAGAGACCAATCTGGTCGCACACGAAATTCTCACACCCCCGGGGAAAATTGTGCGACTGCGACCTTATCGCTTACCGGAGGCTCGCAAGAGCGAGATTATTGCACAAGTTCAGGAGATGCTACAACTAGGCGTGATTGAAGAGTCTAAAAGTCCCTGGTGTAGTCCGGTAGTCCTGGTACCGAAACCGGATGGCAGTCTCCGTTTCTGCATTGACTTTAGGCAGGTCAATACCATATCACTCTTCGATGCCTACCCTATGCCAAGGATCGAGGAGTTGTTGGATAGACTGGGGCAGGCACGGTATCTGACCACCCTCGACCTTACCAAGGGTTATTGGCAGATACCGTTGACCCGTGCTTCCAGACCCAAGACAGCATTCAGTACACCACTGGGTTTATTCCAGTTTAAACGCATGCCGTTCGGTCTACACGGTGCTGCTGCGGCAACATGCCAAAGGTTGGTAGACCAAGTCCTACGGCCGCACCACAGCTACGCCGTAGCATATATGGATGATATAATCATCCACAGCACCACCTGGGCACAGCACCTTCCACGTGTAGAGGCCGTATTGAAGGCTTTGCGAGATGCTGGTTTGACTCTAAATCCCGGAAAATGCCTATTTGGAGGTACCGAGGTTAGGTATCTAGGACACTTAGTGGGAAATGGGACGGTCCGACCACTACATGATAAAGTGGAAAGTGTACAGAATTTTAGGCGTCCCCTAAATAAGAAACAACTGAGAAGTTTCCTAGGCTTAATCGGATATTATAGGCGTTTTATACCTAGATTCGCGGAGGAGAGTACAGTGTTAACAAATATGTTGAGGAAAAACGCGCCTAATAATTTACAATGGACACAGGCAGCGGAGGACGCTTTCACACTTCTAAAGGGGAAGTTATGCAAGGCGCCAGTTTTATATGGGGTGGATTTTAACCGTACTTTTATCCTGCAGACGGACGCCTCGGAATCGGGGCTGGGAGCCGTCCTATCCCAGGAGTTTGAGGGTACTGAGCACCCCGTCATCTACTTGAGTAGGAAATTGACCAAGGCTGAGGGCAACTACTCAACCATTGAGAAGGAATGTTTGGCCATCAAGTGGGCCATCGAATCACTTCGCTTTTACCTTACCGGCAGACATTTCGTGCTGATTACTGATCATGCACCATTGAAATGGTTAGGTACCATGAGGAACCACAACCCTCGCCTCACCCGTTGGCACCTGGCGCTGCAGGCTTTCAATTTTACTATACACCATAGGGCGGGAAAGCTACATACTAATGCAGACGCTTTGTCGCGTATTCCGGGCTGGGAGCATGAAAGTGCACCAGCACGGAATATCTTAAGAGGGGGGATATGTGATGCAGCAAGGGGCACACAGCCCAGGGAAAATAAGATAAAAGAAAGACTTACCTCAGGGTCAGCTTTAGAAAGCAGCACTAGGCACCATGATTCACTGCAGCAAGGGAAATTCTTGCTACGTAACAAACAAAAGTCCCATCAGGAACACCTGAGTGAGAGTCCCCAGGTCACGTGTAGAGCTAGGGATTATTTAGGGCAGGGTTCCAGTCAGTTAGAGAGGAGAGTCAGAAGCAGGATCACCACGGGAAGCAGTAGGAGAGAGAGGAGCAGGAGGTGTGTCCCAGGTCAGCTGAGCAGAAGCCCCAGGGGATTGCTGGGAGGAAATTCTTCTCACGAGGAGTCAGGAAGTGAGTCTGTCTCCAGCTCTCGAGAAGGAAGGTTCAAGGCAAGCTGCACTAAGGGAAGACCTGCTACCAGGAATAGCTTTGGAGAGAAGCCAGGATTACCTCACTACCCCAGAGGCCAGTATTTGCCAGCTCAAGGCAGAGGTCACGGTGAGAGGGAAGTGTTGGGGGATGGGCACTCCATGCATGACTACAGCTTAAGAAATAGGTGTAAAGTTAGGAACAAACATACTCCTGTTCAACCAGCCCGGGAGGCTAGAAGCAAAGGCTATAGAGAGCCAAGCATGAAGACAAGCCCTGCAGAGAGAAGGAAACTTCCCTATAGTAACAAAGAGAAGTTTAAAGCTTATAACTGCAAAGGGCAGGGTTCTGACTACAGACATAAGAAGCAAGATGTTTCAGAGCTAATGTTCTGGGAGGCAAGCCCAGGCAGAACCAGCTACAGAGAGAGATATAGACCCAAAGGAGCAAAAGCCCCCAGTGACTGTTATAGTGAAGGGTCACAAGACGCTATAGCGGAATACCGTTCTCAAGAAGGGTCTGATACCAGCAGTGTGAGTAGTGCTGGGGAAATGATATGGGAAGACGCTGCTAGTCTGCAAGAGGATATTCCTATGGATTGCAGTGTCTGTGTTAAATGCAACCGTATGATGTAAATACTGGATGAAGAGAACTCTGTGAATATAACAAGAGAATATACGTGTGTCACCACTTTTGTTGCTAAGCTTATCTGATTTAAAGTTTCTGTTTCCTTTGACAATGTCCGAGCGGGACGGGGAATAAAACCCACTTTTCATTTCAAGTTGCTCTGAAAGACTTTTTATTTACAAGGCCAGAGCAATTACTTGTGCATACGCCCTAGGCAACCGCCTATGTAGGGCTAAACAGGCCTCTAACCACAGGCCCCATCACAATATCTAGCCAACAGTGCAGCTATAAAAACGCGCGGAATTTTTGAATTTCATACGCTTTCTGGATCGACCATTTATTTATTTTATTTGAGCACATTTTTATACCGCTCCTTCCAGTGATCAGCAGCGGTTTACATCTAACAATTAACTCTGCATAGATTTAGCAGTTACATAAAACTATAGGATAATAACATTAGAACATTAGGATAACTCAATAAGTAGAACAATAATAACTGTATACATAAAACTGTAAGATAACTTTTGAACATTAGGATAGCTCAATAAAATAGAGAAACTATATACATGAAGTAATGTCAAACATACATGTTAATACATGTTAATGTCAAACATACATGTTAATACATGTTAATGTCAAACATACATGTTAATACCATGAAGATGACTCGGACCCTGACATTGGAGGAGCATGTTTTTGTGTCCTTTATGAGTGAGGAAGGATTTTCAAGCCGTCAGATAGCCAGGAAAGTTGGCTGCAATCAGAGCCCTGTTAAGATTGTACAGAAGAAGAAATGGGTTCAGTGGTGGACAAGCCTCGTTTAGGTCGTCCACGTGCATCAACACCACGACAGGACCACGCACTACGATGCATTTCACTGACTAACCGCAAGTTGACCTCTCCTTTGCTACTTCAAGAGTGGTCAGACAAGAGTGAGGTCAGTGTCAGCTCATCAACAGTTTGTCGCCGGTGCCTGCAGTTTGGTCTCCGGGGCTGCAAAGCACGGAATAAGCCACTCATGACTGACATACAAAGGCGCAACCGGATCGTGTGGGTGAGAAAGCACTCAACCTGGTCGACTGAAATGTGGGAAAAGGTGCTATTCAGCGATGAAAGCACCTTCTGCCTTTTTGTTAACCAGACCCACACCTATGTGAGGAGATTTCCTGGAGAGGAATTCAAGCCTGAGTGTCTCAACATCACTGTGACGCATCCTTTGAAGGTCATGGTCTGGGGCTGCATGTCTGCCAGTGGCGTTGGACGATTTCACATCATCAATGGAATGGTCAACAGGGCCAAGTACACCACCATACAAAAGTGCATGGTGCCATCAGCACATCAGCTGTTTCTTGGCCAGTTCCTGTTCCAAGATGACAATGCACCCTGCCATCGCTCCAGACAGGTGATCAGCTGGAAGCAGCGGAACAACATCAAGTCAATGGACTGGCCTGTCCAGTCTCCAGATCTGAATCCAATTGAGAACCTGTGACACAAGGTGGCATGGAAATATCCAAGAGGCATCCAACATCAAAGTGTGAGCTGATTGAGTCCCTCATTGCAGCTTGGAACCACGTTGTCACCAACGATCACCTTGTCAGACTGGTTCATTCAATGCTGACAAGGTGCAGTCAGGTGATCAAGAACAAAGGGTGGCCCATCAAATACTGAGCCATCACTGACACATAAAAACGGCCTTTTTCAAGGCCACATAAATTAATTTGAAGGAAACCTGGCGTCCGTCCATGATATTTTAAAGCATACTTACAATAATATATCATTGGCCAACGATATATTACACAGGTCTGCGACTAAAAAGCTGTTTGATTATTTTCATCTAATTTCCATGTAGTTTGGTGTGCTGAAAACAAATAAAATATTGAAAAAACTCCTAGAAGTCATGATTTGCCATAACATGCAAAATTGTCTTCAAATTTATCAAATGTTTTCAAATTACTATTAATTAATTCACATAAGTGCATTTAAGATATAAAATGCCAAAAAAACCTTAGAGGGGTTGTCCGAGTTATGTAAAAAAAAATATATAGCACTGTAAATCTGATGGTCAGCAATATATACATAAGCTAAGCAAGTTTTAAGTCCGTGCTTCTAATGGTAGAAGGTGTTAATCTTTCCTGAAGAATCCAGTGGGAGGGAGACACAAGGCAGATAGCAGCAGCTCCGGTCAGTGCAGGGGGGCGTGGCCAGCACTGTGACATCTTGTGTACAGACACAGAGCTGCTCTCTCCTGCATGCCACACTTGTGCACGAATCATCATCAGGTTCTTGGCTCTAGGCTGTTCACACTTTTTCATCGCAATTCGTGTAAGCTCGTCATTCTTCAACCGGTATGTTATGGCTCCGCGAAAGTGTATTAATTCGCCAGACAGTTTCTGTTTCATCTGTGGTGAATATACAGTGTTGAAGCAACAGCAGAATATTAGACTTTGTGAAAAAAGTATACTTTGCATGCTTTGGACTAAAAATTGGAGATCAAGATAAAGTCTGGGCACCTCATAAAGTGTGCAAACGGTGTGTTGAGGACCTCCGAAACTGGTTCAAGGGTAAGAAAAAATCTTTCCGTTATGGGATTCCTATGGTATGGTGAGAGTAAAAGAACCATAGTGATGACTGTTACTTTTGTTCATGCGATGTGAAAGGGTTTAATTCCAAATGGAAGCATTCCATTTCATACCCCAATCTTCACTCGGCAATTCGTCCCATCCCCCATGGCACAGATATACCAGTACCCAAGCCCCCTGCTACCTTGGAAAAGATACCTAGCTCCGATGAAGGTGAAGCCATACCTGAACCAGATGACGAATCAAGTTCTGACTTTGAAGATGATACAAGACCAAAATTGTTTTCTCAGGAGGAGATGAATGATTTGGTAAGAGACTTGAATCTTCCCAAAGATGCCGTTGAGTTACTCGGATCAAGGCTGAAAAGCAGGAATTTATTGTTGCCAGGAGTGTCAACTTCATGGTTCAGACATCGTGAAAAGGAATTCGTTCCTTACTTCGCCCAGGAAGACAAGTTGGTTTATTGCATCAATGTCGAAGGTCTGAAGGGTCAATTTAAAATCCAATATGATTCAGAGCAATGGCGTCTTTTTATAGATTCTTCAAAAAGAAGTCTCAAAGCAGTTTTACTCCACAATGGTTTTTATGCTTCCATACCTGTAGGTCATTCCGTACACTTGAAGGAAACCTACGAGAACTTGGAATTGGTTCTTCGTAAACTTAAATATAAAGACCATGGTTGGCAAGTGTGTGGGGACTTGAAGGTCTTGTGCATGCTGCTCGGGCAACAAGCTGGGTATACCAAATATCCTTGTTTTCTGTGTCTATTTATTTTTATTTATTTATAGCTCTTCTATACCGCGCTCTTTTTCATCAGCGCGGTTTACAATGAACAAGAATACTCACAGCAAGCAACAGGTTTACATGAAACATTCAACTGGGATTCAACTTGGTGAAACTATGTACATATATGTTATGAAATTATATACAATGAATAGAGATTTATTAACATCTTGTATAAATAATATATTTACAATGTTTCTATGCTGGCTTGGAATGTATTAGAGGGTTGATGATGGGCACTGGGATTGGTAGAAGTGTAGAAGGAACAGGTGGTGTTTTATGGCTTTTCTGAATTGTTTGAGGTCCGTGATTGCTCTAATGGTAGGTTGTTCCAACATTTGGGTGCGTAGTGTGCGAAAGCCCTGTCTGTGGTTGTGCGCGTGCATTTTGTGGCTTCTGATGGTGTGGCTAGGGTATTTGCAGCTACGGATCTCCTGGATCTAATGTTAGGAGTGTGATTGAGGAGGTTTGAGATTGCTGAAGGGGCAATCATGTTTATCGCTTTAAAGGTCATAATAAGGGCTTTATAAGTAATCCTGCAGTATATGGGGAGCCAGTGTAGTTCCATTAGGATGGGTGTAATGTGGTCACTTTTTGAGGCGCCGTAAAGGACACGGGCAGCGGCATTCATGGCAAGTTGTAATGTATTTAGGGTGTTTTTAGGGAGGCCATGGAGTATTATGTTGGAATAGTCAAAGTGGGGTGTGACTATGGTTTGGAATATGGTCCGGAAGTTGTTTTGGTCGAGCATATTTTTCAGGTTACGGAGGGTCCTTATCTTGAAATAAAAGGTTTTTACAGTGCGGTTGACATGTTCTTTGAAGTCAAGTCGATGGTCCAATATTACTCCAAGGTATCTTATGGAGGACTTGATTGGGAGGTCAGCGTCCCGTACGTTTAGAGTAACTGGTGGTGAAAATTCTCTGTTTTTCGTGATGATGAGGACCTCGGTTTTTTTGAAATTTATTCGCATATTCTGGGTGAGGAGCCAGTTTGCTATAGCGTTAAAGCAATCTACTAGAGTTGTGTATTCTGGGCACGAAACGTTGATTGGTGTGAAGATGAGCACATCGTCTGCGTAGATTAGGGAGGATATGCCAAAGGAGCGAGTGATATCGCATAGGGGCTGCATGTATATATTAAATAGCAGCGCTGATAGGGAGGAGCCTTGGGGTACTCCTTGTTTTAGCTGGAATGGTTCTGAGGTGCCTTCAACCGTCCTGACTTGTTGCCAGCGATCTTCCAGGTATGATTTGCACCATTCCCATGCCAACCCGTGGATTCCCTTGTCGTATAGTCAGGTTAATAGTTTGTCGTGGTCCACGGAGTCAAATGCTGCGGAGATGTCGAGGAAAATTAGGGCAAAGCCCTTTTTGGTATCATCTATCCCACTGATGAGTGTGTTGGTTAAGGTGGTCAGCAGTGTCTCAACTCTGTGGGCTTCCCTGAATCCATGTTGAGTGGGGTCAAGCGGTGAAGAGGTGTCTATGTGTTGTTGGATTTGATTGTTGGTCACTTTCTCAATTATTTTGGATAGAAGCGGAATACTGGAGATTGGACGGTATGATTCTTCTTTTGTTGGGTCCAGTTGGTTGTTCTTTAGCAGTGGCCTTATGGAGGTCTGCTTTAGGGCAGATGGGAAGATGCCTGTTGAGAAGGACATATTTATTATTTCTGCTATGATTGGGCTAAATTCTGCACGCATAGCTCTTATCCAGTGTGCTGGGCAAGGGTCGTTGGGTGCTGTGGTGGTATTCATTTTGATGATGATGTCTTCAACGGATTTTGCTGAGGGAGATGATAGCTGAAGGAGAGGAAACTGGTGGGTATAACGCTGGGTGGGACTTGGGGAATATGAGGTTGTAGTTCTGATGGATTTAGCCTGTATGAAGTTGGCATACTTTTGGGGGTGTATAGGTTCATGTTGTGGTAGTGAAGGTTCTGTGGTTACAGTTTTTACTAGATTGAAGAGTTCCCGTGGTTTGTTTAAGGATCGGTTGAGGAGTTCAGAATGGAAGGTTTTTCTTGTGTCCCATATTGCGAGACTGACAAAAATCACTGGACCAAGAAGAGTTGGCAGCCGAGGGTGCTAACAGTCGGTGAAAAAATTGTCCTCTGAGAAACTTTGGTACCTTCCCATAAAGTTCTTCTACCACCTCTCCACATAAACCAACTGGGACTGATGAAGCAATTCGTAAAATCACTTCCAAGAGATGGAGAATGCTTCAAATACTTGGTCACCAAGTTTCCAGGCCTGTCGGAGGCAAAATTGAAGGAAGGTGTGTTCGTCGAACCAGACATTAGAAGGCTTATAGTTGATCAAGAGTTTGTCAATACCATGACGGATCCTCAAAAAGAAGGGTGGATTGCATTTAAAGAAGTCGTACAGAAATTTTTAGGCAATAAAGATCCTCACTACAAAAAGATTGTCGGACGAATGCTGAAAGCATTTCAAGCTTTAGGTTGCCTGATGAGTTTGAAAGTGCATTTCCTCCAGTCCCACTTTGACTACTTTCCTGAAAATTTGGGAGATGTGAGTGAGGAACAAGGTGAACGATTCCACGAAGACATTAAAGAGATGGAAAGGAGATACCAGGGAAAATGGAGCATTACAATGATGGCAGACTACTGTTGGATGCTTCAGAGAGACATTCCAGATGCTACTCACAAGCGTAAATGCACCAAGAGGAGCCTCACAAGGAAGAAGAATCGAGTTTAGTGTGTGTAGGTGAGCTCATTTCAGTTCAAAAAAGGATTTCCATGAAAATATTGTAATAAAACTTTAATTTTATAAGTCTATTTCCATTTATTTTGAGGTATTGCCTTATTTAACATAGTTACCTAAATTGTCAGGAAACGTGATGTCCTATGACAAAATGTAGGTCATTTTTGGATTCAGCGCACCAAAAAACAAAGATTACGTGGAATAACCAAAACAGCTCTCGAAAAAATTTTTTTTACAGAAAATTTTACAGAAAAATCTATCAACAGGACAACTATGGGGAACAAACTCAGAAAATAAGGGCCAAACCAATACTAAAAGTTGGCCCTAATAGCCAAATCTATCACTTAACATGAGATACACAGAAAAAGCCACTGGGAGGAAAAAGAAATTAAGATATAAGGTCACGAAGTTGAAAAAACATCAAATTTACAAGTGATTCCAGACTTTTGCACACCACTGTAGATCCCTTCTCATGTTATCTACACATTCCTGGGTGTCTACTCTATTGCAGATTTTGGTATTATCCACAAAGAGACAAACCTTACCTGACAGCCCTTCCGCAATATCACTAATAAAGATGTTAAAAAGAAATTGGACCAAGGACAGATCTCTGGGGCACACCACAGCTAACCTTCTCCTCAGAGTGAGCTCCATTTACCTTTACTCTTTTGTCACCTCTCACCCAACCAATTTCTAACCCAAGCAGTAACTTTCGGGTCCAATCCCTAGGGCGCTCAGTTTGTTTATTAGTTGCCTGTGCAGAATGGTGTCAAAAGCTTTACTGAAATCTAAATACACCACATCTAGGTTTCTCCCTCGGTCCAACTCCCTGGTCACCCAGTCAAAGAAATCAATCAGATTTGTCTGACAAGACCTGCCTCTGGTGAATCCATGCTGCCTCGGATCCAAAAATCCAGAAACCTCACTATTTTCTTTTTCAGCAGTGCTTCCAATAATTTACTCACCACAGAGGTTAAACTAACCGGCCTGTAGTTTTCAATCACATCCTTACTTCTGCTTGTGTGTTAAGGGACCAAATGTGCCTCTCTCTAGTCCTCTGAACAAAAAAACCCCAAACTTCAGTGACAAATAATACTACAAACACAAAATCACCGAACAAACCCCCAGAAAAATCAAATCAAGATTCTCTTCTTTTTGTCGGATGTGTCCAGGAAAGGAACATAGTAGCAAAACTATGCCCACCACACAGTTACATCCATTTTATTATAAAACCAGAAAAAAACTTTACTTAGCTGGAAATTATTGAATCGCAGGCTATTCAAGCACGCTTGGGCACACGCATAGGCACGACGTGCACGTTTCGGGTTATTTAAACCCTGTCTCAAGTGCTGCCATGCTCAAGTTCAACTGTCTTTGAAATGCCGAAATCAGCTGCTTCATTCAAAAGGGTCCGATACTCCTCCAAATGGCTGTGTCTTGCTGTCAATCAATTATATCCACCTATGAAACTCCAGGATCTCCCCACCAACCAGGGGAAGCCCTGGGATCATCGGTGACCTCAGGATACACTAAGCCAATCAATCTCTTTATTTAGACCCGTAGGGGATACCGTCTGTAGCAGGAAAATCCAGCGTTGTTCACAATTCTATAATTTATTTATGCGATTTCCACCCCGCGGGTCGAGAGGTATATGGTCAATAACGGACCATCGTAGGTCCTGAAAAACATGGCCAAGAGTTTATTTATTTATTTATTTTATTTAGTAAACACTTGTATACCGCTGCTTCCTACGATCAGCAGCGGTTTACTTTACAGAATCATAATGTATTGTACGGTACATTGAGATTTCAGTTTTACATTTTGATTAGTCAATGATTACGTAACACGGGACAAGCATTTGGATACGATACATATTTGATTAAAGCACACAGATCAAGGTATACATTTGATTTCAGTAGATTGGGGGAGGGCCCCATATATACAATTTGTACAGAATTAGTTGCCAAGGTGTACAGACTATACATGGTTATATACAATTTGTACGGAATTAGTTGCCAAGGTGTACAAGTTATACATGACTATATACTATTAGATTATATGCTGCCGAGTGCGGCAGAGGAGATCTGGTTGAGGTAGGGTATCGCAGTTAGATCAAGTTGTAGTGGGTTTGAAACAGATAGGTTTTCAGTTTTCGTCTAAATTCATTCAGGTTGTTTGTGAGCCTTAATTCATGCGGTAGTTGGTTCCATTGGATTGGCGCTGAGTATGTGAACGCCCTATTGCTTGTTTCGGCCTTGACAGATCTTATGCTGGTTGGGATACATAGGGTGTTGAGATTCATAGTTCTCCTGCTCCTGTTGCTAGGTTGAATAGTGATTAGGTTATTGAGGTAGGATGGTGCGATGCCATTGATGAGTTTAAATGTTGTGATGAGTAGTTTGTAGATGATGCGGGCGGCCACTGGGAGCCAGTGCAGATCCATTAGAACTGGGGTTATGTGGTCGGTGACTTTCTTTTCCATGATGACTCTTGCAGCCACGTTCTGAGCCATTTGCAGGATGCTTAGTGTGCTCTTTGGAAGCCCTTGTAGAATGGCATTGCTGTAATCCAGGTGGGGAATGATTAGTGCTTGAGCAACAGACCTAAAGTCGGATTTCTCGAGGATAATGTTCAACTATTGGGGCTGTCACTATCCCCTGTCGGAGGCGGGACGCATGTTCACTCAATCTCATTTTGATTTTACGAGTAGTTCTGCCCACATAAACTAAGGGGCACGGGCAACAGATGATATAGACAACAAAACTCGAATTACAGTTTGTTTGCCAGCGTCGTCTAAAATGTCGATCTGTTCCCGGGCAGATCCATTCTACCCCAGACAAAGTTGAGGAACAATACATGCAATTGCCACAGTCCATATGACCTGCTTGTGAGACAGGTTGTGGGGGACGATCCTCTACTACTGTGGTGCTTGCTAACAAATCTCCCAAATTAACTCCCCGTGTGAAGGCCATCATAAGAGGTTTCTGAAAGCAAGTGTGTAAATGTAAAATGGGCCAGTGTTTATGAAGGATGTTAACCACACCGATGCTAGAACTCATGTAAGGCAATATGCCCACCACCGTTGAGGAGGTAGATTCAGCACCCCTATCTGATCGATTATCAGACAATAGCCATTCACGGTGAGTATATAATGCACGGTAATAGGCCATTTGAATTATTTTAGGTGGATAGCCTCTGTCCAAGAGGCGATATCGCAAGTCATTGGCATGTGACTTAAAATCCTGTGTTGACGAACAAATTCTCCGCAGCCTCAAAAACTGGCCATATGGTAAACCCCTCTTTAATGGGCTAGGGTGGAAGCTCTGATATTGCAGTAAACTATTACGTTGAGTAGGTTTCCTAAACAGTGAAGTATGGAATTGTCCTTCTTGCACACTTATTGTAATATCGAGAAAATCAACTTGATAATCATCCGTATGAGCCGTGAAGGTTAAATGAGACTTTAAACTATTAAGCCAAGTTAAAAAACTTTGTAAATCTTCTTCAGTCCCCAACCAGAGGAAAAAAATGTCGTCCAGGTATCGTTTCCAAAATCTGATATGTTGAAAATAGGCTGAGGAATAAAGATATTGTTCCTCAAAAGCTGCCATGTATAAAGTGGCAATAGATGGTGCTGCCGAAGCACCCATGGCAATCCCATAAGTTTGCATGTAAAATTTTCCTTGAGACAAAAAGTAATTTTTGGTCAAAACCAGTGAAATGAGCTCCATAAGGAATTGTTTAGGGAGACGTGAAGGGGCTGTGGTAAACTTGGTCTGAAGAAGTTGTAAAGCCTCATTCTGATCTATATTCGTATATAATGCGGCAACATCGAGAGTTACCATCCGAAAATCACAAGTTGGAACATCCAATGCTTCTAATTGTTGCAAAAATTGTGTGGTATCACGTATGTAGGAAGTTACTAAAATAGCTTCATCCTTCAGGAAAACGTCACAAAATTGAGACAGTGGTTCTAAGACCGAGCCCCTACATGACACAATAGGACGGCTCGGTGGTGCAGTGAGTGACTTATGCACTTTGGGTACTAAATATAAAATAGGAACCTTTGGAGACACTGTTGTCAAAAATCTACATTCCTTCTTAGTAATCCATCCTTGGACAAGTGCATCCGTAACTAATATTTTTATAGTGGCCTGTAATTCCACTGTTGGATCACAAGACAATTCTCGATAGGTAATGATGTCGGACAAGTGGGCGGTTAACTGATTCCTATACATTTCAGTGGAATGAACCACGATAGCACCGCCTTTGTCCGCTCTACGGATTGTAAAGGCTGGATCACGTTGGATCTGTCTCAAAATGCCCCAATCGTCCCTATTCAAATTGACCCATTGAGAACTCAATTGTTTTTCAAAGTCGTCCAGATCTCGTAATACTAACTGCTGAAAAGTGCAGAGAGCCGGGTCAAGAACCTCCGGAGGGATCCAAGTGGATGTAACTGTGTGGTGGGCATAGTTTTGCTACTATGTTCCTTTCCTGGACACATCCGACAAAAAGAAGAGAATCTTGATTTGATTTCTCTCTAGTCCTCTGGCACCACTCCCGACTCCAACAAGGCATTGAAAAGGTCAGTCAGTGTGGCTGCTAGAATGTCCCCAAGTTCCCTCAGTATTTTCAGGTGTATCCCATCTGGTTTTGTCTACTTTAAGTTTAGCTAGTTCCTCACGAACGCAGTCTTCTGAAAATTGCTCAAGATGCCCCTCGCTTGTGTGTGTTTTCTGAGGTCCTGTTCCTGGTTCTTCATCTGTGAACACAGAACAGAAATATTTGTTAAGCAATTCTGCTTTATCCTCATCAGCTTCTACATATTCCTCCCCTTCACTCTTGAGTCTGAAATACCACTTTTGCCCTTCCTCTTCTCACTAAAATATCTGAAAAATGTCTTATCCCCCTATTTTATTGCATTGGCTATTTCCTCCTTTTTTGAATTTTTGCTTTCCTAATTACTTTGCTGGCTTCTCTGTGTTTTTTCAGATATAGATTCCTGTCTTCCTCTATCTGTGATCTCTTGTATTATATAAAGGCCTCCCTCTTTTTCTTCATCTTTTCAGCTACTTCTTTAGAAAACCATAGTGGTCTCCTTTTCCTTTTACCTTTATTTACCATTTTAACAAAAAGGTTGGTTGCCTTTAAAATATCCCTTATCGGTTTTGCCCACTGTTTTTCTACAACCCCCCCCCCCCCCCACTGTTCCTTTCACACACAGACAGGGACATAAGCGAAGGGCTTGCACAGATGTGTGTGTCATGCATGCCTGGGCATGGACATCATGCATGCTTGACGCATGCACGGGCGTCACACATATGCACACCAACGCGATATTTGGTATGCCATTGGGATCACTGGGCAGCCTGTGGGTCCCACTAATTTGGTTTGCAAATGGTTCTGTCATTGTGGGTATCTCACAGTATCTCCGAGGGTGGGGATCAAACTCGGGACCCTTCCATTGTGTCTCTCCCCACTGTGCTACGGTGTCACTATGGACACTGCAAGCTGCAGCAGGGCCTGTGTGCACCACAGAGACGTCCTGCTGCCCTTGCTACATAAATACATGTGCGCATCAGGTACACATCTGTGAGGTTACCATGTGCTCCGTGTATGTCTGCCAGCCCATGAACAGGGTACACATTGCTGGCTTTGGGACACACATGTGTTGGTACTGCTGTGTGCCTGCATGTGTGTGCCCTGGCCTCCTCGTGATATATGGATAACAGAGTGGCCCAGATGGGTTCCTGCACTATACAGCTGGCCACAGGTCCCCAAGGTTGTATGCTCCAGCATACTAAATAAAAAATGCGTGCTGTTTAATGACTAACTCTGCAACCAAAAGGCTTTAATTATTGCACTCTAAACTTAGGCAATTGGTCTCAGAAAAACCGATGGCACGTAAACCAAGAGCTGATCGCTCGTTGCTGGTGCCAGTTTTACATCAATGACCCTCTGCCGTTTCTAGCCTTATTTCACTTTTTATTACTTTGTTTCCAAATATTTTCTTAAAAAAGTCTTGTTTATAAACTTTCACTGTAAATAAGTTTCTTCTACCAAGTAAAGCTGTGTTCCTCATGTAATAATTCTTGCATAATTCCTTCTTTCATATTTTTCATCGAAAAAACTTCATTAAACAGAGGAACCGTTAATCTGATAATAAGAAACTTAGCTCCAATCAGAAGATGAACGGGGTTATTCCAACGCTCACAGCTAGGTACCCCAAGCGTTTCACAACTGTTGTTTCTTCAGGGAATCATCCCCATAAGGCTGTAAACACATGGAAAGTTAAAATCAATAATGTAGCCAGTTGCTTAACTACATTAAAAATCCTAAATGTATTACAGACCTGTAGAATTGATGCTGTCAGCGCATTTGTCTACTTTTGAAGAATATTCAAAATCATTCCACTATACCGAAACTTCGATGTGAATATCTTAATACGTTGAACGCCGCGCATGTGGAATACAGACCTAACCACCATTTTTAAAGGGACTCTTCGTCACGTGTCAGCCCAATTAGATGAAACAAGTCACCAGCATGCAGCTGATGGAGTCCAATCAAATTGGCAATGATGTTGTAAATGCTACATCAGCTTTCCATCATCCAAATACAAAACAACAAAATGAAAAGCCATGGCTTAGTAAAATGATACTAGCACAACATGCAAAGCAATCATAGCATAAAAAATCGCTATCAAGTTTGAAATATATGGCGTCAATATTGACTCAAAGGCAGAGTGCGAGATTTAATCGCATATTCAAACCTTTCGGGATCACTGTATTTAAAGTAAAAATCCACTTCTGCTCCTTCCACAGGAGAGTGTCAGAAATAGTTTTTCCTCGTATATTATAACGAACTTCCTCTATGCAGAAGCATCGAAGTTGTTCAAAAATATGTTGATGTTGTAGGCAGTGTTGGACTAACGGGGCTTCCAGAACCTTACAGTTGAGACGACTTCTGTGTTCTTGCATACGTGTACAAAATAATCGTTCAGTCTTCCCCACGTATACTAACCCAAACGGGCACACAATAACGTAAACTACGTTGGTAGATACACAATTTGTCTCATGCCGAAGACGATACGACCTGCCATTATGTACATATTTCGAGAGCTCCATCGTAACGTCACAAATAGTACAATTTCCGCACTTAGAATGCCCTGTTGGTGCTGGAAGAAACGGAATGGCTGAAGGATCCTTCGGTAAAATTGCTGAACATAATTGTTCTTTAAGATTTTTATTGCGTCGCCAAACGCAGCGGATCTTTCGGTTCCTCAAACCCGGGACAACTTGTAAGATGTTGCTATGTTTTTTAATGATTTTTTTAATATCACTACTAAACGGCGAAAATGTAGTCACAAAATTGATGGTAGATCCTTCCGATTCAGAGATTTCAGTAGAATGAGATGAACGGTATGTCAATAAAGTATTCCGATCACTGTAGAGGGCTCTTTGATAGGCTCGTTTTATCACTATAGAAGGATATCCTCGTTCACTAAAATCTTGTGTTAAACGTTTGGATCTAGATTTGAAGTCAGCCGTACTCGAACAATTCCTTCGATAACGTAAAAATTGTGACATGGGGAGACTGTCTTTCAAGTTTCGAGGGTGAGCACTCGTATAATAAAGAAGAAGTGCATTACGATCAGTGGGTTTCCTGTATACCGATGTTTCCCACTCCTGGCTGCCTCTCATTATAAGGATATCCAAAAAAGTAATCTGAGTGCGGTGAAACTGGCATGTGAACTGAATATTAGAATCACAAGTGTTCAACCACCGGTGAAAACTACATAGCTCTTCCTCAGAGCCTTGCCAAATCAAAAAGATATCGTCAATATATCTGAGCCATGCCTTAAGATGTTGTCGAAACGGTGAGGCACTCAACCAGATGTCTTCAAAATCCGCCATGTAGAGATTTGCTATCGATGGGGCGCACGTGGCCCCCATCGCTACACCGGAGATTTGCTGATAAATGGCACCATCAAAGACGAAAAAATTCTTGTAAAGGGCTAATTCAGTCAAACTCAGTAGAAATTGTAATTGGAGGTCACTAACATCTCCTCTTTTCTTTAGTGACCGTTCTATCAGAGAATATGCCGCCAGTTGAGGTATATTGGTGTACAGTGAAACAACGTCAAACGTGGCCAATATTGTATCTGATTGTCGAACCCATTGAGACAGCCCTTGAAGAAGTGTTAAAAAATGCGTGGAATCCTGCACAAAAGACGGAATCAGTCGTATTAAAGGCCGCAAATAAGAATCTAAAAATACTGACACCGGTTCTAAAACTGAGCCCCGCGTAGAAACTATCGGGCGGCCCGGTGGGTGAGTAAGATTCTTGTGAATTTTGGGTACCAAGTAAAACGATGCTATTCGGGGAGCCCGCATGTTCAAAAATTGATACTCCTTTGTGTTCAAAAGATGATCTGTTAGCGCTAGCGAAGTGATGGTTTTAATTATTTTTTGTATAGACAAGGTAGGATCTTGATCAAGCCTCTTATATGTTGATATATCCTGCAATTGACGATGAGCTTCTTGGACATAATCCTGTCGATCCATCACCACCACTGCGCCCCCCTTATCGGCTCTACGGATGATAATCTCAGTCTGTCTCCTTAACTTGTTTAGTGCTTGCCATTCATCATGGGTCAATCTCATATGTTGAATACGTTTAGAATGTTCTAAAGCTTGAATGTCCTGTGTCACCAGCTTTTTGAACAATAATAATGCTGCATGAGGAGGATTCGGAGGGATAGTGGAATGATTTTGAATATTCTTCAAAAGTAGACAAATGCGCCGACAGCATCAATTCTACAGGTCTGTAATACATTTAGGATTTTTAATGTAGTTAAGCAACTGGCTATATTATTGATTTTAACTTTCCATGTGTTTACAGCCTTATGGGGATGATTCCCTGAAGAAACAACAGTTGTGAAACGCTTGGGGTACCTAGCTGTGAGCGTTGGAATAACCCCGTTCATCTTCTGATTGGAGCTAAGTTTCTTATTATCAGATTAACGGTTCCTCTGTTTAATGAAGTTTTTTCGATGAAAAATATGAAAGAAGGAATTATGCAAGAATTATTACATGAGGAACACAGCTTTACTTGGTAGAAGAAACTTATTCACAGTGAAAGTTTATAAACAAGACTTTTTTAAGAAAATATTTGGAAACAAAGTAATAAAAAGTGAAATAAGGCTAGAAACGGCAGAGGGTCATTGATGTAAAACTGGCACCAGCAACGAGCGATCAGCTCTTGGTTTACGTGCCATCGGTTTTTCTGAGACCAATTGCCTAAGTTTAGAGTGCAATAATTAAAGCCTTTTGGTTGCAGAGTTAGTCATTAAACGGCACGCATTTTTTAGTTACCTGGTGTTATCCGTTTAAAGAGTAACAGACTAAAACCCAGTGGTGTATTTTCCAGCATACTAAATGCCAAATCCATTGTTCACACCTGTGCCACCTACCTTCTCTGACTCTGTTGGCCTGCTTTGCAGATGAGATGAGTTGCTGAACTTTCCGCAAAGCATGGAGTGCCCCTCAGAGAGCATGCCGGGAGAAGTCTGTACCCTTTATACAGTGCTGCCGTAGCACATACAGGGTGCTTGTACATTCTCATACCAAATATCCATTTGCATGTATATTCGCGTACCTTATTCTGAGGGATTGCACATACAGGGAGCTGTACATGCATCTCACTTTTGGACATGCCCACAACCTTCTTTCTCCTGGGACAGTGTTTGCAGCCTTGTGTGTGTCATGCCTTCCAAGGTGGTTTCTCACAAGGCAAATTTTTCACATATTGAGCTCTCACTCCTCATTGAAAAGGTACTGGGAGACTACTCCATGCTAACGAGCACAGAGGAGACCAAGATCGGCGCCCATGAGGGCCAGTGCCAGTGGCAGGCCATATGCCATCACCTAAATGCTGTGTATCACAACAATAGGGACATTGAGGATGCAAAGAGGAAGTGGCAACAGGTGCATAGGGACACCTGAATGGAGAGCCATTTGGGGTCCGATGGCCATGGGACACATTTGACGGAGCAGACGCAGAGGGTATTAGCAATGCTGGATCCCACAGCCATGGAGGGGGTGATAGCCTGGATACATCATGTGGCAGCTAGGCCCAAGTATGTGCATGTACATGGTCACTAGTCAGTGCACGCTGTTTCAGCATCATTCTCACAGGTGCAGGTTTGTGGCATCACCACCACCATATGAGCTGGGCACCTTCATCAAAACTGGGTGTACAGTGTCCATGGTTGCAAACGCTGCGCTGTGCTGTGCTTGAACTCAGTATGGCTTGATAGTCTGCCTCTTTGGGGGTGGATCTGCTGTTGTCTGTGTCTGCCTTTTCACATTTGTGCATGCTGCTTCAGTGGGTTAGTGTATGTGCACTGGCAGGTGTTTATTTACTTGCTGCTTTGTGGGGCGTGCTCACTTACACCACCCTCCTTTCCACAGGTGGTGATGCAGTGGCAGGTCCGAGTTCTGCTACACAACCCACACATGCAGAGGACGGGCATCCAAATCTCCCCATAAACCCTCCTCCTGCATCAGGTGCATCCGATACTACAGGAGGTGTGCTCCTGCACCTGTGATGCAGGATGGGATTACCCCATCAGCGAATGAGGAACAGCAGCTGGCCACTAGCATACCTGCACCATCTCCTGAGCCACCAGCTGCAGAGCAGGCATGTGCCATGGGACAGAAACATGCGCATTACTGCGCTGCTCCTGTTATGCGCTGAGTGCCTGTTGACACACAAAGAGGAACAGGCTGGGATGGAGCACAAGAAGCTGGGGATCATGGAGCGCACACTGGCACTACATGAACGCCAGCTCACAGCAGCTGAGAGACTGGACACATCAGTGCACAGGCTGAACCACAACACAGAGAGCCTTCAGGGACAGGGCCTCCTTCAGCATGACAGCAAGCAGCAGCGGCATCCAGCCATTGCAAAAACACAGGGCGCATGGGGCACATTCTTTTTCTCCTGCTCCTACTCTGCCTGTTGGCAAAGGCACACTGGTTGATGACACACCTGCATCTCGGCACAGGTCACTACTTGCTCCTCCTCTCGGGCTGCCTCTGTCACTGCATTGGCTACACTCAGATTTTGGGGCCTCTCCCTTGTGGTGCGGGGCCAGCAATAGTCTTCCCACCTTTCCCCGATGTACAGGAGGGATCCAGTTGTGACAGTAGCAGCTCCAGCTCTACAGGTACAGATCAGGACACTGTGGAGTGTGACATGGGGACTGCAGCTGCATTGGGGCCTTCAGGGAGGGGGAGGGCGTAGGGGTGGGGAGTCAATGTGGATGTTAGAACATGTGATTGTCACACAGGTGGTGGGGGTGCCTCTGTGTATTCATTTGGGAGTGCGGGTGTTGTGTGGCAGGGGGTGGGGGTCTGCAGGTCTATGGGTGCACATGGGCAATATTTCCTGCAGTGTGGGGTGGGGTGGGGTGGGGCTGCAAACATCACTGTCCCTGCTGCAGTCAGTCTGTTATGTTGACAGCAAAATAAACGTGTTGCATATTATACATCCTGTTGCCATGGTCTGTCTGGCCATCATTCAGCAGGCTCATGCTCAGTCACACACATTTCCATGCACAGGGTGACAGGGGCAGGACACATGCCTCCTCAGGGCACTGGTTCCATTGCATTCTTATGCTTGCACTCTACAGCTATGCCAGTACAGCCTTTGTGTTGGCTGCTGCTTTTTCTAAGTCCTGTCCTTATTCGTGCCTTCTGCTGGTCTAAATTGCACATTTATATTCCTGTCCCTGAACATACACGGTCGCACATGGAATCATGGTTCCATGTTCAGCACCGCAGGCATGCCCTCACCACACCCCCCATTTTATACATCCTAGGTAACATGTCTATATGGCATATACTTTCATGTATCGGTGTGTACACAATGCCAGTTTGCACATACATGGTTCCTGCACGTCCATCCTGCATACGACTTATTCATGGTTCAAAATGACCTCCATAATAAAGAAAATGTGATTATTCTAAGAGAACTAATTATAAGCCACCAATGGTCTTTACTACCTTTTGGGACTTTCCAGTATAAGCAAGAAATTTGATTACGGCGAAATAAGTTATTTCAATAATGACCGAATAGAACACATTCAGTTATCTATGTAAAAAGTGATGTTATTTAGGATGCTATTTGTGTCAAAGTTGATGATAGCTATGCAAAATGTTTTTCCTATTGTTAGCGAATCCTTTATTTAAGTGAAAGAACCTGTGATTATGCAATAATGTTATTTCCTGAAATTTAACCAATAAAAAGACTAGCTTGGGAGGAAGACCTTTGAATCAGTCAAAAGAAAAAACTGTGCTCGTTCACAGACTCTCTCTGGTTGTTTTCCTCTGAAGTTTCAGATTAATTCTGAATCTTTGTCTTCTGTCTCTCTCTCTTTTCTCTTTTTGGAGGACCAGGTTTAAAGAACTGAGGAGAACTTGCTCTCACTTGAAGGGGTTAAAACAGGCTCCTGCTCCATGTCTAAAGCAACCGTCAAGTTCAAGATGGGTGAGACCTTGGAAATCAACACTGCCAACTCATCCTTCCGGAATAGGCAGATCACTCCAGCCTCTTCACAATGCTCTGAAGGTGAGAGTACTTCATAGTCAGAGCCCAATACCAAGCCATTGGAATCTAAGCCAGAGTCAATGTCTTGGACCGGTCCCAGCTTTTCCCCATCTCCAGAGAGTGTCCTTCGCCAGGGATATTTAGCAAAGGGTAATCAAATAGAGCTTCTACTCTCAGCCTGTTTCATACGAGACTGCACCCAGGGGTAGCCAGAGGCCGCAGGGTCTGAATTTTGCCACCAGAAGGACTAGGCTTACTGCGAAAAGGAAAAGAATTTTGAGAAGGATAATCCTGGGTCCAGAAACTCTTCTCTCAAAAATGACCCCGCAAGACTAAGGGGCACAGCCACCATAGACCCCTTAGAGGATGATGAGCAGGTCACAGGATTCTCCGGCCAGCTAGATATTCTTACTCATAGTGCTATTCGTCACCTCCAGCTCTGAGGTAGGTAAGGTTCGACTAATTGCATCCCCCAACTGGGAGAGGGGAAGTAAGCCCTCCAGGATGACTCAGAAGCTGCCATGCAAGAAGAGCCCCAAATCCAGAGATGAGGCCCCTCACTTACCACAGATAAAACATTTCCTGGAAGAAGACAGAGAGTTAAGGCAAGTATTATAACAGCATGCATTAAGGCTGCAGTGGCCCAAAGACACGCATTAACTGTGCTTTTATTGCAATATGCATTACAGGCGCTAGGGGAGGAGTGCATGTTAGACGCTTGGGCGGAATACATACTAGGACTATGTGACTGCTAGGTGCACAACAGGTAAAGATGCCACTAGCACGTGCAGAAAATGGAAGGAAACCCCCACACCATGCCAATGGTCATCAGCACTCCACCAGAATTGCATCCCAGAAGACGGAATCGGGAGCCCCCAACAAGGACAATGATGAGATCAAGCCTTGGTACTCACCCCCTGAGAGCCCCAGGCAGAGAATCCATACTGGGCTCAGCTCTACTCCCCTGAAACTGTTTTGGGGAGGGGGGAGGGAAAGGTTGTAGTAGGCTGCTGCACTCTTCCAGATCCTTCTAAATCCTTCCAATTTTCTGGCTGCTCAACAGGCTCTTATCCAGGGTAAGATCATGGAGCTGAACCAATTTTCCCTCCTCCTATGGCTACCGAAACGATTGCAGTCTAGTGGAGCCTCCTACATCACGCTCAAGTGAGAAAGTCACTCTCAAGGTGGTCATTCACGAATGTTTACTCAATCTTTTCCTCTCAATCTCCAGATTTTCTTCAGAGAAGAGAAAATCCATCCACCATCTGCTGGAGACAAAGACATACTGAAGGAACCACTGGTGGCTGAGGTGAATAGCAACATAGGAGTGATGTCATTGAAACCAGAGATTTTCATTGGTTCTTTGTCTCCACCAATCTGCTGGTAGGGGAACATAACTAACTTGTCTGGACTGGTCTAGCAGGACAATATGGAGGTGGGTCTTCTCCCAAAAGTCATAAAAAAGATCTGGGTCGTTAAAACACCAGGTTTATGAGTCATATATTCACCTACAATTGAAGGCAAACTCAGATCTATTGACACATTTATTGATCTATCCATAAAGCATATATACTCCTGCAAAGAGGATAATGAATGTTAACCTAGGAATACATAATATCAGTTATGTTAAACAAAGAACAATATAGATTGTTGAACATTTGTTTACAAAACGGGCAACAGAGAGAGCAGCCACTGGGCTCACACCTGGTCCTGGCTATGCAAGGAGTTCATTTCATCTGGTTCAGAAGAGCCAGCATGAAGTACTCCATTTATGTCCTTTCTTGTAAAAACCGTTCAACACCTCCACACGCCTGAGTACCATGATAATTGTTCAATGTAAACCGCACTGATGCAGAATAGCGCGGTATATAAGAGAATGTAAATAAAATAAATAAATAAATACTACATCTAGGAAGCAATGACCTGATTACAGTTTTCTTGCAAGCAACTGGTCAAATTGGTGACGTGCAACCTGATTCAAATAGTGAGCTGACTGCCTAATATACTCATTATCTGGTCCAAGATAATTGGGCACTAAATTGTAGAACAGAGGTCTTAAGAAAGTCAACAGATTAGTCAAAGAATAATTGAGGTGGGTGGTTGGCAAAATATGTCATATATAGGTACATTCCGCCACAGCAGAAACTATCATGAGTAACTCACCTTTTGGACAATGGACAGAGCCTATTTTTGAATGACATACAAGAGAAGAGTCAATTCATGCATTCAGAGATTAGTGTGGCAGTGCCCACCCTCATTAAAGTTGTAATGGATGGGGGATTGGCGAATGAGAGACCTGGAACAAATATGGATTCTCTACATCTGTGAGCCAAATAGAGTGTCCAAATAATAATGGCAAACGAGGGCAGGTCACCATAGCTAGCTGCAAGGCAGGGTGCCCTGGGAAGTCCCCTTAAAAATGGTGGCCAGCCAGGCTTAAGGTGGCCTATCAGACCATCAAGAAAAAAGGCAGTGGGAATGGAAGACAGACATAGCCTGGAATGGCAAGGGGGGGGGGGGAGGGAGAGGGGGGGTTGTCACAACCATGACCTTAGAAAGCAGTAGGCCTTATACTTAAACAGTGTAGTCTAACAGTTTGGCAGATGCATATCCCCTACCCCTCCCTGGTTCTCAAATCCCTCTGCCCCCAGTCCTCAAATATCCAAATATAATTTGTGCAAAAGTTGCAATCCTAGGTGCCCCCTTGATGCTCTAGATGTTGAATTGTCTCTCCTCCCCCCACTGCTTATATTACCTCCTTACTCTTTGCACTCCCCCCCTAAATTAAACAGGGAAAATGCACCTATGTGTAAAATCCTGGGGAAAGAGAAGAAAATTGTGTGCAATTCTGGTCGCCGTATCTTAAAAAGGATATAGCGATTTTAGAAAAGGTTCAGAGAAGAGCCACCAAAATGGTAAAGGGGATGGAAGGATACTCCTATGAGGAAAGGCTAAAAAGGTTAGGGCTCTTTAACCTGGAAAAGAGACGGCTGAGGGGAGATATGATAGAAGTCTATAAATTAATGAACGGAGTGGAACGGGTAAACGTAGATTGATTGTTTACGTTATCAGAATATAGAAAGACTAGGGGACATGCAATGAAGCTACAGGGTAAACTATTTAAGACTAATAAAAGAAAATATTTTTTCACTCAACGTTTAATCAAACTCTGGAATTTGTTACCGGAGGATGTAGTAAAGGCTGTTAGTGTAGCTGGGTTTAAAAAAGGTTTGGACAAGTTCCTGGAGGAAAGGTCCATAAACCATTATTAAGAGGTGACCGAAGATATCAATGCTTGACCCAGTACAAGCATTGTGGAATTTGTGTCTCTTGGGGAAACTGCTAGGTACATATGACCTAGATTGGCCACTGTTGGAAACAGAATACTGGGCTTGATGGATCTTGTTCTGACCCAGTATGGCATATCTTATGTTCTTATGTTCTTAAAAGACAAATGTATTCTATCATGCCATCAAGCAAGAAAAAGCTTGACAAGGGACAATATGCAACAGAATCTGGGTATTGCACTTTTTAATCTCCTCTGTATAATGAAATTTTATCTGATATTACTACTATTTTGTAATTTCTTTCTTTTTCGCAGATGAAGGGCCAGGAGCAGGACCTCAGAAAAAGGAACAGAAGTGAAGGGGATCTTGTAAGATTTTCTATCGTGCAACCTAATTTGAGTATTGTGTGCAATTATGGAGACCACACCCTCAAAAGGATATAAACAGGATGGAGTTGGTACTGAGAATGGCTACTAAAATGGTCAGTGGTCTTCGTTATAGAGCATATGGGGACCAACTTAAAGTTCTTAATATGTATACGTTAGAGGAAAGGCAGGATAGAGGAAATATGATAGAGACATTAAATACCTCTGTGGCATAAATGCACAAGAGGAGAGCCTCTTTTGATTGAAAGCAAGCTCTGCAACAAAGGGACATAGGATGAGGGTGAAAGAGGATAGACTCAGGAGTAATATAAGGTAATATTTCTTTATGGAAAAAGTGGTAGATGCGTGGAATAGTCTTCCAGAGGAGGTGGCAGAGACAAGGACAATATCTGAATTCAAGAAAGCATGGGACAAACACAGATCTCTAAAGGAAAAAAATGGGACTATTGTAGTTGATATAGAAGGGCAGACTAGATAGGCCACCATGTGGTCTTTTTCTGCCATCATGTTTCTATGCTTCTAATGTACTGCTTTGGAAACAAAAGTTAAATTGTCTTGCCAATAAGGTTATCTGAAATTGATTGGAGCACCATTCTTTTGAGGCTACAAGTGAACAAGTACAAATGGAACAGGATGTTACCTGTTATTTTACTACTACTGATCATTTGTATAGAGCTACAAGGCGTATGCAACGCTGTACAGACACATGTAAAAGATGGTCCCTGCTCATCAGAGCTTATGGTCTACTCAAGACAGACAACTCAACAGCTGAGGACAAGGATATATCTAGAGGAATGGTAACAAAACACATAGGAGACTAAGCGGATCAGGATCCAAAACGGCCTTGGAGTGAGTTTTCAGCCTGGATGTGAGAAGGGCCAGAGACGAAGCCTGAAATACAGACTCAGGTAGTTTATTCGAGGCATATGGAGCAGCAAGGTGAATGAACCGATTTTATATATTTAGCTCATATTTTTTTCCAGTAGTAGCTCAAAGTGACTTACATTCAGGTACAATAGGTATTTCCCTGTGCTCAGAAGGTTTGTAAATCTTAGTTTGTACCTGAAGCAATGGTGGGGTTAAATGATTTGTTCAAGGCCACAAGGTGCATCAACTGGAATTTTAACCCTGGCTCCCATCCTGCTGCTCTAACCACTAGACTACTCCTCTACATTATTTTACTGCAATACCCTAGTGCAGTGATGGCTAACCTTTTTGAGCCCGAGTGCCCAAACTGCCGCACAAAACCAAAGAATTTCCTCAAAGTGCCAGCACGTCAATTAAAGCCCCATTTGCATAAGGTGCTTCATTTGCATAAATATTTGCATAATGTTACCATACACTAACTTTTAGTAAACATGCCTCTTAATGAGTATATGGATAAAGAAAGACTAAAAGGTTTCTACATTACTATAATCCAGTACCAACCACCAGGCACATTAGGAACTACTACAAACGCTGCCCATTTAGAACCCATAGCAAACCCGCCGTATCCTAACAGCACTACCAGGACTCACAAAGCACCATACTCTACCTATCAAAAGGCAACACTGCAAATATTAAACCAATACATCTCAGAGAACAACAATACATGACCTACTGGGGAAAGAACAAGTGGCAATGTCAAATAGGAATTATATAAACAGAATACCTCAGCTCAGTTACACATGCAGAACAGACCATCACCAAACAAGGAATCACAATTTAGAAACAGGAAGACAATAATTAAACTGGGAACCCCAAAAGCCAAACTTGGAATATACAACAACACTGTAGAAATAAAACTATATATTAATTTCCTCTTGTACTAAACAAAGCGCAAAAATTAATGATGCACATTTCCCAGAGCTGACATATTCCAGTTAATAAATTCAAAATAAAGAGATATTTTTCTACCTTTTGTGCATTTTTTTTCAGTTGCAATTGTTCCAGCCACTTTCTTCTGGTTTCTTCGTGTCTTCTGCTAACTCTCCATCTGCTGTCCATTTGTCCTTTCTTCTGTCTTCTTGTTTTTTTTTCCATTCTCTCTCTACATCTGCTTTAACATACTAATCTTTCTCCTTTGGCTCTTTCCTCATTCCTATTTCATCTACTCAAAATTTACCCCTCCATCCTCAATCCCCACTTACTCTCCCAATACCCGGCCAATTGTAGATTTTTTATCCCTCCCACACAAAATATTTTTCCCCTCTCCATTTTACTCTCCCAGCCCCATCCCATTCTAATCCTCCCCCAACACCAGCTCCCTTCTAGTTCCAGCCTCACCCAGCATCCATTCCCTTCTAGTCCCTGCATCAGCCCATTTCCAGTCCTAGCAGCCCCCCAACCCAATACCAGTCCTATCCCCCCCTCATCAACCCACTTCCAGTCCTAACCCCCCATCACCCCATTTTCAGTTTAAGCCCCCCCCCTATAACCCATTACCAGTCCTAACCCCCCACTTCCAGTCAGCCCCCATAGCCCATTGCCAGTCCTAACCCCCCCATCAGCCCACAGTCCATTACCAGTCCTAACCCCATCAGCCCACCTCAAGTCCTAACCCCTCCCCATCAGCCCATTTCTTGTCCCAGCCCCCCCATAGCCCATTATCAGTCCTAAACCCCCCCATAGCCCATTACCAGTCCTAACCCCATCAGACCACCTCCAGTGTTAACCCCCCATCAGCCCATTTCCAGTCCTAACCCCCCCCAACAGCCCACCTCAAGTCCTACCCCCTCCCCATCAGCCCATTAGCAGTCCTATCCCCCCCAGCCCATTAGCAGTCCTAACCCCCCTCTCTAGCCCATTAGCAGTCCTAACCCCCCCCCCATAGCCCATTACCAGTCCTAACCCCCATCACCCCATTTCCAGACCGCCCCCATCAGCCCACAGCCCATTAGCAGTCCTAACCCCCCCTCCTAGCCCATTAGCAGTCCTAACCCCCCCCTAGCCCATTAGCAGTCCTAACCCCTTCCCCCTAGCCCATTAGCAGTCCTAACCCCCCCAGCCCATTAGCAGTCCTAACCCCCCTCCTAGCCCATTTGCAGTCCTTACCCCCCCTCCGAGCCCATTAGCAGTCCTAACCCCCCCCTAGTCGTTTAGCAGTCCTAACCCCCCCAGCCCATTTGCTGTCCTAACCCCCCCTAGCCCATTAGCAGTCCTAACCCCCCCCCCTCTCTAGCCCATTAGCAGTCCTAACCCCCCCCCCATAGCCCATTACCAGTCCTAACCCCCCATCACCCCATTTCCAGACAGCCCCCATCAGCCCACAGCCCATTAGCATTCCTAACCCCCCCTAGCCCATTAGCAGTCCTAACCCCCCCCTCCTAGCCCATTAGCAGTCCTAACCCCCCCCAGCCCATTAGCAGTCCAAACCCCCCCCCCCAGCCCATTAGCAGTCCTAACCCCCCCCTGCCCATTAGCAGTCCTAACCCCCCATCACCCCATTACCAGACTGCCCACATCAGCCCACAGCCCATTAGCTGTCCTAACCCCCCCGAGCCCTTTAGCAGTCCTAACCCCCCCCTCCTAGCCCATTAGCAGTCCTAACCCCCCCCAGCCCATTAGCAGTCCAAACCCCCCCCCCGGCAAATTTAAAAACAGACAAAGCGGGCTCTGGCTGCTGCCGCGGACGCGGCAGCATGCAGTGTCCCGCGGGGCCCCCTCCGCCCGCTAAGCCCCTCTGCAAGGGCTTTCAGATTCGCGAGCAGGGGCTAATGGGAAATTTCCCATCAGTCCCTCGCGTCTAAAGGGGCTGATGGGAAATTTCCCATTAACCCCTACGGGCTTAACAGAGACGCGAGGGAGACGCTGTCTCCCTCGCGAATCTGAAAGCCCTTGCAGAGGGGCTTAGCGGGCGGAGGGGGCCCCGCGGGACACTGCATGCTGCCGCGTCCGCGGCAGCAGCCAGAGCCCGCTTTTTCTTTTTTTGCGGACCTTCACGCGTGCCAGCTGCAAGGCCTTCGCGTGCCACAGCTGGCACGCGTGCCATAGGTTCGCCATCGCTGCCCTAGTGAAATGGTAGCAACTAATTGCCTGGTCATCAGCCATTCAGATTATGAGTTGATAGTACTGGGAAGATATCCTACCCTGGGAAAGGGGAAGAGAACATGAAACTATGATGAAGAAGCACAAGGAACTAAAAGCAAGCTGGTGAGGATAAGTGTACTTCCAGATATTTGCCACATGCAGTCTGTGGCAAATATCAGAAAATTCCTTGTTTTCTCAGATCCAAAATATAAAATTATTGTATAGAAACCTGAAAATATAGCATTTTACAAAAAAATAATGCTGCAAAATGGAAACATTAGATTGCAAACGGTTTAAAAGAAATATCAACATCCAATACTTTGTAAGCAATGGATCCGAAGTTTGATTTAAGTTTAGAAGCAGCAGTGAAAAACGTCATTAGGAGGTAGGGTGAGGCCAACTCACAGTTTATTTACCCCTCTTGTACCTGGAGACTAACATTAATTCCAAGCAGCAAGCCAAGTGGTGTGGAGCGATACTGAGCTTGCAAGTAAGTGACCATTGTAGGCAAAGCCATACACTTAAGAACAGCAAAAGAGAGCAAGATTCCCCCTTACCTACTGCAGGGGGCAAGTCAGAGGACTGTTCCAAACTCAGCAACTGCAAAACACTGCACTATTTCCCCTCCTCTGTTCTAATTTAGGAGGCAAGTCAGAGGATTGACTCAGGCTCATCTCATTGGTTATTACAGTCAACCAAGAAGTGGAGCTGGGAAGCAGTCATCATGGGCAACGTAGCTACTTTAACGTTAACAATTACATAAGTCTGCTTCAGCTATGTGCCGTTTCAGCGTGGTAGTAAAAATGAATCAGTGAGATACAAATAAGGTATAGTACATTTATTGAGCGTATATAAAATACCGTACGTCTGGCTCTGGCTAAATTCCTTACTTCCGCATTGCGCCCCCGCGGGCGGCGCCTGCGCAATATGAAGCGTGTGTGCTGCGCGAAGGAAGAAGGTGTGTGCACGCGTGGGGTGTGAGTAGCTAGGGGTGCGTCAATGTGTAATATTATGGTGGCGCCTAGAGAGAGCTGCGCAGTGTCCGTAGGGGTCGGGGAAGTACGTGAGTGTTTGTGTGTTGGTATATATCTGTTTTCGACTTCGCAGGGCATGCCGGGGGGTCCTTTCTCCAAATGAGTTAGTTTTGTGGATTCATTATTATGGCAATAATGAACCTCACTCCTAAGCCAGGGTATGTTAAGTATGATCTCGATCTCAAATTCACTGCTAATGCTGGATGTAATACTTGCATCGTACCGAAGAGTGTTTCATTCTGGAGTTCATAGGCTACTTGTCAGGGTGTAAATTGCTAATTCCTCTTAATCAGACTTGTGACAGGCAAGTGATAGCGCTAGTGTTGGTGCAGAACCCCGCTACTACCCACCAATGGGTCACAGCTAATAAAAACAAGAATCGCTTCACATTCGTTTTTTTACGGATTATGTAAAGGTTACAGTACTATAATAAAATTTGTCTGGAATATCCACTCACATTAGTTGAACAATTTTAACAGCAGCCAAGCAGGTCGAACCTATGGTCCATTTAGCTCAGCATCCTGTCCCAATGGTGGCCCCAGAACAGGCAAAAAAAAAGAGTCCTTTTATTTAGTAGTCTACTGTACACAGTATTGTTCCTTAGTGATCTCTTAGAGAAACAGAAAAGTGTGCAGAGCATGGCTCACAGAATTATTTCTTATCCCTCTGTATGTTGATGCACACAAGTGTCTATTTGTATCTACATTGCCTCGGTGTGTGTATGTATATCTCTTTTTTTATATGTATTTGTTATGTGTGTATTTGTGGCTAGTTTGTGTGCTTGCATGTGTCTATGCTTGCATCTATGTCCATATGTGTACATGTTATGTGTATGTATATTTTTATATGTGTTCTTTCTCTTGCATGTATGATCAGGAAGGGAGATGTAATCAGGAGAAGAGAAGACAGCTTGTCATTCTGTGATTGCTCTGTTACTGCAAATCGGTGTTTGTATGCTGTAGCTGTCTCTTGTATATGTACAGTATTACTACTACTGACCATTTATATAGTGCTACAAGATATACGCAGCACTATACAGAGATATGTAAGAGATGATCCCTGCTCATCAGAGTTTACAGCCTAGTCACTGTGTATGCCTTGGAGTGCTATATGAATGAAAAAAAGTAGTAGTAGCTTTTCCTTTAGAAGTGCATTAAGGCACATGAACTTCCCCCAACTCCGCACCTCCCTTCCTGTGTCTAGAGCAGCATTCCAATTCTTCAGCCCCACAGCCTGAGCATTGGCTGGATTTTATCCTATCCTATCCTATCCTATCCACAGTCTCTGAAACTAGTTACAGTGGAAGCAGAAAGGGCAGGCTCACTCACACAAGGAAAAGGATTAGAAAACTGCAGATAGAGGTTTTAAAGTATGAAAAATGTTCAGACATGTTAGTCATCCTTCTAGCTTCCAAACATTAATGCAAAAATCTGTAGAAACCTGAAAACCATCCTAGACAGTCCCAACACTAACCTCTTGAGTATAGAACACATCTGACAGGGTGCACTTAAACTTAGGAACTAGGTATCCTCGCTGTTGCCAGTTTGTTAATCTAGCCCCGTTCACAGCAATATAATTATTTGCTTGTACACATAGCTACCAATAAGAAAGCTGTTAAAATCAATCAGCTTTCACAGTAGAAATAAAAGCAAATTACAATTAGCTATATATGGGAATAATTTAAAATGCAGTACATCTCAGTTAGGGCATTATTAGTAATCCCTGTATCTCTGTTGTGTGTGCGCGCACTGCACACACACAACAGAGATACAGGGATTACTAATAATGCCCTAACTGAGATGTACTGCATTTTAAATTATTCCCATATATAGCTAGTGTCTGTGGTTGGGGTGGTGGGATAGTTCAGATTTACATAATTTTGAGGGTAGGATCAGATGCAGGGAGGAAGCTTTTGAGGGGTGGTGAGGCAGATTCAGGAAGGTAGTTTTGGAGGTGGGGTAGTTAGCAGGGTAGTGGGGCAGTTGTAGGAAGGTCCTTTTTGCGTGTGGGGGAATTGTGGAGTTACTTTTTGGGGTGGGGTATTTTTTAAGGCAGTGGGACAGTTGCAGAGGGTAGTTCTTGGGGGTTGGGTAGTTTATGAGGATGGGATGTTTTGGGGGCAGGGGCAATAGAGGGGTATTTTTTGAGGTAGGGTAGATAGACAAGTGGAGGGGCAGTAGGAAAAGGTAGATGTTGGGGGTTAGGATAGTTTGAGGCAGAGGGGCAGTTGGGAGGTAATTTTTGGGATGGGGTGGGTGGTGATACACTTGTGGGGGTGTATTTTGTTTTTGTGATGGACGTAGTTAAGGTGTTGAGGCATTTGCAGGAGGGATTATTTTAGTGGGGCAGTTAAATGTAACTTTGGGGTGGGGTAGTTTATGGTTGAGCAATTTGGGGAAATAGATTTTGGGGCAGTTGGGGTAGAATAGTTTGTCAGATGAAGGGAAATTTCGGTGAAGTAGTTTTGAGGGTTGGCGAAGCTTGCGGGGCAGTGTGCAGTTGGGGGGAGGAAACTTTATGGGATGGGGTAGTTGTTGGGTTTATTAAGCGGTTTTGATGGCCTATTTTTGGGAGTGGGTAGCTTGCAGGGAAGTTGGGGTGGTGTAGTTTTTAGGGGTAACTAGTTTTCAGTGCGGTGGGGCAGTTGGTAAGGTAGAGATTTTAGGGGATGGAGTAGTTTGCAGGGTGATGGGGCAGTTGTAGCAAGGTAGTTTTTGGGTGTGGTAGTAGTTTGTGGGTTGGGGCAGGGTAACTTTTATGGGTAGTGCATTTCATAGGATGGTGGGATAGTTGCAGGGTTGGATTAGTTGACAGGGTGGTCTGATAGTTGCAGGAGGGATTAGGTTTTCCCAGTGGGGTAGTTTGTAGGGTGTGAGGCAGTGAAACATTTGTGATGGGGTGGTATGCCAGTTTTGGGGTTAAATTTTGGGGATGCATTAGTTGACGGGGTGGGCCTGTTGCAGGAGGGCTTAGGTTTTTTTTTGGTAGGGGCAGTTGTGAGGGGTGCCTGCATGCAGCCGGAGGGGGGAGGGCATGTCACTCTGCCATATTAGGGAATTTTTGCCTTACATGGCAGTCTGACCCAGCCCAATACATCTCAGGATGTGGCAAGGGGATAGGAGTGTGTGGATATTGTTCTGCCCCCTCGACTTTTAAGGTACCAGTGTAGTTACAACTTACTGGGAGGGTTCAGGGGTGGGGGCCACCAGGCCATGTAGTTCCTTGGTTAGTGGGGGTCATGATCAGCGAGGTCATTGTTGGGAGGGGGGGGGGTGTCTCTTTTGCTCTTGAATGTATCTTTATACTTGATTGAAGCAGGCATAAAGATCCAGCATTAAAATAAAAGTAAAAAACTGCTACGTTTCAGCGCAGGTTTTTTTGTACATTGGATACAATTAAGTATTCATGATTTTGCATGTGATTAGCATGCCCACTGTGCTATGTTTTAGCACAGTAGTTTTGTTAGCAATTTTGCTGTGCTAGCTTGCTTTATACATTGGAGATCATGATTAATGCGGGAAAATTGCCAGCAAAATGCTGCACTAGAGCATAATGCAGTGTTTCTACATCAGCCCCACAGTCTGAAGAGGCGATTCTGTGCATCTGAGTGATCTTTTCATCATTTCTCCTGTTCTTTTATGTTTTCCTATAGCATCTTATGTTCTGTCCTCAGAGTTTTACATTATATTTTGTAGTGAACTGATAGTAGCTTGTAAATTAAAGCAAGCAGCTTCCTGCGAGTTTCATGTAATCTTTGTTTTTGTTTTTTTAATATTTATTTTTCAAAATATAACAGAAAATACCACTCAACTGAGTTAATCCAAAACACAACGGGGGCACTGGAAGACATTAAAAACCCCCCAAAACCACAGTCAATAAGTACATTCCAAAATCCCTAATTGTACTAAACGTGGGAGGAGACTAGATGCCATATAAAATATATACAAAGGAAAAAGAACAATCTTAAGCAGACAGAGAAGGTTTTTCTCCCCTCAGTACCATCAGTTTTTGGGAGGTGCATGAATAGGTGATGTAATACCTTGGTTAACAGCCATTTCTTCCTGACTCTGGATCAGTGTCTTTAAATGTAAAGATTCAAAGAAAACGACATCCTTCATTTGGACTCCTTCTGCAATTTCTGCATGGATACTTCTGCTAACCCCTTGGAGAGTGGCTGGAAGGAAAGACAATGCTCCAATTTTGGATGATTCCTCTAGCTCTGCTATCTTTGGCCTGTCTCTTCTTGAAACATCTCAGCAGGGTCCTGTAGCGGCCGGTCCACCCCCTGCTGGGAGGGGAGTTCAGGCTGGCAGAGAATTCCCAGGTTCTGGTTTGTCCTGTCCAGAATTTGCCTTTCCTAGCAAGTGTGGTCTTTCTTGTGAGGTAGCTTGGATCAAGAGGCCCCCAAACCCTCCTGTTCTCTCTCCTCTAGGTTGGAGAAGAGTTCTGCTTCCCAGCACGAGCAAAGCCTTGCGGACGCCCTGCTGCACAAGCGGCCTTGTCAGAGGTTTGATTCCATGAATTTGAACCATCTCTCCTGTACTCCAAATCCTGACTTGAGCTGCAGTGGTTCTGATGGGAATTCCACCTGTGATGAAGGCAAGCCTTAAATTAGTTGACCAAGATGATTTCCTCATCATCTGTTTGTTTTGGAGGGAAAAGCTGGCAGTGCTGATCAAGCAGGTGTCTTTTACCCTGTGGCTGTTGTATCCTCCAAAGCAGGCACCATCAGTGCACCCCCTCTTGCAAGGGGTTTGGAAATCTTCCAGGGCATTCCCCTTCCCAGAGTTTCTCAAGAACATGGTGTGCACGGAATGGGATCTGCTCGACTCCCCATTGAAAAGAGCCAGGGTCAGGAGCAACCTTCATTGTCTTCCTCGGGAAGATCTTAATACCTGGTTGCATTTCCGCAGGTGGACACGAATGTGACAACTGTCATCAAGTGCACCAACTTCCCGGTGGAGGGTGATGCAGTTCTCAAAGACCAACTGGACTACAAGGTAGAGGTGCTCCTAAGAGCAAGTTTTCAGCTTCCTCCCTAATTTCTTGTAGCTGGCTTATGGTTCATGCTCTCCACCATTGGATTCAGTTGCTCTCTTAGGATGATTTCTCAGTTCTTCTGGCACCAGTTGCAGCTTTCCTGTTGGATGCCATATATGATCTGGTCCACTTTGTGGCCAAAGATATTGCATTTTCCATGGTGACCCATCTCTGGCTTTTGCTTCACCATTGGGCAGCAGACATAGCCTCCAAGTCCTGGCTATCTAAGCTTCCCTTTAAGGGGATGTTGTAGCCCTTTTGGGGCAGGCCCTCCTACCTGGATTCCAACCTGGATTCTTAGGCTTTACCTAGCCCTTCTAACAGGAAGGAAAAACAAGACACATACACAAAAAATCAATTATAATAATTCCAGAGCTCTAGAAGGAAGATCGCTGGGAGTCCAAAAACATGGCTCCTCCCTAACTATCTTCAAAAATCTTCTGCCAGAGATCTACCTTTTTTATTAAGTAGTATCAGCTGACATAGTTAATTTTTGATTAACATCGGATGATATTATTCATGTTACAAAATCACAGATCTGGAATAAAATCTGCTTACAGGGTTAATTTTCTGCTGATGCTTTGCAAAAATACATAAAAAAACGGAAGTTACAAGGCCATGATTATAATTACCAAGTGACAGTAGGTGTCACTGTGACTCCTTCATTATACACAAGCTGATTAGTTACACACTATAAATTCTCTCTAAATTTTTATAATTTCACAAGCTTTACTTGTTTTCCAGTTATATGTTGACCTAAGGTCTCTGATTCTCGGAAAGTTCATGCAATAATGCTGATGTTAGTTGTCCAATTTTCAAGCTATCATCTGCCACCAAAGAAGAGGCAGCACTGTCTGGAATGCAGAAGCTACCCTTTGCACCACTAACTATGTACATAACTTTATTTGCTAATCTCTGTCACCACTAACTGTCAGCAATTTCTCACAGAGAGAGAAAAAAACAGAAGCTTCTATCTAAAAATATATACTTTGCAGTTAGCTTTTGCATTACAATAAGCATATGTTCTCTTTTTACCTGAGTAAAGGTATATGGCTATAGCACATTCACAGTCCTGTTTCTTCATTATTATCGGCACTTGAATCACTGTCTGTACCTATGTCCAGTGTGCCATAAATATTTATTTACATTCTCTTATATACCGCGCTATTCTGCATCAGTGCGGTTTACATTGAACAAACTGAAATTACATTGAACAGGGCATTATAACTTGGAGATAACTATATTACAGGGAACATGGGCTATGGAGGGTTAAGTGGCTTGCCCAAGACCACAAGGAGCACCTGTGGGACTAGAAACCCCAGTCCTTCCGGCCCAAGGTTGCTGTCCTCTAGTGGGATTTGAACCCCCAACCTTCCGGCCTGAAGTACCTTGCCCCAACCACTAGGCCACTCCTCCACTCACTGTCCACCTCCAGATCCAAATTGCCATAGACAGGATGATCTATATTCGTATAAGTTACCTTATCACCCAAAAGCTCATCAGTCTCTGCTATAGTCTCTAACCTTCTTCTAGGGCCTTGGTCAGTTCTTCCTTTTCCAAAGGGGATGCTGCTGTTTAGGAAGAGCTTGGAGAAACTGGTCAAGGAGTTGGGAGAATCCAAACCTCATCTTCTGAAGGATAGGCCAAAAGAGCTTTGGAAGTGGTCTGGCTCATCTTTTTCCTTTATGTTCTCATGTTATCCTTGGCTCCCATACCAGGATTCCCAGAGTTGCTGGGATTCCTGGAAGTATCACCTGGAAAAAGCCTCTTATTTCCTCTGGCTCCTGCTCCCAGAGTCCATCCTTTCACGGGGCTTGTTGTCCCTCGGAGGCCCCCTCCTCTTCCAGGCCTGACTTCTCCCGACAGGCATAATGATGAGTTGAGGCCCATTCCAAGGTGCCTTCTGTAGATGGCAGACTCTCTTTTTTTCTACCAGGAATAGACCCATGTGACTCAGACTGCTGGGTTATTCAATACGGCTACAGCCTAGAATGCAAGACTTTCATCCGAGATGCCTTCATGCGGTTCTGCAACAAAAAGATTGCTGTCCAAGCTATCTTGAACAGCGTGCTTATCCTCCAGGCTGTCATGCAGGTACTGCCTGCCGAAAGGGGCAAGGAATCTGTATTCCATCTATGTGGTGGTGCTAAAGAAGGACAGATCTTTCTGGCTGATCCTCGATCTCGAGGGTATTAATGCTCACCTGAGAACTTTTCACTTCTGAATGGAGATGCTGAGGTCAGTCATCTGAGTGGTTCGGTGTGGGGAATTTCTCACTTCCTTAGATCTGGCCGACGCCTATTTCCATATTCCCATCTGGAAGGATCAACAGCGCTTTGCCATTCTCTGCTCCCACTTTCAGTTTGCTGCCTGCTCCGAGAACATTCACAAAGATAATGGTGGTTGCAGCTGCTGCTCTGCAGCCCGAAGGGATTTGCATTCATTCATACCTAGATTACAGGCTTATTTGGGCCAGGTCATGGTAGGAAACATATCAGGTGTCGGCCTGAGTAGTACGGTTTCTGGAGAGTCTGGGCTAGGTGAACTAAAGCAAGATATCTAGAGCCTACTTAGTTGTATCTTTATCTTTATTCGGCTCTTGATATACTGCTTTACAGTAAAAAACATCAAAGCGGTTTACAATACAGTAAAAACAAACTGCTGGAAAAGGAAAGAATGCCATAGTTATGACAGGAGAGGTGAGAATAGAGGAAGGAGAGAGAAGGCAAATTAAAAAGGACAGAAAAGGTAAGGAAAGGAGAGAAGGCCGGGATTCTCAGCTTGATGTAAGGGGGACAGGGAGATCAAAAGCAGAACAGAAGAGATGAGTCTTAAGAAGTCTTAGGGTACAGTTTGACACCAGCACCAGCAGTGCCTTTCTGCTCGAGGAAAAAGGCAGAGAAGCTGCTGTCTCAGCTGACATCTTTAAAGAAGCAGTGGGCTCCCAGGATTTGGGATTACCTTCAACTCCTCAGATTGATGGCGGTGACGATCGAGATGGTTCCTTGGGTGCAGGCTCAAATAAGGCCTCTGAAATGGTCCTTATTGTCTTGCTGGTCTCCTTGCTCTCAGGACTTCAAAACTAGGCTTCCTCTTCCGCTCCATCAGTGGTGGCCAGCCTGCATTGGTAGGGCCACTGGCCATCTGTTGAAGAACCTGCCCCTGGACAATCTCCAGTGGCTTCTATTGATAGACACCAGCCTGTTTGGTGTGATGCCCATTATGAGGGGCAGACAGCTCAAGGCCACTGGAACAGCTGAGAGGTGGCAAGGACCATCAATCAGCTTAAGGCAAGGGTCATACTTTTGGCTCTGTTGTGTCTCCGGACTTTGGTTTAGTGCAAAGCGATCTGGATCTTCTCGGACAATGCCACAGTGGTGGCATAAGTCAACAGACAAGGGGGTATGAAGAGTTCTGTGGTGGCCCTGGGATTGGCCCCTTTTTCCTTGGCAGAGAGGAATTTCTTAGCCCTCTCGCTGCAGCATATTTCATTACCACACTGTCCACTCTCACAAACACAGTTGCCATAACCTCGACCCTGGAAAGTGGGAATTGAGCTGGATAATGTTCCAAAGGATTCTGATGGGATCACCTGAGGTGGATTTGATGGTGACCCAGGCTAAAGCCAAGGTGCGAAGGTTCTTCATTCACTGCAAGGAGGCAGGCAGGTTCCGATGGTGTGAATGCCCTGGTTCAGCTTTGGCCAAGGCAGATTCTGCTCTGCCTTTCCTCCGTGGCCTCTTGTGGGGTGCATACTTTGCTACATAGAATGCCATCATGGTCCAGTAGTTCTGGTTGTAATGGATTGAGCATAGAAACTGTGGTATGCAGATTTGATGCATCTCTTGTAGGAAACTCCCTTTTGCCTCCCATCAGCTTGGAGACTGTTAAGGCAGGGGCCAGTCCTGCTAGAAAACTCAGCTCCTTTCTCCCTCATGGCCTGGTTTGAGTGACATTGCCTAGCATGTAAGGGCTATTCTCATGTCCTGGTTTTTAGGCTCCTGAAAGTCAGGAGAGGCTCTATCTATTTTGCCTATTTGGTTTGGTGCCTATTTTGAGCACTGATGTCATGAGCGTCACATCAGCTCTAGTGCAGCTGACTTTTCACTCTTACTTGCATTGCTTCAAGATGGATTTGACAAGAGCCTCTTCCTTAGTTGCTAAGGGTTCAGGTAGCGGCCTTGTCATGCTTTAGAGGGCTGGTGCAGGTCACTAGGTGGCCTCGCACTCAGTTGTGGCTCATCTCCTTTGGGGAGTAAGACACTTGCATCCTTCCCTGCAGTCAGTTGTTCCTTCGTGGGATCATAGCTTTGGGTTTTAGTGTCTAAGACTTTTGAATCCTTGAAGAGGACTACACTTAAGGATTTGTCCCTTAAGACTGTCTTGGTGGCAGTCTGCACAACAAGACATATCTCCTTGCCATGCCAAGAACCCTATCTGTCATTTTCGGAGGAGGCCATGTATATTCGGCCTGTTCCCCCCTCCTTGCCCAGCTTTAGTTAAGCTGTTTAATGTACAGGATTGATTTGGAGAATATTACCATCAATAATGAAGTCAGCAGTTATTTTTTGATACCTTGGCACAATACCGTTGTATGTAAACCGCGCTGATTTTTAAGAGTGCGGTATATAAGAACAATAAATAAAATAAATAAATAAAATTTAAAAAAGGAAGGATCCAATGCTGTGTGCATCATACTGACCAATATAAATACTAAAATCTTAACTAAAATTTTGGCTACGAGACTTCAGGTGTTTATCCTCCTTCGTCCAGGTTTCCGAGATGCCAATTGCATCTAACCTTTCATTCATTGCTATGTATTCTAACTCTCCCATCTTATATTTTTTAGACTTCTAGAATTTGCATACAGGCATCTCGGACTTTTCTTTTTTTGCTAATATTAACAGGTTGGCTATTTGATGACAGGGTTGATTTGGAATCTTTCAACTCTGATTTTTACTCATACACCTGGGTTACATTTACCTTTATTGGAAGCTCTCTGTTGGGATGCCAGTATATTATCTAGGCCCTATATTCAACAGAGGTGGCTGGCGCTATTACAGTGTCGGGCTGATGCCTCTGAAATCTAGACCAGTGCTGGACCCATATCTGACCACTGGCACTGAATATCTGGGTCAGCTGGTTAGCCTGGAAGCTAACCAGACGGTGGCGATATTGAGCTGCTGTCCTCTTAACTTCTGTGGCAAAAGTTAGGCCAGCCTTCACTGCACCTGACATTTGCCGCTGACAGATACCAGGCAGTGGCTGAATATCATCGCTGCCTTAAATCATTTGCTATGACCTTTGTTATATTCCCATGTTGCCTTCCTGGCTTTAGGAAAGAGTGTAGGTTCAGAGATGTTGGAGGGTTCAAGGTTGTGCATCTTAATAGTCATAAGGCTAAATACTCAAAATAATGTCTTGTTCTTTCAAATAATGTAAAATACCTTTTTTCTCATTGACATTATAATGGGACAGAACAAGGACATGTTCCTTATCGTTCCTCCAATTCAGTCCTCCACCTCTGGGTGGTGTACCTCCTCCTGCAGCTTGGAGACTGGGCATGTCAAAACCATGACATCACTGGATATATCCTCCTGGTCACTCCCATCAGCCCCAGTGTGTCCAGTCTCCATGCAGCAGGAGGACGTAGTGAGCCTAGGTGCTGGGCTCACTTGAGGAATAGATAAGGAACAGTTAGTGTAGTATTTAGAATTTCTTTTGGATCCCTATAATTTCATTCATTTCTTGATTGTAGCTGTGCCTTTAAAAAAAAAAAAAAAGGTCTAGTGCAGGGCTGGAACCGTTTCTGAGCCTGTTCTTCTCTCCTTTTTCCTTCGCTGGACCAGTTTCCCGAGCAGTTCTCTCCTCCTGGGCTGTACGGAGGAGAGCACTGCAGATCGTGCACCTGGCTTTCCTTTGGCTCCGGATCACCGGAAGGCGGCAGTGGGGGAACAACGCAGAGTCTAGCTCGTTCCGCGGACGTCAGCTCGCTTCTGTGCTGAGCGACGCTGCTGGGGCTAGAGCGGGGCACCGCGCCGATAAGGGAATACTTTTATTCTACTTGGACTTTTGGCTGGTGCAGGGGGATGGCCGCGAGGCTGCGCCGTGGGCCGGGACACTCTCCTTGGCGGCCTCGTGATTTTTGGCGCCAAGGCAGGGCCTGACTTCAACACGGTCATTTTCCTGCACGTGCATGCCGCATGGCGGGTCTGCAGGAGCGGCTGCAATGGGGGTGATGACACAGTTTTAGGCAGCAAGAATACAGAAAGTGCAACTTTATTTAGTGTTTTAATTTGGTTTAATTTGTTTAATTTGTCTACTTTGTTTAATTTATTTAGTGTATTTAGTGTATTATGTGTGCACATCAAGCAGGGTTTGCCTTGGCCTTAGCCTAAAAAAAAACAAAAAACAGGGGTGAAGGTTAGAGGTAAAGGAACAGTGTTCGGTTCTTCCTTGCTTCTCTGGCCTACTCCATGAGTGTGACAGCGGGGCTAACAAATGCCTTCACGTCCCCAGTGCCTAGTGTGTGGCACACGTAGAGGCACAGTCTCAGACGCTGGAGTCTGCCGGGGCTGTGCGGCAGTTTCAACTACTATGGAGCAGCAGATGGAAGACAAGGGGGCTCAGGAGTCACACAGCGCGGCGGCAAGAGCCGAGGGGGTGTTGCTGTCGGGTAGTCAGTCTCTGACCTTACCGGAGGGGCCTGCGGGACCGGCTAGCGCTTGGCCTTCAACGGTTGCGGGACCTCCCCTGGGAGATTTCTCTCCAGGATTTGTCTTAATGATGCATCAAGCATATTGTTTGTGGCAGCAGGGGAAGCTGCCCAAGCCATTGCCACTTACGACTACTGTGAGGCAGTCTGGGACAGAAGAGGGCACTAACAATGTGCCGAGGCCCCTTAAGAGGGCACGACTGCTAGATCTCCCTCCCTCAGAAGCTGAATGGCCCGAGACGGAGGAAGCCGAGTTCGAACTTGAGTCTGGAATGAAAGAACTGGAAGAAGGAGACATTCTGGAGCCTGAGGATAATGCGAGAATCATATGGGTGTTCCGAAGGAACGAGCTTCCGGCGCTCATTACAGAATCCCTTCAAGTGCTCAATCTAGCCGCGGTGCAACCAGTAGAGGACGAGGGTCTGGAAGATCCTCTCATTCAAGCGGTGAGGGAATCTCAGGTGGTGTTTCCGGTTCACCAGATAATTGATCGGATGAGCCATGAGGAATAGGACCTGCCAGAAGCGGGGCTGAGGAGTGTCAGGACCATGAACAGGCTCTACTCCTTAGCTGAAAGGAAAGGTTTCGTTCCCCACGAATTGATGCGGCAGTGTCAGCAGTCACGAAGAAGTTGACTATCCGGTTGAAGGCAGCTCAACCCTGAAAGATGCGCAGACGGTTTGTTGAAACAGGCCTTTGAAGCAAATGCTTTTTCATTACATGCCTCTATTTGTGGGGCATGGGTGGCAAGAGCGTATCTTAGATGGTCGCAACGTTTACAGCAAAATTCTCCACTGGAGCAGATGGAGGTGACACAGCTGGAATCTGACTCAGCATATTTGGCTGATGTCCAATACGACCTGATCAGAGCGTTAGCGAATAGTATGTCGTCCTTGGTGGCCGCTCGGCGTTATCTGTGGCTGAGGAATTGGGCAGCAGACGGGTCTTCCAAGTCGTGTCTCAGTAAGCTTCCCTTTCAAGGTAAGCTGTTTGGGGAAGATCTGGACAAATTGGTTAAGGATCTGGGCGAGTACAAAGGGGGAAGGCTCCCGGAAGACAAGCCTAAGCAGGGGAAGTCCGTGCCAGCCTCTCGAGGCCAGTTTAGAGATTTCAGGAGATTTCATACTTCTCGTTTGGGAGGTTTCCAAAGGGGAAGGTCTGCTTCTAGAGCCCAGGGGTTTCATGGGTTTGGTGGAGCAGGTAGAGGTTTCGCAGTTGCCTCCGCAACGTCACGTTGAAAATAACAATGAAGTGAGGCGGCTCTCGGTAGGAAGTCAGCTGTAGGAGGGCGACTTCGGGAGTGCTTCCTGCCTGGGCCCAAATAACGTCCAACCAACGGGGACTGGAGATCATTTGCGAAGGCTATGCTCTAGAATGGGCACGTCGTGTCCTGGATTCGTTCATGCTTTTGCCCTGCAAAGGTCAGCAGAAAATGCTAGCGGTACGGCAATCGTTTGATCGGCTCTTACAAATTGGAGCAGTAACGTCGGTTCAGTCAGCAGATTATGGCACAGGTCGTTACTCCATTTATTTCATGGTGCCAGAGAAAGACGGGTCCCCCCGGTCTATCCTGGATCTCAAAAGGGGTGAATCACTGTCTTTGAGTTCTTCATTTCCAGATGGAAACCTTGTTTTCAGTCATTGTGGCGGTTCGCCAAGGGGAATTCTTGACTTCTCTCGATCTCACGGAGGCGTATTTACACATCCCCATCAGAGCAACTCATCAAAAGTTCCTAAGGTTTGCTCTTCCTTGGGGACATTACCAGTTCCAAGCATTGCCCTTCGGCCTGGCGACGTCCCCACGCACCTTCACCAAAATCATGGTGGTGGTGGCGGCAGCATTGTGAAAGGCAGGCATTTTAGTTCGCCCGAATCAACCAGTCGTCGAGATAAAGGTGAAGTCCAAGGCCGAGAGCGTTCAGGTTACGGACAAAGTGGTGAAGTTTCGGCTGGGTGGTCAATCCGGCCAAGAGCCGGTTGGTCCCGTCCCAGGATCTAGAATACCTGGGGGTACACTGCGACACACGGAAAGAGGCAGTGTTTTTGATGGATCGTCGAGCTCAAGCACTTTGACAGCTAGTACGCAAGTTCATGGCCACCCCGGCACCTTCGGCCTGGAGCGACCTTTGCGGGCTGGGGACAATGGTGATGACCCTGGAGGTGGTTCCCTGGCCAGTTTTCACATGCGGCCGTTGCAGAGGGCACGGCTTCGCCAATGGTCTCATCAGAACAATTCGCTGAACAAACCTCTTCCCTGCCCCCTCCGGGTCAGGAGGTCCCTTCAATGGTGGCTTTGTCTGGGAAATCTGGAGGCGGGCCTGCCCCTGGAACAGTCGCAGTGGCTCCCATTGTTGACAGATGTGAATCTCAGGGATGGGGAGCATATTGCGGAGATCTCTTTGCGCAAGGTACTTGGACCGATCAGGAGGGCCAATGGTCGATCAACTGTTTCGAGCCGTGAGCAGTTTTGCTAGCGCTGCAGATGTTCAGGCCGCGGTGAAGGACCGGCCGGTGCGAGTGCTTTCGGACAATTCCGCAATGGTGGCTGACGTCAACCGGCAAGCGGAACGGGAAGCATGGCCATGGAAGAGGAAGCAGGGGCATTGTTCGCTTGGGGGGAACCCCGGCTACAAGCGATCTCGGCAGCATATATTGCAGGAAAGGACAATGTGATGGCAGACTTTCTCAGCAGGGTCCAAGTGGATGCCGGAGAATGGGAGCTCCATCCAGAAGTGTTTGCTCAAATAGTCCACAGATGGGTGCTTCCGATGATCTCATGGCGGCCTTTCAATCAACAAAGACGAATCGCTTCTACAGCAGGCATCGAGAGTATGTCGGAAGGGATCGGCACCCTGATTTAACGTTGGCCATCGTCTGGTCTCCTCTGTGTTTTCCTCCCGTGGGCACTCATAGGGCGAGTGGTTCAGCGCATCGAGGCTCATTGAAGAAGAGTGTGGTTGGTGGCTCTGGATTGGCCGAGACGACCGTGGTATGCCGATCTAGTTCGACTGCTCAAAGGGGATTCTTGGAAACTGTTGATAACGGAGAATCTGTTGCTTCAGGGTCCGCTTCGAATGCCTCAGGTGGATCGGTTCTCGCTTACGGTTTGGCCATTGAAAGGGCGAGGTTAAAGAGAAAAGGATACTCTGGAGCGGTCATTGCGACCTTACTTCGAGCCAGAAAGAAGCCCACTTCCCTCGCGAATGTGCGCATATGCTGTGTTTTTGAGGACTGGTGTTCACGGCAGCAGGTTCGCACTGCCACGGTATCTGTCCCCTCAGGCTAAGCTTCCTTCAAGATGGATTTGATAAGGGCCTGGCAGCCAGTTCTTTAAGAGTTCAGCTAGCAGCTTTGTTTTGCTATAGAGTTAAGGCTCAAGAAGTGGCCCTTGGTTTTCACAGCGATGTGGTGCGTTTCCTTAAAGCGGTATCTAGGCTTTGGCCTGATCGCAGAATTTTGGTGCCACTGTGGGACCTCAGCTTGGTGTTGGGGGCTTTCACTAAGGAATCCTTTGAGCCCTTACACCAGGCTTCAGTTAAGGCTTTAACTTTAAAAACAGTGTTCTTGGTGGCATTCTGCTCGGCGAGATGAGTCTTGGGGCTGAAAGCGTTGTCCTGTCGAGAAGTTTTTGTCCTTTTCTAGGGAAAAGGTAGTGTTGCGGCCAGATTCGGGAGTTTCTCCGTTTCACTTAAATCAATCGGTCTCTTTACCGGTATTAGGATCTGCAGAGGGGAGCGCCTCGGACCGTAGTCTACGCTTCCTAGACATAAAGAGAGTGTTGCGGCAATACTTAAAGGTCTCAGAGTCCTTTCGCAAGTCTGAATGCCTATTCATTCTGTTCGTAGGTCCCCGTAAAGGGGAAGCGGCTGCTGAAGCTTCTATTTCCAGATGGGTTCGAGAAGCAATTGCGTCGGCATATATTTCGCAAGGTCGTCAGGTGCCAGCGGGGTTACGGGCTCACTCTACTAGAGCACAAGCGACATCATGGGCGGAGCATGGGTTGGTTCCGCCGGTGGAGATTTGCAGAGCGGCCACTTGGTCATCTCTCCATACCTTCAGTAGACACTACCACCTGGATATTCTCGCAGCAAAAGATGCCTGTTTCGGGGCGGCGGTGTTGCGATCCGGGTGGAAAGGTCCCTCCCAATGATTACTGCTCTGTTACATCCCAGAGGTGGAGGACTGCTGGAGGAATGATAAGGAAATGGAAATTACACTTACCTGGTAATTGTTGTTCCTTGAGGAACTCCAGTTCAGTCCGCCCGGGGTGATCAGTTCAGAGGTTGGTTTTTCAGTTTGGGGTCGAAACAGTTTCTAAGAGTGGAAAACACCTTAATAGTCTCGGGATCACTGTGATTCTTTATATCTGACCTTCTTTGCCTTCCTTCTCACTTACTCGGTTCAGGGGGTGGGACAGGGAAAGTGCAAGAAGAACCTTCCTTATTGAAGGGGGGATAGTTTAAAGTTAGTTGACAGTTAATGTTAATTGTTCAGTTGAAATTAAAGTTATAGCTATTTATTTGTTGCTCCTTTGAGTCTGCTTTGTCAATAGTTCACTGGGGCTGATGGGAGTGACCAGCAGGATATATCCAGTGATGTCATGGTTTTGACATGCCCAGTCTCCCAAGCTGCAGGAGGAGGTACACTATCCAGAGGTGGAGGACTGAACTGGAGTTCCTCAAGAAACAACAATTACCAGGTAAGTGTAATTTCAATTTTTACCACTCTGAAAAGTCTCTGAAACCTAAGCTGATTAGTGAGTGAAACCTTCAGATAGCTAAGATAGCTCTGTTCATCTGGATGTGTTGAAGGACTACAAAAGGGGACTGCTACTTCTGGGGAGAGATCTGCAATTGTAAGTATTACTTCTGGGAATTTTTCTAAATCTTGGGGAAAAAGGAATTCTTTAGATTAAAGCTAATTAATCTGTGAACCCAGTGTATTTATTAAAGCGGTCAGGGCCTAGTAGCAGCAAAGAGTTTTCAGTTTAAATTTAAAACACAGAGGAGAGCTTTCTGGTTAGATTTAGAACCCAAGACTCCCTCTATCTAAGCAAGGGCTGTGGTACTTCCCCTGGAGATTGGTCACAGATTACCTTGGAAGCAAAGGACAGGGTACTGTGTAGCAGCCAGCTTTTAATAAGTCTTTTCCCCTCCCTCCCTCCCCATCACCCACCCACCCATGGGATAATCATAGTTGTATAGGTGCTTAAACCTCTTAAAGGAAAGGAGATGCCATATTCACTGTCAGGTGCAGTTGTTTATTCTCATCAGCATACATTAAGGACCTGAGATTAATTAAACTTCAGATGAACAAAGTACATTAAATGTATTAGGTATAGTTTTATTAGTATAAGTAACCCCAGCAACCCTTAGTAAGTAAAGAACTTAAATATCTAAACACAACCTTCAAAACAAAGATGCAGACAGCAGTCCAGCAGAGAGGTGGGGGCTTTCCAGTCTTTTGCATTGAGTGTCACATGTATGATTTTCTCCCAGTTGGTGAGGGGTCTTATGTGTGCACAAGGTGCAAGGAGCTCTTTGCTCTCAGGGAACGAGCCCGATCTCTGGAGGCAAGAGTAGCAGACTTGGAAGACATAAGGAAGACAGATGAGACCTACAGGGATATAGTCCTATAGTCCCGCCTCCAGTCTGGCAACATCCCTGTTGCTATGGAGGAGAGAGGTCATGTGACAGGAGAGCATCACCCTGGTGTGGCAGGAAGTGATCCTATAGCTAGGACCTATCCTCCAGGTGATGTAAAACCCTCTCACACCGAGGAGGTTTCTCCAGGGCCATGTGCCCATGAGAGAAGGGTTAGGACAGCCATTATAGTTGGTGATTCAATCATTAGGCATATAGATAGCTGGATGGCTGGTGGACATGAGGATTTCTTGGTAACATGCCTGCCTGGTGTGAAGGTAGCAAACCTCATGCGCCACCTAGACAAGGTCTTAGATAGTGCTGGGGAGGAGTCTGCTGTCTTGGTACATGTCGGTACCAATGACATAGGAAAATGTGGTGAGGTTCTGGAGGCTAAATTTAGGCTTTTAGGTAGGAAGTTGAAATCCAGAACTTCCAGGGTAGCGTTCTCAGAAATGCTTCCTGTTCCACATGCAGGACCCAAAAGGCTGTCAGAACTCGGGAGTCTCAATGCATGGATGAGACAATGGTGCAAGGATGAGGGTTTTGGATTTGTTAGGAACTGGGGAACATTCTGGGGAAAGGAGGGGCTCTTTCGAATGGATGGGCTTCACCTTAACCGGGATGGAACCAGGCTGCTGGCATTAATCTTTATAAAGGAGATAGAGCAGCTTTTAAACTGGATAATAGGGGAGAACCGACAGTTGCCCAAGAACGCATGGTTCGGAACAATGTATCCTTGAAGGATACGACAAAAAAAATGAAGTTAGGGCACATCAGCAGAGAGGTTCCAATAAAGAGAAAGGTAGCCCAAATGCCCTTGAGTACAGAGCAGACAGAGCTTAAAGATTCCAAATTACCCCTGCCTACCGATTACCAGATTAATACGAATACAATACAGTCTCTAAAATGCTTGTATGCAAATGCTGGAAGTCTAAAAAATAAGATGGGAGAGTTAGAAGATATAGCACTAAATGAGAAGTTAGATAGGATTGGTATCTCAGAGACATGGTGGAAGGAGGACAACCAGTGGGACACTATGATACCTGGGTACAAACTATATTGTAATGATAGAGCTGATCAAATTGGTGGAGGGGTTGCGCTCTATGTTAGAGAGGGCATTGAGTCACAAAGGGTTAAAGTTCTAAAGGAAACAAAATTCGCTGTAGAATCTCTATGGATTGAAATTCCATGTAAAAAGGGGAAGGCAATAACAGTGGGGTTGTATTATCGACTGCTTGGCCAGAATGAACAAATGGATGATGAAATGCTCAACAAAATCAGGGAAGCTAACAAAAGTTAGAGAACGGTAATAAAAATGGGTGATTTCAATTACCCCGGTGTTGACTGGTTCAGTGTCATGGCAGGACATGCTAGGGAGATAAAGTTTCTAGATGATCCGGGATCCGGGGGTGATCCGGGGGTGTTACTATGGATTATGACATCATCCATATAGGCAAAGGCATAATTTTGATGGGGTCGAAGTACCTGGTCCACTAACCTTTGGCAGGTAGCTGCTGCTCCATGCAGTCCGAAAGGCATCCCTTTGAACTGGAAAAGGCCAACGGGGGTGCTGAACGCAGTCTTTGGCTTCGACTCCCTGGTTAGAGGGATTTGCCAATAGCCTTTTGTCATATCAAGGGTGGTTAAATATTGAGCTTGTCCAAGCTGGTCCAACAGCTCTTCAATTCTTGGCATTGGATATGCATCAAAAACTGATATTGCGTTTACCTGCCGGAAGTCAATACAGAATCTTAAAGAGCCATCAGGCTTTGGCACCAAGACTATGGGGCTATTCCAGGGACTCTTCAACTCCTCTATTACTCCCATGTCTAACATTTCCTGAACTTGTGCCACTACTTCCTGTCTCTTTGCTTCAGGCAAGCGGTATGGCCTTTGACGAATTAATTTCCCAGGTGGAGTTATTATCTCATGGGCAACCAAATGTGTCTCCCCAGGTATGGGAGTCAAAACATCTGGGAATTCTTTAAGCAATTTCCTTATTTCTTCCTGCTGTACTACTGTCAGGTCCTCCCCTATCTGGGGTTCTGACTTTTCTTTACAGTCAGATACTTGGGGTCCCAAATCCTCCTCTTCATGCACCTCCCTTTCACGGGCACAGGTGGCAGCTAGGCTCTTAACCCCTTTGTCTTCAGTAGAACCAAAGCCTTTGGTTCCACGCTCAGAATTTGACAAGGATGTGACTTCCTCCACAGGTGGGAAACCCAGTCTCTCACATATCAATTGAGCGATTCTGTCTCCCGTCTTTACATGGTAATCATTCTGTCCAAAATTAAATAACAGAACTTTAAGATTGCCCCTGTAATCGGGATCAATCACTCCCGCTCCCACATCAATGAAATACTTCAGGGCTAATCCTGATCTTGGGGCTACTCGCCCATAGCACCCAATGGGTATTTCAACTTGGAGTCCAGTGTCAACCAGGGCTCTCCCTTGGCTAGGTACAGTCACATTTTCTACACTGCACAGGTCAAACCCAGCAGCTTGAGAGGTTGCCCGCTTAGGAGCTTGGGCCTTCTCTGTGACCCTATGGTATTTCAAGGTAAATATCTGCTTCTTGGTAGTTTGGTCTTCTGGAAGCTTAACCATCTTTTTAGCTGGGGTCTGAGGACTTCCAAATAAAGGCCCGGGAGCTATTACCATCATACCTTCTCCCTCCTTCTTTCCTAGTCCTTTCACTAGTCCCTGCTTAAATCTTGGCCAGTCTGTTCCTAGCACCAAATCAAACGGCAGCCTAGGCACCACTGCTAGAAGAATTTCCTCTTGTTCCCCCAGGCACTTAACCATTAGCCTATAGGTGGGATATGATGTTGCAGCACCATGAATGCATCTGATGTGAACCTGAATTTCAGGGGTTCTAGGCACAAATCCTTCTTGGGCCTCTATCCTCTTCCAAAGCCTCTTTGACAGCATACTCTGGTCTGCCCCAGAGTCTAACAGAGCATTTGTGGTAATTCCCTGCACATCAACCACCAAAAGGAATCCTTCTTTGGGCTGTTTTAAATCGACACCCATCAAGCTAGTGTATATCTTGGATCCCCTTTCCAAATGTCCCCATTTTCCACATTTGAAACATTTCTTTTTACTCCACTTTGTAATCTGGGTTGGCACAGTACAATTATTCTCAGAAACATTTTTAACCATTTTCTTTTCTGATACAGCACAGCTTGCCTCAGCACCAACCTTCGGAGGGCCACCCATTCTATGGCAAGCCTGCGTGGCTTCCAAGAATCTCTCTGCTAGCATGGTTGCCTCTCCAAGGTTCTGGCAATTTTGCTGTATAAGGAAAGTGTGCAAATCTTTAGGCACAGCAGACATAAATTGTTCAAGCATAATAATGTCTAATAACATTTCCACAGTCTTTCCCTCAGGCTCCAACCATTTTATAGCCAATCCTCTGATTCTCTGACTCAGAGCCCTGGGTGTTTCACCCACTCTTAATGCAGTAGCTCTAAACATTCGCCTATACTCTGAAATAGACAACCCTAGGCGATCTCTTATAGCAGCCTTTACATCTCCATAATTCAAAGCTTGAGCTGCTGGCATTGCCCTATAAGCTGCAAGCGCCTCCCCAGTTAATGAGGCTGCCAGCCTTACTGCCCACTGGGTCTCTGGCCATGCTAATGCTTGTGCCACTCTCTCAAAAGATTCAAGGAAATCATTAACATTATCATCTGGAGTTAGCTTCCCAAAACTAAATGCCCCAATTCCCTGATTGAGTCCCACATTGTCCACATGTGGTATACCAGTTGTTAACTGCTGGTCTTGCATCCGGTCCACTTTGGTTATGAAGAGCAATTAAGGCTTCCACCAGATCAAGCACTGGCTTCTGCTGGTCCCTTAATGCTTTAATTGCAGTGTCCTGAGCCTGCTGCGCTAGCTCCTGTTGCCTGCTAAATTGGGCTGCCATCCAGCTGGCCAGTTCCCTTGGATCCATCTTGGTATCCCTGCAAGAAAACAAAAGAAAAAAACCCACAGAGCAGCACCCTCCAAACAGGTGTTTTTCTCCTATTTGTTTTATTAATTACCCCTGTGTCTTACTCCCATCGACCACTAGACATGCCCAGGTACTTATTACCTTATGCCAGTGATGAATCCAGCTTACACAGGGTCTTTTTCTCCTTGGAACAGCTCCTGGAACAGCCACTTTCTTTCTTCCAAAGTGTTAAGGGAAAAATCCACTTTCCAGCTTTTGTCTTGAACTTTTTTTCTGCCAGATTTCAGTTGTAATCCTTATAAATCCTGTAAATCCTTTGTGTAAAAGCAATCTGTACTACTACGCCACTGTAAACGGGGGCGCTGGTCGTGAAAGTCCACAGTCTTGGCAAAGGCAAAATATTATGACTTGCAAAGGATTGTGGGGGTTTCAGTTCATTCATACTAGAATCAGCCGTTCACAAAATAATGAGTTGTGATGCTCGAGTGTAAGCAAAGAAAAACAGATTTTATTCATGGGGTTAATTCTCCCACACAGATTTACTTGGTAACACAAAAGTACACTTGCTTCAAGTATTGTACTCAGGAAAAACAAAACATGTTATAAGGTAACTGAACTTCTTAAGCAATAAATCAATAAAGACCTTGATGGGCAACAGAAAAGGTCTTTTTGATGGCTCCTGCTAATGACCTTCTTAGCAGTGCTCCAAAAGGCAAAAACAAACCCAAAAATAGGAAAAAAACCTGTTCTTTACCAAGGATAACTTTCTTATATTCACACACACAAAGAAGAAGTTTCCTTCTAGAGCTCACGTGCACTTGTGCCTGGCTCAATTACAAATAATTAGCCAGCTGCAAACCCCTTTGCTGGTTCACTCTCTCTACGTGGCTCAATCCTACTCTAAAGCTTTCTTGCAGAGACTTCTGGGTAGATAAAAGAACAAGTTACAGTTCCTTTTGGTGGTTGTTGTATTAGTGAGAAACTACTTTAAAACAGCAGCCTAGATAGAGAGCAATCCATGTATTCCAATTGATCATTTGATATATCTCCTTCTTCCTCAAATATCATGGAATCAATATCATGGTCTGGCTCAGAGGAATTCCTTAATTGATCAGTCTCAGTATAATATTTGTTTCCCTGCTGTCTTCCTGGAGAAGAGCTAGGGCATATATCAAAATTCATACCTGAGCTCCCTTTGCTGTTAGGTTTCCTCCAGGTATCCTGGCCAGTAAGTAGTCCAGCTTTTATGTCCAGCCTTCCAATCAAGATCCCTGGACACTGGGTCTCTCTTCACATACCTTCTTGCACCGGTCTTAGGGCCCCTTCCAAATGCAGCCGTCTCCCTCAAAGGTGCCGTCTGGGAATTCCTGGCTCTATAACCCCACTCCTCTGGCTTCCTCCAGTCCAATTTATTTATTTATTTATTTTATTTATTTATTTAAAGTCTCTTTTATACCGCGCTATTCAGCATCAGCGCGGTTTACAATAAACAATGAACATACAATGGAGTATGCTTGCCTCTGGAATCCCTCTCAACACACGTACTGCTGTGGGTTCCTTCTTTAGACCTCCAAGATGTCTTTCTGGTCTTCCTTCTGCGTTGCTTCCGCTGTTGTAGTCCTCTCTCTTCTTTCTCCAATGGCTTCTGTTTCTGGATCTGCAGCTTCTGCTTCTCCCTGTGCCTGATCTCACCGCTCTGTCTCTGTGGAGAATATCTTTTACTTTTAAAGTGCTTAGAGGGACACTCCACCCTAGCACAGCCCAGGTGTGCTGAATCAAGCCCTGCCCTTGGAGATGAGTGATTGGGGATTACCTCATAGCTCTCCTGATTGAACACACGTTTCCCCACTTCAGCTCTTCTAGAGGCTGTTTGAAACCTGGTGCATTCTGGGACTGGTAGTCTTTTATGAAAACATTCTGTTTTAGTATTTCTACCAGCAAAGACAGGTTGCTTGTTCAGAGCCAATTCACCTCTTTTATAGCTCCCTCCTGAACTATGATAAGCTTCCTTATCAGAGCAGTAATATCAGTGGCCATTCCGATGTTTGGAAACTCAGTACAAAGACGTTTGTTTAATTTTTTTGTATTTAGTTTGCACCTTTACAGTAGTATTTCAAGGCCTATTCACATTTAGGAAATATATATGCATGCAATCCCTCCTTATATTGAGGTAAGGGATGCCCTGGAGGGTGCACAAGAATATTGGGGGAAAAAAAGAAAATAAAGGGGTTTTGTTAGGTAGGGGGAGGCTGTTTTCTAAAGGTACTGACTGATTAACTTTCAAAACTTCAAAATTACCTTCACACACTCCAAAAAACTCAAATCCATTCCAGGGAATACTTTTTATAAAAACACTTTCCATATCGTCCTGCTAGACCAGTCCAGAGAAGTGGGTTATGTCCCCCTACCAGCAGAGGTAGAGACAGAGAACATCTTCGAGAGTTTTTTTATGACCTCATCCTGCTAAAATCACAGATGCAGCTAGTGGCACACTTCTGTATTTCTTTGTCTCCAGCAGAGGTTTTATGGAAGTTTTTGGTGAAATCTGAAAAAAAGATCTGAGAAGCAGTTGAGAAGATTAATTTTTTTTCTCATGAGCAGCCACCCTTAGCAGTAACTTCCTCACTGGCGTGCAATGCTGGAGGCTCAACTAGTAACTTCCTCACTGGAGTGCAATGCTGTAGGCTCAACTAGTCGCTTTTAAAATCGGTTCTCTTTTGGTTATTGCCATGCAGTGGAGAGAAATTGGTTCAGCTCCTCATCCTTATATTGCTAAGGGCCAGTTGAGCTTCTAGAGTTTGGAAAAAGAGTTTGGAAAGGATTCTTCAAAGCCTCGCACGGCCTCAATGCCCTCTCCCTCCTCCTTCCCGCTGGCTCTTTCCTGAAGATTTGAAGAAGGTTCCTCAGAGGCATGTGATTGTAGGCCATGGCAGCAGGGGAGTAGCACTGAGCCTGGCATGGTTTTCCTGCCTTGGACTCCGCGGGGGTGAGTACCAAAACAGTCTGTCTTGGGGGGTTACCCAACTTGTCCGCTGGGCGGTGCATTCATCGGGTTAGTATGGGTATCCATTGGTGTGGCCTGGTTGTCCCACTGATTCCCACCTCCATGTTACCTGGGGATGTTAGCTGCACTTTGCACGCTTAGTATGCACTTTCCTGCGCTGTGTGTGTGCCTTAACTGTGCATGTGTCCATGGTGGGTGTTAGTAGTGCCCGTATGGCCAGAGCATGCATTGCAGCATGCCTTATTAATACATCCTGAGCCTGTAATGCCGGCCTCTTAGTGACTCAATAGACACACATTATTGTTGTGAATGCATGCCGCTTTCTACAAAATTCTGCCTGGTCTGTGGAAAGTTCTGTCTCCAAGTTCGTTTCTGCGATTCCTGAATAAGGCTTCTGATGTGCCCCTGGAAGGCCTGTCTCCCCTTTTGCAACAGGAGGACATGGTTGCCCTGGCCTTGTAATCTTTGCTGCAGGAAGCAGTGGATGTGATGTTGAAGAAGGATGATTTCCAGGCCTTGGACTTGAGCTCTTGCTCTGTGGATTGCTTCCCTTCGCTTAGGGGTCTGATGACATGTTTGTCCCCCGCTAGTGGTGAGGCGCATGCTGACAGGGTGCTCCCAGTTTCCAGGTTGTCCTCCTCTGAATCCTTGTCATTCTTCAGCGAGCTTGGTCCTTCTGGTGAGGCATTTCAGACTTGTATGTGCTCTCTCTGCTCAGTTAAAAGAGGGTCCTGTGACACAGGTGGTCAAAGCCCGGCCCAGGCTCTGTTGCCTCGGAGATCTTGGTGAAGATTGGAGTCCGGAGGTTGAGACCATCTCTCCTGTGCCCAAGGTTCAGAGATCAGCTCAGACGCTTCTGGAGAGGACAGTTGTAGGATGACATCTTTTCTTTCAGAGCATCAGGACGATTCCTGTATTTTCTGCCTATTTAGGAAGGAGGAACTGGTAACATTGATTGCTCAGTTGTCTTTGGTGCTGTGGTTGCCTCATCTTCTGGCAGCAGAATAAATGTTGCAGGTACGTTCTCGTGTTTCAGGGGATGTGGAAGTCTACTAGAGCCTTCCCTTCCCAGATGTTATCAGATTATGGTCTGCTCAGAGTGGGACTTTCCCAACTTCCCACTGAACGGGATAAAGGTTATGAAGAGGCTCTATGCCCTGTGACTGGAAGATTATACCATGCTTCAGGTGATATGCCTGTCCCAGTGGTCATGAGGCAGATCACCATACATCTGAAAGGTGATGCAACCGTAATAATAAAAAAACAATTGGGATCACAGGATCGAAGCTCTTCTGAAGAGTCAGATTGCGATTTCCCCTGTAATTCTCCAGTTAGTGGTATGTGCAGCTCTGATGACTCGAGCTGACCTTCAGTGGGTTCCATCGCTCCCTCCGGATGGTGCCTCTGTCCTCCTGGGATCAGCAGTAGCCTCTCTGTTGGATGCTGTGTCTGCTTTAGTCTGCTTGATGGCTAAAGATGTTACCTTTTTAATGGTGGCACGACATTGGCTATGACTTCGCCACTGAGCAGTGGACTGTACTTCAAAGCCTCGGTGGTTCCAGCTTGTTTATTTGGGGAGGACTTGGAGAAGCTGGATAAGAGTTTGGGTGTGTCCAGAGCGTAAGCCCAAGGTGCATGGGAAATGCACAGGGCATCCTTCTCTTCCTTGGCCTCTGCCCGCTATCCTCATTCCTAATACCTGGTTTCCCAGGATCCATATCTGTCTCACCTCGGAAAGCCCACCTTGCTGCTGCTTCAGATTTTCAGTCCTGGACTCCAGTCCTCTGTCGGGCTCATGGAAATTGGGAGCCTGCCCCCTCCAGAAGTTCTACCTCCCATCCAGCACAATAACTGTTTGAGCTTATTCCAGGATGCCTCCAGTGGGCAGCAGGTTATGTCTCCAGTGGGCTCAGTTTCCAAGGGTCGATGGGTGCTAGACACCATACAGCATGCCTATATTCTGGAATGCAGAAAACCTATCCCTGACATCTTTGTCAGTTCCTTATGTGGCTCTGCAGCCAAGAAGGTTGCCATTCTGACTGTGCTGGAAAGATGAATCAGTCTACAGGCAGTTATACTGTTCCCATCTGATGAGTGGAGCAAGGGCTGGCCCTCCATCTCTGTTGTGGTGCAAAGAAGGACTGGTCCTTTCATCCAGTTCTTGACATCAAGGGGGTCAACACCCACCTGCAAGCATTGCAGTTCTGTACGGAGACCCTGTTCAGTGAACCAGGTGATGCAGTGCAGGGAGTTCTCATATCGCTGGATTGGGTCGAGGCCTATTTTGGATCAACTGGGTGATTAACCATGGGAAGAGTCAATTGCAGCCTTCCCAGCTGCTGGAATTCCTGGAAGAGTGAATCAACACTCACTTGGGCAGCATTTTCCTCCCCCAAGGGAGAAGCGAGAAGGCTGGCATCCTTGGTGTGCAGCAGGCTCCCAAGGTTTGGGATTAACTACTGATTTATGGATGGATGGAGGCATCAATCAAAATGATTCCTGGACATGTGCTCACATGCGACCACTACAAAGGTTCTTGCTGTCCTGCTGGTCTGCAAGCTCTCAGGTTTTTGAGGCTAGGCCTCCCCACTTTCCCTTGACAAGGACTCCGTCTGCATTAGAGGGGGCAGCCCCAGCACCTGTGGAGGGGCCAGCCTAATAGGTTAGGAATCACCATTACAAGGGCAGAACAGCAAAGGGATGTTGGAACATCTAGAAGGCAGCATGGCCCATCAACCGACTCGAGTTGAGGTCCATTCACTAGGCTTTGCTAGGCCTCTAGTCCTTAGTCTGGGGCAGAGTGGTCCAGGTCTTATCGGACAATGCCATCATGGTGACATACATTGACTAGCAAGGGACCACAGAGTGCCGGAGTAGCCCTGGAGATGACCCTTCCTGTTCTGGACAGAATGGAACCTCCTAGCTCACTTGCTGCACACATTATTTATTTTTATTTAAACTGGTTTTATATATTGCTTTATCATTTCAGTCAAAGCGGTTTACATTGTAACTTAAACTTGGTAATGTATATTAAACAGGGACATTGATAACTTGGCTTTTTCTGAGGCAATGGAAGGTTAAGTGACTTGCCCAAGGCCACAAGGAGTGCTAGTGGGAATGGAACCCTGGTTTCTTGGTTCCCAAGCTAGTGCTCTAACCATTAGGCTACTCCTTTACAGTGTGGAAGTGGACTTCTCAGTTGCCATTATCCTGATCCGGGGGAATAGGAGTTGAGCCAGTCAGCATTTCAACAGTTTCTGGACCTTGGGGGTCATCCCGAGATGGATATGATGGCAGCCTGGTCCAATGTCAAAGTGCACAGATTATTCAGTCCCCGCAAGGAAGCAAGCTCTGAGTGCATCAATGTCCTGGTTTAGCCTTGGCCAAATCAGAGTTTCTGTATGTGTTTCCTCATAGAATGACATCTGGGTTGGTTTGTCCTGGTCGCGTCAGATTGAACTATGTTCTGCATGGCCAGGGACCAAATGTGGCTCCTGCTGTTGTGCAGGAATCCTGCCTCCCTTCTCACTTATGGCTTAGCTCTTGAGAAGTGATGTCTGGCATGTAAGGATTATTCTCCTGCAGTGGTTTCCATGCTCTAGAAAGCGAGGAAAAGTTCTCCCAGCCTTGCCGATATGCATTTCTGGTGCCTGTTTGAGTGCTGGTACCCAGAGTGTCAAATTTGGTACCAGTACGGAGACCCCCTTTCCTTACTCGCCTTTTTCTTCAGAGCCTTGCTGTGGGCCTCTCAATTAGTTCCGTGAAGGTTCAGGTGGCAGCATTGTCATGTTATAGGAGACTAGTGGTGATGTGGTGTATAGCCTCGCACCCGAATGTGTCTCATTTCCTTCAGGGGGTACAACACTTGCATCCTCCCCTGCGTTCAACCATTCCTTCTTGGGATATCTGCTTTAGTTCTCTGGGCATTAATGTCAGAGTCCTTTGAGCCCCTGATGTGGGCCATTCTTGGTCCCTTAAGACTATCCTTTTGGTCACATTCTGTTCAGTGAGATGTATCTCTGAGTTGCAGGCATCGTCATGCAGCAATCTTTGCTTGTCCTTTTTCACAGGAGGTCATCCCCTCCTTCTTGCTTGCCTTTTTGAAGGAATGGTGCCAAGGGAAGGATAAGGACCTTTGCCTGGTGGAAGTCAGGGGAGTGCTTCTCCAGTATCTCAAGGTCACTTAACTCCTTTCACAGGTCAGACAGTTTGTGCTGTTTGCAGGCCTGTGCATTTGTGATGTGGTCTCTAAGTCTACCTTGGGGTGCTGGATCTTTTGAGGGGCCAGCCGATTCCAGAAGGTTTGTGTGCATACTTCTCTCGGGTGCAAGCATCCTTATGGGCGGAGTGTAGCATGATTGCCCTTTCAGACATTTGTTTGGCAGCAACGTGAGCATCACCTTTCACTTTTGTTAAGCACTGCCACTTGGTTGTCCAAGATTGGGCGGACATGGCCTTTGGCTCAGAGGTCTTGAAAGCTGTCATGTCTTATTTCCGCCTTGGCCTTTGGCTCAGAGGTCTTGAAAGCTGTCATGTCTTATTTCCGCCCATTGGAGGCATAGCTTTGGTACATCCCACTTACCTGGATTGGTCTAGCAGAATGATATGGAAGATGACATTTTACTTTCTAGATAATGTCCTTTCCTTGAGTCTTGCTAGACCGGTCCAGGACTACTTCTGACTTGGTAAGGTCTACTATGTTTTCTCTGCAGTTGGCCTGTCTGAAGATCTGTGCATAGACATGGTTCCTTGTGCTGTTGAACCTTGCTACCTTCACTGAGGTTGTGTGTGGTCAGGGTTATTGACCATGTGCTTGTGTGCGAATACTGAAGTGTGCCTCTAGCTGCATCTGATTGTAGCAGGATGAGGTCATAAGAAACCTCTGGAAGATTTGTTCTGTCTCCACCTTTTGCTGGTAGAGGGACACAAGCCACTTGTGTGGACTGGGCTCACAGGACTCAATGGAAGGACATTAAGTAAAATGTCTCCTTTATTAGACATCTCCCCAAAAATAAGATATTTACAAAGTAACAAGCAAATACAAAAAGGAGAACAGTAGCAGAAATCAATTCCATACACTCCCAGAGTAGAATTTATTGGCATGGCAGACATCTCTGTTAACCTTCTGGTAACTCCTTTTAATTTCTTGTACTTTTGCACTTAGCCGGTCCCTTCTCCTGTTCTCCTTCTTTTCTGGGCTGGGTACCCTGGACTCCTCAATCTTCCTCTCTTCCTGCAGAACACTACTACAGGATACAGTTCCCCCCCATCCTTCCCAAAAGATCATAAAATGTTAGTGCCTGTTTGACTGGACCCCTTTAGAAAACCAACAAGTGGGAAAAGCATGGTTCGTAAATTTTTTTTTAACCTGTGTGTGTATGCATACATGCACACACCAATCTGTCTGTTTCTGCATAGCCAATGTGTGTGTGTGTGTGCATGTATGCATCCATTTTGTATGTTTATCTATTTTTGTGTGTATTTTTATGTGCTGCTATGTCTGTGTGTTAATATGTACAGTATGTGCTCATGTTTATCATTGTATGCGTGCTGTCGCGTCCACCCGTCCAGGCGGTAGCCTGGGAGCAGGTGGGCTCGCCTGTCTTACTCTCTACTATTACTTCTGTCCAAAATGGCTGCCGAGGAGGGCTGCTGGGTAATGTAGTCTTAGAGCAAGGAGTGTGACCACACGGTAATTAGGCAAAACAGAGAATTTATTTCGGGATTTCCCCTCCGCATTGAATTCATGACCCCAACTGAAATTGGATAATTCTCCAATAATGCAAACAAAGAATGTGAAAACAGGCTCAACACAAAAATACAGGAATGTCCTTTGAATATCAGCTCTTAGCTTCCAGCGAGGAACAAGCTTCTAAAGCTCAATCTGTTGTTCAGATTAGCTTCTTGCTTTTCACTTTCAAAAGAGCTTTTCACTTTACACAAGTTAGGCAGGCAAACACTTGGCAGTATTTCAACTACCAGCATGTTTCCTTTCTTTAAGCAATGTGCAGCACAAGTCCTTAATTGCTTTCATGAAACAGTCCTTCACATAGATAATGAATTAGCACATATTCAGGTTCTTGGCCATGCAAAAAGAACACTGCATTTCCTCTACATCAGAATCATTAGGGTTTTCAAACAAATCTATTTCCATCTCATTCATAGATTCGCTGTGACTATCTTCCTTATCCTGTATATCAGGAGACTGGCTATTCTCCTTCCATATCAGCTCATTTAGTTTTAACAGCAGCTGTTCCCTGTGGTCTCCAGCCACGGGCTCTTGTAATGGAGTTTCTTTCCCTTTCAACAGGCTAGCAATCTCTTTCAGAGTTGAGGCTTGCCGTTCAGGGGAACACAACGTTTAGCACTGTCTTTTAATTCTTTAACTATTCCTTCAGTTTGGCTTTTGGTAGGAATTAAAGATAAGACATTTCCATTACCTTCAAGGCTTAAGGGCTGCTTTAATCTGTTTCCCCACCTGGGAACACGTCTTTGTCCTAGATACTGTTGCCTGCTCAGGGTTCCAGACACCCTCTGCTTCTCATTCACCCTTGCATGTGGATCAGCCAGGTTTCTTCCTGAAGTTCCCTTTTCCCTTGGAACTAAAGTACCTGCTTTGGGACCCAGCAAGTTTCTGACTTCAAGCTTGTCCTCTTCAGAACCAGCTTCCCTTGCTTGAACTGCATCAACTGCCTCTGGAACTCTAAGAACTGCCTGCCCTCCTTCTAAAACTGAAGCACTTTTAAATTGCTGCCTTTCAGGCACCACACCCTTCTTCCTACTCACGTGCACCTCATCAGTGCTCAACCTAGCCCTGACGTCACTAGGTGGGCGGGGCTTAGTGCTCGGTATACTCTGCCTTGGAGGCTTGTGGTTTCTATAGGAACTGCTTTTCTCTCCAGATTTAAAGGGACAGGGCTCATTTTCCTCCCATTCCATTTCCTCTGCACAGCTCTCCTTACCACAGTGCTTGTAGGAGTATGCATGCTTTCATTTGTATGCATGAATGCATCCATATGAACACATCAATGGCAAGTAGGAAGAGATGTATAAAACAAAATCCATGCAAAATACAGGCAAGCCAGTCAACAAATGCTGGAAAGCAATGAGCACAAATGCTCTAAGTTAGCCAACAAAGTTCCTGACCACGGCGGAAATGGACTTGGATATTGTGGCCATTACAGAAACATGGTTTAAACGAGTCACATGAATGGGATATAGCCATAGATGGATATAATTTATTTAGGAAAGATAGAGAAGGCAGAAAAGGAGGAGGAGTAGCCCTATATGTCAAAAGTAATATTAAAGCTGCTGAAATGCAGGCGACATGGGGAAAAGAAGAAGCGCTGTGGATTGTGTTGGAAAGAGGAAATGGCACTATCATCCATGCTGGTGTAGTCTACCGGCCTCCAACTCAAACCAAAGAAATGGATAGAGACTTGATTATTGATATTGCAAAGGTAGCCATGAAGGGTTAAGTGATCATATTGTGTGACTTTAATCTACCCGATGTGGATTGAAGTATTCCTTCTGCAAATCTGGAAAGAAGTAAAAATTGTGGATGCCTTCCAAGACCAAAGGACGATCATGCCAAACAAATCCGATTGAGTTCTTTGACTGGGTGACCAGAGAACTAGATCAAGGGCATGCGATAGATGTGATCTACCTAGATTTCAGCAAAGCCTTTGATACTGTTCCTCATAGGAGGCTTATCAATAAACTGACCAGCCTGGGGATAGGTCCCAAGGTGGTGAACTGAATCAGAAATTGGTTGACTGACAGATAAACAGAAGGTGATGGTAAATGGAACTCACTCGGATGAAAGGAAGGTGATTAGTAGCGTGCCCCAGGAATCGGTCCTGGTGCCGGTACTGTTCAATGTATTTGTTAGTGATATTGCTGAAGGACTGAATGGAAAAGTCTGTCTTTTTGCAGATGACATGAAAATTTGCAACAGAGTGGACTTCCCTGAGGGAGTGGATAACATTAGGAAAGATTTGCAAAAGCTAGAAGAATGATCTAATGCTTGGCAGTTAAGATTTAATGTGAAGAAGTGTAGTGTCATGTACTTGGGATGCAGAAATCAAAGGGAATTGTATGAGAAAGGGGGCAATAGATTGGTGTGCGCAGGCCAGGAGAAGGACCTCGGAGTGATTTGTTTCTAAGGATCTCAAGGTGGCGAAATAGTGTGACAAAGCGGTGGCAAAAGCCAGAAGGATGCTGGGTTGCATACAGAGAGGAATTACCAGCAGAAAGGAAGAGGTACTAATGCCACTGTACAGGTCGCTGGTGAGGTCTCACTTGGAATATTGGGTTCAGTTTTGGAGACCATATCTTGCAAAATATGTAAAAAGACTGGAAACTGTTCAGAGGAAGGCGACCAAAATGATTTGGAGCCTGCGCAAGAAACCTTATAAGAAGAGACTTGAAGACCTAAATATGTACACTTTGGAGGAGAGGAGGGATAGGGGAGATATGATTCAGACCTTTAAATACTTAAAGAAAAACAATGAACAAACAAACCTCTTCCAAAGATGGGGAAGCTGTAAAACTAGAGGGCATAACATGAAGCTGTAAGGTGGAAAATTGAAAGGCAAGGTCAGGAAATATTTTTTCACTGAAAGGGTGGTGGATGCTTGGAATGGTGGTGGGGGCAAACACGGTGACGGAATTCAAAACGGCATGGGACAAGCACAGCGGATCCCTTTACAGCAACAGGATAAAAACAAAATAAACTGAACCATCTAACTTCTCAACAAATAGGGGTGTCCTACTTGGAGTGGTGGGTTCACCCCTAAACAAAGACATGGGGAGGGGTGGCCTGCACAGAGCGATAGGTGCACCTACTCTTACCATATTGCTGGGCAGACTGGATGGACAATGCTGGTCTTTATCTGTCGTAATTTACTATGTTACTATGAGATGAGAAGGGAGGGCTGTTTGACAAGTGCAGTTCCATAATCACTATGTAATTGTTTTAACTGCTTATCCTACAGATATGCTTTGAGGCATTTTTTGAGGAGGCTGGATGTTTAATTTCTCGTCATCTCCCACCACATGCAGAAACTTAACTTGTGCAACATAAGAACTTCTCCCAGCTCAACTCCTCCCTTTCTTTGACTAGAGCAGTCATTCTCGGCCCAGTCCTCATGATGCTTCTGGCCAGTCAGGTTTTGGGGTTGACCACGGTGAGTATGCATGAGAGATTTACAAGCACTACCTCCATTGTATATGAATCTCTTCATGCATGTTCATCATTGTTGTCCTGGGGATCTTGCTGGCTGGGTGAGTCTTAGGGACTGGAATGAGAACCCCTGGATTGGAGGAACATTCCAGTGCTCTGCCCTCACAGCCTTCCCTTTGACTGGATTCTACCCAGAGTTTCTGCTGCTAGTTAATTGGCATTGCAGGTTCACTCACAAGGGGGAGAATTAGAGAATGGCAAATAGAGATTTTAAGCTCTGAAAAATGTCCAGACATTGTAGCTTCAAAACATTTAATGTAAAAATTAGTAGAATCCTGAAAAATGGTAGAGTTATCAATACTTACTTCTTGAGCACATGCGACAGTGTCCCCCCACCCCCCCAAACTGTGGGCCTTATTTATGTTCTTAGTTTACCAGTGCCTTAATCTACCTCTGTTCACGGCAATAAATATTAGCTAGCAGTACAGGTAGTAACCATTTCAGTCAGTAGCTTTCACAGTACAACTAAAAATAAAGGGCCTGGTTATTCATCAGTGATTGCTAGCTGCCACTGTCAAATTTTAAGTCCAGGTATTCAATGTTAGGGTCATATCTGGCCCCAGCTTTGAATATCTGGGCTGCCTCGGTTTGCAGGAAGCTACAGTACATCTTACTTTCGGGTTGCTGTGTCTTACTTTCGTCGCTTAGTCATAATTGGGCAGTGGCTCAATATCGCTGTTGTCCAGTTATGGCCTAGTGCCGCCCCTGAATGCCCTGGTGCTAACTGGTTAGCATTGGGGTGTGCAGCGATGGCACTCATGGATATTCAGCAGCACTAACTATATTAGTGTCGCTGAATATCCCGGATAAAGGGACTAACTTGGTTAGTAGGTCTGATAACCATATTACTCCCTCTTGTTTATTGGGCCCCCAAAGAATATTAAATATGTGAATAATTCATTTAAAATGGTTTATTGGTGCTTGATATACTGCTCTTCACAATATACCAGAGTGGTGTACAAAAAGGAGAAAATTACAATAAAATATAAAATTAATGGAAAAGGAACATAAATTTAAAATAAAGGAAAGTGATAGTAAAGTAATAGTAGGGCAGGGAGGCTAAGGCGAGAGGGGAAAGGAAAGTAAGGGAGGGAGAAGAGGAAGAGGGGAGCAGAATCTGGTGCGAGCTAGGCTGGAAGCTCGTATGCAAGCTGAAAGAGATCTGTTTTTAGGGCGGATTTGAACTTGGGAAGGAGTGCTCAAGACAGAGGTCGACAGGGAGGGATTTCTAAAGACTGGGGCCAACAAAATAAAACATAGCATGATGGGTGGACTCAAGACAGGCCCGTGAGGGTGAGAGAACATTCAAATGATTTCCATGGACCGAACATAAAACACGAGAGGGAACATGGGGGATAAGACGAGAGGACAAATAAGCAGGGATGCCGAAATTTAGGGTCTTGTGGATGAGAGTGAGGAGTTTGAATTGTGAACGCAGTATTCTGAACTGATTGGAGACATTTTAACTTATACTGGGGTTAACCTAGGTAAATGATGTTGCAGTAATCCAATCGTGTTATCACCAATGCCAAAAGAAGAGTGACAATGGAAGAGTCTGGAGGAGAGACCAAATGGAGTTCCCCTGAAAGATTGTTTAACCACAGAGTTGATGTGTTCGTTGAAGAAGAGTGAAGAATCGAGAATAACCCCAAGGTACTTGGCGGAGGGGACACAGAGAATTGAAAGACCATCCAGGGAGGTGGTTAGAGAGGGGGAAGTGAGGGAGCCCGTAAACCAGATAGCAAAAGCTATGGAATTATTTGTAATTTCTGTGTGTATGTGTAAGTGTGTGGGTAGGACGGGAGGGGGTTTTCATGTGCATTTGCATCTCTGTTTGTTTATGTATTTATTTTGGATTTATGTAACACCTGTTTGATGAAATTTACCCAAGGTGGTGTGTCTGAGAGGGGTGGTGCATAGGTGCATGTGGCGTTTCTAGGAGGTGTGGTTTCTGCATATGGGGACTTGCAGGGAGGTAGTTTTCAGGGTGGCACACAATGAGGGAGTTTGTGAGTATGAGGTAGATGCAGGGGATATTTTTAAGGGTGGAACAGTTGTGTAAAGGTAGAATTTGAGAGTGGAATAGTTGGCAGGGTTGTGGGATAATTGTGCAGCGGTAGGTTTTTGGCATGTAGCAGTTTGTAGGTGGTAGGGTAGCAGCAGGGTGAGAGTTGCTGAGGTGGTGGGAAGGTTGCAGGGGTAGTTTCTCATGTAGGGGCAGTTTGCAGGGTGGTGCATTAGTCATGGGGGCATTTTTTAGGGGTGGGATAGCTTGTGGGGTGGTAGGACAGTTGCAGAGGAGTATTTGTTTTTTTAGTGGTAGGGCAGTTTTCAATGTGATGGGACAGCTGCAGCAGGGTAGTTTTAGGGATGAGGCAGTTTATGGGATGTGGAGCAGTTGGGGGGTGTAGATTTTGGGGTGGAACAGTTTGCAGAGTGGTGAGGCAGTTGTATGGTGGTATTTAATTTTAGGATGGGCATTTGGAAGGATGATAGGGCAGTTGGGGGATCGGAAGAGTAGAGAAAGGGAGAGGTATTTGAAAGGAGGAATCCCTAACTGCTATGCATCATTGCATGTAAGTTTCCATGCTGCAGAAGTTGGAACTGCTTCACCCACAGAAATATAATGGGGCTTTTTTTTGGGGGGGGGGGGCTTATTTCTCTGGAAGCCCCAGCCCTTCTTGACTTATCTGCTGCTTTTGACACTGTTGATCACCATCTTCTCCTTGACACCTTGTTTTCTCTTGGATTTAGGGGCGCTGTTCTGTCTTTGTTTTCTTCTTATCTCTCTCATTGCACTTTTAACATTTGTTCTGGCAGACCCTCCTCCATTGCTATCTTACTTCCAGTTGGTATACCTCAGGGCTCTATCTTGTGACCCCCTTCTCTTCTCTCTCTATACTCATTGGTGCACTGATCTCCTCCCATGGGTTTCAGTACCATTTTTATGCTGCTGGCTCTTAGATTTACCTCTCTACACTACACTAGAAATCTTTTCTGGACTCCATGCCCAAATCTCAGTGTGCTCATCTGAAGTTGCTGCCTGGATGTCCTGCCACCATCTGAAACAGAATATGGTCAAGATGGAGCGGCTTCCCTCGGGGACGGCTTCTTCCAATATCTCCGGGCAGAAAACGTTGGTGTCTTGCGGGTTCTTGGTGGTGACGGGAGGAGCAGTGTCTTTAGCATAGCCTTTGGTGCTTGAACCATCGGCTCTGGGTGCATCCGGGGTTTGGCTGTCTCCTGAGCAGCGCACACCCCGCCTCGACCTGAGAGGGTTGTCCCGGTATTCGGAGTGCCTCCCACCGGTTTGCCGATGTGCTCGCCGGTTAAAGGAGGTGAAGAGGGCTCCGGCGGGACTTTGAAAACTTCCTCACCCCTGGTAGAAGTCGCAGTGGAGGGAGCTGGAGTAGGAGGGATCAGCTCCCCGGCTGGGGAACCTGTAGCTGCGGACGGGAGGTTTGAAGGAATCCCAGGTCTGAGTGGCTTGTTAAAACCATCGGTTATAACTTTAGAAGCACTGTGGGACGCTGTGGCTACCATGAATACTTCCTTATTGGCTGTTGTGGGTGCAGTGAAAATGGACTCCCTTTCGTTGAGAAGTGACTTTACCCAGGTGAAAAGTTTGCAAGAGGACCAGGCTCGGCGTTTGACCGGTGTGGAGACGGAGTTGGAACATCTTCGGGGACTCTGTGCCGCTCAAGTTAAGGATAAAATCTTGCTGTCTAAAAAGGATGAATATTTGGAGAACTATGTGCGTAGAAATAACTTGAGGTTACTGAATTTTCCTAAGTCTCCCCTTATGTCGCCTTTGGAGATGGTCCGCAAATATCTTCGGGAAGTGCTTAAATTTCCTGTTGAAAATTTGCCTCCTATAGTTCGGGCACAGTATCTGTCTGTAGGCTCTGTGTCTAAGGGGCTTGTTTACAAAGCCGCAGTAGTGGTTCGCGATCGCGATCGCAGCCGCGGCCCCATTGAAATCAATGGGGCTGCGGCTCCGATTACGATCGCAAACCGCTACCGCGGCTTTGTAAACAAGCCCCTAAGGGTCCCACCTCAGAGAATCTGTTTCAAGGAGCCGGAGATCTTACGGCTTTCTTGGAAGATTCTTTGGAGGTGGTGACCGGTCGAACTACCTTGCTTTTGACCCTAGCCTTGGATCCTGAAAAATCATTGATTCTTCAAGCATACTTTAGAAATTTCAATGTTTCTTTCTTAGGCTCTAAAGTATATATGTTTCCTGACCTTGCTCATGTCACCCAGATGAGGAGGAAGGAATTTCTTGGTCTTCGACCAAGAGTCCTCTCCCTTGGGAGTAGTTTTATGTTAAGGTTTCCCTCTCGGTGTATAATTACCTTTGATGATAAGTCTTTCGTTTTCTTTGAGCCTAGTCAGTTATTGGAATTTCTTGTAGCTAGGGAAGGTATTGTGGTACATACAGCTTCCAACATAGCTGATACGTAAGTCTCCATCCTGCTTTGATGATTAATGTTACTATGTGTTTGTTTTTCCTGTAGCCTCCCTGTAATTGCCTAAAGATTGTGGACTAATAATAGGATGTAACATTTAATTTTTTTTTCTTTCTCTTTCTCCTTAATGCTTTATTGGTATTGTATGGAATGATTCATCCTGTTTCTTTCATTCTTGTTTCTGCTGGAATGTTTTTGTTGGAAATTTATAAAAATGAAATAAAAAAAAAAAAAAAGATGGAGCGGCTTATATTTCCCTCTAAACCCACCTCCCTCCTTCCTTCCTTCTCTATTCCTTACAACTGTTATCTACGCCTATTTACCCACTGTGTAATCCTTGTTTGTTCCTGCAGAGTTTAACAGTACAATCAGCTAGAGAGCATCAGCAGCAGTTCCAGGTACGCCGGTGTCATCGTGGTGTGTCATGTAACCCTGTAAGTGGCCCTCCCCCCAGGATAAAACCACCGTGGTAGCTTCTTGTGCCACAGGTGCCTGCCAAATGGGCAGGTCTTGCTCCTTAGGCGTGCTCCTTGGGGTGACTCCAGGGCCTCCATGACACATCCAAGACATCTGGTTCATCTATTTGGTTTCATGTGGTGTGTTCTCCAGGCATTGGTTTTCTACACTCCTCTACTTATGTCTCTTTCCATCCCTGTTTACTGGGGTAACCACGCAGTTTCTTCCCTGCGCTACTCTCTTCTGCATCTCCCGCAAATTTTAGTTCCTTGTTTTACAACAGCCGCTCCCATCCTCTCTGTCCTGCCCATTTTTCCTCTGTTTTCCTTTTCTTGTGTGCTCCTAAATTCTCGTTCCATCCATTCTGTGATGACTTCAATTAATGACTTTCTACTGCAAAACTCCCTGGACATATTGTTCCTTTCAGAAACATGGTTGTGGGAAGGTTTTACAGCTCTATCAACTTCCCAGTACTCTAGGTCTGGTGGTGGGATTGAAGTTCTCTATTGTGAATCACTGACCATAACAGAGGTTCATTCTCCCTCATTAGGTTACTCAGAGTCTCTCCTTCTCTGGATACCTTCCCCTTACCTATTTCATATCCTATTGATCTATGTTCCGCCTTCTCTCTCCTCTCATCTCTGGGATTCTCATCACTCTAACGGAAACAGCCACTGTATATCCCAATCTCCTTGTTATAGGGGATTTCAGCATTCATGTGGATCTCCCCATTCAGCCCCGGGATAAGCAATTTCTCTCATTACTTTCAGACCTTTCACTTACACAGCATATCTCCTTTCCTACCCAAGCCGCAGGACACACACTGGACCTTCTCATCACTCCCATCGATTCCTGTATAACATTCTCTCATCTCCATAACCTAGTGCTCCCATGGATGGATAATCATAGTGTGTTCTTTTACCTTTCTTACCCAGCTTTCCTCTGCCACTTCAGTCCCCCTGGCCCTCTGTTGCTTTCCCGTCGTCCCCTACCTATATCAGTGTTATCAACTTTTCCACCATCTGATTTACTTTTTCCATCCAATTTTACTTTGCTTATACCGGATGAACAAGCTTCCACCTGGGATCAGGTTTTGAGAAGTACTTTGGACACTTTGGTCCCTTCTCCAACCAACTCTTGGTCCCGTTCCTCTGGTCATCACCCATGGGTTTCATTCAGGATTAAACACCTTTAGACGACAGCTGCGGAGGGCAGAACGCCTGTGGTACTGCCTCTGCACCCCCATCTCTGCTAGTATATAAAAGTTACAAATAAATAAATAAATACTCTCATATCAATCTATTCACTCTGCATTTCGCCGGGCCATTCTCCAGGCCAAACAAGAGTTCTACATTCTCCTTATTTCTACCTCTCATAACAAGCCTAAACAGCTTTACTACTTGGTTTCCCATCTCTGTAACTGCTATCTCAGATGCCTCCTCTGCTGAGTGATTGGCCCAGTATATTTTAGACAAGGTTCAACAGCTCCAGCAGAGCTTTGCCCCATGAGTCTCTCTCCCCTCTACCCCAACTGACTGTTCCTTGTCTCCTGGGTCCCTTGTAGGATCTCCTGTTTCTAATTCTGTACACAATCATACCTGGTCTCATTTTAATCCTACTACAATGCCTGTAGTCCTAAAAGCCCTTTCATCCTCCTCAAAAACTACATGTCCTCTAGATCCTATCCCTTCTGCCTTGATTTTTGAGGCATCCCTGACCCTTCTCACCCTTTTTCTTTCCCTATTCAATAACATCTGTCTTCGGGCATATTTCCCTCATCCTGGAAATCTACTGTTATTCGTCCCATCCTGAAAAACCCACGACTCCATCAGCCCAGCCAGTTTTCGCCCGGTCTCTAATCTCTCCTTTCTGTCAAACGTTCACAAAAAACGAGTCTTCTACATCATCTTGAACTCACAAACTCTCTCCACCCTCAGCAATCGTGTTTCAGACAAGGTCATAGCACTGAAACTATCCTACTTTTGGTACTTAATAAAACATGGGTGCCTTGGGAAAAGGGTAACATATTTTTGGCAGTCTCTTTGGATCTTTCCTGTGCCTTTGACCTGGTCAATCATTCTCTTTCTGGCACGTCTTGCCTCTATAGGCCTACATTCCATCGTATCCACTCCTTTCTCTCTGCCCAGTCTTACTAGGTCTCCTTTCAGTCAGTTTCCTCTTCTCAGTCCATCTCCTGTGTGGTATTCCACAAAGGTTTGTATTAGCCCTTTTTCTCTTTAAGATCTTTTTTGCTCCCCTAGCAACACTCATTCAGCAGCAGGGTGTTTCCGCATATTTCTATACTGATGACATCCTGCTGCTTTTCCCCCACACATTCTGTTTCCCCAGATCTTTTTCTGTCTATGCCTGTCTTGCCTTAGTTGCCTCTTGGCTTGAATCTAAGTATCTAAAATTCAGTCCTTCAAAGACTTTTACCCTGTGGCTCTCCGGTCCCATAACTTGCCTGCCCTCTTGTTCAGCTGTGCCTCTCTGTTTTCAGCTGTGTGTGTGGGTGTGTGTGTGTGTGTGTCTCTCTCTCTTCTTCCTTATTATCCCCCCCTCCCTTATAGTCTCTTATAGCCGCCCTGTACACATTACCATGATCACTCATAGGTGCACCTTATCCCCTGCAATCTCTACCACCTATCCTTTTACTTCTGACATCTGTGCTCCTCTCCATCTCTCTTTATGGCTCCTCAACACTTTCTCTTCCTATTGCTCATACTTCCTAATTGTATCCCCTCCTACCAACACTTTCAAGCCACTCTCCCTTATCTCCCCTTTACCAACCTAGCTTCCCCCACCATCTTGTCATCTACCCGATCATCAGCTCTTGAGCTTCATCATTATCTCCAGGAACAAGCAGGAATGAGTCTTCACATATGGGTACGTCGGTACCGATGGAGCCTGTGCGGGAACGCTCCCCAGCTTCCCAAAAAGGAAAGCTTTTGGGAGCATCCCACAGCGCCTGCGCGCTGCCTTCCCGCCTCTCCCAACCGCCTCTCCCCAGTTCTTCTTTGCCGCGGAGCCAGCAGGTCGTGTTCCTGTCACCGCTGAAGAAGTTCTTTGTTTTATTTTATTTCTTTGGTTGCGCGTCTGCCTTCCCCGACGTCGGACCGGTACCGCCGGTCTTTCTTTCTTTTCTTATAAAAAAAAAAAAAAAAGAACATATTTTTCCTTCACTTAGTGTGTTTTTCCTCTTTTGGGCCTTAGGCCTCACAAAGAATTTTCCTCATGGAAAAACCAGCCTCCGGGTTTAAAAAATGCACTAAGTGCAGCGGTACAATTTCTGTTACCGACACCCATGAATGGTGTCTTAAATGTTTGGGTCCTGACCACTCCATTTTGGATTGTTCGTCCTGCTCCTTGATGTCCAAACGAGGGTTACAGAACCGAGCAGCCAAGCTCCATGTGCTGTTTCCCTCTGATGCAGCTTCAGTGGCATCGACGTCTTCCAGGGCTTCTTCTTCCTCCCATGGATCTCAGGTAACCAAACATAAATCCAGCCGGTCCTCGAAGGGTAGATCTTCTTCCAAGCATCGAGATGCCTCCGGGCTTGCCCTCGAGGATCCTGCACTGGCAAAACAACCCCGGCGGGAAGCTCCGGCTTCCAAAGCTCCACCTATGGGGTTACAGGTTGACATCGATGGCACGGCCTCGACCGATCACCTGTTAGAATGCTCTGGGGTACCGGCGCAACCTTCCGGTACCGAATTCCAGGCATTCATGGCGTCGATGGATCAGAATGTCCTATCCATGCAGCAGGCTATCACGGCCTTCATTCAAGCTGCGACGCCGCTGATACCACAACAAACTCCGTTGTCGGTATCAGCTCCGGTACCAGCCCCAGTGTCGGTACCGGTACCGACTGTATCGACATCGACCAGGATGCTGACTGCAGTGGTTCCCTGTCCAGGGATGCCCATCGGTACCGAACCGGTACCGATGACGCCCGATGTCGATACCGCTCGGTATGCATATCGAGCTTTGGAAGAGCACCCTGACAGTCAATACTTTGATTCCTCCGAAGATTCTGATGCATCAGAGGAGTCTGCTGAAGTATCCATAGCCCTTCCTGAAGAGCCTTCTTCTCCAAAAAGAAGAATGTCTCCTCCAGAGGACTTGTCCTTTCAAGACTTCATAAGAGAAGTGGCTAAAGGGCTTTCTATTTCAGTAACCTCTGAATCAGAGCCTAGAGCTAAAAATTGGATATTTTAGGTTATTCTAAGGCTCCTAAGGAGGCAGTCACCTTGCCAATTCATGAGATTCTTTATGATCACATGATTGACTTATGGGAGACTCCTCTCACTATCTCTCCTCATTCTCGTAGATTGGACACTATGTACCGTGTCCCTCCTTGTCCTGGTTTTCATAAAACACAGCTTCCTCACCATTCTATTGTGGTGGAGTCAGCTATGAAAAGGATAAAGAGTGCAAAAAGACACTCCTCCGCTCCTCCAGGAAGAGAATGCAGGACCTTGGATGCTTTTGGTAGGAAAATCTTCCAAGCCAGTATGCTCATTGCCAGAATCAACTCCTATAGTCTTTATATGGGTATGTTTCTGAAAGAAGTTGCAGATAAAATGCACACTTTCCTCCCTTTTCTTCCAGAGGATAAAAGGGAAGAATTCCTTATTTGGCTTAAGCATACTCAAGATATTTCAAAGTTTTCCAACCGTGCAGCTTTTGACTCCTTTGAAAGTGCCAGCAGAGCTTCGGCCATTGCCATAGCTGCACGCAGAATTGCTTGGCTCCAAGCTTCTGATCTAGAATCTTGGGTCCAGGATGGCTTGGGAAATCTTCCCTGTACAGGAGAAAACCTGTCTGGCAAAGACTGGCAAATAAAAGCCACTCAAATGGATGCAGAAAATTCTGCTTTGGATAGACTTTCAAAGTCAACCTCCATTCCTGCCAAGAAAAAACCTTTTAAGAAGTCTTTTTTCAAGAAAGGCAGATTCCATCCTGCTTCTGGCCAGCAATCATCTACAGGTCGTTTTGCTGCTAAGCGTCAGCAACCTAAACAGGCCAGGCCTAAGCCTACAGGGCTGCTGCAACTCAGCAGACCCAGCCTCCTCAGGGCTTTTGACTTGATGCTAGAGAACTTAGCCTTTCTGGCTCTGAAACAGCCAGAGCCTCTCACCATTCCAGGAAGGTTAGCTCATTTTGCTCCCAGATGGGAGCAAATTACAGCAGAGCAGTGGACCCTCTCCATCATAAGGGAGGGCTACAAACTTCATTTCTCAAACCTTCCTCCTCACACCATGGTGAGACATTTCAATTCTCCAACATCTCTTCTCGACCTTCTAGGTCAGGAGGTGGCTGCCCTTCTGGCCCAAGGGGCAATAGAAGAAGTTCCCCTTCTTCAACAAGGGTCAGGGTTCTACTTCCCCCTACTTTCTGATCCCAAAGAAAACAGGGGGCTACAGACCCATATTAGATCTCAGAGAATTGAACAAATTTCTATGCAAGGAGAAATTCAAGATGCTTTCTCTGGGCACTCTCCTTCCATACCTTCAGAGTCAGGATTGGCTTTGTTCTCTAGATCTCAAGGATGCGTACACACATGTCCTCATCCATCCTTCTCACAGAAGGTTCCTCCGTTTTCTTTTCCAAGGAAAGCATTACCAATACAGGGTGCTTCCTTTCGGTCTGGCCTCTGCTCCAAGAGTGTTCACCAAATGCATGGCAATAGTAGCTGCATTTCTACGCACTCTGGGAATATTTGTATTCCCATACCTGGACGACTGGCTCATCCGAGCTCCATTTCAGTCAGAGGCCCAGACTTCCCTGGACTGCACAAGGCGCATTCTGCAGTATCTGGGACTTGTGGTAAACCTCCCAAAGTCCCAGCTCACCCCTACTCAGTCCCTAGAGTTCATAGGGGCCTGGTTAGATACTACCACTGCAAGGGCCTATCTTCCTCAGGCCCGTTGCCTACGCCTAGTGCAGTTAGCCTCCCCAGATTCAGTCAAAGAGCCATTTAACTGCCCGGGAGATGCTACAACTGCTAGGCCACATGGCATCCACAGTGCATGTGGTCCCCTATGCTCGCCTTCACATGAGAGCAGCTCAATGGACTTTGTCCACCCAGTGGACTCAAGCATCGGGGGCTCTGTCAGACAAAATAGCAACCTCCAGGCGCCTCTTTTGGTCTCTCCAGTGGTGGAAGTCCACCCAAAATCTGTTGCTGGGGTCCCCCTTCCAACAGTTGTTGCCCCAGGCAACCCTCACAACAGATGCCTCCCAAACAGGTTGGGGAGCTCATCTGCAAGACCTCTCCACTCAAGGCACTTGGTCTCCACAGGAGACCTCTCTCCATATCAACCACTTGGAGCTCCGAGCAGTTTTTCTAGCTCTCAAGGTCTTCCATACCCTGCTCAGCTACAAGACAGTCCTCATTCATACGGACAATCAGGTAGCCATGTTTTACATAAACAAGCAAGAAGGAACTGGCTCTCTGTCGCTTTGCAACGAAGCTTTAAGATTGTGGGCCTTCGCCAGAGAGCATCAAATCCATCTCCTGGCCGTATACCTTCCAGGAAGCCAAAACTCTTGGGCAGACAGACTCAGTCGAGTTCTGCTTCCACACGAATGGTCCCTGCACATGGACCAGGTATTCAGAATCTTTCAAGAATGGGGAACCCCGGACGTAGACCTCTTTGCAAGCCCGTGGAATGCCAAACTTCCCTGGTTCTGTTCCAGAATTCCGTGTCAGGGAGTTCAGGCCAAGGATGCCTTCCTCCTTCACTGGGGTCAAGACTTCCTGTATGCCTTTCCACCCATTCCCTTGATTCCCAAGACTCTGTTCAAGCTCCAGAGCGTTCAAGGATCTATGATCCTCATAGCTCCACGCTGGCCACGCCAAGTGTGGTACCCTCTACTTCTGCATCTCTCTCAAGCTCCCTCCCTAGACTTGGGAGCTGCTCCAGACCTTCTGTCCCAGGAGGAGGGGACTTTGTGGCACCCAAACCCCAAGTCCCTTCACCTCAGAGCTTGGTTGCTGAAGGCCTAGACCTTCAAGGTTGGAATCTTTCTCAACAAGTGAAGGATATCCTCCATGCTTCCAGAAAACCTTCTACTAGACGTTCCTATGCTTTTAAATGGAAAAGGTTTTCCATTTGGTGTACTGAGAAGGGTCTTGACCCTCTAGCACTACCTTTGAATTCTCTATTGGAATATCTCCTGCATCTCTCCAATGCAGGCCTTAAGACGAATTCAGTAAGGGTCCATTTGAGTGCTATTGCAGCATCCCTTAAGCCTATCAATGGACAGCCTATTTCCTCTCATCCTCTTATTGTAAGATTCATGAGAGGCCTAACTTTAACTAAGCCTCCCATTAGGCCTCCTCCGGTGGCATGGGACTTAAATCTGGTTCTTGGTCAGCTTATGAAGCCACCTTTTGAACCCTTAGCCACCACCTCCTTGAAATTTCTTTCCTGGAAGGTTATTTTCCTCATCACAGTCACCTCAGCTCGCCGCATCAGTGAACTGCAGGCCTTAGTGGCTAATCCACCTTATACAAGGTTCCATCATGATAAGGTAGTCCTTAGGACCAATCCACACTTTATGCCTAAAGTGGTCTCACCTTTTCATCTTAATCAAGAGGTGTATTTACCTGTCTTTTTTCCAGGTCCTCATGCATCAAGTGCAGAGAGGAATCTTCATGCCCTGGATTGTAAGAGAGCTCTTGCCTTTTACTTACAAAGGACACAGCAACATAGAAAGTCTTCTCAACTCTTTGTTGCTTTTGATCCCTCTCATTTGGGACTTCCAGTCTCTAAGAGGACACTGTCCAATTGGATTGCTCAGTGTATTTCTTTCGCCTACCAGAGTAAGAACCTTTCTCTGGAGGGCCATGTCACAGCTCATAATGTGAGGGCCATGGCCACCTCTATGGCTCATCTAAATTCTGTGTCCATCAACCAGATCTGTCGAGCGGCCACCTGGGCCTCGGTTCATACCTTCACAGCCCATTACTGTTTGGACAAGGACTCCCGCCGGGATGCCTTGTTTGGTCAGGCTGTTCTCAAACACCTGTTCCATTCTTAATCAACTCCTGCCCTCCTTCCCTGGATGGATGCCTGAGATCCATAAGAGGAGGTAGAGCCTTTCTCAGGATCTCATAACCTTGGGGATCTCCCAGGCATCTCTAGCTAGGGAGTCCCCATATGTGAAGACTCATTCCTGCTTGTTCCTGGAGATAGCACAGTTACTTACCTGTAACAGGTGATCTCTGGGAACAGCAGAGTCTTCACAACCCACCCACCTCCCCTAGGAGTTGTATCTCTCTATCTGTCTTTCCTTTCCTCTCTCTCTCTTTGTCTCAGCTTTAAAACTCGAACTGGGGAGAGGCGGTTAGGAAAGGTGGGAAGGCAGCGCGCAGGCGCTGTGGGATGCTCCCAAAAGCTTTCCTTTTTGGGAAGCTGGGGAGCGTTCCCGCGCAGGCTCTGTCGGTAACGACGTACCCATATGTGAAGACTTATTCCTGCTGTTCCCAGAGATCACCTGTTACAGGTAAGTAACTGTGCTTTCTCCATCTCATTCAGCCATCTGCTCTCTCTCTCTGAAAGAACCTCACCCTTGTTACTGCTGTGCTGTCTTCTCTCTGCCCCACACTCTTCTACTCCTGCTCCTGTCTTCCGGAGATATCAACCCCAACCTTGGCCCCCCTAGACTTTTGTCACACTCCCAGAACAGATCCTAACGCAGCAGCTCAAATCTTATTCCTATCCCTCTCCTCTCTCCCTTTCTCATGTGCCTTGTGTTACGCACACTCCATCTCAAATAAATTTTCCTTTACTCATGATCTCTTTATGTCTAATGCTCTCCATCTCCTTGCTCTAACTGAGACCTGGCTCCTCCCTGAGGACTCAGCTTTAGTCGCTGCTCTCTGTCATGGCAGCTATCCATTCTCCCACACACCTCATTCCACTGACCGTGGTGGAGGTGTTGGTCTTCTACTCTCTTTCTGTCAATTTCAACCCTTCTTTCTTCTTTCTGCCTCAGTCTCACTCCTTTCCCTCCTTTGAAATCCATTCCATCCAGCTTTTTACTCCACTAACTCTGTGATTAGCTGTTATTTATCGACCCCCCCCCCCTTACAAGTCCACCTCTACCTTTCTCTCTGACTTTGACTAATGGCTTTCCTTCTTTCTGGATTCATCTTCCCCCTACCTTATTCTTGGGGATTTTAACATTCATGTTGATAACCCCTCTGACTCTTATGTTTAAAAGCTCCTCTCCCTTACCTCATCATTCAACCTCCAGCTTTGCTCTACTGTCCCTACTCACCAGTAAGGCCACTGCCTTGACCTTATATTCTTTTCTTACCCTCAAACGTCTGCACCTCACTTCTTCCCTTATCGGGCCATCACCTACTAAGCTTCACTCTTCATCATCCACCGCCTCAACCTCGCCCTGTCTCCTTCAACCTCTTTAAAAATCTTCATGCTATTGACCTGTTGGCTCTCTTCCACTGTCTCATCACCTCTTTCCTCCACTTTGTCATCTGAGTCTGTTGATGAGGCAGTAGCTTCCTGTAACACTACACTTTCCTCTGCATTAGATGCTCTTGCTCCACCCATGCCTTGTCCTGTGAGGCGTACTGTACATCAACCCTAGCTGTCTTCCACTACCCACTATCTACATTTCTGCGCTCACTCAGATGAGAGGCCTTGGCTTAAATCCTGCACCGTTGCAGACTTTCTACACATCAAATTCATGCTTGTCTCTTTCCAGTCAGCCATAGCACTTGCCAAACAAGACTGTTATGTCCATCTTACTAACTCTCTTGTCTCTGACCCTTGCCGTCTCTTTACAATTCTCAACTCTCTTCTCAAGTTACCTCTGCCTCTGATGCCTCTCTCCCTTTCTGCCCAAACCCTGGTTGAATACGTCCATGACAAAATCCACAAGATCACACTCCAATTCCCCATGAGGTCAACTACTCCCCCTCCTCCCCCTCTTCACTTCCAACTTTCCCCCCTACCTCTGCTACCCTTTCTTCCTTTTCTTTGATCTCATCTTCTTTCCTCAACTAAATTCACTACCTGCTCTTCTGATCCTTTTCTCACCCGTCTCCTTAGCTCCATCTCCTCCACTGTAGTCCTTTCCATCTCTCATATTTTCAACCTATTGCTCTCCACTGCAACTTTCCCTACAGTCTTCAAGTTTCCTGTGGTCATTTCTCTCCTCAAGAAACCCTCACTAGATCCTATGAGCCTGATGCTGAAAGGGACCAGTCCGGATGTCCAAAGCCTGGATGGACTGGATTAGACCCTGATTCTGCAACTGCGGGAGCCAGATGTTCCTGCAGAGCATTATTGGGATGTTAGATGGGCCGGACAGGCCCCCTATTCTGCCACCCTGCACATCCAGCCATGGCCCCGTCCAACCCTCCCAATGCTCCTGCATGGAGCCTTTGTGCTGTGGCATCCTGTCACCGTGGCACCGGGATGCCATGCAAGATCTCCGACTCCCTGCCACACTGTAGTCATGCCGTTCCTCACCGCCCAACCCCCTGAGGGCCTGCCAAGGTTGGGGTTGGGCTGTGGGGAATCCCCTGCTGCTGCTCACCTGATCCACAGGGCTTGCTGGTGCAGTCCCTCTCGGTGGTGACATAAGAACATAGGATATGCCATATTGGGTCAGACCAAGTTCCATCACTTATACCAGTCAAAGCAAAAGGAATACAACAACCTCATCAATCAACAGAAGAAGGAATACCACACAAACCTGATCCTGAAGTCCACAAACAAACAAAGAGAACTATTTGAAATAGTAAAGACCCTCACCAAAAACCCAGTACCGAGAACGACGAGCAAATAGATCCACAGACCTCCGCAGACTACCTCGACCAAATTCACTGCCTCCCCCAAGATTACCATGAGCAACACCAACAAGCTACCTCCTCCCAACCAAATCTGGGACAAATTCAGCATCCCTTCGACAGAGCAGATCTCAAACATCATCACATCACTCAACACCAGCACCTCTCCAACAGATCCATGCCCCTTAACCTGGATCAAAGCAGCAAAAGAAGATCTGATCCAAATCATCCGCAGAATGGTGCACAACTCCCTTACCACAGGAATTATGCCTAGCACCCTAAAGCTAGCAACAATACGCCCAATCCCAAAAAAATCCCCACTAAGTAAGACCAACCCAGCTGCCTACAGACCTATCTCAAGCCTCCCCCTCATATCGAAGATCATCGAAAAGGTGGTTCAACATCAACTTCAACATCACATCGACAGCCATGCTCCCCTAGACCCTAATCAACATGGCTTCTGACCAAACCATGGCGTCGAAACTCTACTGATGCACCTCTTCAACAAGCTGATCCAGATTATTGACAACATCAAGCAAGGAGTCCTCATGATTTTCATAGACATCTCCTCAGCATTTGACACTGTCGACTACACAACCCTGCAATCAAGACTACAGGAAGTTGGCCTACAAGGTACCACCTTGAACTGGTTCACATCCTACCTCACTGACAGACACCTCCAAGTCAAATGCGGCCCAGATACCTCCCGGCCTCTGAGAGCCACCCAGGGCGTCTCGCAAGGCTCATCACTCTCTGCCCTGCTATTTAACCTGTACATTCAACCCATCTGCTCTATCATCAAGAACCACAAGATACAATACACCATCTACGCAGATGACATGATATTCACACCCATCAACATGGACAGCCCAGACTACTCTAATTTAGCCAATTGTCTTCAACAAATGACAAGCTGGCTTCTGGAAAACAACTTGTCCATAAACTACAACAAAACAGAAGTGCTACTCATCACCAGAAACTCCACGTTCACCCCCACACCCACCATCAAGCTGAACGACATCACAATACCAATATAGCCCGAAGTAAAATACCTCGGAGTGACTCTCGACAAAGACCTGAACCTACAGTCTCACATTGCCAGAACCACAAGGAACGCCTGGCCCTTAGGCGCGGCCACAGAAGCAACCACAACCAACAGCTGCAACAAATCCACCAGCAGCAAGCGACCACAACCAACAAAACAATGAAACCCAACACCAGCATAACAAAATAAGTGCAGACATCCACTAAAGTCTGACAGATAAAACATGTACACAACCCTGATACTGCCCATCACCCTCCTCCTCACCCAACTCTTACCACCTCAGGCAACCAACCACAACCTACTAATAAACACTCCATGGCATCTAGCACTGCTCTACACACACCCCCAGTATACACACTGGAACACACACAAGACACCCAAGCACAAGAGGCAAAGCAGGCACAAGTCCAACATGCACTCAAACTCAAACAAAGCACAGAGACCACTAAACACCCCAGCTACAATCACAATAGAGCTTATCAACGCCAGATCCATACAAAACAAAATTAACACAATAGCAAACCACATAGAAGATCAGCGACCTGACATACTGTGCATCACAGAAACATGGCTCACCCCCACCGATAACGTACTACTTAATCAATTAGTACCATCCACCTACTCAGCATTCAACTGCCCACGCGCACAACGGAGAGGAGGAGGGGTCTTGATCATCGCAAAAAAACAGCCTAAAACTCAAGTCAAGAAGTGCCTCAAACACAAACCAATGCAACACCATCACTGTGGAAAACAAACGGATGGCCCTATGCCTCACCTACAGAGCCCCAAATGCGCCACCAGATGAACTAGCCTCCACTCTAGAAGAGGTCTGTGCCATCAACACAAATCACAAACCCCTGCTACTACTAGGAGACTTCAACCTAAAATCGACCAACACAAAGGATGCAGAAGCTTTCCTAAGAGCTATGGGATCCTTACAATACACCCAACTGATCAATACCCCGACACACAGAAACGGATCATCACCAGACCTCATATTCGCACCCAACTTTCTAATGGACAGCGGTAACATATCAACACCCGATGTCACACCTGTACCATGGTCAGACCATCACATAATCAAAATAAAGATTATGCCACAAGGGCAAAACCACGACGAGAACCTGGACAACCCACCAGCACAAAGAAGATTTAAAAGCTTCGACAGGGACCAATTTCTACTGAACACGGAAGAAGAGGATATAGACAAACAAATCAGAAAATGGAACTGCATCATCAATGCTGCTGCCAAAGCCACCGAATACAGACCCAAGAAAGCTCGCCGCACCAAAGCACATCACACACCCTGGTACTCAAAAATCATACGGAATGAGAAGAGGGAACTCAGGAAGTTAGAACGGCGATGGAGACACACCAAGTCGCCCAACAATCAGGAACTATACTTAACAAAACAAAAAGAATACAACGAACTCATCAACCAAACGAAGAAAGAATACCACCCAACATCATACTCAAATCAAACAACAAACCAAGAGAGCTCTTCGAAATTGTGAAAACCCTCACCAAGGAACAGAAAACCGAGAGCGAAGTGCAAATAGACCCACAAGCATTCGCAGACCATATCCAAGAAAAATTCCATTCAGCTTCACAATGGAAAACAGACACAAGCACCAAACCAGCCACCCCCTCAAGAAAAACTTGGGACAAATTCAGCAACCCATTCACAGAGCAGCTCTCACACATCACCGCACTCAACACAAGCACGACCCCAACAGACCCATGCCCAGTTACATGGATTAAGGCAACAAAGTCAAACTTCATCCACACCATACACAACATGGTGAACAGTTCACTAACCCAAGGACTCATGCCTGACCAGCTAAAACTCACCACAATAAGACCAATCCCGAAGAAATCACCACTCGGCAAGAACAACCCAGCAGCCTACAGACCTATCTCATGCATCCCTCTACTGGCAAAGATTACACAGGTACACTAAAAAAATTTTTTTTTAAACTGCCTCTAATGTTTCGATTGATTTTTACGTTTTTTGGTGCGCTGAATCCAAATCTGGTAACCAATTTGCTCCATCACGTACAGATCTTTTGCTACATTGGGTTAGCAGTTTGAGGTGAACGTTTCAGATTGAGTGCGATCGAGATAAAAGTTTCTTGGATGAATTCTTTATACTAATTGTTTAGTAGTTATTCAAATAAGAATAAAGAAAATTGTAACAAGGCAGCACATAAGAATAGAGTAATGTCAACAAAACACACTGTGATGGTAGCAAAATTGTCTGCACTTAAAACAGCCACATACATGTGCACAAACATTGAGCATATAAGAGCGAGGTTAGACACAAAGCAAAGCAAAGAAATGTGCAAAAAATGTTGTACAGGTATGTATGTAAGAATAGAAAACGCAAACCGCACCATTGCAATACATGAAGACAAACACCCGATGGTGTGAAAATAAAATTCTAATAAATGAGATCCGACACTGTGGTAATAACTAGCAAATTTTTATTTCAAAGTTTAGTAAAAACACGATATTTGTCAACACAGTTTAGATTTTAAAGTCATTCTTGGGTCAATCAATCTCCTGGTGGGCCCGTTTCTTCTTCCCCCGAATGCTTCTCTTGGTGTGCTGCTTGGCGTATTTTTCATCTGGGGTTTCCTGCAGCAGCAACCAGCAGAAATCAGCCATCATAGTGGTGTTCCATCTTCCTTGGTACCTTCTCTCTGCGTCCTTGATGTCCTGGTGAAACCTTTCACCTTGTTCTTCACTGTACGCCCCCAAGTTTTCGGGAAAGTAGTTCACATGGGAGTGCAAGAAATGGACTTTCAGGCTCATGTTACAGCCTTGTTCTTTGAAGGCATTGAGCATCCTGGCAACAATATCCTTATAGTTCTCATCCCGCCTGTTCCCCAAGAATTTGAGAACAACATCCTTGAAGGAATCCCAGGCTTCTTTTTCCTTCTCAGACATCGTTTCAGCGAATGCTCCATCTGAAATGAGTTTCCTTATATCAGGGCCAACAAACACTCCTTCCTTTAGCTTTGCTTCAGAAAGTTGGGGGAACTTTGAGCAAAGGTACCGAAAGCACTCACCATCTTTTGGAAGGGACTTGATGAATTGCTTAATGAGACCCAACTTAATGTGGAGAGATGGTAATAGAATTTTATCACGAGGTACCAAGCTCTCATGAAGAACATTTTTCTCACCGGGTCTCAAATACTCCCGAATTGGCCAGTCTTTTTTCCCCCAGTGTAGGTCGCGGGCCCGGCTATCCCACAAGCAAAGGAAGCAGGGATATTTGGTGAAACCAGATTGCTGCCCTAATAGCATGGATAGAATTTTAAAGTCTCCACAAATCATCCACTTATGCTCATCATAACGAATCTTCTGAAGAATCAGGGCCAAATTCTCGTATTTTTCTTGGAGAATAACAGAGTGAGCAATAGGAACTGAAGCGAATGTGTTGCCATTATGAAGAAGAACACCTTTTATGCTGTCTTTTGACGAATCAATGAACAGCCGCCATTCAGCAGGATCATACTTGAGTTTAAACTTTTCCATCACTCCGTATATATCGTTGCAAAATACCAAATCTTCCTCTTTGCTGAAATACTTCAAAAATTGTGTCTCGCGGTTGCGGTACCAATAAAAAGTTGTTCCTGGTGACAATAGATTTTTCTGTTTAAGCCGAGAACCTAGCAGTTGGGCAGCATCTTTTGGGAGTCCTAAATCCCGGACTAAATCATTCAATTCAGCTTGAGAGAAAAGTTCAGGTTTCGGATCTGGTTCAGTTTCAAACTCGGAAAGTACTGGACTCATCGGAAAAAGCCATCTGATGAGTCTCATCATGATCAGAACCGTCCACACAAATATGATCCAAAGATTTTGGTGGTTCAGGCACAGGTACATCGTTGCTATGAGGCATAGGCCTAATTGCTGAGGGAAGGTTGGGGTAACTTATTACGTTCTTATTTTTTAAGTTGTATCCCTTCACAATGCAAGAGCAAAAATAGCAGTCACTGCTGTGGTCTCTTTGTTCACGCCACATCATAGGTATTCCGAAACAAAATGCTTGTTTTTTACCTTTCATCCATAAGCGTAGCTCTTCCTCACATGTCTTGCACACTTTGTGAGGAGCCCACGGTTTGTCTTGATCGCCTAACTTCAAACCGAAATAGGCGAAATATACTTTTTTAATAAATGCAGAAATGTTCCTCTGCCGCTTTTTCACGGTATATTCCCCACAAATAAAACAAAAACTGTCCGGAGAGTTGACGCAACCTCTGGCTCTGTGAGCCATCACAAATACACAGCACTGCAAACTACAACTGTAGTGAACCACTTCGGAATAAAGCTGGATTACGACTGAGCAAACAAAAGGTAATAATGAACTTGCAAGAAACTGAAATTTGACAGGAACGTTCATGTCGCAACCACCGTGTTTGAGCGAGCGAATGAGGCGAGGCGAACAGGAAAGAACATGCGCCAGCGCGAGTACTGGATTTAGCCCCCCGCCTCCCAATTGTCCTGTTAATGTATAAAATGAATACAAAACACTCTAAAATATCATGAGGGAGTGTTTCTAGTTAGTTAACCATTACAACCTCTATTTTGGGCCAAGAAAATAAACTGCAGTCGGCTAAAAAGAAATTATGTGAACATTCCTTATATGGGTAAGAAATCTAATTTTGCAAGAAAACGTGACGTGATGGAACATTTTGGCTATTTTTCCTGGATTCAGCACCCCAAAATCTATAGGAATCAGTTGCAAAACTGGAGGCAGTTTTTTGGTAGTGTACCTGTGTTATTGAGAAAGCAGTACAACACTCCTGCTATACCTCTTTAACGACATACTACACCTCATAGACAACAGAAAGAAAGGAATACTCATGATCTTCATTGACATTTCATCAGCATTCGACACAGTGGACCACGGAACTCTACTAGCAAGACTACAAAACATTGGATTACACGGAGCCACACTGAGGTGGTTCCACTCCTACTTAAAGAGACAGACAGATACAGGTCAAGATCGGTCCCAACACATCCCGACCCATAAAGGTCATGCAAGGCGTACCTCAAGGATCCGCCCTATCAGCACTATTATTTAACCTCTACATCCAGCCAATATGCAGCATCATAAAAGAACACAGGATAAAATACACAATCTATGCGGACGACATACTGATATACACACCAATCACCTTCAACAACCCAGACTACACCAAGATAACAGAATGTCGCATGCACATGAACAGCTGGTTTCAAGACAACAACCTGAACATAAACTACAGCAAGACCGAGGCTCTAATCATCACACGAAACTCCAACCTCATCCCTCCTCGCAACATCAAGATAGACAACACAACCATACCCATGCAACCAGAAGTGAAATACCTCGGAGTGACCCTGGATAAAGAACTGAACCTTCAGTTCCACATCAGCAGAACCACCAAAAATGCATACCACAGGATGAGACTAGTCCGACGCCTCAAAACCCTCCTCTCGTAGGAACACTTCCACAAGTCTGTCAGGTACTAATAACCCCAATCCTAGACTTCTGCAGCCCAATCTATCTTGGCCTAACAAAACAGACACTCAGGCCACTACAACTGGCGCAAAACACAGCATAATAACTGGCACCACAAGACAAGAACACATCACACCTATCCTAAAAGATCTCCACTGGCTACCAATCAGCTCCCGCATCAGATACAAGACAATCATAAACATATTCAAAATCAAGCAACAGGCGTCAGCTTTCAGCCTACTCCCACTCATACAACCCGACAGCAGCACAAGACTGAGGAGGAGAGGCATATCCAACTGTGTCAACACACCTAAAGACATCAACAAGGTACGCAAGGACACAGAAAAACGAGCCTTATCAAAGGTGGCACCAACAATCTGGAACGCCCTCTCTGATGAACTACGGTCAACAACAGACATTAAGGACTTTAGGAAACTGCTAAAGACGACCCTCTTCATAGAACACTACAGTGACGTCACTTAAACTGTGCAATAGACAATACCCCAACTCAACACCCAACCCTAGCGACACGATTATAGTATTAAAGTAAAATCATGATGTACATAGTATTATAAATAGCACACGTTGTAAATAGCTCACCAAGAATCAATGACCATCTACACACACGCGCACTCACTGCTCAAAGCATGCACACACTAGACACTGTATCTTGTTGATTGTTTGCTGTGTAGACCGCCTTGATTGTAGGAAAAGGCGGTATAGAAATCCGTTTAAATAAATAAAAAAAAATACCTCAAAATGAGAACCATCAGACTCTTCAAACCTATTCTCTCACAGGATCACTTCTGTACGGTCTGTCAAGCTCTCATCACGCCCACATTAGACTACTGCAACCCCGTTTACCTTGGGCTCTCAAAACAAGCACTCCGGCCTTTACAGATAGCACAAAACACTGCTGCCCGCATAATAATGGGCGCCTCAAGGCATGATCCCATCACCCCTATTCTCAACCACCTCCATTGACTCCCAATCAGCTCCCGCATTCGATATGGCGCTCCTGAACATATTCAAAATAAAACAGAACCTCTCAGCGAATTGTCTGCAACCCCTCATCAAAGCTGACCAAAGCACCAGACCCAGGAGAAGAGGAACCTCAGACACCATCACCACCCCCAAAGCATTCGCTAGAACAAGACAAGACACCTCAAGAAGAGCACTATCCCTCGTGGTTCCCACCCTATGGAACTCACTCCCCGATGAACTGAGATCAACTGTAGACCTCAAGGACTTCAGGAAGCTGCTCAAAACTACGCTCTTCATAGAACACTATAAAGACTTCATGTAACCCAGCTACCCAGTCTACTCCCATTTCTGCATGACCCCTGCATCCCTCCCCTGCTACTTGTATATATTCCTTCTACTTAGCTCACAATCTATATAGCGCACCAGTTAATCATTCACACTGTACACTCACACACCCTATGTCCATTTCACCACTGCATGTATTCACCCACACACACTGCCTCATGATTTGTTTGATGTATTAACCGCCTTGATTTAAAGATAAAGTGGTACATTAAATCCTTATAACTAAATAAATAAATCAAGCCCAGTACCCCGTTTCCAACCGTGGCCAATCTAGGTCACAAGTACCTAGCAGTCTCCCCGAAAGACACAGGTTCCACAATGCTTGTATTGGGTCAAGCAGTGTTATCCTGGGTCCCTTTTAATAATGGTTTATGGACCTTTCCTCCAGGAAATTGTCCAAACCTTTTTAAACCCAGCTACACTAACAGCTTTTACTACATCCTCTGGTAACAAATTCCAGAGTTTGACTACACATTGAGTGAAAAAATATTTTCTCTTATTAGTCTTAAATAGTTTACCCTGTATGTCCCATAGTCTTTCTATATTCTGATGATGTAAACAATCGATCGATGTTTACCCATTCTACTCCATTCATTAATTTATAAACCTCTATCATATCTCCCCTCAGCTGTCTCTTTTCCAGGTTGAAGAGTTCTAACCTTTTTAGCCTCTCTTCATAGGAGTATCCTTCCATCCCATTTACCATTTTGGTGGCTCTTCTCTGAACCTTTTCTAATAATGATATATCCTTTTTAAGATACGATGACCAGAATTGCACACAATTTTCAAGGTGTGATCGCACCATGGAATGATACAGAGGCATTATAATATCCTTTCTTTTATTTTCCATTCCTTTCCTTATGATACCTAGCATTCTATTGGCCGCCGCTGCACACTGGGCGGAGGGTTTTAACATGTTATCCACAGTGACACCTAAATCTTTTTCCTGGATGGTGGTTCCTAATGTGGAACCTTGCTTCGTGTAACCATAGTTTGGGTTGTTCTCTCCTAGGTACTTAACTTTGCACTTGTCCACATTAAATTTCATCTACCATTTGAATGCCCGGTCTTCCAGTTTATCAAGATCCTCTTGCAATTTTCCACAATCCTCATGGTTTTTAACAACTTTAAATAGTTTTGTGTCATCTGCAAATTTGATAACTTCACTCGTTATTACCTTTTCCAGGTCATTTATGAATATGTCAAAAAGCAATGGACCCAGCACAGATCCCTGGGGTACTCCACTATTCACCTTTCTCCATTGGGGCAGTCCAGGGTCCTTTGGGTCTAGTATCCTTTTTCCTATTAGGGCCAGTCCATGTCTATGGTGCCACGCAGTGTTCCAGAAAGACAAATAGGTTACTCATTCTGGGTACAGCGCTAGCAGCTAATTCCGGTATGCTCATATTCTGAGAGTTCTCTTTAACAAAAGGTTGTGGTCCTTTCCTCCAGGAGCTTGGCCAAACCCTTGTCGAACTCATCTACATGGCGCAGGTCTTTCGCGCACGGCTCTTGGAGTACGCCGGAGATCCAGTGGTCTATCAATGGACTGGAACTGCACGTGGAATGACTGGGGTTGCAGGCGTTTGTTACTACAGTGTGAGGTCGGGCGCTGCGAGTGCTGTCTGACAACTCCGCGGCGATGATTTTCAGCAACCGGCAGTGCGGAACTGGAAATAGTGCCCTGGAGGCCGAGACAGGGGGTATGTTTGTGTGCATGGCGTCTCGGTTTCCAGCAATATCGGCGACGTCTGCTGTGGGAAAGGACAGGATGAAGGCGGATTTCCTCAGGAGGGGCCGTGGAGCGACCAGACAATGGAAGTGGATCCTGAGGTGTTCGCAAGGGGCGGTCACAAATGGGGGCAGTCAATGATGCTCCTCATAACGATGTTTCCATCTGTGACAACGGGTCGCTTCGTCAGTAAACGACGCGAGGGGATGTTGAAAGACATCGACGCTTTCGTATAACGGGGGCTGTCGTCCAGCCGGGGGCAATCAGGAATCGAGCATTTCGGCGTATCGAAGCACTTCGAGAGAAGGTGTTGTTGGGGAACTCGGGTCGGCCAAGTCGTCCAGAGTACGCCGACCGCATAGGGTTCCTAGTCGGGAATCTTGGGAAGTTTCCACCGCTGGAAGGTATGTTGCTGCAGGTTCCTCTTGGAGTGCCTCAGGTGAATCGGTTCTCGCTTACGGCGGGGTCATTGATATGGCACGGTTAAGTAAGCAAGAGTTATTTGGCAGCAGGTTACCTTCCTCTGGGTCACGGATAATGGCGCCTGACATGTTGAATCTGTGTGATTCCTTGGTTGTGTTTGGATTAAATGGGTTGCCACAAGAAAATGGTGAGGCGCTAGGTTTAAAAAAAAAAAAAAAAAAGCATGTGTGTTGTTAACAGCTATATCCTACTTCCCCGCTCCCAGATATGTGGCTGGGAGTGTGAAGGTTAGGGTAAGCAAAAGGTGCAAAAGCATAGGCAACAGGTAAGCTTACAAGCGGTTTGGCGTAGCTCGGTTCATACCTGCAACCTACCTAACTTCACTCATCCAGGGGGAGTTGAAGTCATTTCAGCAATCTAAGTTAGGTTGGCGATCCTGCAATACCCAGGGTATCTCTAATGTTAAGGATTACAATAGGTTAGTTCCAGGTGAGGGCTGGAAGCCTGGTCTTTGAATGTTCAGGTATCAGCTTTGTCTTGCTATAGCGGCAGAGTCCAGGGGCTGGCCCTAGGTCTTCACGTAGATGAGTTGCGTATCTTACAGCAGTATCCAGTCTGCTGCCCTTGTGTAGCATATTGGTCCCGCTGTGGTATCTCAACGTGGTTGGAGGGGCAAGCGGTTGCTCTTCTGGCTCTAGGCTCGGCGCAGGGGAGTGGCCTGGACCGTGGTTTGCGCTACTGGCACATGGAGAGGGTGCTGCGGCAGTATTTAAGAATGTACGAATCTCCACAGTTGCGACCGTCTATTTTTTGCGTGTCAGGGGTTGTCACAAAGAGGAGGTGGCGGCGAAGGCATCCATCGATAGAAGAATGGTAGAGCCGAGGGCGTGAGCCTATAGGTTGCTAGGCTGTCCAGTGCCAGGGGGTTTATGTGTTTACTCTAGTGGTGCGCAAGTGACATCCTGAGCGGAATGCAGTTTGGGTACACCAGTAGCATTTTGTGGGCCAGCATCCTGGTCGTCTTTCTCTTTTAATTTCGGTAACTTTCATTGCCTGGTTGTTCTGGCGGCAAACAATGGCTGTTTAGGCTAGGCGGCGTGGCGATCCGAGTAGAAAGGTCCCTCGCAATAATTACTGCTCTGTTACATCCCAGAGGTGGAGGACTAAACTGGAGGAACGATAAGGAAATAGGAATTACACTTACCTGGGAATTGTCGTTCCTTGAATGACGACAGTTTAGTCCTCATTCCCGCCCGGGGGGTGAGTTCTTCAGAGTTTATTTTCAGACGGAGTGGAACATCAATTTCCAGGAGTGGAGAAATCTTTTCAAATTCTGGATCGCAGGGAGTATTCCTCTCTTATATATTGCTTACTTCTTTCTTGTTGAAGTGACGGGGTGGTACAGGAAAAGCGATCAAATACCAGAAACGTAAAAAAAAAAAAGAAGAAGAATAATAATAAAGTGGAAAAAGGTCCATCAGATGGAGGAATGTATAATTCGGTTAACGTGGTGCTATAACTTATGATCTCTTGTTCCTTTGAGTTTGCTTTGTCAATAGTACACTGGGGGCTGATGGGAGACACCAGCATGCAATATCCAGTGATGTCATGACTCTGACATGCCCAGTCTCCAAGCTGCAGGAGGAGGTGCACAACCCAGAGGTGGAGGACTAAATTGTCGTCACTCAAGGAACGACAATTACCAGGTAAGTGTAATTCCTATTTTCCTGCAAAACTTTAATCCTTTGTGACTCAATGCCCTCTCTAACATAGATCGCAACCCCTCCGCCAATTTGATCAGCTCTATCATTACGATATAGTTTGTACCCAGGAATCACAGTGTTCCACTGGTTGTCCTCCTTCCACCATGTCTCTGAGATACCAATCATATCTAACCTCTCATTCAGTGCTATATATTTTAACTCTCCCATCTTATTTTTTAGACATCTAGCATTTGCATACAAGCATTTTAAAGACTGTATTTTATTCATATTAATCTGGCTATTGGTAGGTAGAGGTAATTTGGAATCTTTAAGCTGTCTGCTCTGTACTCAAGGGCATTTGGGCTACTCTGTTGTTCTGGTGCTGTTGGACTGGCTGAGGGGAGTGTAGTTCTGAGACCTGGTGTGACTCTGCAGGCACCTGCCCTCAGTTACCTCCATCTCTGGGCCTATTGCGGCAGGGAACAATCGTTCTGGAGGACCAGTTCCCTTATCACATATGGTTTGGCTCTTGAAGGGAGATGGCTAGCGTGTAAGGGCTACTCTCCAGTGGTGGGCTCCAGTCTGCTCAAAACCCGGAGGAGGTCTACTAAGCTAGCATATGTGCAGAGCTGGTGCCTCTTCGAGCGTTGGTGTGGTGCTCAGCAGTTGGCTCCTGAGGTGGGCTTTTCTACAGGATGGCTTGGAGAAGGGCCTTTCCCTTAGCTCCCTGAAAGTTCAGGTGGCAGCTTTGGCCTGTTTCTGAGGTCTAGTGGCTGCTAAGTCTCTAGCCTTGCACCCGGTTGTCTCATGCTTTCTTCAGGGTGTTCGGCGTCTACATCTTCCCCTCCTGTCTGTGATCCCTTCCTGGGATCTGTGTTTAGTACTTGGGGCCCTGATGACAGCACCCTGAACTGTTGAAGCACGCTACTTTAAAGGATTTGATGTTCCAGACGGTGTTCTTGGTCGCGTTTTGTTCTGCAATGTGGATTTCCAAGCTGCAGCCTCTGTCTTTTTCAAAGGAGGCCACTTCCTTCCGGCCTGTGCCTTCCTTCTTGCAGAGGTGCATTCTTCCTTCACGTTAAGCAGGTGATCTGCCTGCCCTTCTTCTCTAAGGAGCAGTGTCGGGGAAAGAATAAGGATCTTCAGGGCAGTTTCTTCAAATGGGTTAATTTTGCGCATACCAAGATGGTCATGAACCTCACTTCTAAGCCAGGGCATGGAGAGTATGATTTCATTCTCTCAAATGTATTACTAATCTCGGTGTAATACTTGCATCATGTCAAAGAGAGTCTCCTGCTGGAGTTTATAAGATGTAATATGTATGAATAGTTTGTCAAGATGTGCTTGGAAATTCTTCTTTATCAAGCCTGTGGCACCCAACATGATGGGAAATATTTCTGTATCTTTCTGCCACATTTTCTTGGTCTCTGACTGCATTTCCTGGTATTTCAGGATCTTCTACCTTTCCATGTGATTCACAGAATAGTCACTTCGAACCTCTATTATTAATGCCATTCTGGTGTTTTTCTCCTTAACAAGTATGTCCGGCTTCCTCGTATCCCGCTTTTAATAGGTCTGAATGGGAGCATCCCAGGTGATCATAACCGTCTCATTCTCTGTAATTCTCTTAGGGTCACAGTGATGTTGTTGTGCTTACAGAGTTTCCAGTGGATGAGGCACGCTACTTTATTATGTCTTTCTGTATAAAAATTTTCTGCCATTGCTTTGTGGATATCTGGAGAGTGCTTCTCCTGTACTTGAACGTTATGAATTCTTTTTGTAAATCTGACCATCTTTTTGTGCTGTTTGCTCACCCTCAGTGCTGGCTAAGTAGACTTTGGGGCACTGGATTAAGGAGGCCATTGCCTCTGCATATCTGTTGCGGAACTAGCTGGATCAGGAAGATTGCTTGCCCATTTCTACCCAAGTGCAAGCATCCTTGTGGGTGGAGCAGAGCTTGGTAGTCCCTGCAGACATTTGTCAGGTGACAATGAGCATCATTTTCCACTTTTTATTTATTTATTTATTTATTTGCAGTCTCTTTTATACCGCGCTATTCGACATCAGTGCGGTTTACAATGAACATAAGAGTTGCACATCTCAATTTCGTGATTTGTGATTACAGTGAAACAGGTATAATAACTTGGGTATACATTAAACATTTCTCAAGCATTACCGCTTGGATGTCCATGTATAGTGTCACCACCAGGGGGCAGACCGCTTCCAATCCAGCAAGCCTGCGCCTGATGGCGAAGAAATAGTTGTACAACTCGAGTGGTAAAGCAAAAATGAGGTTTTATTCCCCTCCCGGGGTTGGATTATTCAAACAGGTAAATAGAACACAAGCACTTAAACAAAAGTATCCATATCTTTTGGCAAAACACAAAGAACATAAGGGCAATATCTTCTTGCTTCAAAGTAAGAAACACGGTTATATATTTGTCTGTAGCACACAGCCTTTATGCGTGAAACCCACACGTAGTGTTTTCCTGTAACACTAGGTTTTAGCTCTGGCTAGCATAAAGACATTTTCTCAGATGAAATCAATGTACAGTCCATCGGGTCACAGGTGGATGAACATTCACTGAGGGTGTCCACTAACATTGGTTCCTGCACATTTCCAAAGCCTTCCTTGTTTCTATCCTCTAGTTGGGATAGAGGGTATTCTTCTCCCTTCCTGCTATCAAGCTTTAGCCTGCAGGGTTTTCTTTGGGGTTTAGAGATTCCTACCAGGTCCTCATCTGACATGCATATGTCCTCTGGTAAATCTCTCTGCTTCTCTGAAGGCAGTGAATGCTCTCTGCTTAAACGGCTAGGTTGGGAGTTGCTGCCCTGCCCCCACCTTAGGCTTCCTGTATAAGGCTGCTCTGCATTCACACGATAAGAACTTTTGTCCTTCTTAACTTTTAACTGCCCACATTCATTCCCCAAGTCCCAGCTTCTGGTTACATACTGTTTTGATACTGGCTTGCACTCCGGCTAGAACGTAGCCTCCATGCTCCAACGTCTCTGTAATCAGCAGGGCATGCACACCTGGCTTCTGCACGAGTAAGCTGCTTCCTCTTGGTGGATTCTGGGTAGCTATGTGGGTGAGTCCTTCCTGGTTCTGATTCTGAGTCACTTCCTAGGTTAAAGTGAGAGACTCTTCCTGGTTCCTCCCAGCCAGCTGCTGTAGGTAAGACAGGCTGTCTTCTTTGCCTACACTGCTCACGCTGTTCCAGGTCTCTTACACTCAAGTCTTGTTCCAAGTCTGACTCCCCTAACAACTCCTCTCCTCGTGGCAGCTCCCTGGAGGTGTTGCTCTTGTAATGACCCTCCACTGTGTTCCCTGCACTGTCCTTATAAGGGCTGTAAGTACTTCTACCTCCCAGGTGTGTGCTATCAGGAACTAGGGTGTTTCTCTTTGCTAAATGTTTTCTCAGACCTCGTGGCTGCCTTTGTTGTCGTTGTCCCTGACAACAGCTGCCCACAGGGTCTGTTCTCCCATCAGCTTTAGAACTGAAATGCTGTGAGTTTTGCATTCTCTCTCTCTTGACCAGCTGTACTGACGCCGATCGTTCTTGCCAGGGTTTTAATAAATTCAAGTGGTATACCTGTTGACGCCCCCCTTCATGCTCAACTTTATAGGAGACTGGGCCTACTCTGGCTACCACTGTGCAGGGTCCCTTCCACCTAGATTCAAATTTTGGACCTACAGCTGGCACTAGGACCAACACCTTGTCTCCTATGCTCAATTGCCGTTCTTTGGTCCCCCGGTCATAGTACCGTTTTTGCCGGCGTTGGCTCGCCTGTAAATTTCCCATGGAAACCCGGGAAGTCCTTTCCAGGCGGTTCCTGAGGTCCCTGAGAAACTGGGGAACCCCTACTTCCTCTGCCTCAAGCTCGCTCCATTGCTCTCTCAGGATATCCAAAATCCCCCTCGGAGCTCGGCCAAATAGTAACTCATAGGGCGATGCCCCTAAAGATGCCTGCCTACGCTCTCGGCAAGCGTACAGTACAAAGGGAAGTAAATTATCCCACTCCCCCATCTGTCCCTCCAATCCGCGTCGCAACATTTGTTTAATTGACTGGTTTAGTCTTTCAACCAGTCCGTTAGACTGCGGGTGATAGGCGGAGGTCCGGATGTGCCTTATCCCAAAGGCATCCCACACTAAGGCTAAATATTTAGAGGTAAAATTGCTCCCTTGGTCCGTTAGGATCTCTTGTGGGAAACCTATTTCACAAAATAATTTTATTATTTCCAAGGACATTGACCTAGCGGAAATATTCCGTAGTGGAATGGCCCACGGAAATCTAGTGGCAACATCTACAATCACCAATAGGTACTGGAAGCCCCTTGGCGTCCTAATTAAGGGTCCTACAATGTCCATAGCCAGGCGTCGGACTGGCGTGGCAATAGTGGGTGTGCTAATCATGGGTACCGGTTTCGGTTTTGTGGCAGTGACCTTCTGGCACGCGGGACAAGACTGGCAATAGCGGGTGGTCTCCTTAAAGACGCCCGGCCAGTAAAATCGGGCCAATATCTGGTCTATTGTGCCTTGTATGCCTTTGTGGCTACCCACGGGATGATTGTGTGCCAATCGCATTACTATTGTTTTAAAGGTGGTTGGCACCACTACCTGCTTGCGGATGGCCCCAGTATACGGGTCTGTACTTTCCCGGTATAACAGCTCACCCTCTAGCAAGAATCGAGGCAAGATGGCCCTACCCTCCTGAGCAAATTCGAAAGCTCTTTTTAGAGCAGGATCTGCCCTCTGCTCCTTTGGGAAGGATGGGAACTTCTGGACTAATTCGGCAGGGACCCATGGCAAATCTTCCCCTGCTACCAGCTCTGCTCTCCCTTGGGACCTATTTCTTTGCTCCCGACGTCTCTCTGCCTTCCCCTTTCTTTCTTTGGAAGGAAGGTTTATCAACTCATCATGTGTGGGGAGTATATCTACTAGCTCCTCTCCTTGGCCTTCCTCTTCGTCTGGGGTTTCTTCCTTATCAGCGGGGTCTACCCCTATCTCGGAGGCTTTGGCCTGGGATCTGGTAGAAACTAAAGTAGTTTTCCTACCTAGGCCCTCTTTAAGACCTTGGTTAAATGGTGGCCAATCACGGCCTAAAACAAGCTTATAAGGGAGATGAGGAACTACAGCTATCTGTATCTTCTCCTGAGTGTTCATTCCTGTCACAGACACTCCATATCGTGGGTAAAATATAGACGTGCCATGCACACATCTCACTTTGATTTTGTCCCTTGCTTGCTTTTGTGTGAAAGGGTTACGGGCGGTGATGGTCTGCCACATTTCCTGTGAGACCATGCTTTGGCTAGCTCCAGAATCCAGGAGTGCCGAAGCTTTTACACCTTCTATCTGAACCTCTACCTGAATGCCCTTCTCTAGGGGGTTCTGTCCTCCCACAACTAGAACATTACGTGCATTACACTTTCTATACCCATGTCCAGGCTGGCCACAGTTAAAACATTTCATTTGAACCATTTTCCCCATACTGTTACCAGACATCTTGACATTACATGCACTATCACCATATGCACTGCTTTTAAAAAACTTTCTCACACCATGCATTCTATTAATGCCAGCCACTTTCAAAACACTGCCTCCGGAGGTACTGGCTAATTCAGCCTCAAAATAGTTCTCCGTAAGGATGGCTGCGTCATTGGTAGAATTGCATTTTTGTAACAATATAAATGTTTTTATCTCCTGTGGAATGGCCTCCAAATACTGTTCCAGGAGGACGGTATCAAATAAGGACTCGACCGTCGCCCTTTCTGGAATGAGCCATTTAGTCGCTAGACCTTTTAATCTTTGTAATAAGGCTTTAGGCGTTTCCTTATCTAGGAGTTTTGCCTCTCTAAAGAGCCTTCTATAATGCATGGGTGTTAAACCCAGCCTATCCCTGATAGCTATTTTTACATCTGGGTAACTGGAAGACAGACCAACGGGCATGGTTTTGTATGCGGCTAGCGCCTCACCAGACAAGGTCATGGCGAATCTTACTGCCCACTGATCGGTCGGCCATTTAGCCGCTGCTGCAATCCGCTCAAACGCATCGGTGAAGTCATCGAAGTTATCATATGACTTCAATTGTCCCAGTGATAAAGCACTATATTCATGGAGTCCTACCGCCCTTGGTTCTGCAGGCTTAACGTCTGCTGCGGTAGCAGTTCTCTTGATAAGAGTCTCCAATAACTCCAATAGCGGCTGCTGCTGCTCTGTCATTGCATTGATCATTCGCTCCTGGCTTTGCCGGGCCAGCTCTCCTTGGGCTTTCCATTGGACCTCCATCCAGTCCTTTATTTGCTGGGGATCCATCTCTTACTGCGTCACGCACCTGTAAAGAAAGAGAAAAGACAAGCCCACCAAGTGCGGCACAAAACAAGGTGTTTTCTCTATATGTAAATTTCTTTTTTTTTCACTTGCTGCTCCTAGCACCACAGCTTCCCCTTTCTCTGATCCTAATCACCCCGTGCCTTCCTACCTTTACCTCAGCACGGTGAAGGATCGTGCGTTGAGAAAGCTGTAGGTTGCTGCACTCCAGGTCAGGAACTGAGAAAATCCGCTCCGTTTTTTCTTTTCCTCCGTCAGCAAATTTTTCTTCTTTTCAGCAAGGTAAATCCTTAGGTATCTTCGGTGCTGTGCTGTGTTTTTTTCTCCGCTTGAAAAAAATCCGAAGAACTACGCCAGGTTATGTCACCACCAGGGGGCAGACCGCTTCCAATCCAGCAAGCCTGCGCCTGATGGCGAAGAAATAGTTGTGCAACTCGAGTGGTAAAGCAAAATGAGGTTTTATTCCCCTCCCGGGGTTGGATTATTCAAACAGGTAAATAGAACACAAGCACTTAAACAAAAGTATCCATATCTTTTGGCAAAACACAAAGAACATAAGGGCAATATCTTCTTGCTTCAAAGTAAGAAACACGGTTATATATTTGTCTGTAGCACACAGCCTTTATGCGTGAAACCCACACGTAGTATTTACCTGTAACACTAGGTTTTAGCTCTGGCTAGCATAAAGACATTTTCTCAGATGAAATCAATGTACAGTCCATCGGGTCACAGGTGGATGAACATTCACTGAGGGTGTCCACTAACATTGGTTCCTGCACATTTCCAAAGCCTTCCTTGTTTCTATCCTCTAGTTGGGATAGAGGGTATTCTTCTCCCTTCCTGCTATCAAGCTTTAGCCTGCAGGGTTTTCTTTGGGGTTTAGAGATTCCTACCAGGTCCTCATCTGACATGCATACGTCCTCTGGTAAATCTCTCTGCTTCTCTGAAGGCAGTGAATGCTCTCTGCTTAAACGGCTAGGTTGGGAGTTGCTGCCCTGCCCCCACCTTAGGCTTCCTGTATAAGGCTGCTCTGCATTCACACGATAAGAACTTTTGTCCTTCTTAACTTTTAACTGCCCACATTCATTCCCCAAGTCCCAGCTTCTGGTTACATACTGTTTTGATACTGGCTTGCACTCACTCCGGCTAGAACGTAGCCTCCATGCTCCAACGTCTCTGTAATCAGCAGGGCATGCACACCTGGCTTCTGCACGAGTAAGCTGCTTCCTCTTGGTGGATTCTGGGTAGCTATGTGGGTGAGTCCTTCCTGGTTCTGATTCTGAGTCACTTCCTAGGTTAAAGTGAGAGACTCTTCCTGGTTCCTCCCAGCCAGCTGCTGTAGGTAAGACAGGCTGTCTTCTTTGCCTACACTGCTCACGCTGTTCCAGGTCTCTTACACTCAAGTCTTGTTCCAAGTCTGACTCCTCTAACAACTCCTCTCCTCGTGGCAGCTCCCTGGAGGTGTTGCTCTTGTAATGACCCTCCACTGTGTTCCCTGCACTGTCCTTATAAGGGCTGTAAGTACTTCTACCTCCCAGGTGTGCGCTATCAGGAACTAGGGCGTTTCTCTTTGCTAAATGTTTTCTCAGACCTCGTGGCTGCCTTTGTTGTCGTTGTCCCTGACAACAGCTGCCCACAGGGTCTGTTCTCCCATCAGCTTTAGAACTGAAATGCTGTGAGTTTTGCATTTTTAAAGTAGAAATTGGGGCTTCTTCATCACAATAGGCAGACACAGCTTTTGGCTCAGAGATTTTGGGAGCTGCTGTGTCTTCTCACCCAGTGGGGTCGTAGCTTTGGTACATCCCACATATCTGGACTGGTCTAGCAGGATGACATAGAAGGTGACATTTTACTTACCAGTTAATGTCCTTTTCTTGAGTCCTGCTAAACCAGTTCCTGAAACTGAATTGGCTCTGTTCTGCTGTGGTACCCTTGGGTCTGCTATGATTTTTATCCTTGGCTCTGCAGCTTCATCTTGTTCTGACAGCTTTCTGTTTATGCTTTTCTGTACATAGTTCTCTGCCATTAATCACTTATTGTTGCCCACGATTGAGGTGGTATGAGGCTTGCCATGTTTCTCCCATATGCTTTGGGATGAATACTGAAGAGACCTCTGGTGGCTGAGATGAATAGAAGCACAGGAGTTATGTCATTGAAACCTGGGTTTTTCATTGGTTCTTTGTCTCTACCAATCTGTTGGTAGGGGAACATAACCCACTTGTCTGGACTAGTCTAGCAGGACTCAAGAAAGAACATTAACTGGTAAGTAAAATGCCACCTTTCTCCAATTAACATTAAATGTGCTAGATTTTAGTTTCTCCTAATGGGTTAGTTTTGCGCATACTATGGCAGTCGTGAACCTCACTTCTAAGCCAGAGTATGTGGAATATGATCTTAATCTCTCAAATTTACTGCTAATGCTCGGCGTAATACTTCCATCGTGCCAAAGAGAGCCTCCTGCTGGAGTTCATAAGATGTAACATGTATGATAGTTTGTCAAGATGTGCTTGGAAATTCTTCTTTATCAGACCTGTGGCTCCCAGTACAATGGGAAATATTTCTGTATCTTTCTGCTACATTTTCTTAGTCTCTGATTGCATGTCTTGATACTTCAAGATCTTCTCCCTCTCCATGCAATTAACGGAATAATCACTCGGTAGCGACACTTCTATTATCAATGCTGTTCTGGTGTTCTTCTCCTTTACCACTGTGTCAGGTTTTCTGGCATCCAGTTTCTTATCCGTCCCATGTGATCATAACCTCTTCATTCTCTGTTATTCTGTTAGGGTCATGATCCCAGTGCTTTTTGGGGAAAGTGATGTTGTAGTGTTTACAGAGTTTCTAGTGAAGGAGGCGTGCTACTTTGTTGTGCCTTTTCGTATAGAAATTTTCCAACATCAGAACTTCACATCCTGCTATTAGGTGAGTCACTGTTTCCAGCTCTTTCTTACAGAATCGGCTTATGTCTGTTGTCCCAGTTTTTTCAATACATGCCGTAAACCATCTCGTATGCAATCCGCTGTCATGGGCTGCAACTATCAATCTTTCATCCTTCAGTTTCAGTCTATCTTTCCTCAACCATTCATGTGTCTGTTCTTGATCGACAAAAGGTTCTTGGAGTAACACTCTGCATTTTGCATTTGCCACTTGTTTTTCCTCATATGCTGATCTAATTCTTTTGAAGAGTTTTTTCTCTTGTTTTGCAAATTCTGTTACATTTTTTCTCATGCACACCTGTGGATTCTCGCTCATTCCTTCTAATCTTCGGAGCGCTTGTCCAAGTTTGATGGAGACAGATTCTGGACGTTGACTTTCATATTTTCCGAGTTTAATCTCCTATTTCATTGTAAGTGCCTACTTGGCACATTATCGTTGTATGTAAACTACACTGATTTTTAAGAGTGCGGTACATTGCATTGCATTTGCAAAATAAATAAATAAATATTTCAGCCCTTGTTGTGTATTTGGATCCGATGATGCTGTCAGATAGGCTTGGAGGCCTATGATAGTAGCTCTGTAGGTGTAGTCAATTTCTATAAGTCCTAGCCCTTCTTCAGCTCTAGGGATGTACAATCTTGGCATACACTGATTCTTGTAAATTACTTCATGAGCATGGAGGAGTTTTCTTGTTCACACATCTAGTTTTTTAAGCTCTTTATGAGGCCAATCCACAATCCCAGAACTGTAGGAGAGTACAGGAATTGCCAGCTTCTTGATGGCTTGTATCTTATTTCGTGATGTTAAAGCACTTTTCAATAACGGTTTTAATCTCTTGTGATATTCTTTACTGATCTTCTCTCTCAATAGTTTCTGCCCGTGTCATTCCTTCCTCCATTCCGAGATACTTATATACACCCTCCTGTTCAAAGTCCTTGATATTACAGCTCTCAACAAGGGAGATGTTTTCGGTTTTCCTCAATTTTCCTCTGAAAAAAGTTGCCTTAGCACATTTGTCAAGGCCAAAAGTCATCCTGATGTCATCAGAAAAGCTTTTCACCACACGAAGCTGCTCTGCTAATTGTTGGTTGCTGGGACTGTAGAATTTCAGATCATCTATAAATAGCAGATGGAACGTTGCTTCTGGATTGGTACAGTCTTTAGAATTCAGGTTAAATCCATACCCCAAAGAGTTGCTGAGAGCGCTCATTGGATTAAGCACCAAATGAAACAGAAGTGGCGACGGGGAATCTCCCTGAAATATTCCTCGCTGGATTTTAATGTTAGGAATGATGTACTGACCATCTTCATATCTCAAAAAGAGTGTGGATTGCCACGTTTTCATAGTGAACTTAATATACTCTATCACACCAGAATTTATTTTATACATTTCAAGGCAATGTATTATCCAAGTGTGTGGGATGCTGTCGGAAGCTTTCTTATAATCAATCTCATTGTGTGTGCCCTAGCCTTTCTACTTTTTAAAGGAGTAAACGACCGATCTACGTTTACTTGTACACTGCATTTATTATTTGCCAAGTTGAAGAGCCCTAACCTTTTTAAGCCTTTCCTTGTAAGTGTATTCTTCCATCTTCTTTACCATTTTGGTGACTTTTCTCTGTATCTCTTCCAGTTCTGCTGTATCCTTTTTAAGATATAGAGATTAGACTTGAACACGTTATTCAAGGTGCAGTTGCACCATGGAATGATACAGAGGCATTATAATATCCTTGATCTTATTCTCCATTTGTTTCCTTATGATTCTTTGCCTTCTATTTGCTTTCTTAGCTGCCATTGTACACTGGGTAGAGAGTTCCAACATATTATCCACAATGACACCTAGATCCTTTTCCTGGATGGTAGTTCCTAATGTGGAGCCTTGCATCTAGTAACTTTAGTTTGGGTTGTTCTTCTCTAAATGCATGAATTTGCACTTGTTCACATTAAATTTCATCTGCCATTTGGACTTCCAGTCTTCCAATGTATTAAGGTCCTCTTGCAGTTTTTCACAATCCTCTTGTGTTTTAACATCTTTGAATAATTTTGTGTCATCTGCAGATTTGATCACCTTACTCATTATTTCCATTTCTAGGTCATTTGAATGTGTTAAAAAGCTGCAGGCCCAGCACAGATTTCTGGGGTACTCCACTATTCACCTTTCTCCATTGAGAAAATTGGCCATTTAGCCCTACTGTCTGTTTTCTATCTTTTAACCAGTTCCTGATCCACAGTTGTACACTGCCTGCTATTCCATGACTTTAATTTCTCCAAGAGTCTCTCATGAGGATTCCATGACTTTTTAATTTCTCCAAGAGTCTCACATGGGGGACCTTGTCAAAGACTTTCTGAAAATCCAGATACACTATATCAGTGATGGCTAACCTTTTTGAGCCCGAGTGCCCAAACTGCTGCACAAAACCAAAGAATTTCCTCAAAGTGCCAGCACGTCATTTGCATAAGTGGTCTTATTTGCATAAATATTTGCATAATGTTACCATACACTAACTTTTAGTAAACATGTCTCTTAATGAGTGTATGGATAAAGAAAGACTAAAAGATTTCTACATTACTATAATCCAGTGCCAACCGCCAGGCACATTAGGAACTACTACAAACGCTGCCCATTTAGAACCCATAGCAAACCCGCCGTATCCTGACAGCATTACCAGGACTCACAAAGCACCATACCCTACCTATCAAAAGGCAACACTGCAAATATTAAACCAATACATTTCAGTGAATACTGGGGAAAGAGAACAAGTGGCAACGTCAAATAGGAATTTCCTCTTGTACCAAACAAAGCGCAGATGTTAATGATGCACATTTCCCAGAGCTGACATATTCCAGTTAATAAATTCAAAATAAAGAGATATCTTTCTACCTTTTGTGCATTTTTTTTCAGTTGCAATTGGTCCAGCCATTTTCTTCTGGTTTCTTCATGTTTTCTGCTAACTCTCCATCGTCTGCTGTCCATTTGTCCTTTCTTCTCTCTTCTAGTTTTTTTTTCCATTCTCTCTCTCTACATCTGCTTTAACATACTAATCTTTCTCCTTTTGCTCTTTCCTCATTCCTATTTCATCCACACAAATTTTACCCCTCCATCCTCAATCCCCAATTACTCTCCCAATACCTGGCCAATTGTAGATTTTTCATCCCTCCTACACAAAATATTTTTCCCCTCTCCATTTTACTCTCCCAGCCCCATCCCATTCTAATCCTCCCCCAACATCAGCTCCCTTCTAGTTCCAGTCTCACCCAGCATCCATTCCCTTCTTCAAGCCCCCCACTTCCCCTCAGCCCATTTCCATTCCAAGCCCCGTCCCCATCAGCTATTTGCAGTTCAAGCCCCCCACTTCCCCTCAGCCCATTTCCATTCCAAGCCCCATCCCCAACAGCTATTTGCAGTTCAAGCCCCCTTCCACTCAGCCCATTTCCAGTCCTAGCAACCCCCCCAACCCATTACCAGTCCTAGCCCCCCATAGCCCACTCCCAGTCCTAATCCCACCAGCCCATTTCCAGTCCTAACCTCCCCATCAGCCCACTCCCAGTCCTAATCCCCCATCACTCAATTTTTAGTTTAAGCCCCCCCAGCGCCTATCACCACTCCTAACCCCCCCAGCGCCCATCACCACTCCTAACCCCCCAGCCCAGCGCCCATCACCACTCCTAACCCCCCCAGCCAGCCCAGTGCCCATCACCACTCCTAACCCCCCCCAGCCAGCCCAGTGTCCATCACCACTCCTAACCCCCCCAGCCCAGTGCCCATCACCACTCCTAAACCCCCCCACCCCAGCCCATCACTACTCCTAACACCCCCCAGCCCAGCCCAACCCAGCCCATCACTACTCCTAACCCCCCCCCAGCCCAGCCCAGCCCCTCTCCACTCCTAACCCCCCCCAGCCCAGCCCAGCCCATCACCACTCCTAACCCCCCCTCCAGCCCATCACCAATCATACCCACCCCCGCCCAGCCCAGCCCAGCCCATCACCACTCCTAACCCTCCCCCCAGCCCAGCCCAGCCCAGTCCATCACCACTCCTAACCCCCACCCCCCCAGCCCAGCCCAGCCCAGGGAAAATATTAAAAAAAAAGAAAACCTGTCTGCTGCCGCTGTCGGGGCCGCCGCGGCCGCATCGGGCGTGCCGCGGGGCCCCCCAGTACCCACCCGGCAGAGCCTGCCCTCCCCGTAGCAGCTCTCTCTTTGGAGCTGCAGTCAGACGCGCCGGCTTGCAGAGCGCGAGGGAAGAGTTCCCTCGCTGCTCTGTTAAGCCCGCGGGGGCTGATGGGAAGTTCCCATCAGCCCCCGCGGGCTTAACGGAGTCGCGAAAGGGAAACTCTTCCCTTCGCGCTCTGCAAGCCGGCGCGTCTGACTGTAGCTCCAAAGAGAGAGCTGCTACGGGGAGGGCAGGATCTGCCGGGTACAGGGGGGCCCCGCGGCACGCTCGATTCTGCCGCGGCGGCCCCGACAGCGGCAGCAGACAGGGTTTTTTTTTTTTTTTCGATTGCGGACCTTCCCGCGTGCCAGCTGCAAGGCCTTCGCGTGCCACAGCTGGCACGCGTGCCATAGGTTCGCCATCGCTGCACTATATCAACCAGCCCACCATTACCAGCTTATTCACTCCTTCAAAAAAATATGATATTAGTGAGACAAGACTTTCCTTGGCTAAATCCATGTTGACTTTCTCCCATTAAACCATGACTATCTACATGTTCAATAATTTTATTTTTAATAATGGTTTCTACCATTTTGCCCAGTACTGAAGTAAGGTTCACTGGTCAGTACTTTCCTGGATCACCCCTGGAACCCTTTTTAAAAATTAGCGTTATATTGCCACTTTCCAATCTTCAGGTACTATGGATGAGTTTAATGATAGTTCACAGATTATAAATAGTAGGTCTGAAATCTCATATTTCAGTTCTTTCAGCATCCTGGGATGTATACTATCTGGATCAGGTGATTTGCTACACTTTAGTTTGTCAAATAGTGTATTACATCTCTCCAGTTTATTGAGATTTGTTTCAGTTCTTCCGAATACATCATCTTTAAATACCATTCAAGGCATAAGTAACTTCCCTACATCATCTTCAGTAAAAACCAAAGCAAAGAATCCATTCAGTCTCTCCTTTATGGCCTTTTATCCCTCTATTTTCTTATGGTCCAACTGACTATCCCACAGGTTTTTTGCTATGAATGTATTTGAAAATGTTTTTATTATGTTTTTTGCTTCCATATCAAACCTTTCAAATTACCTCTTTGCTTTTATCAATGCTTGCATCTAATTTGTCAGTGCTTATGCTGCTTCCTGTTTTCGTAATTTGGCTCCTTTTTCCATTTCCCAAAAGTTTTTTTGGCTACAACAGCCTCTTTGACTTCGCCTTTAAACCATGCTGGCAGTTGTTTGGCCTTCCTTCCACCTCTCTTAAAGAATGGAATGCATCTGGTTTGGGCTTTCAAGGTAGTATTTTTAAACATCCATGCTTGATGTAAACTTTACCTTTTTCAGTTGCTCCTGTTAGGGGGCCTTTTATTAAAGCTGACATGTGTTCTGGCATGCGCTGAATGCACGTCGAGATAAGCGTTGCCAGCTGGCGCAGGGTTATGAATGCAGGATAATTCCTGCATTAACAGGCTAATTCGTGTTAAGGTAGCGCGTGAGCAGGGTAGGGGGAGTGAGGATGGTGTGCTCTGTGCAGTTAGTGTGGGGGTCACACTGCACTTTCACCGCATTAGCGCAGGATCACCTAATGTCACCTCAATAAATGGCGTTAATTGCTCCCACGCTAATGTACCATATGCTAAGGGAGCGAGCGCCGTGTTAACTGCCATGGAATGCTTTCCATGCCCTCGACAGTTAATGCAGTGGTGTTGCACCTAATGTGCCATACTTTTAGCACTATTGGCATGTAGGTGCAATACCAAAGGGCCCCTAAGTGTTTTTCTTAACCATTTTCCTCATTTTATCATAGTCTCCCTTTTGAAAGATAAATGCTAGAACCATTGATTTCTTTGCTGTCTTACCTCCATTTATTAAATCAGATGTGATTATGTTATGATCACTATTGCCAAGTGGCCCCAACACTATTATCTCTCATACTCGATCCTGTATTCCACTATGGACTGTCTAAAATGGCTTAATCTAAAAACTTCATCTCCGTAGCATATCTTGCTGTGACATTGACCCAGTCGAAATGAGGATAATTGAAATCACTGTGTTTTAACTTTTGTTAGCTTCACTGATTTCTTTTAGCATTTCATCATTTATCTGTTCATTCTGGCTAGGCAGATGGTAGTACACCCCCACTGCAATTGCCTTCCCCTTTATACATAGAATTTCTATCCATAGAGATTCTACAGTGTATTTTGTTTCCTGCAAAACTTTTATCCTGTTTGACTCATGCTTTCTCTAACATAGAATCGAACCCCTCCACCAATTTGATTTACCCTATTATTGTGATATAATTTGTGCACAGGTATCAGTGGTCCCTTTGGTTACAAATTGTATCGCAATGTCAGGAAGCTAGATGGCTAACATGTCTGAACATTTCAGAGTTTATAAACTTTGCAGTTCTTTAATTCATTGTTCATTTTTTAATTCAAAACGTTCATTGTATTCACTCATTTCCATGTAAAGCGTTTTGACTTGTAGGAAAATGGTATATCAAAAATTGTTAAATAAACAAATAAGTAATTTGCCTGCCCTGTCTGCTGCTGCTTCCATGTTAACTAGCAGCAAAGATTGCGGGTAGAATTCAGTCAATAAGAATTCGGGTGAAGCACTGGAATGCCACTCGAGTCACAGAAAGGGAGTAGATGAGTTGGGGGAAGTTCACATGATACACAAGTAAAATTTCTGCATTTGATGGGCTGGAAGAGAAATGAAGCCCTCCCCTCTTTCAACTCCCCCACCCCCCAGAAAAAGCCACAATGCATTTCAGTAGGAAAAGCAGTTCCAACAGTGGCAGCATATAAATATAACAATTACGGAATTGCCCCTGTCAAACATCCCTCCTTTCTGATTTTCTCTCCCAATCACAGACACAATATAGATATGAATACACACACATATACTTACAGACGCAAATACAAGCATTCATGCACACACATGCAGCATGAATTAACATGCAAACATGAACATATACATATAAACACTCACAGACATACCAAGTCTAGGAAAGAAGACTTTGTTCGTTTTGCCCTGCTTTTCAAGGTTCTACCTGCTTCTGCATCTTTGCTTTCCATATTGATAGCATTTGGGACCCCGACATGACTTTTGCCATCAGCAGCAAGCCAAGTGTTTTTGGTTTTTTCTCCCTTCATTTAATGTGTCAGTAGCTTGTGATTCTTTTTATTATTGAGCTGGCTTAATTTTTATTAATTTTTCCATTTGCAGAAAAATTTGAAAGAGAAAAATGACCAGACGTACAGAGCCTCAGGCGGAGGAGAGGCACTTTCTAACAGAGGCGGAAGTCGAAAACATCAGAGAGGGCGAGATTGATGAGAGCTTGTTTAGACTCTTTAAGTGGTTTCAAATTGAAACGGAATGTGACAGTTCAGAAGCCCTTCCCCCAGATGGCAAGACATGGTGCTCGGTAAGGATTAATTATATTCACTTTGTAGAAGAAGGGTCTAACATTTATTTCTCCAGGAATAAGCAGGAAGTCAGTACTCATATATGGGTGATGTCAGCCCAACGGAGCCCACGTGGAGCATTTCTCCAACTTTCAAAGAAAGCCTTTGGGACATGCTGACATCCATGCGTGGTCCCCTTCCCGCCCAGTGGTGCCATCTTGCTCAGTCCACTTTTTTCCGCGGAGCACAACAGATGCCCGTCCTGTTTCCCCTGAAAAAATCTTTCAAAACATCCTTAAAAATGTTTTTTTTCCCAGTTGCATACCGGTTCCTCTTCCCGCCTCGAGCCAGCACCGGTTCCGGCGCTGTTCCCATCTCCTTACCTCCTTTTGATTGAGGCTTGTCTCGATCGGCGTTTGCGTCTTTTTTCGCTGGGGGTTGTCGATCCCGGTCGGGTGTCTCCCGACAATGTGACCGCTGCAGTCAAATCATGTCTATTACAGACACGCATGACTGCTGCCTACGCTACCTGGGCCTTGACCACGATAGTGCCATTTGCGACCTGTGCCATGCCATGACTCCAAAAACTAGCAAGAAAAGGTTGGCGTTGCAGGAGAGGATGTTCCTGAGGTCTGACTCGGCACCGGCTTCCCCAACGCCGAGCTCCAAGCCCAGCACTTTCCGTGAGGCCTGGGCATCCTCTGAGTCCCACGGCAGCGGCTCCTCCGAGAAGACCCCTGCCCTGAAATATAAAAGAAAAAATCCTCTAAGCCCTTCGAGGTTCCACCGGTGAAACCTGGAAAAGTCCTGCGGTGGGACTCAGGTGATTCCGAGCAGCATCCCATTAAGATCTCTAAGAAGGAGTCCTTAGCCGGTGGAGACCGTGTGAGGCTCCCTGAGGCCGTGGTCCTCATCAAGGATGCACTTGAGGGCCCGGCCAATAGTCTGGCCCGAAGTCCTTGGTGCCCACGCCAAAAGCTGCAGACCTTTCTGGCCTCGAAACCAGAATGGCGACTCTGGAGCAGAATATTTCTGCTGTCCTGGCCCTGCAGCAGGCAATGATGGCTGGTTTGTCTGCATCATCTGTTCCAACAACCGGGCCCCCAATGGCAGGGGAGTCACCGGGTGTCGAGCCAGGCTCCAGGCGCCACCTGCCTTTGGTGAGTCCTCGGCACCAGTCGAGTTCCCAGTCCCATTCCTCGGGTATCCGGTCCTCCCCGGCCAATTTCTGGGAATTGGACCGGAGGGTCCCGGCTCCTTGGGGCCGGCCTTGAGACACGAGACCGCAGAGCCTTGGAATCGTTGACACCCTCCAACTCTGAGTGGGAGACAGACGTTGAGGCCTCCCCGGAAACCTGTTGGCACCAAGACGTCTCCCTCAGCGTCATTCTCCTCCAGAGGACATGGCCTTCCACGACTTCATTTGGGATATAGCCCGGGCCCTGTTGGTATCGACCAAGTCTGAGGAGGATCCGCGCACTGAGGAACTGGAAATTCTCCAGTATGAGTCCCCACCCAAAGAGACTCTCACGGTGCCGGTACAGTCGATCCTTGAGCGGCTGCTCCTCAGGATGTGGAAGACCCCAGCCTCAGTGCCGCTGGTCAGCCAATGCCTCAACGTCATCTACCGCGTCAGAAAGGGCCCTGGGTTCCACAAGACTCAGCTCCCACATAATTCAGTGGTGGCAGAGTCAACCATGCAGAAGCTTAAGAGCCAGAAGAACTACTCCTCTGTCCCCCTGAGCAGAGAGGCTCAGGCCCTCGATGCCCTCGGGCACAAATGTTACCAGGTCTCCCATGCTCAGGTGCCGGATTCAGGACTATGAACTGTACATAGGCATGTACCTCAAGGCCCTGATCCAGGAGCTCTCCGACTTCTCAGCTGGGCTTGCCGATGAACCTCTCCAGCAGTTCCAATCCCTGGCAGCTGGGATCAAGGACGCCTCTAAGTTCATTTCCCGAGCTGCCTACGACTGCTTCGAGTCAGCAGCCCGAGTGGTGGCGGCCGGCATCGGCACTTCGCGCCAGGCCAGGCTATAGACCTCGGACCTCGAGCAATGGGTCCAAGAAAAATTGCTTGACGTCCTCTGTACTGGGGAAAACTTGTTCGGCAAACCCATGGCCGACAAGGCGGCCAAGATAGAGGCTGAGGTTGTGACTAGGCAGAGGCTCCCTAAGAAGACCTCAGCCCTCCCCCGCAAGAAACCACCTGGGAAAAGACCCCTTTTCCCGAGGAAATAGGGGTCCTTCCACCAAAGTCACTACCAGCCCTTCTCGGGCCATCAACAACAAGGCCCTCAGCCTAAGGGCCAGGGCCACAACAGTATCTGGATAATACCAAGATGGTCCATAGGTGGAGCTAGGGAGGCAGGGCTGGCTCAAATGTTTGTAGCATCCTGAACCAAATTTTGCTTTTGCTCCCGCTCCCCTCTTGGGTCTGATCTTGAAGTGCATGCTTCTCAAATGGGAGTAAATTTTCTGCCCACAGGCTTGTTTAATGCCACCCTCCCATTTAACTTAATCTATGTATTCCTTGTCACTATCCATATAGATCACGCGTTGATCCGCAGACCTAAACTAAACATGTAACTTAATTGAACAGTGACTGAATATATTGCCACTATCTGGATAATTTTCTGGCCTACCCTTGCTCCTCCCCCAACATACCCTACAAGTATACAGATAATATTTGGCCATTCTGGAATTTAAAAGCCGATACTATCTGTATATATTTTTTTAAATCAGATAGTTAGGCTAATTTATGCATTTGCCAGCGAATACCTAATTGCTTTTGAATATCGTCTGATAAGGCATAATTATTCATTCATATGGAACATTTCCAGACTCGCCAATAAAATTCTCCCAACAACAGATGCAGAACAGAAGCAGGATATTTCATTTTGCATCTCAACATAAACTAGAATTGATAGATTTTTTTTTCTAACATCATTGACAGCACCACTAACTCCCTTCACAGCAAGACATTGTGCATCATAATATAGAACCCTGCAAATGGACACTTGACCCCAGCATAAAGAGCTAAAATTGCACCAACCTTACCTATGGAAAATCAGCACTGCAAATATTCCAGAACCTCAGTAACTTCCTGCTGGAAAAGAGAACAAGCTGAACTACTACAGATTCCTAGATAGAACCTACATATTAAGGGATTCTGTTATCTCAGCTGCACATGGAAAGTGCAGACCATTACCAATTAAAGAATAAGGAACTACAAAACATAAAAATTGAAATTGAAAACTCCAAAATCAAATACCGAGCTGTGAAGCATGGAAGAAAGAAACAGAAATGTATTTCCTCCTGTAATGAACCATAAAAAATACACATTTTCAAAGCTGACATATTTCATTTTCTGAAAACCAACACAGTTTTATACCTTTTTTGTCTGATCATCTTATTTTTCTAGTTGGGTTGGTCCCAATCTCTCTTTATTTCGTCTTGTGGTCTTCTTTTAAGTCCTTTTCCAAGATCACATTTTCATTTTCTGTTTTTTACACTCCCTGTCTTCTCCGTCCTTTCTTTCACTACATCTCTCTCTGATATTGATTCTTCTGTTTCTCTTGTTTGCCTTTTGCCTAACTGTAGCTTCATTCCATTCCTCTTTCTCTTTCCTACAGTCTTCAGTCTTCCTCTTTTCACCGTTCACCTACTTACTGGCTTTCCAATTACTAATCTTCACTCCCTAATCCTTCCATTTCACATCAGTCTCATTCCTTTGCCAGCATCCTCCCCCTCCCCCAATCTTTCACCCACTTTCTAGTTCGCTATTTCTTCCCTCTATACTCATTTTCTCCCCAATCTCATTTACCACCATCTGCTTCACATCCCTTTATGAGACCCAGCTCATTCCCTAACACTTATCTCTCCATCTCCAGGCCCTTTCTTATGTCTTACCCCCATCCAAGCTTTTAGTTCCCCTTTTCATTTCTCCCATTTCTACCCTCTTTGACCAGCTGCCATTCCCAATATCAGCCCATTGCCAGTATCATTAGCCCCATATCGGCCCCAGTATCAGCCCATTTCCAGTCCTGCCCCCCCCCCCCCATTCCTAGTATCTCCCCTTCAGTCCCAATATCAACTCATTGCCAGTCCCAGCCCCCCTGGCCCAGTTCCTGCCCCCACTAGCCTCAATACTAGCTACCCCTTTCCCTCCGTGCAGCAACACAGCCGCGGGAGCATTTGCTTTTGCTCCTGCGGCTGTATTAACACTAATACGGCCATGGTAGCATTTACTTCTGCTCCTGCAGCTGTGTTGTACTCAAGCCAAGGTGCCAACAACTTGAGTATAGAACAGTCATGGGAGCAAAAGCAAATGTTCCTATGGCTGTGCTGAACATTAAAAACAAATGCTCCATTGGATGTGTTAATTTTTAAAACCGGATCGGCTTGGGAGGCGTGAGTGAGCCAGTGAGCAGGCTCCCTGTTTCCCTTTTGTGGTGCACCCTGAGCCTTGTAGGGAGGAGCTGGTACTTACCCGGATGGTGGCAATTTTTAGTGCCACTGTTCAGATAAGTATCTGCATAACTTAAGACAGATAAAAGTTGATTATTGCTGCCATCTAGATAGCTGCCAGCATTGACTGCTAATACCAGATATTCAGTGGCAGTTACTGTCCCAGATATTGCTGTGGAATATAGTGTAGTTACTCGTCTGTAACAGGTGTTCTCCGGGGACAGCAGGAAGGGGACAGCAGGAATCATTCCTCACATATGGGTGACATCGGCACTGATGGAGCTCACACAGAAGCATCTCCCTAACTTTCAAAGAAAGCCTTTGGGAGATGCACCATGCATGCTTGGTCCACTTCCCACCTAAGGGTGTCATCTTGCCTCAGTCTAAAGACATTGCTAAGACAGTAAAAATAAAATACAGTAAAGAAGCAACTCCAAGGGGGAGGAGGGAGGATTGCGAGGACCGATTCCTGCTGTCCCTAGAGGACACCTTTTACAGGTGAGTAAATATGCTTTCTCCGGGAACAAGCAGGAAATCAGTCCTCACGTATGGGACTCCCCAGCTACAGGTTGCTGAGAACCTGTACAAAACACCACGGGTGAGCTGCAGCAGTTGAGTCCCAACAGAGAGACTCTCACAAGACCCAAGTGAACCAGCACTCTGGTAGCCTGAACATAGAAGGGTCGGAGGGTAGAAGTTGCCTACACCCCGAAGAGATTATGGAGCACGGCCTGGCTGAAGGTGCTGTCCTGTTGGGACTCCCTCTCCAGGCAATAATGAGCTGTGAAGGTATGGACTGAAGACCAGATGGCGGCCTGGCAGATTTCTGTCACAGGTACGGAATGCAGATTTGCCACAGAGGTAGCCATGGCTTTGATGTGGTGCACCGTTATCTGGTGGTCTAGCAAGATTCCAGCCTGCTCATAGGCGAGGGCAATGCAGTCCACCACCCAAGCGGACAGAGTTTTCTTGGTTATTGAAAGCCCCAGTCAACTGGGGTCATAGGAGACAAAGAGCTGAAATGCTTTGCAGTGGCCCTGAGTCCATTGCAGATAGGACAGGGCCCTCTTACAATCCAGAATATGGAGAATGGTCTTCGCCTTGCCGGCATGAGGCCTCGGGAAAAAGGTGAGGAGCATCACCTTCTGATTGAGGTGGAAGAGGGGCACCACCTTTGGCAGAAACTTGGGTTGTGTGCGTAGAGCACCACCCTGTTCTTGTAGAGCCTTGTTTAGGGCGGCTCTGCCATCAGAGCCTGGAGCTTGCTGACCCTGCAAGCTGACATGTGTACCACGAGAAAGACAACCTTCCAAGAGAGGTACCACAGGTGACAAGCAGCTAGGGGCTCAAATGGTGGTTTAGTGAGCTGTGATAGCACCACATTGAGATCCCACTCCGCCATTGGGGGGTAGACGGTGGGGGGGGGGCTTGGACAACATAAGGCCTGCAGTAAATGAGAGATAACAGGTTGAGCCGAGAGAGTCTTTCCCTTGACAGCATGGTGGTGCACCACAATAGCACTCAGGTGCACTCTGACTGAGTTGGACGTCTGTCCCACCTGTGACAGGTGGAGTAGGTACTGAAGCACCAGCTGGACCAAGCAGGAGAACTGGTTCGCCTGCCTCTTGGTGCACGACACTGAAAATCTATGCCACTTAAAAATATATGCTTCATGGAGGCCTTTCGGGAGGCCAGAAGGACCTCCTCCACTTCACGTGGAAGTCTTATTTATTTATTTATGTATGTATGTATTTATTTATTCTTTTATACCACATTTCTGAGGATCAATGTGGTTTGCAGAGAACCAAACTTCAACCACACATGGAACGTTACAAGAACTGGATTACATTAAACATGTTAGGTAAAATATAGAACAAGTAACTATATACAAAATAGAGAGGTTGCAAGAGGTATCTTAAATTAGGGATAGGAGGGGGGAAGGGAGGAAGGGATGGGCAGGGGGAGAGAGTTCATAGGTGGGTGAGTCAATGATCCCATTGAAATGTGCCATGAACAGGTGGGTCTTTATCAGCTTTCTGAAGGTTATTAGGTTGTGGGTGTCTCTGATGTGGTGTAGGGCAGGCATTCCAGAATCAAGGGGCATATATGGAGAAAGCCCTAATGCAAGTTGTCTGGTTGCACTTGGTCAGTTTGGGAGGCAGGATTAGAAGGTTTGATGTATTATTCCTTCTTTGGTGGTTTTCTGGGATCTTTGTTATGATAAATTGCGGGTAATGGGAGGATAACTGGTGGATTATTTTGAACGTACTTGATTCTATTGAAGAGAGATAACCAATGTAGCTCTTTTAGAATAGGTGTGACATGGCTGTATCTTAATGAGCACATCAGAATTCAGGCAGCTGAATGCTGTGCAAGTTGTAGTGAATGTAATGAGTTCTTCGAAATTCCATGGAGGATGGCATTACAGAAGTCGAAGTGTGGTAGTATCATTGCCTGGAAAATTATCCAGAAGTCATGCAGTTCAAGAAGGGGCCGTAAGTGTTGGAGTGTTCTTAACTTACTGTAAATGCATTGAGACACTTTATTTATATGTGGTTGGAATGTGAGGTGCAGATCTGTGGTAATGCCGAGGTACCTTACTTTTGACTTAACTTCTAGGTTGGAGTTGTTCACCTTTTAATGATTTTGGGGGAATGATTTTGGTGAGGAATAGTACCTCTGTTTTCTTGAGGTTGGTCTTGAGATTATGTTCTGATAGCCATTGGTTTATAGTGTTGAAACAGGTTGTAATTGTTGAGTATTCTGGGTTTGTGGTGAAAAATGGAGCATATATCATAATATTGTCTGCATAAAAATGATAGTAGATGTTGAATGTGCTTATGATATTGCAGATTGTCTATATATAGTGTGGGGTACCCTAGCCCAGGCCGCGGCCTATAGGCGTAGGGCTGCCCTTGTTAGTCTTTAAATAAAGATTATGTTATCCTCGTCCAGAGCCTGGGCTTCTGAGACTTGTAGTTGTGTTACTTGTTCAAAAACAGAAGTATGGAAACCGAAGGTTTTTTCAAAGGCAAACAGGAATTTATTTCTTCTTTTTTTTCTCAAAAGCACTAAGGCTTAACAGAAGGCAACAGGATTCTTCTCCAAACAATATTCCTCAGGAAATTCCATGAAACCAAAGACTGAAACTGCTTTAGAAGGCTCTCTTAACACATGCAGCTGTCTCTCAATATATATAACAAACAAATATGTCCCTTTTTTTTTTTCAAACAAAAGTAAATGTCTTCTCTGCATTAAACAGGGTTCTTAGCTTTCCTGGCTAGAGTAACTCTCCCTGTTTCTTTAATGATTTTGGGGTTTTCAAGTTACAGGGTTTTTTTTCTCCAGAATCTTTTATTCAGCTCTCTGACACCATGAACAGTCCATTAATGAATCTTCAGACATAGAAACAGGTTCAGGACAATCTACCTGCATTTCCTCTGGATCTCCTGCTGGTACGTCTGATTCTAAAGCTCCATGCAAAGCTTCTGGCTCAATGCACTCCAAAAGCTCCTGAACTTTTCTCCACTGAGGCTTTCCACTATGAGCAAGGTTTTCACCTGGAAGGTAAAGATTCTTTTTCTGAATTAAATGCCACAGTGCCTCTAATTGTTTCAGGTCACTGTTAGCTGTACTTTTGTTCACCCACCTTCTGGGAGCTTGAACCCTTAGAGCTGGTTCACGAAGTGTAGAAACTGCACTCTGCTGCTGGCCAGTAATTCTCCCAGCCACACCTCTGCTAGCTTCAGAACTACTTGTACTTTTCCTGCAAGCCTGACTTTCTCTTGGGGTGTTGCCTTCACCTCTGAAGTCCCCACGGAAGTCTCTACCGGTCTCCTCCCCGGAGAACTCTCTGGGTCTTTCTTGGGTGCTTCTCTTCCCAGCAGTCTCTGTGGTCAACTCCAACTCCCCGGTCAATCCCCCGATCGAATTCTTGGTTGAACTCCCCGGTGAACTCCCCGGTGAACACCCTGGTGAACTCTCCTTCCTTCCTGTTCCTCTGGGTTTATAAAGCTGTTTTTTCCTATCGTGCACTGCCCCCTGCTCAAGTGTTTTTCATTAGTTTCCAAGCCTGCCCTTAGGTTAGCAGAGCTTGGGTGTGGCCTGCCTTCAGCAACTGCGTGTTTTTTCTCTTTTCCTGCATTCTGCAAGCTATGGATTCGCTTCCTGTCTCTTTCCTTAAAGATAGATTTTTGATTTTCCTCTATTTCCATGGGCTCAGCCATACTCTCCTCATCGCAATAGATGTTAAATAGTAATGCTGAAAGGGCTGAGCCTTGAGGGACACCTTGTATCTCGGTGATCTGTTTGGAGGTCTTTTGTCCAATTTGTACATATTGGGAGCGATTAGTGAGGTATGACCATAACCATTCTAGGGCAGTGTCACGGATTCCTGTATTGAATAGGCGCTGTAGGAGGATGTCATGGGATATTGTGTCTAAAACCGCTGCAATGTCTAGAAAGATGAAACTGAAGACTGTTTTGTGTTTTCTATGCTCTTGATAAGCTGGTCTGTTGAGATGAGCAAGGTTTCTACTCCATGGTTGTTGCGGAATCCATGTTGGTGCATGTCCAAGGGAGAGTTTGAGTCAATATCTTCTTGCAATTGGCAGTAAATGGTAAGCTGGAGATAGGCCTGTATGAGCTTGGGTCAATTTGGATTAAGGTTTTTGAGGATTGGACGGACTGACGCTGATTTCAGGTATATAGGAAAGTATCCTTTGGAGAAGGAGGTTGTGATTAGCTTATATATAATTGGAGCAAGCTTTCTTTTTGAATCAGGTAGCAGGGCATGGGTCCAGAGGAGAAGTTGCGGTGTTGATGCTATGTATTATGTGCTCAAGGTGTTCCGTGAAAGTGGGGCTGAAGGACCACAGCAGTGTATTTGTGGTGTTTAGGTCTGTGGGGTTGCGGCAGGTAGTATGAACAAGAAGGCTGAGTGATGGCATGGGGTGTTTTGATTGCAGATATGCAGCAAATTCCTGTCGGTCAAGGGTGTAAGTCTGGTGGACTTGTCTTTTGTTCCTTAGTGTCTCTCCAGTCCAGTCCCTGTCTTCTGGGTTGTGCCCCCCTTCCAGCAGCTCGGAGACTGAGCACACACTCTTTTTTTTCTGATGACGTCAGGGTACATATAGTCCTGGCACCTCCCAGCAGAACCAGTTTTGCTCAGTCTCCAAGCAGCTTAGGGGACCCTAAGCCAGTAGGTGGACTTGCTGGAGAGACCTAGTGCTAGCATAGTTTAATTGGATTGTTTGGTTTATTTTGGGGGTTTTGATCACCTTTCTATAAAAAAAAAAAGAAAAAGAGTCATTTTAGTGTGTCCCCTCCTCCCCCCCTTCTTGCTCTTCGGTGCTTGGGGTGGTTGTAGAAGAAGGCTTGGCTGAGCCGCTGCACAGAGGGAAAGCGGCGTGCTTACCGAGATTCGCCGAGGTTAACGAGCCAGTGGTTTCCTTCCTGTCTCGCCGCCGAAGCCCTCCAGGAGGCTGAGCGCGCGGGCAGGAAGAGGAGCAGCCGCCGAAGACAAGGAGACGGCATACGGAGGGCTGCTTATGCTTCTCTTCAGGAACGTGGCATTGTGGGACACAGGGTCGTTGCGGCAAGCCGCGTGTGGCTCAGAGGCAGCCACGCGGTTTGTCAGCGACGAGTGCAGAGGCCTTCTTTACGCCGGGACAGCTGTGAGCAAGGTAGGCCGCTCTGGTTGGGCTTCGCGCCAAGTTTTTGCTTTGCGGTCTAACCACAGTTCCTGAGCGGTTCTCCAGTTTAGTCCTCCACAGCGGGTAGTGCACCTCCTCCTGCAGCTAGGAGACTGGACCAATCAAATTCTTCCCTGTGAGGATGTATACTGCTGGAGCTCCCATCAGCCCCCCAGTGTGTCCAGTCTCCTTGCAGCAGGAGGCAGTGTGAGTCTTCTACGGGCTCACTTTGGGTCTTTAGGTCTCATACATTTGAATTTAGTGTTGCACTCTTTGGTACAGCAGCCTTTTGAGCCCCTTTGCCAGGCGTCTCTCAAGGATCTGACGTTGAAGACGGTGTTCTTGGTGGCCATCTGTTCGGCTCGGCGTATCTCGGAATTGCAGGTGCTTTCCTGTCGAGAGCCATTCTTATCGTTCTCTAGGGATAGAGTGGTCTTGCGACCTGTTCCTTCTTTCCTTCCTAAGGTGGTTTCTCCTTTTCATCTGAATCAGGCCGTTTTTCTCCCGGTCTTTGCCTCCCTAGATACGGACGCGGCTCGAGAGCTGCATCGTCTGGACGTTCGGCGGATGCTCCGCCGATATCTCAGAGTCACCGAGTCGATCCGTAAGACGGACCGCCTGTTCGTCCTGTTCGGTGGTAAACGTAAGGGGGAGGCGGCGTCAAAGTCTTCTATTGCTAGATGGATTAAGGAAGCGATTGCGTCGGCATACATTTTGCATGGCAGGGTGGTTCCGCTGGGTTTGCGGGCCCATTCTACTCGGACGCAGGAGACGTCGTGGGCGGAGCACAGTTTGGTTCCGCCAGTGGACATTTGTAGAGCGGCTACTTGGTTGTCACTCCATGCCTTTAGTAAGCACTACCGGCTGGATGTTTTTGCTTCCAGGGATTCCGGTTTTGGTTCTGCGGTTTTGCGCGCCGGGTGGGTTGGTCCCTCCCGCTGATTACTGCTCTGTTACATCCCGCTGTGGAGGACTAAACTGGAGAACCGCTCAGGAAATAGAAATTACACTTACCTGGTAATTGTAGTTCCTGGAGGATCCAGTTTAGTCCTCATTCCCTCCCGAGAGATTCCTTCTTTCTGTCCGGCGTGTTGCTATCGGGTGAGCTCGAGCTGCTTATGCTGTTTGTCTGGGATCCCTCGAGTCCGGGGTCCTCCGCGCTCCTTGCTCATTTATTCTTTTTCTTTGATGGTGTAGCAGTGCCTTTCTTTTTGCTCAGTGGTCCAGTGGGACGCGATGTGCACAGTTACGGCTCCCTCGTTTGGGGAAGGAGTCAAGTTTATTTGGGGAGGGGTTTCCTTCTGTTCTGTATATTGTTCTCTTAAGTTTGCTTGTTGACAGTTCACTGGGGGGCTGATGGGAGCTCCAGCAGTATACATCCTCACAGGGAAGAATTTGATTGGTCCAGTCTCCTAGCTGCAGGAGGAGGTGCACTACCCGCTGTGGAGGACTAAACTGGATCCTCCAGGAACTACAATTACCAGGTAAGTGTAATTTCTATTTACTGCCTCTCGGTGGGAGCCGCAGTTGGCTGGTAGGAGCAGGAGTTTTGCTTCTTTATCCTGTAATTTTTCTACAACTTTTATTTTAAAAAAAAGAAAAAGGAAGAAGGAAGCGATATAGTTCTATATGTGTGTATATTTATGTGTATATATATATATATATATATAATATAATTAAGGAAAAGGTTGCAACAGTAGTTAAGGATACTCAGTTCCCTAGTTCCCTAGCGTGGGGCCCTTATTGATTTGGCCCTTTGGGGGTGGAGTTTTTTGTTTTCCTTTTTTGTTTTTTCTTCTTTTCCTTTCAGCATGCTGGCTAGACCGCAGTTTGTGGTCTGTGGGACGCGCCAGGGCACCGTGGCCGAGACTGGAGTGTGTAGGGATTGCACAACAGAAGCAACCTCGGTGGAGCTAGAGATCCAGGCAGGTGCTCCTCAGGACTCGCTCCTGTCCACCCCTCAAGGTTCGGGGGAATCACCAGGGATCGGGCTGGCAGTACCCCTGGAGCTGTCCGTTCTTCCTGTTTCTCAGCCTGTCCCCTCTACTTCTGGGAATGGCCGGGAGACAGAGGGGGGTGACGGCTTTTCCACGGAATTTGTTCTTTTAATGCATAAGGCCTTCTGCATGCGCAAGCTAGGCACGCAGGGGCGTGGATTGGGGCAAGGGGACCCCATGGTGCGCCCGTTGGAGTCCAGGAGCCAAGAGGAGGCAAGGATTCCTGCAGAGCGTGCCAAGCTCTCCCACGAGGAAATCCTCTGTCCCCCTGCTTCGAAGGGGAAATCTCGGGCAGGGAGATGGGGGACGAGGAGGAGGAGCTCGAGGAGGTCGAGCTCCCTGAAGAAGGTCGCGCTAGAATTGTAAGAGTTTTCCGCCAGGAGGAGTTACTGGCGCTGATTGGAGAAGCTCTTAAGGTTTTGAATATGTCAGCAGAGGCTCCAACTTCAGAGGAGGCGCTGGAAGATACACTGATCCAGGCCGTCCGGAAATCCCAGAAGGTCTTCCCATTACACCGAGTGGTAAAGCAGATGATCCAGGAGGAGTGGGTCAACCAGAATCCTCTTTAAGGGGAGTCCTCTCTGTGTCAAGGCTATACCCGTTGCCCGAGGGGGAGAAAGAATTGCTTCTCTCTCCTAGGGTATACGCGGCCGTTGCGGCGGTTACTAAGAAGACCACGATTCCAGTGGAGGGCAGTACGGCCCTCAAGGATTCTCAAGATAGGAAGCTAGAGTCATTGTTAAAACAGGCTTTTGACGTGAGTGCCTTGGCTCTCCAGGCTTTGGTGTGCGTTGCCTGGGTGGCCTGGGCTTGCCTGAGGTGGTCTCAGCAAATGCAGGGAGCCAGAGACTCCTCAGGGGAGTCGTCTGACCAGGCAGCGAAGATTGAATCGGGGGCGGCCTTTTTAGCGGATAGCCAATATGATCTCATCAGGAGCTTGGCAAAAAATATGGCTTCAGTGATGGCCGCCCGTCGGTATCTTTAGCTTCGTAACTGGGCGGCAGATGGTTCGTCTAAGGCACGTCTCAGCAGGCTCCCCTTTAAGGGCAGGCTTCTCTTTGGGGAGGACCTGGAAAAGTTGGTAAAGGATCTAGGGGAGTCTAAGAGATTCGTGCTAGTTTGTTGGTACTTGGGAGGAAGGCCTTGGACTGGAGGGTGTCCAGCTGAATTCCCTTGGCGATGACGCCAGCCTTAAGGGTAGCACTCTGTATCGGTAGCGACCTCCTCCCACCATGAACTGGAGATATTGTCGGTGGTTGGGATGGATAAGGATGTGCGTATAAACATCTTTCAGGTCTAAGGAGCACAGCCGGTCTCCCTGCTGGAGGTAAAGCAGCAGTGTTCCAAGGGACAGTATCTTGAACTTCTCCCTCACCAGAAATCTATTCAGGTCTCGAAGGTCCAGGATGGGCCTGAGGACCCCAGTTTGCTTGGGAACGAGGAAATATCTGGAGTAGAAGCCTTTGCCCCAGAGATGTTTGGGCACTGGCTCCACTGCTTTGTCTGCGAGGAGGCCTTTGAGCTCAGTGAGGAGCAGCGTATGGTGAAGGAGAGGCCTTACAGGTTCTCCTGGGAAGAATGGGTTTAGCGTCTAATGCAGGTGGAGAAGGTATTTCACCTTGATTACTTGCAGCACCCACGAATCGGTGGTGATGGAGGACCACCTGTGGGCAAAGAGGGTCAGAAACCCCCATGTGGGCTGCAGAGGGCCTCCTGGGGGAGAGGAGGCCATACTCAAGGAGTCAAAAACTCCTTCCAGGCTGGGCAGGAGCCGGTGCCTGAGTCTTAGGGGTCTTAGGCTTGTGGGGGCCGTGCCCTTGCCCTTTTAGACTTGTAATGCCACATGGGTTCCTATTGCTATAAGCTTTCCTCTAACCACTGCTTTCAAACAGTCCCAAACCACCCCCATCGAACATTGCCCATTATCATTATACTACAAGTATTCCAGAAAGGAGTCAGTAACCTGTTGGACAACCCATGGTTCTTCTAACAGTGCCTCATTCAACCTCCAATGTTCCCTCCCTCTACTAGCCGCAGGGTCCCGAAAGTCACCCCACACTGGCGCATGGTCCGACCATGAGCTATCGCCAATTGCACTCCCTGCTACCCAGGCCATTAGTCCCTTGTGAACCAGCAGCATATCAATCCTACTGTAGGATCCGTGCACAGGTGAGTAAAACGTATAGTCTCTTTCCCGCTCATGCATATCCTGCCACACATCAATTAATCCCAAATCCCTCATAAAGGATTTTAATTTTTTCCTTTGTCTCGCTATACCCAACTCCACTTTCGCCTGTCACCGTGAGGAATCTAGTTCAGGATTAACTGTTAGGTTGAAATCACTCCCCACTATTAAGTGACCTTCACTGAAGTTAATTATTGTAGATTTCAATTCTTCGTAAAAGTCCTCTTGAGCATAGTTGGGCCCATACAAATTCACTATTGTTTAAACCTGTTCCAAGTGTTTTAGTAACAAATATCTGCCTCCCTTATCTTTTTTGATCCTGAAGCATTGGTACTGAATTCTTGCACTTATCAATATGCTCACTCCCCCTTTCTTCTTTTCCTGGAGATAAGATGCAAACCATTGGTTTGGGAATTTTCTATTTACCATTCTCCTCTCCCCCCCACCCGTTAAATGCGTTTCTTGTAATAAGATTATGTCACCATTTAATCTAATAGCTTCTTTATAGCACAACTGCCGCTTCCTATATGAGTTTAGACCCCTTACATTCAAGGATACAATTCAGAAATCATGTCTTATACTACCTGCCATATTCCCCTGGGTAGACTCTTATCTCCAGCTTGTAAGGACTCCCTCCCCTCCTGCCTCACCCCCCCCCTCCCTCCTCACCCTCACTCCCCCCTCACCCTCACTCCCCTCACCCCAACCTTCCCTTTTTTTTTTACAAAGAGATCCACCCCTCTCCATGCCAATGAGGTGTGGATCACTACCAAGAAACTATTATGTTACACCTCCCTCCCCCCTTTTCCGTTTTCTACTTTTTGTTTTCACATACAACCCGGAACTTCCCTGTGCTATTACTCCAAACAAGCACCCCATTTTTTCAAGACTACATTGTCCTTATTCATGTTTCACCTAGATGCTTGATGTTTTTGGATTTCTGGCGTCTCAGGCGTCGGCTCCCCTGCATCGCTCACTGCCACTCCGTGCTCACATGTCCCAGCCTCTTCTGCTCATTTTCTTTTCCCACGGGGACCTCTGGTAAATCCGACCACCCTGCTGCCTCCATTCCTTTAATGGCCTCCTCTATGTTACGCGCAATGGTGGTTTTACCCATAATGTTAAATTGCAGTCCAAAGGGAAAGAGCCACTTGTAGCGGATCCGTTGTTCTCTCAGCCTTGAGGTGATATCCTTAAATGCTCTCCTCCTTCTTATGGTTATTACCGAAATGTCAGCGTATAGTTCCACTGGTTGATCCTCCCAATGCATTTTGCCCACTTTCTGCGCAGCTTGCATGACCACCTCTTTTGTGCTGAAATCATGGAAGTGTGCCACAATATCTCTTGGCAGGCCTTCTCGCCTAGGGCCCAACGCTCTATGTGCTCTGTCTATGTCAAAACACAGATTATCCATTGGTGCTTCAGCTTGGCTTAAAATAACTTTACATAGTTGTTCTACCAGCGTTTTATAGTTATGAGCCCCCTCTTTCTCTGGGATACCTCTCAGGCGTATGTTAGAGCGTCGCGTTCTGTTTTCCAGATCCTCCAACTTTGTCCATAGTTCCCCCAACTCCACTTTTGCCAGATCACTGCTCTCTTTCACATTATGCAGCAGCCCCTCATGCTCCTCTATTTTCTGTTACATTGACTTTACTCGTTGTCCAAGCTCATGGATATCATCACTCAGCTCTCTGATCCACGATTTTGCTTCTGCCTTAAAGTTGGCCAAATCTTGACGAATAGTCCCAAACCACTCTTTCAGCACCTCCTTAAGTGTGTTTAACTCACTGTCCCCCGGGCCCCAGGCAGCAAATTTTTCTCTTCCCCCGCAGTGCCATTCGGCACCATTTTTGCTCTGATTCCCTTTGCACATGGGGTCACCTTAAACCCAAAGGTTTTCAGGTATGGGTTCATTTTTGTTTGTGCCATTTTCTACTAAACCACTCCACCAGGGTTCACCAACTCCTTTTAGAACTTTTTTCCAGGCGTTCATGCTATTTTGGGGGATCTTGTCTTCCCGACCTCGGGAGCTTCACACTGCAGCTGTCATCTTGGTTAGTGACCAAGAGCCCTAATCTTTTAAGCTTTTCCTTATAGGGGTATCTTCCATCCTCTTTACCATTTTGGTGGCTCTTCTCTGTACCTTTTCTAATTCCGCTGTATCTTTTTTAAGATACAGCGACCGGAATTGCACACAATATTAAGATGTGGTCGCACCATGGAACAATACAGAGGTATTATAATATCCTTTGTTTTATTCTCCATTCCTTTCTTTAGGATTCCTAGCATTCTATTTGCTTTCTTGGCTGCCACTGCACATTGGGCGGAGGGTTTCAACGTATTATCTATGATGACTCCTAAATTGCATTTAAATATTGAGAAATAGAATAAATGATGGTTACCGGTAGAGCATTGGAAGTGACTTTGATTGAAGGCATATTGAAGACATTTTGGTATTTATTAAAAGTATGATGAACAGAGTGAAGACAGCGATTTTCTTTTGAGTGAATTATAAGGGAGGTAGGCATGGTCTAGTGGTTGGGGCAAGTTGCCTTGGGCCGGAGGGCCAGGGTTGAAAATTCCACTGGAGGACAGCAATCTCAAGCTGGAGGGACTGAGGTTTCTAGTCCCACAGGTGCTCCTTGTGGCCTTGGGCAAGCCTCTTAACCCTCTTTTGCCTCAGGTACAAAACATAGATTGTAAGCCCTTCCGGGACAAGGGAAATATAGATCTACCTGAATGTACAGCGCTTTGACCCAGTGAAAAGCAGTATGAAAGTATTGCTTAATAAATAAAATAAATAATTTACTATGCCACCTTCTGTAGATATAGTCCAACCCAAAGCAGTTCACAGAACATAACAATGCATTAATAAGGGTGGCCAAACTACAACCTATTGACATAGTTTATTTTGACCCACCCATCAAAAATTTGGTCCATCAACTTGGGCTTCCTGTTATCAAATTACCCCCATGTGCCTAGTATTAGTTATCTAATTTCAGGTTTAGACAATGTAAACTGCATTTCCATTGAAAATTTAACTAATAATAGGAGAAAGTATTTTTATATATACTAGGTGCTAAGTATTTTATGCAGTTTCATTTTTTTGATTTCATTAAAAGAGGAATGCTCTAAGAAAACAGAGGCACTGGGAGAAAATTGTTGCAGCAAAGAAAAGTAAAAGAAAGCAAGAAAAAGAAAGGAGAAAAGGAAAACATTTTGAAGGTAAAGGTTCTTTCAGTTTTTCGTTTTATTGTCTTCTTATCTTTTTTAAAAAATCTTCTCTTTCCTTTGGAGACCTTCTGAATATTTAATGAGAGTTCATCATAGACTGATTTACCTCCGTAGTGTTAAATGCAGGGCCGACACTACCATTAGGCAACAAGGCAGGCGCCTACATCACGGGCCTTTTGGGGGAACCGCTACTGCTCTCTGTGGAGCCTGCAGAGGCAGCAGTGGCTCAGTAAAGTGGGGCAACATTTATCTCGGGTCACTGGTGCTACACCCATGGTTCTTGTGTCTTTACAATGCCTCTTCCGACCCTCTCTGACGCAGACTTCAAAACCAGAAGTAACATTGGAGGAGGCAGAGGAAGCATTGTAAAGCACAGGACCGTGGCTATATCACCAGTGAATACAAGTACTGCCCTGATTTACTGAGCCATTGCTGCTGCTTCAGGCCCCAGAGAGGGATAGCTGCAACAGGATGGAGGGGCCCGCTGAATTTAAGCCAGACTTGAACGGATGATTTATGTTCAAAGCTTTTTTATTATTGAATAACAATACAGATAACAACCATGGTTCCATTATAAAGCCTAGTCAATACAACCAATCAATCAATTGAACATATTAATTAATACCGTTTTCCATTTGTTTATATTATGTACTCGAATGCCAACCCTTCCCCTACACCCTCCTCCCCCCAATCCTAACCTACCCCTCTAACCCAATACTCGGTCACTAATATTCCCAGCCTGCCTCCCTCCATACCCACCACCCCTGCACTCCCAAACCCCCACCCCCCCAACCCCCCATGGCCAGAGTAGATGCTAATATACAAAACATGAGTTCCAGCAAGGACAGACTTTTACACCGTGCCGGAATGATTCTGACCCTGGTCCCCAATGACCCTTATCCCCCTGCCCTACCTCTCTACACCTCTTTCGTGGGTGGGGCCCCCCCAAGAGCCCCATAATCTCCTAACAGGTCATTTAATATATAACTATGACAATGGACAGGCAATATCTGAATCTAATCATCCCAGACCGTGTGAAAGCAGGGCAAGTGTCAACGTTCCGCCACTGCCCATAACTTATCAATCTGCAGGTATTGGTGTAGGGCATTCTGCCATTGCCAATAGCTGAGAGCTTCCATGGATTTTCACCCATGTGAGTCGTCAATGCCCAGGAGAGACACAACCAACGTCACCTTCCCTGCCCTCCATCGCATGTAAGAAGGCCATTTGTGGGGTAAGCCTCCACTGATGACGGAGCACCCCTTCTGTAAAATTATGAATTTCCTGCCAATATTCATTAACCCTTGGGCATGTCCGAAGCAAGTGAATTAACGGGAATCCCTCTTCATTGCAATTGGGACAGTTCAGCCAACCCTCGTATCCCATTGCTCATAGCCGACCGACAGAGAGATACGCTCACCGGATTACACAGTATTGTATATCTTGGAGACCAATGTCGTGAAACATGGGATCTGACCAATTAACTTCCATATATCTTCTGCGGTCAAAGAAGTGGGTGACACGACGTTTTGGATGCCCTAGTGGCAAAGGAAGACTGAACTTGAGAGACTATTATTCTACCCGAAACGTTCGACAGGAAAAACTCTAAGTCCGTGCAAAAATCGCTAAGCAAGTTACTGACTTCAAGACTACCTATGTAGCTCCGGAGTTGATAATATGAAAAAAGATCTCTCTCATTTAGGCCAAACTGTGTACGGAGTGTCGTGAATGGCAACAACACACCATTCTCTGTGAGAACTTGTTCTAAACATTGCAAGCCCACTTGTCGCCAGTGCTGAAAACTGATCGAAGTAACACCCGGCAAGAAGTCCGTATTCCCCCCAAATGGGCAAATATACAGACTCTGTGTCAGAGTGGTTTAAATGTTTACAAATTTATTTCTACACTTGATGCATTGTCACAATGAGAGGGCAACACTTCAAGGAGACTGGCAGCCTGTTCATGGCTGCATGTAGTATAGCTCGTATACCGAAGATGGAGAGGAGCCACCAAGGCTCATTCACAGGGCAGTATGGTGTACCCCTGTGTGTCAAAAAGCCAGTCTTTGAGATGACGAAGTAAACATGCCAAATTGTATGCCTGAAAATCAGGTACTCACATCCCCCCCCCCTCTTCCAAGAACCTTTGAGTGTTGAAATTGCAATCTGAGCTCGACGGTCCGACCAAAGAAACAGAGAAAGTAGCTGATCGAGTTTACTGAGATCCTTGCGCAAGATCCAAATGGGAGTCATTTGGAGCATATATAACCACCGAGGAAAAAGTACCATCTTAAATAATTCAATTTGACCCCAAGGGAAATAGGAAGATCTCGCCACTTTGCTAGTTTGTTGCTCTGTATAAGTCAGGAGGGGTACTACATTGGAGCGATAGAGATTTTCTGGAGCCGAGGGCCAAGTCACCCCTAAGTATCAAAAGGAACCAGAAGTCCACCTGAGCAGAAACTCATCTGTCCAGGACTGTTGTAAAGAAATACTACTAGGCAATGCCTCAGATTTGTCTAGGTTGATTTTGTGCCCCGAAAAACTACCAAAGCAAATTCATCTAAAAGAACCTGAAGAGAGCTCACTGGGGACATAAGGTAAACCAAAAGATCATCGGCATAAGCTGCTACTTTGAATTCATAGGGTCCAATAGACACATCTGCACATTCCACCTGATACGTGATAATAACGGTTCCAGCGTTATTTTTACTAACTGAGGGGATAGGGGACACCCCTGATGCGTACCCTGGCCTAGGGGAAATCAGGTTGTATAATTACCATTGATCAGAATTCGGGCCCGAGGTTCTGAATACAAAGCATGCACTGCTTGGAGAAAGGGACCTTCAAAACCAAACCGTTCCAGTGTCCTAAACATATACGTCCAGCCCACTCTATCAAAAGCTTTCTCTGTGTCAAAACTAACAAGTAATGATGGGATGTATGCTGCTCTACAATGGGTCATTGCCGCCAATATTTGACGAATATTACCTACCGCTTGACGTCCCTTGACAAACCCTACCTGTGCGGAATGGATCAAAGAGGGGATGATTTCCGATAGGTGCTGTGCCAATACTTTCACCATGATCTTAAGATCAACATTTAATAAAGAGATAGGGCGATAGGAACCCAGAAGCAACGTGTCTCGCCGTGGTTTAGGAATTACAATAATCAGTGCTTCATTGGTAGTTTATGGGAATGACTGAAGTGCAATTAATTTTTGATACATCTCTGTGAAGGACAAACATACTTTATCCTTAAGTATTTGATAAAATTCCGCACTAAACCCATCTGGATCAGGTGCCCACGGTGTGCGCAAGCCCCCATTCACTTTCTGGATCTCAATTGTTTAAAAGGTCTTGTTGTGCCGCCGATAAGCAGGGTAGATTGGAATTCTGTAAATAATCATGTATGTCTTGATCGTCCCCGTCATCTGCTGCATAGAGCTTGCGATATGGTCAACACAATTTTTGTCACAGACCCGCTCTGACCTGTTTGATTTGTAATTTTTCCCATTGTTTTACAAATATGGTATCAGAATTTTTCTATATCACCCATACTTCAGGAGAAAGTGTGTACATTACGGTAAATTAGCTGTTACAGTTTTGTTTCAGTAAACAAAGGTTGAATAGGAAAATTCCATCATAATTATTATTGTATGTTGTCAGCCGCAACCAAAAATGCTGAGTCTTGTAGTTATAATATAATTAACCGGGCCCCTTGCCCTACTGGTCCGGCTGATAGAAGCAGAAAAAGCCGAGTCATGTATTGGTATGCTTTCTGTCGCAGTCAGCGATTGTGGTTTGTATTGTTTGAAAAAAACTGAATCTGAATGGATGTGATTTGCATTAATCTATTTCATAAACAGCAGTTGGTTAATAAATATTACGGTTATCGCCTGTAGTTGTTTAACAATGCCTCGAAAGTATGTTAATTGTCCGGATTCGTTTTGCTACATTTGCGGTGAGGTTACTTTTAAGAAGCAGAGAAGACGTTTTACTCCGCTTGTTAAGACATGTTATAAGCAGTACTTTGGATGTCAAGTCAGTGACAAGGACAAAAATTGGGCGCCTCACGTCTGCTGTATTACCTGTGTCAGACTCCTAACAGGTTGGGTAAAGGGTGTTCGACACATGAATTTTGCTGTTCCAATGATCTGGAGGAAACCAAGAGATCACTTGACAGATTGCTACTTTTATTTATTTATTTATTTTTATTATTTATTACAATCTCTTATATACCGCGCTGTTTGGCATCAGCGCGGTTTACATTATAACACAACGACCATAACAACATGCTGTTTGGTTTTACATCGAACAGGGGACCAAACTTGGATAACAGGGGTAACTATATACATGAGATATTTACATGGTGAGGAGTAACTTGGATAACAGGGGTCAATTATAATATACATGAGATATTTACATGGTAATGAGTAAAATTATCATAGTGAACGTGGGTCATCTCTTCAGAGGGGATGTCTAGGTGCCATTGGTGGTTGGGTAGCATTGGAGGAAAAGATGGTATTTGAGTGCCTTCCTACAAACATTGCAGGCATTATTTCAAAATCAAAACACACTGTAAATTACCCAAATTTACCATCTGCCATGAGGCCTGAGCCTCACTGTCAAGAATTTCTGGTGCCAAAACCTCCAGAAAATCTTACAGTGAATGAGGATGAAGAAGAACAAGAACCAATGAATGCTGATGATGTTGACGATGATGGCGATACTGTAATGCAGGATCCAAGCTTTGAGGCATCCGATTCCTCTTCTGAACCACATTTACTGGACCAAGGCTATTTGAATGATCTCATCAGAGATTTGAATCTTTCAAAGCGACAAGCAGAACTGTTAGGGTCACGATTGAAAGGCTGGAATCTTCTTCAGAAAGAAACCAAAGTGTGCACTTTTAGAAATACGCATACTGAGTTTGTGTATTACTTTGCCTTTAAAGATGGAATTGCTTTTTGTTGTGAAGTTAAATCCCTGATGGAAACACTTTGTCCAGATTATAGAACAGAGGATTGGCGACTATTTATTGATTCTTCTAAATATAGCCTAAAAGCTGTGCTTATCCACAATGGAAATATTTTACCATTAGTTCCAGTAGCTCATGCTGCCAATCTGAAAGAAACTTACAGCAGTATGCATCTCCTGCTAACAAATATCAAGTATGAAGAACACAAGTGGAATATTTGTGGCGATTTAAAAGTAATTGCCCTCTTGCTTGGACAACAGCTAGGTTGGATAAAGTATTATTGCTTTCTGTGTGAGTGGGACAGCAGGGACAGGAAAAATCATTACATCCGGAAACAGTAGCCAAAGAGAAGATCACTAGTCCCAGGCCAGAAAAATGGTGCACATGACCCACTTGTGGAGCCAAATAAAGTATATCTACCTCCACTCCATATAAAATTGGGTCTTATGAAGAACTTTGTAAAAGCCATGGATGGAAGTGGACTTGGATTTGCATATCTAACAAAGACATTTCCACGAATCAATCTTTGTAGGACCTGATATTAGAAAACTGATGAAAGATGAAAACTTTGACGGTCAGTTGAATGAAACTGAAAGAGCTGCATGGGAGTCCTTTAAGACTGTTTGCCGCAACTTCTTGGGAAATAACAAGGCAGACAACTACGCAGAATCAGTGGATAATCTACTGAAATCTTACCAGAAACTGGGATGTAACATGTCTTTGAAAATGCACTTCTTGCATTCACACCTGGATTTTTTTCCTGCAAATCTAGGAGCAGTCAGCGATGAACATGGGGAAAGGTTTCATCAGGACATTTCGGTAATGGAAAATAGGTACCAGGGCAAGTGGAGCTCCAGTATGCTTGCAGACTATTGTTGGACCCTTAAGAGGGATGTTCTTGAGGCGCAATACAGCAGAAAATCATATACAACTACCTTTTAGGAGACATTACGTTACAATATACATCTATATACATCTAATATAAATATGAGCAACATAGTCTAAATTTAAACTACATGTCACTCAAAAACATTACGTGATGGAGAATTTCTAAGTACATATCCGAGTTCGTAACCAAAAACAGTACTAGTATCAACCATTTTCATTTCTGTGACAGAAACCTTTTTGGATTTTGTTTACCAGTGATATGCCAAAAATACCTGTTCCACTGCCTCTTGAGAGGCCTTTATAAAACCATCTGCAGTTTTTATTGCCGTGACTGTTTTGGTACCCCTGTGGCCCTCACCAACGAGGACAGGAGTCTACATGAGCGGTTGCCAAACCGACACATCTGTATTTATAATATACCATCAAACGTTTTGCCTGTGCATGAAGTAAGGTATTCAATTGACTGTGAAGAGCCAAATATGTAGAGCGGTTCTCCACTGTGTCTTGGTGTCCCAATTTCCTATGCAACAACCAAAGTTGTCTCCCCCACTCTACCATTTTCCGATTCTGGTCTCTCCTCTGTTAACTCACAAAGCTGATCATCACGCCCACTCCCCGTAAATATGCCTTCGCTGTTTCCCAAAACAAGCATGGATTATCTTGGTGTTGAACATTTATTTCAGCAAAGTGGTCCCAGTGCTGTCTCAAATATTGATGAAAATCCGAATCACCTGTCAATTAAAAAGGAAAACGCCAACCCCGCACTCTGCCCCCCACCAGGGGCCAAGTAAAGGTCCAACCATATCATTGCGTGATCAGAAATTTGGATGTTTCCAATCCGGGCACTCTCGATCCTACTCAACAATCTCTGTGAGATCAAAAAGTAGTCCAGTCGAAACCATGTACCTTGTGCCCTAGACAAATGCATATAATCATGTTCACTGGGGTGTAGTGTCCGCCAAATGTCCAGCAATTCAATAGTTTCACAGATCGTCAGGAGCCTGTGTCGTTGCTGAGCATCACCCTGTCCCCTCAACTGGGTCTGATCAATATTCGGGTCCAATACACAATTATAGTCACCTCCCAAGACCACTTTGCGATTATTCACTTGGAGTATGTTCTGCATCAAGTCGTCAAAAAAACTCTTGGTCATACCAATTAGGAGCATAAATATTACCTAAGCAAATGGGGACTCCCTGAATCTGTCTGCTGACAAAAATACTTCAGCTTCCCGTGCCTTTCACAATCTGTTCTGGTTTAAAATTGACCCCTTTCTTGATCAGAATCACTACCCCCTCGCATTTCCCAATTACGTAAGCTCCGTATGCCTCCTGCACCCACCAATGCTTTAATTTAGCATGTTCAAGATCCATCACGTGGGTCTTCTGAAGAAAGGCAACATCCACCTGTTTATCCCAGAATGCCTTAAGCATCTTTTTATTGGACTCCCAATCCCACATACATTCCTTGTGAACAAGTGTATCCTTCTACCACTCATGGGAAGAGATAGTGATGGTACACATAATACCGTTCAGATTGATAGCAATTGGGATGGCTCTCAGCCTAGCCTGTCCCCCTTCTGTCCTAGTAAGGTCCACCCACGGGTATTCTCCAGGTATAGTAGGAATCAGTCCTCACATATGGGTGATGTTGGCGCCGATGGAGCCCTCGCGGAAGCATCTCCCCAGCTTTCAAAGAAAGCCTTTGGAAGATGCACCACGCATGTGTGGTCCACCTCCCACCCAAGGATGCCATCTTGCCTCAGCCTAGTGATAGCTAAGATGGCAAAAATTAAAATACGGTAAAAAGCATCTCCAAAGGGAGGAGGGAATGTTGTGAGGACTGACTCCTGCTGTCCCCGGAGAACACGTATTACAGGTGAGTAAATATGCTTTCTCTGGGAACAAGCAGGAATTCAGTCCTCACATATGGGACTCCCCAGCTACAGGCTACCGAGAACCTGTACAAAATGCCAAGGCGGCCAGAGAAGGTGAGCCATGAGCTGCAGCAGTTGGGTCTTGCGAGAGTATCTCAGTTGAGACTCAAGTGTCCAGTGGAAAACCAGCACTCCGGCAACCTGAACACAGAAGGATCAGAGGGCAGGAGTTGCCTACACTTCGAATAGATTACGGAGTACGGCCTGGCTGAAAGTATTGTTCCGTCGGGACTCCCTCTCCAGGCAATAGTGAGCTGCAAAGGTATGGACCGAAGACTAGGTGGTGGCCCTGCAGATTTCCGTCGCAGGTACGGAACGCAGATTTGCTACGGAGGTAGCCATGGCCCTGATGCGCCATGACTCGTGGTACAGTGAGATTCCAGCCTGCTCATAGGCAAGGGCAATGCAGTCTGCCACCCAAGTGGACAGAGTTTGCTTGGTCACTAGAAGCCTCAGTCGACTGGGGTCATTGGAGACGAAAAGCTGAGGTGCTTTGCGGTGGCCCTGAGTGTGTTGCAGATAGGACAGGGTGCTCTTACAATCCAGAGTATGGAGAAAGATCTCCGCCTTGCTGACAAGTGGCCTTGGGAAGAAGGAGGGGAGCACCACCTCCTGATTGAGATGGAGGGGGGACACCACCTTTGGCAGAAGCTTGGGGTTTGTGTGGATTTTTCTTGTAGAACTTTGTGTAGGGTGGCTCTGCCATCAGAGCCTGGAGCTTGCTGACCCTGTGAGCTGATGTGAGTGCCACAAGAAAGACAACCTTCCAGGAGAGGTACCGCAGGTGGCAAGTAGCCAGGGGCTCAAACGGCAGCTTAGTGAGCTGTGAAAGCACCACATTGAGATCCCACTCTGCCATTGATGGGTGAACAGGGGGCTTGGACAACATAAGGCCGCGCAGGAAACGAGAGATAAGGGGCTGGGCTGAGAGGGTCTTGCTCTCAAATGGAATTGTGATGCACTGCAATAGCGCTTAGGTGCACCCTGACTGAGTTGGATTTCAGTCCCACCTGGGACAGTTAGAGTAGGTACTGGAGTACCACCTGCACCGAGCAGGAGACCGGGTTTGCCTGCCTCTAGGTGCACCACACTGAAAATCGATGCCACTTGAAGGCGTACGCACTTCTCGTGGAGGCCTTGCGGGAGGCCAGAAGACCACCTCCACATTTTGTGTGAGGTTGAAGGCAGCAAGAGTTACCCTTTCAGCAGCCAAGGTATGAGTGACAGGGATCCCAGGTCGGGGTGCAGGAGAGAACCCCCTCCTCTGAAAGTAGTTCTGGGGCATAGCCCAAGGGAATTGTTAATGCCACTGACAGGCGGAGAAGTAGTGGGAACGAAGGTTGCCTGGGCCACCTGGGGGCTATCAATATCAGTAATGCTCTGTCGCTCTGTACCTTGAAGAGGGTCTTGGAGACCAACAGTGTTGGCGGGAAGGCATAGAGAAGGCCTTCTGTCCATGGAATGAGGAACGCATCCTCTGCCTGGGATGGGTGCGGCTGGCGGGAGCAGAAGTAGGGCAACAGCGTGATGTCTGGGTTGGCGAACAGATCCACTAGGGGGATGCCCCAAAGCCAGAAAAGCTGGGAGGCCACTCTGAGGTCCGGATGCCACTCATGTGGCTGGAGAACTCTGCTCCACCAGGGCATTCTGTTGGCCGTGGAAATAGACCGCCCACAGGAACATCCCATTGCATGTTGCATATGAGCAGAGGGCCACTACCTTCTGGCAGATGGAGTATGACCCCGTGTCTCCCTGCTTGCTCACATAGAACAATGCGACCTGATTGTCCGTTTGGACCAGCACCGACTGGTGTTGGAGCCTGTGGTTGAAGGCTTGGAGGGCCAGAAATATCTCCCAAAGTTCCAGAAGGTTGATCTGCAACTGGCCTTCTGCCTTGGACCAACTGCCTTGTGTTTGGAGGTCCTCGCAGTGAGCTCCCGAACCAAGCAAGGAGGCGTCTATGGTTAGGACCCTCTGGGGGGTGGGTGCCTAGAAGGGCATCGTGGCCTGAAGGTGGCATGGGAGCTGCCACCGGTCAAAGGAGTACACCAAGTGGTGGGTCACTCTTATCCTGTCTCGAAGCCTGCCCGTGGCTTGTGTCCATTGGGAGCAAAGGCACCACTGAACCACCCTCATATGTAGGCGAGCATACGGGGTCATATGGATATGGAGGCCATGTGGCCCAACAGGCGAAGGAGAGGGCAGGCAGGCATCGACCCTGAGGTGTTCTGACCTCTCCAGAGGGAGGAAGGCCTTGGCTTGGAAGGTTTCTAGCTGAGCCCCTATGAACTCCAGGCACTGAGCTGGGGAGAGGTGAGACGGGGTAGATGACGAACCCCTGATGCTGCAGAGCATGGATAGTGCGCTAGGTTGCATGGTGCACCTCCTGGATGTGTGCCTCTCCTTATGAGCCAGTCGTCCAGGTAGGGAAAGACGAAGGCCCCTTGGAGACGAAGGTGGGCTGCAACCACCGCTAGGCACTTGGTGAAGACCCTTGGCGATGAAGCCAGCTCAAAGGGTAGCAGCCTGGTAGTGTATATACTATCGTGTTCCAAACGACTGTTTTAGGTCTAGTTATTCAGAGGGTTAATGGATCTATTAATAGGTGATGCCCTCAAATTTGATCAGAAAGTTTATCTAAATAGGATCTCTATTATTTTTTCGTTGCCTATAAGCTGGAATATATCCTTCTTAATATGTATACTTAATTCCTTATAACTTATTTTATCATTCTTTATCAAATTTTTTTCTTTTTATTTATATTCTTTTTCCTCAATCACTCAATCACTCAAACTACAAAAAAGGATAAAGGTGCAGGTCTCAGACTAACATTGGCAGCGCTTATTTGCTAATAGCAAAAAGCAGCATGTCTTCACACATCAACGACCCTTTCAGCACTTATCCTTATACTGAGTAGAATTAACTAGGAATAGCAGCATGTCCAACACTTCCTATTGAATACTTTCTGTTATCATGTTCAACTTATATTTTTCTCCGGTTGCTTATAGCATAAAGATTGTGCTTATCTTTTGTATCTTGAAGTTGTTCGATCGCCCCGACGCTACCAAAAGGGTACCGCAAAAATGCGTTTCGTATCTCTTCTTCAGGGGGAATATCTTACTTCACAGCACGATCTTAGAATAAAGCGCAAAATTCTTATCTGTGGCTTCTCAAACTTCTCGTCCTCTCGTCTTTAAATTCATTCATCAACCGGCCACAGGAGGATATATTCCAGCTTATAGGCAACGAAAAAATAATAGAGATCCTATTTAGATAAACTTTCTGATCAAATTTGAGGGCATCACCTATTAATAGAGTGTATATACTATTGCAATAGTCTGTGTGTGGGTTAATTATCACATACCTTCAAAATGGTTTGATTTTGATAAATCACCTTTTAGGAAGTTTCTGACTTTCACTTGAGGACTTGACCTCATTTGAAAATTTGTCCAATTTATGTGAACTGTCTGCAATTTAAGAGTACCCCCACATGGATGATTTATATAATAAACTATTGATTTTGCACCTAGCAGCTCCGGTGTTTAGTGAAAGCCAAGAAGAACTAACATGCTGATAGATTGAGTAGATTTCTTCAAACACAAAAGCACCAAATTTGAAAAGGATTGTGCAATACTGAAACAAATCTTAACAAATCTTGATAAATCAGGAAGATGTAATACAGCAATTGATGAACTAAAGAGCAGCAAATCACTTGGACCAGATGGCATAAATCCCAAGGTGCTGAAAGAACTGAGATTGTAGAACTGCTAGTAGTGATCTATGATCTATCATTAAAATAATCTGTAGTACCTGAAGAGTGGAGAGTGGCCAATGTAACGCCAGTTTTTAAAAACGGTTCCAGAGGTGATCCAGGAAACTACAGACAGTGAGGCTGACATCAGTACCAGACAAAATGATAGAAACCATTCTAAAAAAACAAAATTACTGATATGTAGATAGCCACGGTTTAGTGGGAGAAAGCTAACATAGATCTAGCCAAGGAAAATCTTGCTAATCTGTTACATATTTTTGAAGGTGTAAATAAGAGGTAGACAAAGGTGGGTCAGTCGATGTAGTGTATCTGGATTTTCAGAAAGTCTTTGACAAAGACTCTCATGAGAGACTATTGGCAAAATTAAAAAGTCATGAGATAGGAGGCAGTGTACTATTGTGGAACAAGAACTGGTTAAAAGATAGACAGCAGAGGGTAGGGCTAAACGGACACTTTTCCCATTGGAGAAAGGTGAATAGTGGAGTAGCCCAAGGATCTGTGCTGGGTCCACTGCTTTTTAGCATATTCATAAGCAACCTGGAAATAGGAATAATGAGTGAGATAATTAAATTTGCAGATGACACAAAACTATTTAAAGTTGTTAAAACCTCTAAGGATTGTGAAAAATTGCAAGAGGACCTTGATAAATTGGAAGACTGGATGTTCAAATGGCAGGTGATATTTAATGTGAGCAAGTGCAAAGTTATGCACCTAGGAAAGAACAACCCAAACTATGGTTACACGATGCAAGGTTCCACATTAGGAACCACCACCCAGGAAAAAGATTTAGACGTCATCGTGGATAACACGTCGAAACCCTCTGCCCAGTGTGTAGTGGCGGCCAAGAGAGCAAATTAGAATGCTAGGAATCATAAGGAAAGAATGGAGAATAAAGCAAAGGATATTATAATGCCTCTGTATCGTTCCAAGGTTTGGATAAGTTCCTGGAGGAAAGGTCCATAAACCATTAAAGGGGACTCAGGAAATCCTCTGCTTGTCCCAATACAAGCATTGTGGAACCTGTCTTTTCTGGGGAAACTGCTAGGTACTTGTGACCTAGATTGGCTACTGTTGGAAACAGTATACTGGGCTTGATGGACCTTGGTCTGACTCAGTATGACATATTTTGTTCTTTATGGTCTAACTTGTCTGTTATAGTTCCATGCAGCATTGCCTATGTGGAAAGAATGTTCAATGTCATGGATAATCTTTGGAGCGAAGAACGCAACAGATAGGCGTTGATCAAAGCTGAATTGTATATTTGGCATAACATTCACTTGCCATGTCCTTCGAAAGCATCAAAATGAATAAAGCTCTCCTTTGTGCAGCCAGAGCGGTCACTAGGTATTCATTCAAGTGAATGGAAAGTAATGGGGTTTTCCCCCTTTCTTTTACATCAAATATTTTCATTGTTAGAGGGAAAAAGTTCCAATATTTTGCTTTTTGATATTTTAAAAGAAGAGAAAGCTTGAGGCTTACCCAGCAGAGCTTCTGACACCATCCCAAGACCCTGTGTTATGAGCATGTGTAGTCTTCATGGCCAGCATTATTTGGAGCCAGTATGGAAAAGCAGTGCAGTATTACTGTTCTGAGCCCTACTGAGCTACATATTACACTGTAACCATAGAGTTAAAAGATTTTTTTTTAAATGTTGTTACCTCCACTTGCTGGTGATTCTCAGGGCCATGACTGGCTGAGATTGCCATGGTTCCCAGGTCCTGCATACTGAACCTGATTGTGTACTCCCAGGGGTTGCAGGAGGTCCATGCCATGGCTGCTGGCTGCATGGTACTTTCCTTTTTTTAAAGGAAGGGCTCACTGTGGCTACCGGTAGGGGGATCCCTGGGCATGCAGCAGCAGGAGCATTTTTTTAAATGCTTTGCCAGGCTGCAGGCCTCCATAATCATGGCTCCAAGTGGTGCTGGGCTGCCGGGAGATTGAGAGGCCTTTTAGGGAGTGGGACCTGGAGCAGAGGAAGGCCCAGGTTTGCCCGTTGCTGGATCAGGCTGTGATTGCCAGTCCAACAGTTATATTGGGGACATTTGTTTGGTGGGCAGTTGTGACTGTCCGGGAGATGGGGGGACCCAATAGCAGGCATTAAAAAAAAATTTAAATGAATTTAAAATGGCCGCGATCTCGCCATGTGGAGAAGTTGGCCCACGTGGTTTCCGAGGCTCTGGGTGGAACCGGAGGCCTAATTTCTGAAAATAAACATTGGGGCAGGTATAGTGAGGCTTTGGAGAGCCTAAAAGATATAAAAATTAAATACTTTAGTTTTGGTTCGAACTAGGAAGTTCCAGCATTCTGGACATGCTCAGTGAGCTATTATTTATTTATTTATTTATTTATTTAGTATACATTTGTATACCGCTACTTCCAGCGATCAGCAGCGGTTTGATTACAGATTGGAAATTGTCAAATCATGACAGGAAATTTTTGAGGTATAAACACATTGATTAGACAGGAAAGCACAGCACACAGAGAACTATTTTACAGGGAACATGGGCTATTAGTGTGTATGAGGTGCTCTGTCATGAGAGCAAACATGCTGAAAACTGCAGAGGGATCATGAGTACAGTAGGGCTTACAGTAAGCCCGGGAAAACAAAAAAAATGGTGTTTTTGTTTAATGACGCAGTTTTTGAATAGTATTTAAAGGAGATTCTGCAGAAAATATAATGCTTTCAAAAGTTTCTTTGGGGTGGCTTTAGGATTGCCTTCCCTTTTGATTTTCTTAAAGGGTCAGGGTTGTTTATATTAACAGTGCTCCTGGAACTATTTTTCCTCAAGCTGGCATATTAGCACTAATAAACCTCACTGTTAGAATCTTGGGGAGTTGACCGTTTGAGTCAGTTGGGCCGGGACTGTGAGAAACTGGATGTGTGTGGAAGATGTGTGTGAGTGCTTAGGAGGCCCCCAAGAGTGTTCGAAGAGTTTGAAAGGGTATGACTGAGACTGGAGTGTGAAAGTGTTTTTTTTTAAGGAAAATTTGAGGAGCTGTTTAGGGCTGAAGAAGCTTGTGAGGATACACAACTTCACTAAAGCTTGGAAGACTTTAAAAGCAGCATATTTCAGCAGGGCTGTAATTCAGCAGAGCTGGTATTTTAAAATGTTCAAGCTGATGTTGTTGAATTAATTGATTCTATCTCAGAAAAGAAAATATTCACAAGAGATTGAAGTCTGGTCTGCAATAAAGACTTTTTCTGGTAGTGCTGGCTGCAGTTGTGAGCTGAATCCTGTAAAAGGAAAGAAAATTTGTTTAAAACAAAAACAAACTGTAAACCTTAGAAACTGCAGAAAAACGGAGCGCTGTGTGAAACTGAGGTCAATTTTGAAATATACTGTTGTACTGCAGAGACAAGCAGGGACTATGCAGGCACACTCTGATGGTGATGTCTGATGTCGCTGACATACCTGACTCTTAGCACAAAGAAGTCTTTTGACTTCTTTGAGCATGCATGCACCTTCCTGCCCACTTATCGCGCACTGCTCCTTCAGTTTTTTTCTCTCACCGCTGCCACAATTTACACAGTTCTCCGGGAACAAGCAAGAAGTCAGTCCTCACATATGGGTGACGTCGGCACTGACGGAGCCCTCGCGGAAGCATCCCCCAGCTTTCAAAGAAAGCCTTTGGGAGATGCCACCATGCATGCATGGTCCCCTTCCTGCCCAAGAATGCCATCTTCCTTATCAGTCCTACAGTTCAGTCCTCCACCACTGGGTAGTGCACCTCCTCCTGCAACATGGAGACTGGACAAGTCAAACTTGTGACATCACCGGGTATATCCTGCTGGTCTTCTCCCATGATCCCCTGTGTGTCCAGTCTCCATGCAGCATGAGGACGTAGTGAGCCTAGGTGCTGGGCTCACTTGAGAAGCAGTTTAGGAGCAGTTAGTCAGGATTTGATTTACCTTGCATTTCTTTTGCCCTTCTTTAGGTGTAATCCTGTAAATTGAATTCGTTTTCATTTAATTTCATTTACTTTTACTTTATTTATTTTCACCTAGTCTGCCTTAGTGTAAAGGGGGGTTCTGTCCCTTTTCAAAGTTCACGCTGCCAGCTAGCCTCTCTGCTTGGGATTCTTCGGTCTCTGTGCCCGGTGATGATCTCTCCCCCAGGACTGTACGTGGGAGAGCTCTGTGGAACACCTGCATTTTGGCAGTGTCCATGCGGCAGATTCCCATCGCGGCGGGAGCCTCAGGCCGTTCGAGGTTCTTTAGCCAGTGGGCCGGGGCTCGCAGCGTCTGCTACTTCTGGTGGCGCGAGGCAGCAGCGTGTCTGGACAGCTCTTCACCCCGCAGCTACAGCGGAGTAACTGCTGCATCCCGACGCCACAAGGGAGTCTCTCGAGTCCGCATGGAGGGGCTCTGAGCTCTTGCCGCCTCTGTGGTGTTTGGCGCCAAACGGGCCTGCTTCGGATTGGCGCCATTTTCTCGGCAGGGCTGAGGCCTCGTGGCGGAGAGCGGAGCAGCCCCGCGTTTGAGCAGACGACGCTGTTCCACGCGGCTACACCCAGATAAGGACTTCCTTTTGCTGTTACTTTTAATTTTAATTCTAATTTTAATTTCCTTTTAATTTTAATTTCCTTTTAATTTCATGAGTGAGCGGGGTTGTCATGGTGTTGCATGGGGTTGCCAATGCAAGACGGGGCCATCCTGAGGAGTTTGGGCCTCAGTCATCAGCTTTCCCTTCGGTGGCCCGGCTGTCCAGGAGGCACCCCTCCAGATCCGCCGGTCCAGTTCTTCCCTGCCTCTTCTCAATGTGGGCAGGGGGCTGGCAGATCTGGAAATTCACGTCCACTGCACGTTCTACTGTTTTACCTCTGTCTTGGGGTTCTGAGGTCATATATTCCCAATCATTTGTTTGGTGGGGTGCTGCTGTCTGTTGTGCAAGACAAGGTGGTCAACAGTCGGAGGCTGTCGTCTCTTCCCCTTACCCCTGAAGGTGCTCACAATTTAAGTTTTTTTTGTACCTGCGGAGGTGTATGTTGTTAAAGGCTAGCAGGCGCACCTGTGGGACCAGAATCCTTGGTTCTTCCGACCTTCCGTTGAGGTGCGCGTGTGGGGTTTACTCCCTTGGTCGGCTAACAACTTGCTTCACCCATTGGGCCTTCCCTTTCCTCAAGGCATCATTGCGTCCCACTTCTTCGTGGGGGCTCGCCGCAGGGCCTGGAGTTATGCTCAGCCGGTTCCAGCCAGGGCTGAGTCCTTGGGGGGAGGCTCCGATCCTAACGATACAGGGAGTGCTGGGATCCGTTCAACCAGGTTCCTTCGGGCCCAGCGTACGTCGTCTTTTGCTGGCCGGTTTAGGTCTTCGGGTCGTGGCGGTGCTCCGAGAAGACCAGTAGGCTGCACAGTGCTTGTCTTGGAGCAAGCGCGGGATATCTGTAGGTTCATATTCAAAGCCGTCCGGTTACATGTCCCTCCATTGTGGAATGCTGTACTAGTAGGCATACTTCATATGCTGGGCTTACAAGTTGGCTTCCGCGCTGCTCAGCATCAGCCAAGGTGACTGCCGGTTTAGGCTGTGGAGTCAGCCTTGAGGAGGGGCCTTGCGGTCTCTGGACAATGCCCTGTTCGGTTGTGTGCCTTGTGGCCCTTATGGAGTTGTAAGAAGGAAAAAAAAAAAAAAGAACGATCAAACAGGAAAGCCTTCCTAATTGTCCCCACTTCTTTTTTTATAAGGTTCTGTCCCTTTCTTCCGGGAGCTTGGCCGGAGCGTGGTTAGACTCAGCTACATTTTGGGGATCCTTTATGTACAAGGCGTTTTAGTGTACGCAGCACGCCCAGTGTTCCATCGTCTGACTGGAACGGTGCGCGGTACGTCAGCCGTGGCAGGCGTTCACGGACACGGTAGCGGATCGAGCTCTGTAGGTGCTGTCTGAGATCTCCGGGATGGTGGCCTATTTCGATCGGCAGGGTGGAGTCGGTCGGGTGGTCAGGGTGGCCCGAGCGAAGGGACAGCGTGCGCGGTTGAAGCCTTGGCGGCCTGCGTTTCGGTGGGGACACTGTGGTGGCGAATGTCCTTAGCGGGGTCCGAGTGTTTGCCGGAGGAGTGAGATTGCATCAGGCGGTGTGCGCGCCGCGTGTTCTCAGATGCGGTCAGCCCATATTGGACCTCATGGCGACCTGTCAGTCTGCGGCGATGGGTCGATGTTTAGCAGAGGACATATGAGGCTACTGGATAGCGTCGATGCATTGGTACGGGGCCGTGGCCCGGTCCATTCTATGCCTTTCAGAGGTCATAGTGAAAATGGCCGACTGGGTCTGGTTGCTAAGATATGTGCTCTTCATTAGTCAGTGGGGACCATTACCAGTGTATTCTGCAACATTTGCGTGAGCTTGCATAATCTTTACTTGCAACCAATCGAAATAACTGTCCAAAACCAGTTGATGCAGTCACTACTTAAATTTGCCTCGCTTGACAGTAAAAAAAAAAAAAAAAAAAAAAGACATATTTATTTTATACCGATAGGTCACTCACAGCATATTTGGCGATTCCTCGTCCTGGTGTTAATCATGCAGATAATTTCTGCTCTAGTTGTGGTGATGTGACTTTTACATCACAAAAAATGGCATATGACTGTGGCGGTTCAGAAAGCCTACAATTTATATTTTGGCTGCAGAATAAAAGATCAGGATAAAAGCTAGGCGCCACACATATGCTGCAATACATGTGTAGCAGATCTCAGGCTGTGGATGGATGGGAAAAGACCATCAAAGTCTTTTGCGGTTCCAATGATCTGGAGAGGGCCCATGGATCACGTCGGTGATTGCTACTTCTGCATGGTTCCTCCACTTCCGGAGGGCATATCCAGGTGATGTAAGCGGTTGGCCTACTGGCATTTTTATTTAACAATCTCTTATATACCGCAGCTTCCTAAGATCAGCTGCGGTTCACAAATAACAACAGGCAACAAATCATGGATTTGTTTTACATATAACGTCATATAACTATAACCAATGTACAGTAAACAGAAATGTTGAACAGATAGCACTGAACAGTGCAACACTATATACATTATGTACATTAACATTATATTATTAAATACATATACAAGTTATGTGGGATATAATCATTATGAGTAGTACAGATGCAGATAGGGCAGGATTTCTTTTCTGTTATAGTGAGATGTAGATAAAACTGTTTAGCATTGCGTCGTGGGCGTGGCTACCAGAGTCTCCTTTCTTTTTTGTCACACCATGTAAGACTCCACATCTTCTGAAACAACGCTGGACTCTGGGGCACTTGACACCCTCTTATATGCCCTTGGTGGATCACGCTTGGTTTATTGCAACTCATTGCTTAGCTGCATTCCACATTCTCAATTAAAAAGACTCCAACTGGTCCAGGACATAGCTGTAGAGCTACTTTGTGTTGCAAAGAATAAAGCCCTTAAGAGGTGTGACAAATAGGGTGTTTGACGCTGGTGGTTTTTCCATTTCCCTCATTTTGCTTCCCACCTCTGTCTGGATGGACCTCGGTTCCGTTCTCCCTCGTGGAATCCGGCTGTGCCTGTTTAGTTGTCGGTTTGGGACTTACGCAAGAACACTTTGCTTGTAACCTGCGTTCCTTGGACCTTAGGTGAGGTTCCGTCGCTTTCTGGGAGGTCTCTTCGCTGCCTGTCCCTCCGTGGAGGCGGGTTCTGCGGGAGAGCAGCGTTTGCTAACACTTGACACCCTGGTGGGGTCGAGAGCCAAGGGGGAGCTCAAGCGGATTTTTCAGGCGGAGCTCCGGTAGCCTTCTCAGTAGGTCTGTTTCTAGGGCGTTCAGTGTGTTTGCGATGGCGAGTTTGTCTTTCTGAAGCACTAGCGCTGCTTGGGGCAGAGTTCTGTGCTGTTTTCACCAGTGAAGAGGATCCAAGTGGGCTCTCGGTCATGTCTTCCTGGTTGGCTTACCGCCTGTTGACGTGAGGAGCGGGCTGGGGTCGGTGCCTGCTCTGTTCGTTTAGGGGCCGAGCCGACTGGATAGGTCCCTCCCAATGATTACTGCTCTGGTACATCCCAGTGGTGGAGGACTGAACTGTAGGACCGATAAGGAAATGGAAATTACACTTACCTGGTAATTGATGTTCCTTGAGGGAGTACAGTTCAGTCCTCATTCCCGCCCGGGGATGGATGTTTCAGACGCGAGGTGTCAGTTCCGAGTATGCTTTCGGATCCTAGAGTCGGCAACGGGCTCTGATTGGCAGGTAATCGCGAGAGCAACCTTTTCTGCCTATACTCTTCCTTAGTTCTCCTTCCTTCTAGCTCTCTGTCTTCCGCTGTTTGGTGTGCAGGGGGACAGGGGCACGGAGGAGGGTGTTTTCGGCCTTTCTTGTTGGGGCCCTGTGATTTTAAAGTTGAAGTTTGAGCATAGCTTTGTATTTAGTACTTTAACTGGTTGTTTGTTTGCTCCTTTGAGTCTGCTTTGACAGTAGGTCACTGGGGGATCATGGGAGAAGACCAGCAGGATATACCCGGTGATGTCACAAGTTTGACTTGTCCAGTCTCCATGTTGCAGGAGGAGGTGCACTACCCAGTGGTGGAGGACTGAACTGTACTCCCTCAAGGAACATCAATTACCAGGTAAGTGTAATTTCCATTTGCTCAGTCTCATTTTTTCTGCGGAGCGCTTCAGACGTTGCCTGGCTTGTCCCTGGAAAAAGTTGATTATTTCTTTCCCCGAGTTTCACATTCTCCTCCGATATTGCACCAGTACTCTTCCCACCTACCAACCTCTGTGCCTCGGCATCGGGTTCAGTTTAGTTTTTGTAGTCTTATGTTACTTTCTTTTTCTGGCGGCCTGCGGTCTCTGCAAGAGGATGTCCAGCAAGGTCCTCAAGAGCCACAAGAAGCAGCACGATAAGTTTTTCCCTGAGTCCCCGATGCCTCCGAAGGCCAGAGCCTTGTCTGAGGCCCTGACATTTCGGGCAGAACTCTCTGAACCTGAGCCTCATCGTGGATCCTCAGAAAGGGGATCTCCATGATGCAGCCTTCTGTTGTCCCTCCTGATCTGCCCAGGTTCCCTCGCAAGTCCTCTCGCTCCAGGTCCTGCTCCCTTTTTAAATGGCAGACTCCCTGGGGGATGATCAGTGCTCTTTGCCAAGTCTCCCTTGTTCTCACTGCAAACCGAAGGGCTCAGCAAATTTCCCATTCACTAAAATCTGAGCACTTGGGTCACTATAGAGCATGTGGATCCACCATATGAAATAATCCGCCACCCCAATCTTCTGTAACGCTCAAAACAAATAATCCCAGAACACCCTATCAAATGCCTTCTTGGCATCCAGGCTGACCATGGTCGCAGGTGCTCCACGGGGTTTGCTTTGCTGGAACATGGTTAATGTGTGCAAAGATGTGCCCTATTGCCTTTCTACCTTTAACAAACCGGACAGGGTCGGGATGTATTACTGTGGAGAGCACCATGCTCAACCGCTACACCAACGCCGAAGCAGCGGCTTAATATCTTGGTTTAATAGGGAGATTGGGTGGTAGGACTCAACCCTATTGGGGTCCTTGCATGGCATAGGGAGCAGGACCACCAAGGCCCATGCCGCACGGTTCCCCCATTATTTTCAGCTGTTTCTCCACCAGGTCATCCAAGATTTTATAAAATTTAGGACCTAGCCCATCCGGCCCTGGCACCTTCACTGGCTGCAGCTGCCGAATAGCAGCTGAAATCTCGGTCTCTTGACAGCAGGGTGCTGGGTGCAACATTTGTAGGTCCTCACCAACCCTGGGCAGATCCAAGCCCTCAAAGAAAACCTCCCACTGCGGATGATCCTCCGGATCTGCCTGGTACAGCGGGCTAAAGTGTTATGTAAAGCCTTGGGCTGTTTCTTGCTCTCCAGTCTCCAGCATCCCATCCTCCTTTCGCAAATGAGTAATTGTTTTCTTTGCTTTGGCCAGTCGAATTAGGTTAACCAATAGCTTCCCTGTTTTATCACCCCATTTGTGTAATTTATATTTATACAACTGGATGCTACACAGTGCTCCCCGTTGCAGAATCACATTCTTTGTTTCTACGTTCCTGCAGTTGGTGCTGTGCCTGCTGTGATCGTTTCCTCAAACTCCAACTGCTGGAGCCGTAATTCTCCCAACCCATTTTGCAAGGCTCTATATTGAAGGGTCTGCTGCGCCTTAATATACCTGATAATTCTTCCCCTAAGGATGGCTTTCACCGCTGCCCAGTATGCCTACCTCCCTTCCCCTGTTACCCACTTCATACTCCTGCCATGCATTCCGCAAGAACTGGCGGAACTCTGGGTTCTGCATCCTGACCGGATTTAAATGCCATAGTCTTTCATCAGGTTGGTTGACCAGGAGGAGACTTACCTGTACTGCTGTGTGATCCGAGATCACTTGTGCATGGATCTCTGCCCCTACTAACTTGGGAGAAAGACACTCAGACAACAACATAAAATCAATTCTTCTATGAACCTTATGTGCTCCTGAGTAGTGAGTAAAGTTCTTGTCGACAGGGTGGAGTGTCCACCACTCATCAATCGGTTCTAGCTCTGTACAGAGTAGGTTTATACCCCGGCTTTCTGCCCCTCTCGCCTCAACCCTGGGCAGATGACAGTCGATGAAAGGATCTGCTACCATGTTATAGTCTCTCCTCAAGACCAGTTGATAATCTATCTGGTCTGCCGACTTTGCTATTTGCTCCAAGTAAAAGGCATGCTGGTAGTTATTTGAGGCATATATGCTACCCAACACCACCCTCCTATTTTGCAACATTCCTCAAACCAGTATATAGCGCCCAACAGCATCACGCTGCACTCTGTGCATTTCAAATGTCACCTGTTTCCCCACCAATATCCAACACCCCGCTGCCTGGAGTTATAAGATGCCAAAAAAACTTCTCACCCAGTCTTTCTTAAGTTTAAGATGCTCCTTGGCAACGAGGTACGTCTCCTGCAACAAGGCGACATCTGTCCCCAGTCTGTTCATGTAGGTCAAGGATTTTTCCCCTCTTAATAGAAGAGTGCAGTCCCCCCACATTTAAGGTTGTGACATGTATTTCAGCCATAATCATTATTTCCATACAGAATTTGCCATCCAAAGATGTCCACCTGTTTCCCCAGGGCCTCCCAGTGCAGCCTCAGCCTCCCCCCCCCCCCCCCCCCCCCGTGACCTCTTGCCTCCCTGCTTCCTCCTCATGCATCAGGGTACCCAATGGCAGAACCCATTTCCCAAACATAGTAATCCTACTCACACCTCTCCCCCCATACCTCCCCCCACTACCCATGTCTCCATCCAAACAGCCCACTAACCCTCCACTCACTCACAACCCCTCTCAACATTCCTGTACTCACCTCTCACCCCCATGCAGCCAAAAGCCATATGCTCCCCAAGCTCTCTTTTGCTGCCATCAAGTCTTCTGCGACCCATCCCTTGCCCCTTCCAAACTTCCCCTCCACATCCAGCAGCTCGCTCCTCCCCCTCCCCCTCCTCCTATGCAGCAGAATACAGTCACACCCTATGTACCTTCGGTCCCAAAGTCCACACACAGTCCTTTGCACATAGCAGATACCATCTCCTCCAACTGTGCTCCACTAGGGGGAGGAGTCTTCCAAAATGGCTGTGGAGCTGTTTCCTGCATTCAATGCCTAAACGAAAAGGGAAGCTGAGGGTTTTTCCCTCAGAGCCCCAGCCTCCATCTATCAGTCCCATGGATCGTTTTGTTCAACTCACCCTGAATCAAGCAGGAGATTCGTGCCGAGATCGCTTTGTCTCCTGCAGAGAGGATGCTGCCGCAGTGCCCTGCTGCTTCGAGCCTGGTTCCAGCTGCCTCGATGCTCCTTCCTTCGGTGGAGGAGAGTGGAGATGTCAGCAGAGGGGAGACCGCTGGGGTCTTGGCTTGGTTGTCCCCTGGGTCCCCAGGGAGGATTCTGGAGCATTGCTGTCAGCTGACGCCCTGGTGATTCCACGTTTGGGTGAGGGTATCCCCTGTCAGCTTTCTTCGTTGACCTCCACACCTGTGTCTTCTTCCTTGGTAAGGCCTAAAGTTTTCACACTGGAAGTTATCTGGGAAGCCATAGTAACTCTTTCTGAAGCAGTGAACAGTCAGACCATGGCTCTATCTTCCAGGATTCAAGAGAATTCGATTAAAATCGATGCAGTAATGACTACCTGTGGACAGGCTAAGGTGAAATTGCAAGATCATGGAAACCAACTGGTAACTTTGTCTGAAACGACTTCATCTTTGATTAAAGATAATTTAGCTCTTCGGTACAAATTGGAGGTTTTGGGAAATGCTGCTAGGCTGTGAATTTAAGGATTTTGAATTTCCCTAAGATGAGAAGTGTTACGGCACTTGATATGTTTAAAAGATATCTCCAAGAAGTTCTGAAAGTGCCTTCAGAATAAATTCTACCTTTAACTAAGGTTTATTATCTCCCACAAGGAAAGAAGGAACCAGTGGCTCAAGCGGATGATTCTAACTTTGATGTTTTAAATATATCGGATCTTCTTGAGGATACTGGAGGTGGGATGTGTGTGTCATCTACTTTATTGGTCTCATGTGCGCTGGTTTCTGATAAAGACTGGCTGTTGAAAATGTTCTTCAAAAAAAGAATGGAAACCTTCTACGGTTTTTCTATATCAATGTTCCTGGATATTGCTAGAGAGACACAGAAGCGGAGGAGAAAATTTCTCTTACATAAAGCTGGTGTTCTACGCATTGGGGGGGTCCTTTTTCCTAAGATTTCCTTGTAAATGCTTGGTGTTATATAAATCTGTGCGATATGTTTTCTTTCAACCTATTGATCTTGCTACTTTTATTAATCCCAAGTTATTGATTGATAATGTGTCAGGGTAATATACTATATACCTCTCATAAGTAAGTTTCTCAGGGTTTCTCTGCGATCATTTTGTATTCTTGGATGACTACTGATTTGTGTAGCCTATTTCTTTAGGACGCTTGAGGTTCTCCTGCCTTGGGCTTTGTTTGTTCTCTCTCCCTCCAGACATGTGGACTAAAAGAGAATTTTGGGTTTTTATCTTAATATTTGGTTTATGTTGCTTTATTCTCCCATGTTTTCTCTTTTCTCACAAGATTGTAATTTTCTTGTTGTGTATATATATAAATTCAATAAATATTAAATTTAAAATAAATTGTGCTCCACTATGTTGCTCAAGGGAGAGCCGCCAAGGGGCAAGCTACGAGCAGCTTGTTCCTTATCTGCACAGAGCACATGCTTGTCCCACTCCCCCAGTAGTCAGAGTCATGTAGGAGGGGAGAAGAGTTCCGGGAGGACACGTGGGGGCAGAGGCAGATCAATGAAACAACCATGGCCCAGCTCGACAAGGTCTCTCCTCCCCCCCCCCCACCTCCTCAGCCCCAGTGGTCCCCTCCGCCACAGCAACAGTCCAGAAATTGGCGGCCCTCCTCCACAGTTTGCAGGGTCACGGTGGTTCCCTTGTGCGTGACTCTAAGTTTGTGGGGGTAAAGGAGGGCAAAACTCACCCCTTTCATATAAATGGCTGAACAAATTGTCGCAAATTCTTGGCGCTTAGCTGCCATATGGCTCAAATAGTCATTGAAGAGCAACAAGCAGCTGTTATATTCCAGGTTTTTTTTTCACCGAAATTCCTGCAGCAGGCGCTCTTTTTCTGACCAAAGGACATATTTGGCTATTGCCGCTCTCAGTCTGCGGTACTCCTCATTGCAGATGCTGATTTCGATGGGCATGCTCACATCTCCACGCTTCCAACATCGTCGACAGGCCCAACTGCTGAGGTAGTCATTCTTGAAAAAAAATTTATATAAGTCCGTATTGGACATGCTCTCATCTAAGCCCACAACTTACAGATTTTTCTGGAGGACTGGGTTTTCCTGATCCTCTAGGCAATCAATTACACCATGTCTGCTCTTGTGCCATACATTCCACAGTAGTCTCCAGCTGCCACACCAGCTCCTCCTGTGTCTCCACTCTTATCTCCACCTTGTCAATACGTTGGGTCTGGGAGTCAAAATGCTCTCGTATATCATCTACTGTGGACTGAATTTTATTCAGCCGGTCCTCTAGTGCTGCTGTTACAACTTGGGAGATTTTGACTGCCAGGTCTCCTGCCATCGGGGACGCAGATTTCAAGTTGTTGGCTGACATCTTGGGCTCATCTCACTGGCGGTGTTCTCAGCTGCCTTTAAACTCTTTTTCTTTGGAAACAGGCAAGAAGCCAGTCCTCGCATATGGGTGACATCGGCACCCACAGAGCTCTCACGGAAGTATCCTCCCAGCTTTCAAAGAAAGCCTTTGGAAGATGCCGCCACGCATGCGTGGTTCCCTTCCCGCCCAAGGGTGCCATCTTGCTCAGTCTCCTTTTTTCCATGGAGCCCTTCAGATGTTTGTCTGGCTTGTCCCTGGAAAAAGTTGATTTTTCTCTGGTATCGCATCTGTACTCTTCCTGCCTACCGACCTCGTTGCCTCAGTATCAAGTCGATCTATTTTTTTAGTTTTTGTTCTTTTCTTTTCCTGGCATCTTTGCACCTTTTATTCTCCATTGGCAGCCTGGAGAGTCTTCGACCTTGCAGGGGTACTTTTTTCCCCTATAATTACCAGTGGCTTTAAGAAGTGTGATCGGTGCTCCAAATTCATGTCTTTGACCGACACACACAACTTCTGTCTCTGCTTCCTTGGACCAGACCACGACCCGGCAGCCTGCAGTCTTTGCAAGAGGATGTCTAGTAAGACCCTCAAGAGCTGCCAGCAGCAGCACGATAAGTTTTTCCCCGAGTCCCCAGTGCCTCCGAAGGTCAGGGCCTCGTCTGAGGCCCCATCATCTCGGACAGAGCCTTCTGAACCCAAGCCTCATCTTGGGTCCTCAGAAGGGGGTCTCCGTCGAGGGAACCCAAGAAGAAGAAGAAACCCTCGAAGGTGGTGTCCTTGAACGGTTCCGACCGGCCGGGTGCTCCCTGGGCCTGGTCCGGCAGCCCGAGACGCTCATTTGAAGCATCTGAGAAGGAGCAGCCTACAAAGGCCCCTCAGAAATATCCAACCACGAACTAGCCTTGGTCCCCAGACACTATCCTCATTGAGGATTCCCCTTCGGGGAGCCGGCGTCGGGCCTGAGTCCCTCAGTGCCTGCACCAGAGGCTGCGGAGCCTTCCGGTCTGGAGTCCAGAATTGTGGCCTTCAGCGCAGTTTGTCTGCCTTTATGGACCAGCAGCGGGCGCTGTTATCCGGCATGACCGGTTCATCTGCCTCAACCACTGGGCCCTCGACGTCCAAGATGTCCCCGGAGGCCAAGCTGATTCTCGAGGTCCTTAGGCCTCGAGTCGATCCTCGGTCGAGTCTGCGATCTGAGTCCTGCTCGACGAAACCGCGGTCATCCCTGGCAAGTTTACCGGGCACCGGCCGCAGGGCATCGGGGGCCCTGCGGCCTGCGGAGCAATCTTCCTACGAGTCCTCATAAGAACATAAGATATGCCATACTGGGTCAGACCAAGGTCCATCAAGCCCAGTATTCTGTTTCCAACAGTGGCCAATCTAGCTCATATGTACCTAGCAGTTTCCCCAAGAGACACAAGTTCCACAATGCTTGTACTGGGTCAAGCATTGATATCTTCGGTCACTTCTTAATAATGGTTTATGGACCTTTCGTCCAGGAACTTGTCCAAAACCTTTTTAAACCCAGCTACACTAACAGCCTTTACTACATCCTCCGGTAACAAATTCCAGAGTTTGATTACACGTTGAGTGAAAAAATATTTTCTTTTATTAGTCTTAAATAGTTTACCCTGTAGCTTCATTGCATGTCCCCTAGTCTTTCTATATTCTGATAACATAAACAATCGATCTACGTTTACCCGTTCCACTCCGTTCATTAATTTATAGACTTCTATCATATCTCCCCTCAGCCGTCTCCTTTCCAGGTTAAAGAGCCCTAACCTTTTTAGCCTCTCCTCATAGGAGTATCCTTCCATCCCCTCTACCATTTTGGTGGCTCTTCTCTGAACCTTTTCTAAAATCGCTATATCCTTTTTAAGATAAGGCGACCAGAATTGCACACAATATTCAAGGTGCGGTCTCACCATGGAACGATATAGAGGCATTATAATATCTTTTGTTTTATTTTCCATTCCTTTCCTTATCATACCTAGCATTCTATTTGCTTTCTTGGCCGCCGCTGGACACTGGGCCGAGGGTTTTAACATGGTATCCACAATGACGCCTAAATCTTTTTCCTGGGTGGTGGTTCCTAATGTGGAACCTTGCATCGTGTAACCATAGTTTGGGTTGTTCTTCCCTAGGTGCATAACCTTGCAATTGTCCACATTAAATTTCATCTGCCATTTTGATGCCCAGTCTTCCAATTTATCAAGATCCTCTTGCAATTTTTCACAATCCTCTTGGGTTTTAACAACTTTAAATAGTTTTGTGTCATCTGCAAAGTTGATAACCTCACTCGTTATTCCACTTTCCAGGTCATTTATGAATATGTCAAAAAGCAGCGGACCCAGCACAGATCCCTGGGGTATACCACTATTCACCTTTCTCCATTGGGAAAATTGGCCATTTAGCCCTACCCTCTGCTTTCTATTTTTTAACCAGTTCCTGATCCACAATAGTACACTGCCTCCTATCCCATGACTCTTTAGTTTTGCCAAAAGTCTCTGATGAGGGACCCTGTCAAAGGCTTTCTGAAAGTCCAGATACACAATATCAACTGACTCACCTTTGTCCACCTGTTTATTCACTCCTTCAAAAAAAACCATAACAGATTAGTAAGACAAGATCTTCCTTGTCTAAAGCCATGTTGGCTGTCTCCCATTAGGTTGTGACTATCTACATGATGAGTAATTTTATTATTTATGATGGTTTCTAACATTTTTCCCAGTACTGACGTCAGGCTCACCGCTCTGTAGTTTCCCGGATCACCCCTGGAACCCTTTTTAAAAATTGGTGTTACATTGGCGATCCTCCAATCTTCAGGTATTAGAGATGATTTTAATGATAGTTCACAGATTACTGATAGCAGGTCTGCAATCTCATATTTCAGTTCTTTCAACACCCTTGGATGTATACCATCCGGCCCAGGTGATTTGCTACTCTTCAGTTTATCTAATAGTTGTAAGACATCATCCCGATGTATCGATATTTCCTTCAATTCTTCCGCACCTTTAAATACCACTTCAGTCATGGGTAACATCCCTACATCTTCCTCAGTAAAGACCGAAGCAAAGAATTCATTCAGTCTCTCCGCTATCGCCTTGTCGCCTCTTAGTGCTCCTTTAACCCCTTTATCATCTAATGGACCAACTGACTCTCTCACAGGTTTTTTGCTACGAATGTACTTGAAAAGGTCTTTATTTCGCGTTTTTGCTTCCGCAGCAAGCTTCTTCTCAAATTCTCTTTGCCTGCCTTATCAATGCCTTGCATTTGAGTTGCCAGTGCTTGTGCTGTTTCCAGGTTTCGTCGTTTGGCTCTTTTTTCCATTTCCTGAAAGATGCTTTTTTGGCAACAACAGCCTCTCTGACCTCACCTTTAAACCATGCAGGCAGTTTTTTGGATTTCCTTCCACTTTTCTTAAAGCGTGGACTACAGCTGGTCTGGGCTTCCAAGATCGTATTTTTCAACAACACCCAAGCTTGATGTACGTCTTTAACCTTTGCAGCTGCTCCTTTTAGTTTTTTCTTAACTGTTTTCCTCATTTTATCATAGTCTCCCTTTCGAAAGTTAAAAGGTAGTACTGTGGATTTCCATACTATCCCTCCTCCACTAATTAAATCAAAGGCGATCATGCTATGATCACTATTGCCAAGTGGCCCCAACACCCTTATCTCTTGCACTAGATCTGGTGTTCCACTAAGGACTAGGTCTAATATGGCTTCCCCTCTGGTCAGTTCATGAACCAGCTGCTCCAAGAAGCAGTCATTTATTTCATCTAGGAACTTTATCTCCCTAGCATGTCCTGACGTGACACTGACCCAGTCAATACCGGGGTAATTGAAATCACCCATTATTATTACTGCGCTGTAACTTTTGTTAGCTTCCTTGATTTCTTGGAGCATTTCATCATCCATTTGGTCATTCTGGCCAGGTGCTCGATGGTTTACTCTGAGTAGGAGTTGGAGGATGAGGAGTCCTCCGATTCTCATCGTCACCACGACGTCCCATCTGACTCTCCCGCCTTGGAGCCTCAATGGCGGTCCCTGTCCGAGGATATGGGCATCCTTGATTTTGTCAAGGACATGTCTAAGGCTCTGACATTCCTGACCAAGTCGGAGGAGTACCGTCGGGCAGATGAATTGGAAATCCTTCAATACGAGGCTCCTTTGTGAGAATTGCTCATGGTACCCATCCCTCCCATCCTGGAATGGCTAATGCTCCAAATGTGGAAGACACCGGCTTCGGTGCCAGTGGTGAGCAAATGGCTCGACTCGATATATCGAGTCTGCAGGAGCCCAGGCTTCCAAAATTCACAGCTGTTGCATAACTCCATGGTGGTAGAGTTGACCATGTGTCGGCCGAAAAACCAGAAGATGCACTCCTTGGGGCCCCCCGGCAGGGAGGCCCGCACCCTGGACGATCTTGGCAGAAAGTGCTACCAGGGTTCAATGTTCATCGGCCGCATCCAGGCCTACCAGCTGTACATGGGCATGTACCTGAGAGACCTGGCGAAGGAACTCACCGGGTTTCTCGGCTGGTGTCTCCGAGGAACCTTTGCAGTGGTTCAAGAACTTGGCCAAAGCAATCCGTGAATGCTCCAGATTCATGTCTCGAGTGGCCTATGATGGGTTCAAGTCGGCGACTCGAGTAGCAGCGGCTTGCATTGGTGCACACAGCCAAGCTTGGCTACAGTCATCCAACCTCGAGTAGTGGGTTCAGGACAAATTGGTCAATGTCCCTTGCCAAGGAGAGCATCTCTTTGGCAAACCCATGTCCGACAAGGCTGCCGAGCTGGAGACAGAGTTCATGACGAGGACCAGGCTCTCTAAAAAGACTGCTGCCCCTCCCCGACGGAAGGGCTCGGGTAAAAAGTCTTTCTACCCGAGAAAGGGAGCTGCTTACAGAAACTACCCACCTTATCAGGCCTCCCCAGCTCCTCAACAGGGTCAGCAGGCCAAGGGACATGGGCATGGGCCATGTAAGCAGAAGGATCCACCCCAGACACCGGCTCCAGCCCAGCCAGGGGGGAGTTTTGGACTTCTTGAGCATAGCCTCTCTACCCCAAGGAGATCAGAAGCCCACAGGGGGACATCTGGCCCTCTATACCCAGAGGTGGATCACCATCACCACCGATTCCTGGGCACTAAGGGTAGTCAGGAGGGTTACATCCTCCACCTGACTTGGACACCTACCCCTTTTTTCCCCAGAAGAGCCCCTCAGGTCTCCCCTCCACTGGGACCTTCTTCTGAAGGAGTTGGCAGGTCTTTTTGAGGATAAAGCGGTGGAATCAGTGCCCCACTACCTCAGGGGCAAGGGGTTCTACTCCAGGTACTTCCTCATGCCAAAAAGAACAGGAGGCCTAAGGCCCATCCTCGACCTGCGCAACCTCAACAAATTCCTGGTGAGGGAGAAGTTCAAGATGCTCTCTTTTGGAACATTGCTGCTCAACCTCCAGCAGGGAGACTATATGCTCCTTAGACTTCAAGGATGCTTATACCCACATCCTCATCCACCCCAACCACAGTCAGTACCTGTGGATTTTAGTGGGGGACAGGCATTTTTTAGTACAGGGTGCTCCCCTTCGGCCTAGCCTCGGGCCCAAGATTCTCCCAAAATGCCTGGCAGTCATGGCCGCCTTCCTTCGGCTCCAGCGGATCTTCATATTTCCCTACCTGAACGACTGGCTCAAAAAAGGAGGCACGGCCACAGAGTTGTAGCAGACCACCATGCGCACCATTCAGGCTCTGCAGCACTTGGGGATTTGTCACCTCCTTCCTGGCACAGTGCCTGAAGTTCATTGGGGCAAAGATTGACACTCTCCAGTCAAAGGCCTTCTTGCCCAGGGACCGAGCCGACCATCTCAGGACTGTGGCAGGACATACAGTTCCGTGCCTCGGTGCCCGCTCGGCGGCTTCTGTGCTTCCTCAGGCACATGGCCTCCATGGTCCACGTCACCCCAGACGCTTGCCTCTACATGAGGGCGGTGCAGTGGTGTCTCCGGGACCAGTGGTCTCAGGCCACGGGCCGCCTCTGAGACAGAGTTTCTGTGACCCGCCAACTGGCTTAATCTCTGGTCTGGTGGCTTTCTCCGCAGCATCTCAAGGCGGGCATGCCTTTTCAGGCCCCAAGCCCATCAAGGGTCCTCACCAAGGATGCCTCCCTGCTCGGCTGGGAAGCCCACTACGGAGATCTCAGATCTCAGGGCAACTGATCACCAGACAAGAGCACCCAGCAGATCAACCTCCTGGAGCTCTGAGCCATATACCTAGCCCTGAAGGTTTTTTTGTCACCACCTGTGCCACCAGCCAGTGCTGGTTCAGACAGACAACCAGGTGGCGATGTTCTACATGAACAAACAAGGGGGCATGGGGTCGTGTACCCTTTGCCAGGAGGCAATGGTCTTCTGCTCGTATGCAATCCAACAGGGTATCCTCCTGCGGGCAGTGTACCTGCAGATCAGGACAGGCTCAGCAGAATCCTCCAGCCGCACGAGTGGCAACTGGACCCCAGGGTAGCCAGTTGGCTTTTCCGGCTCTGGGGGGTACCTGTAATGGCCTGTTCACCAGCCCAGACAACTTTCAGTTGCCCCACTTCTGCTCCCAGCAGCCCCTTCCCTCCATGGTGGCTGCGGACATGTTCTTGGTCGCATGGACAGAAGGCCTTGTGCACCTTCCCTCCCACACTGCTGATCACCAAGACCTTGTTCAGGACCCTCCATGATAGGGCTTCGCTCATCCTGATAGCCCCTCGATGGCCCAGGCAACCGTGGTTCCGACTGCTTCCGTAGTTGACGGTGGAGACCCCCATCCCCTTGGGGTTCCGCCCCGGGACTCCTAACTCAGGAGGGGGGCTCTCTCCTGCATCCCAACCTGGGATCCCTGTCGCTGACAGCCTGGCGTTTAAAAGAGTGACTCTGGCCCCTTTCAACCTTCCGGTTGAGGTGGAAGATATTATGCTGGCCTCTTGTAAGGCATCTACTAGGAAGGCGTATGCCCTCAAGTGGCGCAGGTTCTCTGTTTGGTGTGCCGAACACGGGGCTGACCCCTTCTTCTGCTCAGTGGCTCTGGTGCTACAGTAGCTTCTCCATGTCTCTCGGTTCGGGCTCAAGTCTAACTCCGTCCGAGTGCACCTTGGTGCCCTGGTGGCGCACCACCATCAGGTGGATGGTAAGCCTCTCTCTGCCCAATCCTTGGTGACCTGTTTCTTTCAGGGCCTACTCTTATCGTAGTGCCCGGTTCGCACTCCAGCAACCAAATGGGACCTCAGTGTGGTGTTGGGGCAGCTCACTCACCCGCCCTTCGAACCTCTGGCTACTTGCCACCTCCTCTACCTCTCTTGGAAGGTGGCTTTCCTGGTCGCGCTCACCTCCGCTCACAGAGTTAGCAAGCTTCGGGCCCTGGTGGCGGAGTGTGACAATGAGAGCTGTGTGGAAGAGATGGAATGTGAGGAAAATGAGGAATACACCTTTAAGAGCAGAGATAGCCAAGGTTTCCATAGTGACCACAAGCTAGAGGAACATGCAGTAGCAGAAGCTGAGCCCCGCCCAAGCCATGACGTAGGAGCAAGCTTGAGCCCTAGTGAGATGAGAGACACGTGCAGGAAGCAGGGTGTGGTCGCTGCAAAGCACTGTTTTAAACCTGCTTCAGTGAGTTGTAGGAAAGGGTGGATGAGAGAGAAGCCGGTAGAGCAGCTGAAGGCGTGGCTGAGAGAGCAGCCGAGGAATGCTGACTCAAGTTCAGGAAGAGCACTGGAACCAGAGGATTCAAAGGTGAAGCCTGATTCAAAGCAGCTCAGAGAGGAGAAATCTGGAAAGTTTTACTCCACCGTGGGAAACAATTCTGACAACAAGAAAAGCAGTTCTTGCTTAGAAGGTACGTCTGCTTCAGTGCTTAGCAGAACTTTGGCTGAAGACGTTGTTAGAGAACTGAAACTAAGTGCAGAACAGAATGCTCAAGGGGACCGTGCAGGCAAGAGGACAGTGAAAGCTGTTGCAAACAAAAGTAATTAGAGTTCATGTAAAGACAGAGAGACAGACCTGAACGCTGTTGAGTTATTGGAGAAGCTGTTTCAGAATAGGAAGGCTCATTCCCAAAGCACTGCTGGTTGTGACCAGAGGGAGCAGTTCTTAGGAGAGCTTCACAAGTTTCTGTATAACAGTAAGCTTGAACCTATTGCCAAAAGCCTGGAGAAAGATAAGCAAAGTGCAGCTTATAAAGATATGCAAGTTGATGTTTATGAGAGAGTTCCCGAGTGTGACGAAACAGAGATGGACTGTTCTTTTTGTAAAGCAGAAGGCTTAAACAGGTGCTAGCCTTGAACTGTGGAATGAAGTTTACATAGCATATTTGTTTAGCTAATGGAGGGCTGAGAGCGTCTGTGAGAAAGAAAGAATTTCCACTGAAACCTGAGGGTTAAATGCATCAGCCTTGGTTAAAAGAGAAAAAGAATTTACCTGTTGTAAATACCAGCAGTAGCTGTGAAACTGTTTGTGCTGAAGAATGCTATGAACAGCTACTGTGCAAAGAGTCTAATTGAGTTCTGCTGTTCCAGCCACATTTTTGTTCCTGGTGATTTTCATTTGGAGAAATAATCCTACTTTGCATAGCGTTTGTGAATTTTGATGCGAAAGGGGAAACCCAAAAATAAATATCTTTGTTTTGCCTTAAAAACCCCGAGTGGTCATACTACTTTGTCTGCAAGTAATATAAGAACTACAAGTCCCAGCAACCCCTGCTGGAAGGAATGTCTTGTGACATTACTTAAGGGCAAATAAGGCAGCTCTTTTGCCTATCAGCCTTTGGCCTAGGCAGGGGGTCACGACACGGGGGTGCCCAATACCAGGTTCTGCAAGAACAGAGTGGTGCTTCGCACGCATCCCAAATTCCAGCTGAAGGTCGTCTACACCTTGGACTGTAAGAGGGCTTTGTCTTTCTACATCCACTGCACTCAGGGCCACGGCAAAGCCTCTCAGCTTTTCATCTCCTATGACCCCAGTAGGCTGGGGGAGGCAGTGACTAAGCGTATGCTGTCCACTTGGGTGGCAGACTGTATCGTCCTCACTTACAAGGAGGCGAAACTCCTGCTGGAAGGCCACGTCACGGCGCACCATGTCAGTGCCATGGCAGCTTCAGTGGCAAACTTGCGCTCAGTCCCAATGGTGGACATCTGCCGGGCCGCCACCTGGTCTTCATTCCATACCTTTGCGGCCCATTACTGCCTGGAAAGAGAGTCCTGATGGGGCAGTGCCTTTGGCCAGGCTGTGCTCCGTAACCTTTTCGGGGTTTAGACAACTCCTACCCTCCGACCCTTCTTTGTTCAGGCTACTGGTTTCATCAGACATAGGAGTCCTTCTGTGGTCTGTGGACATGGACTCATTGCTGTTGCTTGCGACTCCCCGTGAGGGAGCTCCTATTTTTGCTATGGATTTTGATAGCCTGTTGCTGGGGAGTCCCATACGTGAGGACTGACTTCCTGCTTGTTCCTGGAGAAAGCATAGTTACTCACCTGTAACAGGTGTTCTCCAGGGACAGCAGGAATCAGTCCTCACAACCCTCCCTCCTCCCCTTGGAGTTGCTCCTTTACCATCTTTTATTTTTGCCATCTTTTAGCTATGTCATCTGATTGAGCAAGATGTCACCCTTGGGCTGGAAGGGGACCACGCATGTGTGGTGGCATCTCCCGAAGGCTTTCTTTGAAAGCTGGGGGGATGCTTCCGCAAGGGCTCCGTCTGTGCCAGTGTCACCCATATGTGACGACTGATTCCTGCTGTCCCCGGAGAACACCTGCTACAGGTGAGTAACTACACTTTATCTGCAACTTCTGGGATCCATGGCCTCCACCATCGAAGTTGTCCCATGGGCACGAGCACACACGTGAGACGTTCAGCGGGCACTCCTTTCCCGCTAGTCCCCTGTTTAGGAGGAGTACGACCGGCGGCTCCGGCTGCCTCGGTCAATGCGTGTCAGTCTCAGCTCGTGGCTCGTGCTGAAACATCTTCTCTGCGGCGTTCCTTTGGAGACTCTTGTTGGATTGTGGTCACCACTGATGCCAGCCATATCACCTCACCTTACAACCAATGCTTCCAACTATGGCTGGGGTTCGCACCTTCTGTAGTGAATGTGCGAAGAGCACTACCTGTATATAAATGTTCTACAACTACAAGCAGTTCTCTATGCGCTCACTATGTTCCAGCATTGGGCTCACCACAAGATTCTTTTGGTGCAAATGGACAGCCTAGTTGTTATGTTCTACATCAACAAACAGGGTGGATCAGGGTTCCTTCGCCTGTGCAGGAAGCCATATGCCTTTGGCTCTTAGCTCAGTCTCTGGGCACCACTCTACAAGAAACATACCTCCCAGGGTCTTGCAACCACATTGTGGATGCCCTCAGCTGTCGATTAGATCCACACAAGTAGTCTTTGGATTTGACGTGCTTCAACAGATATTCAACAGATGGGGCATTCCATATGTAGATCTCTTTGCCTCTGAAGAAAATGCAAAGTGGCCCTGTTCTGCTCTATCAGACCAACCCAATGGTGATGGGCACATGATGCTTTTGCTGTTTCCTGGAGTCACCGGCTACTTTGTTTTCCCTCCATTTCTGCTCATCACCTATTCCTCAAGATATAAGAAGACAAAGCCAATGTCATCTTAATAGTACCTACAAGGCCAAGACAAGCTCCTTGCCCTTATGGAGGAAATGCCACTATTTTTAGGAACTCAACTGTTCCCCATCACTCGGAACCAGAGCCACCTAATCCACTCCAACCTCGCCAACCTCTCTCTGACTGCCTGGAAAGTCAGCAGATCTTGATGCAGGGAGCTTCATTATTAGATGAAGTTCGCGTGGTGATCCATGCTTCCAGAAAACAAACAACTCAATCTATGTATTAGTGTAAGCGGAACCGCTTCAAGGACTGGGTTGTGTCCCTTAATCAGGATCCTATATCCTGCTCAATAGGTCAGGTCCTAGTCTACCTATTACATTAATACAATTCCAGACTCAAGACTACATTGGTTTGATGATATCTTTCCGCTGTCGTGGCTTCCCATCTCCTTATTGACAAGAAACCCATTTCTTAATATCCACATGTGTCAAGATTCATGAAAGGCCATCTGCACATCAAGCTGCTGGCCCAACTGCTGCTGCCGTTCTCGGATCGGAACATCATCCTCTCAGTGCTCATGAAAGTGCCCTTCGAGCCCCTTGGTTTGGCTTTTCTAATGTACATGACATGGAAAACTGTCTTTCTAGTGGCCATAACATCAGTCCACTGGATTAGTGAATTCAGGGCACTGATTCACTACCTCCCCCCCCCACCCCACGCACCCAATTTCTACACAACAGGTGGTCGTGTGCACTCATTCGAAATTCCTTTCCAAAGGCGTCTCAGATTTTCACCTCAACCAAACCGTTGTGCTACCAATCCTAACAATCCCAGTAAACCAGTTTCAAAGGAGACCATCTCTTCCTGGATTGTCGACTATATTCCTTCTGTTATGACCAGGCCCTCATGCAATCCCCAGGTCGCAATAGGCCTCGTAGGCTCTGAGCCACAGCTGCAGTTATAGCGACTCTGGCCTCTGTCTAAGCATGGCATCTTCAAAGCAGCTACATGGACTTCAATTCACACTTTCATCAAACACTACAGTTTGGACTGCTCCTCGGCCTAGAACCTCACCTTTGGACAGATGGTCTTGTGGAACCTCTTTGCTTCCTAACAACTCCATTCCACCTCCTGTTATTTCCAGGCTTTGGATTCACCATCAGAGTGTGCCTGCCTAATCCTCTGCTTATCTCTGGAGAAAGCTTAGTTGTTTACCTATAATAGGGGTCTCTGTATGGAGAACCACTGTTCCTTATCGTTCCTCCAGTTCAGTCCTCTACCTCTGGGTTGTCAGTCTCCTCCTGCAGCTTGGAGACTGGTATGTCAGAATTATGACATCACTGGATATAGCCTGCTGTACTCTCTCCTTCATCCCAGTGTGACCAGTCTCCATGCAGCAGGAGGAACTGACGAGCCTTAGGGAAAGGCTCTCTGGAGAATCTGATAAGGAGCTAGTAGGACAGTCTAGATGTAGTTGATACAATTTTTCTGATTGGATTTTTCTAATTGGGTAGCTGTCTCTTTAAAAAAAAAAAAAGGCTCCAGGTATTCTTGCTCCCTGCCTGTTACTGTAAGGGCTTCGATTGGGGTGCCGGCTCAGGAAATCGAGTTGGTGGTCCCCTCGAGTAGCCCAGAGGTTCTCTCCCCCCGGACTCTACCGGGGAGAGCCCTTCTGTCAGTGCAAGTTCCTGCCGGGCTGCTGCAACCGTATCCATGGCGTCGGAGGCTTCACTTCTTCAATTCCGTGGTGTGCTGGGACCACTCTTCAGCTTGCGGTCAGTCGTTTCGGGCAGTGGACGGTGCAGCCGGGCTGGTAAGCAGATCACCGGGGTTTAGCTGCAATGTCAGAGAGGAGCTAATTTAGAAGGTGCAGGAGGCTCGCGGCTCGTTTTGGCACCTTTTCTTGGTGCAGGCTATTCTCGGCAGCCATTTTCTGGGCCGCGGGGAAGCCGCGTGGCTGTTGGGCGGTTCGCGAGCCCGTGCCCGGCTAAGGCTCTGGGAAACTCGTTTCTTCGGCTTATTTTGTCCATTTTGTCTATTTTATTTTATTTATTTATTTGAACAGCTTTTATATACCGCTGCTTCCAAGGATCAGCAGCGGTTTACATTACAACATAAATCAAACAGGTACATAGAACATTATGAACTATATTACATTATAACATGAATTGTATAGAACATCATTAATGTATTACAATATAACAGGAACATTATTGAACTATATTACAATAAAATAAATTACATATGTATATGTAAGAAGAATTATCATCATGTTTAATATCATTTGCAGTTGTCGTTGTTCCAGTTGTGGATATACATTTGGATAGGGTAAATAAATTCAGTTTATGGTGGTTGGAGAATTATACCTGTTTCACCATTGGTGTAGTGTTGTGTGAATAGATGAGTTTTTAGGTCTTTTCTGAATGTTAGTAGATCTTTAGTTTCTCTTAGTTGATCTGGAAGATTGTTCCACATATTGGGGCGACAAGGGAAAAGGCACTGTTACTTGTTGAGTGTTTTGTTTTCCTTATTAGATCTGGGACTGCTAATGTATTAAGGTTTTTTCTCCGTCTTATCCTATTATCGAGTGGGCTGTGAAGAAGAGTAGTTAAGTATGATGGGGTAATATTATTAATTAATTTGAAAGTGGTTAACAGTATTTTGTATTGGATCCTACTGAATATGGGTAACCAGTGTAGTGTGTATAGAATAGGGGTAATATGGTCAGATAGTTTGGCTTTGAATATAACTCTTGCTGTTACATTTTGGGCCATTTGTAATATTTTGATGTTCTTCTTAGTTATACCATGTAGTATGCTATTACAAAAATCGAAGTGTGGTATAATCAAAGCTTGTGTGATGGTTCTAAAGTCTTCGTCTTGTAATAGTGGTCTTAGTTGTTGGATAGAGCGCAGTTTGTAATAGATTGTTTTTGTTAGTTTCTTGATGTGTGTTGTAAAACTGAGTGTTTTGTCAATGATAACTCCTAAATATTTTATTTCTTCTTTGACTGGAAGAGTTGTATTCAGGATTTTAATGTCAGATGGAGGAGTATATTTCGTGTTTTTTGTTGCAATCAGGATTTCTGTTTTTTTGAGGTTAATAGCTAAGTTGTTTAAACGTAGCCATTCTTCAGCTTCTGTAAGGCAGTTTATTAGATTGTTGTGATTTGGGTTAATTATGTTAAACTCAGAGAATAGCATAATGTCGTCCGCATATATATATAATAATTAATCTTGTATTTTTTGAATATGGTACATATTGGCTGGAGGTATATGTTAAATAATAGAGCAGATAATGCAGAGCCTTGGGGTACACCTTGTTCTTGAGGGAAAGGGGATGATGATGATTGATTAAGTTGAACATATTGAGAACGATCGGATATGTATGATTTAAACCAGTCTAAAGTAGTTTTCAGTAATCCTATTTGTTTAAGTCGTGAGCAATCATTAAATAAACATCATGATCTCTTCAACATTGTAAAGACAATGGCAAAGGAACCAACTCCCCCACACACTCAAACGATACATCCACAAGATTATGCTGACTATTTAAAATCAAAAATGAAGAAAACAACCAACATCTACATCACAGAACCAACAAATATAGACAAGCTATCACAGTCAACCACACTAACCAAGTTTAACGCATTATCAACTAAAGAAATTGAAAACACCATCGCATCAATAAATGCTACCACTGCAGCAAATGATCCATGTCCAGCGGCCTGGATAAAAAACATTAGATATGAAGTAAGCTTCTTCATACACAATATCCTTGAACAATCTTTCTCAACTGGAACCTTTCCTCAGTGCCTTAAACAAACCTCAATTAGACCATTACTGAAAAATAACAAATTAGACCCCCTAAAAGTAGAATCCTATAGGCCAATATCCAGCATCCCTCTGCTAGCAAAAATAATTGAGAAAGTGGTACAACGTCAAATACAACAACACATAGACACTGAAGCCCCACTGGACATTGCACAACATGGTTTTAGAGAAGCCCACGGAGTTGAGACCCTCCTCATCACTCTATTCAATACATTAATCACAGGAATAGATAATATCCACCAAGGATTTATCCTTATATTCAAGGACATCTCAGCTGCGTTTGATTCAGTAAGCCATCAAATACTTATCCATCGCCTTAAGGAAAAAGGAATACTTGGAACCGCACTTGACTGGTGTATATCCTACCTAAATAACCGTTGGCAACAAGTAAGAATTGAGGAAAAAACATCTGAACCATTTTTGCAAGATCAAGGGGTACCACAAGGATCCTTTCTTTCAGCACTAATGTTTAACATATACATGCAACCGATCTGTGACCTCATCCGCTCTTTTAATGTTACCTGCCTAGCATATGCAGATGACATTCTCCTATACATGCCATTCTCCATCAACCATCCTGATTTTACACCTTTGATAAAATGCTTTGAATCAGTAGAAGACTGGCTCCTCTCACAGAACCTAAGAATCAACCATAGCAAGACCGATGTTATGTTTATCACAAGGGACCAAAACTTCACACTTCCCACTACCTTAAAGATAAAGGACAAGGAATTGACAGTAAAACCTACGATACGATACCTAGGTATTACCCTTGACCAGCGCCTCAATATGAAGACCCACATAAAAAACATAACAAAACTAATATATCACAAGATAAGCACACTACGCCACTTAAGACCTTTACTTGAACCCACAGACTTCAGAACTGTCTACCAAGCCTTGGTGATGCCTCATCTTGACTTCGCAAATGCAATTCTACATGGTCTCCCGCAATCAACTTTAAATCCTCTACAGTTGGCGATGAACACCGCTGCTAGAGTACTCGAAGGAATATCAAAGACAGACCACATAACTCCAATTCTAAAAAGACTCCACTGGTTACCAACCAACGCAAGAATCCACTACAAGATACTAATCATTACTTTCAAAGCCTTAAACAATCAAGCACCATCAACGATCGCCAACCTTTTACACACACAGACTCCCAATAGATCCAGAAGATCAACTGCTATAAACTCATTAACAATCCCAAGACAAACAGTCAGATACACTAAGGAAACATCTAAAAGAGCCTTCAGCATTCATGCCCCAATAGCTTGGAATGCACTCCCACCAGAACTGAGAGCCATAACCAGCCTAACACAATTCAGAAAAAGTCTCAAACACCACCTCTTCTTAAGCTATTTCCCAATTTAGTTTTGCACAAGAGAAACACTACATCCATAATCAGGTCAAGACAACTTCAACTGTGACTAATGTGTATAGACTATTGTATATGGTTATATAGTGTACATAGTTTCCCTTTATTTACCAAGTTCAAATTCCTGTTACTTGTAAAATGCACTACAGTTTTCTGTATGTATATGTTTGGTTCCATGTAAACTGCGCTGATGATAATAGTGCGGTATATAAGAGATGTTAAATAAATAAATAAATAAATAAAAAATAAATAAATAAGTATGCTGTGATTAATGCTGTCAAATGCGGCTGATATGTCAAGGAAAACTAAAATGAATGCTTGTTTTGTATTGTCCAAGCCTTTGTTAAGAGTGTCAAGAAGAGAAATGAGCAGGGTTTCAACACCATGAAAAGGGCGAAAGCCGTGTTGGTGTTCATCAAGTGGGGCAAAAGTGTCTATGTGATCTTGTAACTGTAATTGTACAGCTTTTTCTATGATTTTAGTTAGGAAGGGGATGCTGGCTATCGGACGATAGGATGATGGGTCATTTACATTTAATGTCTTGTTTTTTAGTATAGGGCGGATTGCAGATAATTTTGTTGATTTGGTTTAGTTTGTTTTGTTTTATTTTGTCATGGCATTTCTTCCCGATTCAGCCTTTCAAGACTAAGAAAGCAGAAAAGAAAAAGGGGCCCCTTTCTCTATGGAGGAGACAGTGCACATCATATAAAGCAAAAGGGGAAGTAACCGAGAAGAAAATACTTTACATACTTAAAAAAAAAAGAAAAAAAAAAAGAAAAGGGGGAGCAGTTAGGAATTTTGGTGTGCCCTTGGTCAGTTGCAGGTCTACTTCGTGGCAGCCAGTCCACAGTGTATTGTGGCGGTCACACCCCTACCAGGCGGTCGCCTAGTAGGGATGGGAAGCCATCTTGAATTCCTCTTTACCAAGGATTGTAGTTGTGTATAGAGATAAATGAACCAAGTGGTTGTTTCAAAGCACACAGGAATTATCCGTGGCAAGCGGATAACAAATCTTTCAAGCAGTTGTACACTCAAGTCAAAGAAAATAAAGGATAATCTTCTCCCGTTAAAGCAAAGCTTACAACCAGTGTTGTAGTAGAATTATTTACACAGGCTTTTTTTTCTTTCCCTTTATGATGCTTCTCAATTCCGAAATCATAAAGCACATGTATTTACAATTCCTAACTTCTCACTGCTCTCAGGCTTTCATTACTTAGCCACAATGCACATATCACAGTCCATCTCAGAACAAGCTGAAGTCAGGTCACTTGCTTTACCTTCTACCTCCATGCTTTCTGCTGAGCTGTATCTTGGCAAAGTTTGAAAACGCTCAGGCACTTTATGCTTAATGTTCTTTAACAGGTTAAACAGCCTATTCCACTGAATGGCCCCTTCTCCTCTAGGTAGGACTTCAACGGGCTTCTCCTGTTCAGTTTCTCCTGACCACCCCTTCTTCCTAATCCGGGTTTTCTCAGGCCTAAACCTCTCTTCAGAGTCAGAGCAAGAAACACAGGGTTTTGGCTTTACTGCTTTCTTTCTCCTACCTTGGAGTCTTGTTGCAGCACCTTCCTGGCTGAGGCTTCTGTGGCTTGTGACTCTCTCTGCCTCTGAGCTAGACAGGGAATCAGGGTAAGACCTCCACTTCCCTTCCTGGGGCTTCTGCTGCCTGCAGACAGACCCTTCAGAGGAGTCTAAGCACTCTTGCCTTAGCCTTCTCCAAGCCAACCTTTTCTCTCTCTCCCTCTTGCCAGTCTGTTTGGTCCTCTGCCTGGAACCTTCTCTGTAGCTTCCTTGGCTGCAGTGCTGGCTGCTCTTGTCTCTGCTGCTGCTCTCTTTGTGGCTGCTTCTCTCTTGGCTGCTTCTCCCTTGACTGCTTCTCCCTTGACTGCTTCTCTCAACTTTGTTTGTTTTCTCAAACTTAAACGTTGAGCAGGGCACCTCCCTCTCTGACTCCACCCACTTGTACCTCCTACTCTTACCTGAGGTTGTCATGGAGTCTGGGAGTGGCTTAAACCTAGCTCTACCCTCTTGGTTTCTCTCAGGGATTTTGCTGTGGTGTATGTGTTCTAGTGCACCCATCCCCTGAAAAGAAGAAAAAGTTCTTCTTTCTCTTTTATTTCCATGCTGAGCTGCACTCTCCTTACCACAGTATTGTGTGTGGTACCAGGAGGGGTACAGTGGCTGATACCGGTGTGTGCCGGAGCTGTGCAACCCTCTCGTCTACGGTGGAGCAACAGATGGACATCAAGGAGTCCCCAGAGATGCAGGGGGTGCCGACGGGGGCGGGGGCTGCTTCTCCAAGGCCAGCGGCGCAGGGGCCGGCGGTTGAGGAGTTGCCATGGTCTTCGGGGGCTACGCTGGCGACGCAGGCGTCGGAGCTCGGGGAATTTAGCCCTGAGTTTATATTACTAATGCATCAGGCATTTTGTCTGCGACGCCAGGGAACGTCGCCCGGTTTTGGGGCACTGGCAGGTTTGGCTCCACAGTTAGAGGCGATCGTCGACGTGGGCGAGACCCCGCCAGCACCAAAGAGAGCGAGAACTCAGACTTCTGGACCTCCGGAAGGCGAGGGGCTGGAGGTCCAGGATACAGATTGGGATCAGGATGAGGAGGCGCAGGACCTGGAAGAGGGAGAGATCCCCGAGCCAGAGGATCAAGCTAAGATTATTAGAGTCTTCCGCAGAGAGGAGCTAGCGGCCTTGATCGCGGAGTCGATACAGATGTTGAATCTTGCTACGCAAGCGACTGCGGAGGAGGAGGTCGAAGATCCGGTCATTCAGGCGGTATGGCAAACACAGGTGGTGTTTCCTGTACACAGAGTGGTCGAAAAGATGATACAGGATGAATGGGATAAACCGGAAGCAGGCTTGCGTGGGATAAGGACTATGAATAGGATCTATCCTCTGGTAGAGAAGGATAAGGAAAGGTTTCGAGCACCGCGGGTGGATGCGGTGATGTCGGCGGTTACGAAGAAGACCACTATCCCGGTAGAGGGTAGTGCGGCTCTGAAAGATACCCAGGACCGTAAAGTGGACGGTTTACTGAAACAGACCTTTGAGGCGGACTCGCTGTCACTGCAGGCCTCCATCTGTGGAGCTTGGGTGGCCAGGGTGTGCTTGAGATGGGTCCAGCGCCTGTGTCTGTCTACGCATTTGGATCTCGAGGAGTTGAAGGAGTTGGATTGGCTGGAGTCTGGGTCAGCATACTTAGCGGATGTACATTACGACTTGATCAGGGTGCTGGCCAATAGCACGGCGTCCGTAGTGGCCGCCCACCGGTCGGTGTGGTTGAGAAGTTGGGCGGCGGAGGGGCCCTCTAAGTCCTGGCTTAGCAAACTCCCGTTTAAAGGCGGTTTGCTGTTCGGCGAAGATTTGGACAAGTTGGTAAAGGACCTTGGAGAATCCAAGGCAGGTAGGCTTCCGGAGGATAAACCGAAGCAGGGCAGGTCCGGTCAAGGCTATCGGGGCCAGTTTCGGGATCTTAGGAGATTTCAGGCTACGCGGTTCGGAAATTTCCAGAGGGGCCGGTTTCAGACCCGAGCCCAGGGCTTTCGCAGGTTTCGGGGAGCAAATAGAGGTTTCTACTCAGCTCCCGCTTCCACAACCCGTAAGTCACAATGAAGCGAGGCGGGTCCCAGCGGAGGGGCCTCCCATAGGCGGCCGGCTTCGGGAGTTTCTTTCCGCTTGGGCCCATATCTCTTCCGACCAGTGGGTGTTGGAAATAATTTGACATGGCTAGGCTCTGGAGTTCGCCCGACCCGTACAGGATTCCTTCGTTATGTCGCCGTGCAGGGGTCCCAAGAGAGCCGTGGTGGTGTGCGGTACTTTGGAGAGGCTGCTTTAGTTGGAGGCAGTGGTAGAGGTGCCGGAGGCCGAGTGCGGCGTGGGTCGGTATTCTATTTATTTCGTGGTGCCAAAGAAGGGTGGAACGGTGCGACCCATTTTGGACCTGAAGGCTGTAAATCGTTGCCTACAGGTGCCGCATTTCCGGATGGAGACCTTAAGGTCAGTAATCGTAGCGGTGCATCAGGGAGAGTATTTCACATCTTTAGACCTTACGGAGGCGTATTTGCACATTCCTATCCGAGAAGCGCATCAGAAGTTCTTATGGTTCGCTCCTCCTTGGGGGCACTTTCAGTTCCAGGCTTTGCCCTTCGGCCTGGCGACGGCAGCGCGCACCTTCACCAAAATCATGGAGGTGGTAGCGGCCGCCTTGCGCAAGGAAGAGATTCTAGTCCACCCTTATCTCGACGATTGGTTAATTCGAGCCAAGTCCGAGGCGGAAAGTTACAGAGTGACGAACAGGGTGGTGCACTTCTTGCAGAGTCTCAGTTGGGTAGTCAACCAGACAAAGAGCCGTTTAGTACCGTCCCAGGGGTTCGGTTTGACACCAAGAGGGGGCAGGTGTTCCTACCGCACAAGAGGGCCGAGGCCTTGCGGACGTTGGTCCATCAGTTCTTATCGGTGCCAGCTCCGTCGGCGTGGAACTATCTCCAGGTGCTGGGAACCATGGCAGCGACGTTAGAGGTGGTGCCGTGGGCTAAGGTACATATGCGGCCTTTGCAAAGAGCGCTACTTCGCCGCTGGTCGCATCAGACTGACTCATTGAGCAAGCGTCTCCCGTGCCCGAGCATGGTCAGGCGGTCTCTCCATTGCTGGCTGCTCAGGTCGTTCTTGGCAGCCGGCATGCCGCTGGAACAGCTGGACTGGCTCCCATTGTTGACGGACGCCAGTCTGGTGGGCCCACTGCGGAGCCTAGTTTGTGCAGGGACTCTGGTCTCCCCTGGAAGCCTCTTGGTCGATAAATCGTCTGGAGCTGCGGGTGGTAGCCTGGGCGCTTCATGCGTTCGAGGGCTTGGTTCTGGGTCGTCCAGTTCGTGTGCTCTCAGACAACTCAGCGACTGTCGCCTACATCAACTGTCAGGGCGGCACGGGGAGTGCCGCAATGGAAGAAGAGGCGGATGGATTGTTCGCTTGGGTGGAGAGTCGCTTGACCGCCATCTCGGCAGCGCACATTGCAGGGAAGGACAATGTGACAGCGGACTTTCTCAGCAGAGTACAGGTGGATGCACGGGAGTGGGAGTTGCATCCCTTCGTCTTCGCGGAGATAACAGTTTGCTGGGGAAGTCCACTAATGGACTTAATGGCGATGTTTCAGTCGGCAAAGGTCGGCAGGTTCTTCAGCAGAAGACGAGAACGGATGTCAGAGGGCATAGACGCGCTGTTGCATCGGTGGCCGGTTGAAGGTCTCCTATATATGTTTCCTCCGTGGGCGTTGATAGGCCGAGTGGTTCAAAAGATCGGGGCTCATCCCAGAAGGGTGCTGCTAGTAGCACCTGACTGGCCGAGGTGTCCGTGGTACGCGGACTTAGTGTGTCTCCTGGACGGCGAGCCCTGGCGACTCCCTGCCAGGGCGGATCTGTTGCTTCAGGGTCCGCTTTTTATGCCCCAGGTGGATCGGTTCTCGCTTACGGTATGGCCATTGAGAGGGCTAGGCTGAGGAAGAAAGGTTACTCTTCGGCGGTCGTAGCAACCTTACTTAGATCATGGAAACAGTCAACATCGTTGGCATATGTGCGGGTCTGGCGTGTTTTTGAAGATTGGTGCTCGCGACGTCAGGTTAGAGCATCCGTGGCTTCGATCCCTTTGGTGTTGGAGTTTTTGCAAAACAGATTTTATAAGGGTCTGGCTGCCAGTTTTTTGCGTGTTCAGTTGGCAGCCCTTTCCTGTTATTTATTTATTTTTATTTATTTATTTACATTCTCTTATATACCGCGCTATTCTGCATCAGTGCGGTTTACATTGAACAAACTGAAATTACATTGAACAGGGCATTATAACTTGGAGATAACTATTTTACAGGGAACATGGGCTATGGAGGGTTAAGTGGCTTGCCCAAGACCACAAGGAGCACCTGTGGGACTAGAATCGCGGCAGAGTCAATGGGGTGTTTCTGGGAGCTAACCCTGATGTGGCTCGCTTTCTAAAGGCGGTCTCTAGGTTGCGACCGACGCGTCGGGTTTGTGTTCCGCCGTGGGACCTCAATGTCGTTTTGATGGCGTTATCCAAGCCTCCCTTTAAACCTTTGCGCCAGGCTTCGGTGAAAGACTTGACGTTAAAAACAGTTTTCCTGGTGGCCATTTGTTCGGCGAGGCGTATTTTGGAGCTGCAAGCGTTGTTGTGTAGGGAGCCATTTTTGATCTTTTCCAAAGAGAAGGTGGTGTTGCGACCGGTGCCGTCCTTCTTACCGAAGGTGGTACCTTCCTTCCATTTGAATCAGGCGGTGTGTTTACCCGTTCTGGGTTCTCTGAAGGGCAACGAGACTGATCGCAGTCTTCGTTGTTTGGACGTGAAGAGAGTCTTGCGCCACAGAGTCTTGAGAGTCTTTGAGAGTGACAAAGGTTTTTCGCAGGTCGGATCGGTTGTTTGTAGTTTTCGGGGGAGTGTGCAAAGGGGAGGCAGCAGCTAAAGCCTCCATTGCCCGGTGGGATTCGGGAGGCAATTGCTTCTGCGTATTTGCTTCAAGGGCGTTCCGTACCCACGGGGTTGTGGGCGCATTCCACCCATGCACAGGCATGTTCCTGTGCGGAGCACAGTTTGGTACCGCCAGGGGAGATTTGCAAAGTGGCGACGTGGTCGTCTCTTCATACATTCAGTAAGCATTACCGTCTGGATTTGGCAGCGGCTTCTGATGCCCGTTTCGGGTCGGTGGTGCTGTCTGCCGGCTGGAAGGGTCCCTCCCAATGATTACTGCTCTGGTACATCCCAGAGGTAGAGGACTGAACTGGAGGAACGATAAGGAAATGATAATTACACTTACCTGGTAATTGTAGTTCCTTGAGTGACGACAGTTCATCCTCCTTCCCACCCCGAATGTTCTGGAGGGATCCAGTTTGGTAGCGAGAAGAAGAGTGTTACAGGTAGGTCTACATTCTTTCTGTTTGGGGTAGGGGTGCCTCTCTCAGTGGCAGGGCAGGGGGTAAGAAAGCTTTGCCGGAGGAGTTGAAAAGTTATATGGTTAGTTATATGGTTAGTTTACGATGTGTTTCAGTGATGACTGTTAGCTACTTATTTGTTGCTCCTTTGAGTCTGCTTTGTTAATAGTTCACACTGGGATGAAGGAGAGAGTACAGCGTGATACAGTGGCCAGCACAGAACCCATGGATACAGGAGAAAAGGAAGAGCTTACCTTACAGTCACCTGGGCAGAAAGCATATTCAGGTTATAAGGAGCCAGAGAATAGTAGAACAGACTTTCCCTACACTGGGTGTGACGCAGTAGAAAGCCAGAAAGCTAATCACGTCCACCTGGGCAAGGAAACACGTACAACATGCAGGAGCCAGGAGGATAAAAGTGGCTTGGAAATCCCAGTAGGGGGAGGTGCAGCCAAGAAAGGTGCCGCAGAGGGAGGTGCAGCCAAGGGAAGAGCAGCAAAGGGAGGTGCAGCTGATACAGAGAGAGCTGGAAGTGCTCGTGCACAAGTCTCCCAAGCCAGAGGGGGCATCGTCCCGAGGAGAGTGAGTAAGCAGCTGGAGGGCAGAGGTCACAAGCAGGAGAGCTTGCTGGGTCCAGGAGGCACCGGCTGGTTCCCGACAGCAAGTAGCAGTAGAAGGGAAACCTTTCCTGGAAGTAACTACAGCCCAGACCAGATAACTGCTGAGTGGAACTCTCGGGGAAAATCAGGCTACAGCCCAAATAAAGGAGCCTGGTTTACAGAGGAAGGAGTGGAAGCCAGCCACCCCAGAAGCAGAGCTAAGTACATCCATTTCTCTAGAGGGCAAGAGGTGGGCTCGGCTAGGAAAGTGAGAGCTAATAATTGGGAGGATAATCCTTGGTGGAGAGAAAGGGGAAGCCTCAGAGAAACAGGCTTCAGTACAGGTCTCCAGGACCCTCCTTATGCAGAACAGTTTCCTGCCTTAAGAACTGCTGCCTCTCGAGAGAGTTGTGTAAATAATAGCTGTGGTGAATGTTACCCATTTACAATTTCTGACGGTGAGCAAATGCAATGGGAAAACACTGACCAGGACATTGATTCCAGTGCTATGGATTGCACGCTATGTATCTCGGATGAGATTACGTCTCTTTGTTAATTAAGGAAGCAAGAACCTTGTTATACCTGTTTGGAAAAAGGTACATTTTATTTTGCTGTGAAGAAACAGTTTGTTTAAGTTCTTTGTTGCTGTATGAGAAAAACAGAAATCCACAAGGGAAGGGGAATAAAACCTCATCATTTATATTTTGCCTTTAACACATGGCTACAGACTATTCTTTATAAAGGCAACCTGCACCTCATGCCCCTAGGCGTCCGCCTAATAGGGACGGTGGTAGCAGTACCATGACAAATGGCGTAGTTTTTCGGATTTCTGGAGAAGAATACGGCGGAAGCACAGCAGAAGTACCTGTGCCGGAGAGCAGGACGAAGGTTTGCTGCGGACCACGCCCGGAGGATTCCAGAATCTAGAGAGGCAAGAGTACCTTCTCAAGGCCTGAATCTCCACCTGACTCAGGTAATCTGGGCACAGGCAGAGGGGGATTCTGGTGAGAAGGGATACCAGGAACCAGAGCTAAAGTATACCTACATTTTGGAAAAAAAAAAGTGCCTCACTTGGTGTTCGTGTTTGTCTGTTTGTGTTTCAGTGTTCGGTTATGGAGAGTCCCCAGGAAATACTGCACTGGATAAGTCTCCAGTTTGAAAAACAGCCCAGCAGAGCCAAGAGCAAGCGTTGGCAGCCATGCAGGCTCAACAGAAACCTCTGACCAACCTGGTACAGACTTTGCTGGCAGAGCAAGCGGCAGAGAAGACTCCCAAGGGACATTATTGTGGGGTAGGCCCACAAGCTTGTGGGGTATTATCCTTTGGACAATTGACAAAAGATGATAACATAGACGACTTCCTGGAAGCTTTTGAGCGGGTAGACCATAGTGCCGGCTGGCCCTATGAGCAGTGGGCGGTTAGGTTAGCCACCTCCCTGACGGGAGAAGCCCTAGCGGCGTACAAGGCTATGTCCGCCGCCCAGGCAACAAAATATGAGGAAGTCAGAGAAGCCATACAGGACAGGCTAGGCTTGTCGCCTATAGTATACCGCCGTATGTTGCGAGCGACCCAACTCCAGCCAGGTGAAACCCCGAAGGCACTTTGCCAGAGAATTCGCAACCTGGTCTGGAAATGGCTCACTCCCGAGGGGAGAACCCTGGAAAGCGTACTTGATATGCTTGTATTAGAGCAATTCTCAGAGGCTGTTCCAGCCGAGATAAGAGCATTCCTGACTCTGCAAAATTGTCAGACCTCAAGCGAGGCAACTCACCTCACTGAAAGGTTCATGGAGGCTGGATTAGCCCATAAACCACAGAGAGGCGCTGGCAACACTTGTGGGGTAGCCAATTTTGAAAAGGCAGTAAAAGACCCTATGTTTTGTGTACCAGGTGTCATGAGAAATATGCCTAGAAATGAGGTTAAGGACGCACACATAAAATGTTTTAAATGTGGGAAGCGGGGGCATAGGAAGGATGAATGTGTTTGGAGAACTGCATTGGTGAGTGAGAATGGGAAATACAGGCAGGAAGGCTTTCGCATAGAAGTGGAAGTCCAAGGTGTGGTAGCCAAGGCCCTACTTGACTCGGGGGCAGACCAAACAATGATTTCAAAGAAATTCTGGCGCCTCCTACAGGCCAGTAATGTGTCCACCCCGATTCAACCTGAGGGTAGGTCTAGGATACGCTGTGTGCACGGGTCATCCACCTATTACCCTCTCTATAGGGTTATGATAAGAGGTTTAGGAACCCGGAGAAAGGTCCTAGTGGCAGTGTTACCCAGGTTGCCTTATGACCTAGTCTTAGGCCGAGACTGGCCGCCCTTCTGTAAGAGCCTAGGAGAGGGCATACAAGGGAAAAAGGGGATGGTCTGTATGAGGTCACAGGCCCAAGGCTCGGGGGAGCAGACGGAACCCCCGGAGGACACTGCCCACTCTGCAGAGGAGGAGACAGAATCTCTGGAAGGGGTGGATAGGCCCCTAGATGAAACTTTAGGAGAGCTGCCCCAACACGAGGATTTGGTCAGTCCCCCTGCAAAAAGCTGTAGGAAAAGTAAAGGAGAAAAGTGCCGGGAGCGCCACCACAGGGCTCAATTGAGGGCTGGAGCCTGGGACGGGCTAGGTTTTCCATGGGTCCTGGCTGATCTAGTAAAAAGATTCCCATCGTTCCCAAAAGAACAAAAGGCGGATCCCGCGTTAAAGCGCGCCTTCGAGTACGCCCAGTCTGATAGAGATATTCTCCCCATATTCCTGATGGAGGGAGATATCTTATATCGGGAGATACTCCTATGAAGATACTCCTATGAAGAAAGGCTAAAAAGGTTAGGGCTCTTTAACCTGGAAAAGAGACGGCTGAGGGGAGATATGATAGAAGTCTATAAATTGATGAACGGAGTGGAACGGGTAAACGTAGATCGATTGTTTACGTTATCAGAATATAGAAAGACTAGGGGACATGCAATGAAGCTACAGGGTAAACTATTTAAGACTAATAAAAGAAAATATTTTTTCACTCAACGTGTAATCAAACTCTGGAATTTGTTACCGGAGGATGTAGTAAAGGCTGTTAGTGTAGTTGGGTTTAAAAAAGGTTTGGACAAGTTCCTGGAGGAAAGGTCCATAAACCATTATTAAGAAGTGACCGAAGATATCAATGCTTGACCCAGTACAAGCATTGTGGAACTTGTGTCTCTTGGGGAAACTGCTAGGTACATATGACCTAGATTGGCCACTGTTGGAAACAGAATACTGGGCTTGATGGACCTTGGTCTGACCCAATATGGCATATCTTATGTTCTTATGAGTAATGATCCCCAGACAGGAGCTGTTAGGAAACAACTTCTGGTACCAACGGCCTTTAAGGCCGTCGTTATGAGACTGGCCCATGATCACCCGGTGGGTGGGCATAAGGGTGTTTTGGGTACCCTAGATCAGATATTGGCCCGTTTTTACTGGCCAGGGGTATTTAAAGAGACCAAACGCTTTTGCGAGGCCTGCCCTTCGTGTCAGAGGGTTTCGGCCGCGAAACCAAAAGGTGTCATACCTACACCTACTATATCCGAACCAGTGCGCCGGATGGCGATGGATATCGATGCAATCCGCTAAGCAAATATATGGTTTCCCAACAACATGCCAAGAAAGATACCCTAACCCTTAGTGGTGCATATGTTTCTATGGAATTCATGTTCATATGACTCTATGTAGCAAGATTTGTAAATAGTTTACCCCTGTTATCCAAGTTATTTGTCCTGTTATCTGTAAACTCATACGTGTTAATTGTACTGAGCATTTTTGTTCCATGTAAACCGCGCTGATGCTGAATAGTGCGGTATATAAGAGACTGTAAATAAATAAATAAATAAATATAGTAGGTCCCCTAGTGAAAACCCCTAGGGGATTTCAATACATTCTAGTAATTATGGATCAGGCCACCCGTTTCCCCTGGGCAGTGCCACTGAGAAACATTTCGGCCAAGACCATAGCGGGGGAATTAATTAAGTTGTTTTGCGAAGTAGGGTTTCCGAAGGAGATGTTAACAGACAGGGGCAGTAATTTCCTGTCATGGTACCTGGCGCAGGTATGGGACGCCTTCGGAATACAGCACATAAAAACAGCAGCTTACCATCCACAATCTAATGGGTTGGTGGAACGTTTTAACCAGACCCTCAAGCAAATGTTGAGGCAGGGGCTGGATGGGAAAATGGCTGACTGGGACATCCTGCTCCCATTCGTTTTATACGCCAGTAGGGAGCGCACACAAGCCTCATTAGGAGCCTCTCCCTATGAGTTACTGTTTGGCAGGGCCCCAAGGGGAGTCCTAGACATTTTGAGGGAACAGTGGGCAGAGCCAAAAGGGGAAGAGGTAGGAGTACCGCAGTTTCTACAAGAATTAAGGTCACGGTTGCAGAGAGCCTCGCAGGCCGCTGAACGTCACTTACAGGACAGTCAGCAGCATCAGAAGCGGTACTATGACCGGGGGAAGAAACCCCGTCAATTGGCCATAGGGGAGAGGGTAGTTGTAATGGTGGCAGACCCTGGGCCGAAATTTGAAGCCCAGTGGAGGGGACCCTACACCATAGTGGATCGCAAGGGACCGGTCTCCTACGTGGTAGAGACCGACAGGGGACGCTGTCAGGTGTACCACATTAATGTCCTGAAACCCTGGCGGGAGAGGACAGCGGCTTTTGGCCGGGTAAAGGTAAAGCTCCAGACCCGTTCTGTTATTACGTGCTGTAAGGACATGAGTTCCCCAGCCCGTAATATCTTAAGGGGGGGAGGATATGTGATACAGTGGCCAGCATAGAACCCATGGATACAAGAGAAAAGGAAGAGCTTACCTTACAGTCACCTGGGCAGAAAGCATATTCAGGTTATAAGGAGCCAGAGAATAGTAGAACAAACTTTCCCTACACTGGGTGTGACGCAGTAGAAAGCCTGAAAGCTAATCATGTCCACCTGGGCAAGGAAGCACGTACAACGTGCAGGAGCCAGGAGGATAAAAGTGGCTGGGAAATCCCAGTAGGGGGAGGTGCAGCCAAGGAAGGTGCCGCAGAGGGAGGTGCAGCCAAGGGAAGAGCAGCAAAGGGAGGTGCAACTGACACAGAGAGAGCTGGAAGTGCTCGTGCACAAGTCTCCCAAGCCAGAGGGGGCATCATCCCGAGGAGAGTGAGTAAGCAGCTGGAGGGCAGAGGTCACAAGCAGGAGAGCTTGCTGGGTCCAGGAAGCACCGGCTGGTTCCCGACAGCAAATAGCAGTAGAAGGGAAACCTTTCCTGGAAGTAACTACAGCCCAGACCAGATAACTGCTGAGTGGAACTCTCGGGGAAAAGCAGGCTACAGCCCAAATAAAGGAGCCTGGTTTACAGAGGAAGGAGTGGAAGCCAGCCACCCCAGAAGCAGAGCTAAGTACATCCATTTCTCTAGAGGGCAAGAGGTGGGCTCGGCTAGGAAAGTGAGAGCTAATAATTGGGAGGATAATCCTTGGTGGAGAGAAAGGGGAAGCCTCAGAGAAACAGGCTTCAGTACAGGTCTCCAGGACCCTCCTTATGCAGAACAGTTTCCTGCCTTAAGAACTGCTGCCTCTCGAGAGAGTCGTGTAAATAATAGCTGTGGTGATTGTTGCCCATTTACAATTTCTGACGGTGAGCAAATGCAATGGGAAAACACTGACCAGGACATTGATTCCAGTGCTATGGATTGCACGCTATGTATCTCGGATGAGATTACGTCTCTTTGTTAATTAAGGAAGCAAGAGCCTTGTTATACCTGTTTGGAAAAAGGTACATTTTATTTTGCTGTGAAGAAACAGTTTGTTTAAGTTCTTTGTTGCTGTATGAGAAAAAACAGAAATCCACAAGGGAAGGGGAATAAAACCTCATCATTATATTTTGCCTTTAACACACGGCTACAGACTATTCTTTATAAAGGCAACCTGCACCTCACGCCCCTAGGCGACCGCCTAATAGGGACGGTGGTAGCAGTACCGTGACACCAGTGATGTCATAATTCTGATATACCAGTCTCCAAGCTGCAGGAGGAGACTGACAACCCAGAGGTAGAGGACTGAGCTGTCGTCACTCAAGGAACTACAATTACCAGGTAAGTGTAATTATCATTTACAGGTAAGCAACTACACTTTCTTGGATCTGAGAGAAAGCTTAAAAATAAAAGCCAGTGAATCCTGGAATTACTTGAAATATCTCTGTGACTGAGATTTAAACTGATTGATAGATTTTACTTTATTTATTTATTTGTGAAATTTTTATACTGCCATTTTGGGTAATCATAGTGGTTTACAATAGAACAGCTGGTACATTAAACAATTTAACAGTAGAACAGGTGAATGAATTCAAACAATCTTTGGATTTACAAGTTTCTGATTAATTGAACTTATTTACAGTTTGGAGGGGGATGTACTATTTACAGTATGTGCTATCAGCAATATTGGGTAGACTAATTTAATAGACAGTGGTAGTATGGGTATGTATGATGTGGAATGTGAAATGTGCTATGTTAGGTCAGACTCTGTGGTTATATCATTTTGTCCAAAGTATTCTATAAATAGAAAAGTTTTGTGTATGGAACGTGGATAAATCTGTAATGGTTCTTAGTCTTTCTTGGAGGGAGTTCCAGAGCACTGGGGACACATACTCGAATGCTCTGTTGCTAGTATACTGTTTAGTCTTTCGGTAGTCAGAAGGTGTTGATAGTGTTATTCATTTGACTTCTTCTTTGGCGGATGTTTGGTTCAACTTTGATTAAGTGGGATAGAGTTGTAGGTGCTATCTTTCTAATGATTTTAAATGAGGTCATTAATACCTTGTATTTTATTTGGCTTTGGATAGGTAGCCAATGGAGATCATGAAGTTATGGGTGTTATATGGTCATGTTGGCGTGAGTTGTGGATAATTCTTGCGGCAGTGTGTTGTGCCATTAAAAGTGGATGTAAGGATTGTTTTGGTAGGCCATGCAGTAAACTATTACAATAGTCAATATGTAGGATTATCATTGCTTGCATCAAAGTTCTGAAATCAGCGTACTGTAGTAGAGGTTTCATGCATTGCAGGAGTCTTATTTTATTAAATATTGTCCTAGTTAAGAACATAAGATATGCCATACTGGGTCGGGTCAGACCAAGGTCCATCAAGCCCAGTAGTATCCTGTTTCCAACAGTGGCCAATCTAGGTCATAAGCACCTAGCAATTTCCACAAAAGACACAGGTTTCTCAATGCTTGTATAGGGTCAAGCAGTGATATCCTGGGTCCCTTTTAATTATAGTTTATGGACCTTTCCTCCAGGAACTTGTCCAAACCTTTTTTTTTAAATACAACTACACTAACAGCTTTTACTACATCCTCCGGTAACAAATTCCAGAGTTTGATTACACATTGAGTGAAAAAGTATTTTCTCTTATTAGTCTTAAATAAGTTACCCTATAGCTTCATTGCATGTCCTCTAGTCTTTCTATATTCTTTTTTTTTTTTGATTGACAAATTTTTATTGGAAAGTTGAACAAACAAACTATAACAACACAGCAGATAGAGCATCTCATCTAGTACCACTACAGTTTGACCAATTCAAACACTGCAGACAATGCAGACAATGCAAACAGTCCTTTTCTCCCCTTCCCCCCCCAGCCCACCCCTACCAACCCCATGCCCCCCTCTCCACCCCCCTACCACCCCTCCCGCCCTCCCCCCTATTCCCCCCCCCTCCCGCCACTCTTCATACCTATCCCATACCGCCCGAAAGGCTTTCAAAGTGTGATTCTTATGGGCCGCGATAGCACTCATGACCCATAGGTGCTCCAATCTCTGCAGGATCATGGGTAACGTGGGCACCTCCACACACTTCCACCGCGCCATAATGGCCCCCCTCGCTGCCCCAATACAGTACCCAACCAACATTAAAATGCCCCTCTCCCCCTCCTCGGGCATCTCATTCAATAATACCATGGGAGCAGTAAGGTCTATGGCCACCTTTACCATTGCCTGAATACAGTCTCCCAATTGTTCCCACATCTGCTGAATTGCCCCACAACCCCATACAATATGTTCCAAATCCCCCCTTTGCCCACATCCCCTCCAACAAGCTCCGGATTCCTCAGGTCGAAGAACCTTTAACTTCCAGGGCGTCCAGTACATTTGATACCGGATCTTTAAACTATTCTCCAAAAAGGTCGGACCCGGAGCCAAACGCCTCGTCCACTGATAAATATTATGCCACCTCTCGTCATCCCACTCCCCCCCCAGTTGTTGCTCCCAAGCCAGTTCACCTTTACTCCGCCCCGGGCCTCCTTCCGCTGCATGCAGACACAACTCCGTATACAATAGAGTTATCAGCCCCCTCCGCACTCCCCCCTTCCTCATAGCCTCCTCGCATGGGGTGGCCACCCTCCGTAGATCATCCCAACCCCTCGTCTTTCGCAGATAGGATACTAGCTGGAAATACGCATAATAATCCCGAGCCTCCAGCCCATATTCTTCCCGCAGCCCCTCAAAGGAGCGAAGCTCCCCACTTTTAGTAAGGAGGTGCCCCAGTGTGCACAATCCTTTAGCTCCCCACTCCTTGAACACCCCCCCGTCCTTGCCCGGACCAAAATCTTGCATTCCCCTTATATTAGTTTCCCTCGTATACCGCTTCCCAGCCAACATCTTCCTCTTTACTCCCAACCACAACCCCTGCATGTACTCTTTAAAAGGATTCCCTGCGCTCCCCCCCCTTTTTTGCTCCTGGATCCCAAATCCACATTCACAAAGTCTCCCCCTCCCCTCTCTCCTGCTCCAACTCCACCCAGATAGGCGTCTCTCCCACCGCCTGCCAACTAGCCAATGCCTTTAATTGAGCCGCAACAAAATATTTGTCCAACCACGGAACCCCCATACCCCCCTCCCTCTGACTCCGATATAAAGTATATTGCGACACTCTAGGCTTCTTACCAGCCCATATGAAATCCAAAATCAATCGCTGCATCTGTCTCAGATAGGCTGAATGAATCTTACTAGGAATGGAACTAAACAGAAAGAGAAAGCGGGGCAAAACGTTCATCTTAATAACAGCAATTCTCCCGAGCCAAGTCAAGTAGAGACTCTTCCATCGGGCCAAGTCAGACTTCACCGCCTTCAGTAAAGGAAGGAAGTTCCTATCCCATAGCTGCTTCCAATCTTTCCCCATTTGAATCCCCAAATATCTATACGTTCCCTTCACCCATTTAAACGGGAAGCTACTGCGTAAACTCTCCTCCAACCTATCCCCCAAGTTAAACCCTAAGATCTCCGTCTTGCTACCATTGATTTTATAACCGGAGACCGCACTATAGAGTTCTACTTCCCGCATTAATACAGGCAACGAGAGTAAGGGCTCTCGGAGAGTGTAAATAACATCATCTGCAAAGAGAGAAATTTTAGATTCCCAATTATTCATAAGCACCCCTTTAACATCCCCCCTTCTACGCACCCTGTCAGCCAGGGGCTCTATAGCAAGCGCAAACAATAAGGGCGAAAGCGGGCACCCCTGTCTGGTACCCCGTTCTAACTTAATCACCTCAGAATAACTCCCATTCACTCTGATCCGAGCTTGCGGCCCCGTGTAAAAAGCCTTGACCCATTGGATGAAATTCCCCCCAAGCCCTACCTTCTCCAACACCGCCAGCAGAAAATCCCACTCTACCCGGTCGAAGCCTTCTCGGCATCCACTGAAATGAAGACCGCCTCCCCGCCAAAAATCCTGTCTGATCCACATGGTCAATCAAATGTATATTTAAAATCTGATCAATCAAATGTATATTTATAATCTGATCAATCAAATGTATATTTTATTTGATTTGTGGTTCAAGCCTGGGTGATCAAAATGTAATGTCTATTTGTAATTTTTATGTGATGGTGGTGTACCCCTCCCCCAAATCATTCTGTACCTTCAACTGATTTTATACATTACTCCCTTGTATTTTACACCATTGGTCCGCAGCTGATCGCTGGAAGTGGCGGCATACAAATATATACCAAATAAATAAATAAATTTAGGAAGCAACAGGATTTTAGCAAGAAGTTTGGCGTCTACATTCAATAAAGATATCGGCCGATATGAACCGCAGACCATAGGGTCCTTTCCGGGCTTAAGTAGGATTGTAATCCCCGCTTCAGTCATGGAGCCTGGAACCGCCCCAGTCTTAAGTACCCCATTAAATACCTCCATCAGCAGTGGCCGAAGACCCGCCTGAAACACCTTGTAAAATTTACCCGTCAGTCCATCTAATCCCGGTGCTTTTCCCATTTTCAGAGTTTTAATGGCCGCATCCACCTCACCCTCCTCTATCGGCCTGCCCAGCCACTCCGCCTCATCCGCCTCTAACTTAGGCAACTCGCATTCTTCCAAATAGCGCCTGCTCTTTTCTTGCCCCCCACTAACCTCACTACTATATAGTTTCCGATAGTACTCCTGGAACGTCTGTCAAATGCCATTATTGCCAGTGACTAACTGTCCCCTCCCATTCCGTATACTCCCAATATTACTTTGCGCCACTCGGGCTCGCATTCGGCGGGCCAGTATGCGTCCAGCCTTGTTACCTCCCTCAAACATAGCTTGCTTCATGACATTAAGTTCATAAGCTATTTTACTAGCTCGAAGCTGTCCCAGCTGCCCCCGTAATCTCTGCAAGTCCGCCAGTACTCCCGCATTCCTATCGCATTGATGACTCTCCTCTAATTTCTTAATTTCCCTCAGAAGGCGCCCCTCCGTCTCCCCCCGCTGTTTACATTTACGCGAGCCTTCCCCTAACAAGTGCCCCCGTACCACCGCCTTCAGGCCATCCCACACCATTCCTAAGCCGACCTCCCCATTCCAGTTAAAATCCTGATATTCTTTAAGAACCTTCCCTGTCCTAGCAACAATTACTGGGTCATTCAACAGCGAATCATTGAGTCTCCAGAATTTCACTCCAGTATCCTTATAACCCAAATTAAATTCCACACTCACTGGGGCATGATCCGTCCAGGTAATGGAACCCTGCTCGACCCCCTCCACCCTACTCATCCATCCACCCCCTGCCCAAATCATATCTATACGACTATAGGTCCCATGGGGTGCTGAATAGTAAGTATATTGCTTCCTCCCAGGATTCCGGCAACGCCAAACATCCACCAACCCCAAGCCTTCTTTCATTTGCAACAAGTTCATTCTCTCCTTCCGTTTCCCCTCTCCTCGCCCTCCACTATTATCGAGCCTAGGATTGACGGTCAAATTAAAATCCCCCCCTACAATGATCGGTACCTCTCCCAACTGCTCCAAATCCACCTGCTTACGATCATAAAACACCCCCTGTCCCTCATTGGGTCCATACAAACTGAAAATCCATACCCTCTCCTCCCCCACCTGCACCTGAACGCCAACATACCTCCCCTTTTTATCCCTGTATTCCCCCACCACCCTATCCACCATTCCAGCCCCCACCATAATACCCCCCCTTCCGCGACTCTGCGCGTTGCCCCGCCAAGACAACCTTAGGATATTTCCGTGTTTCCAGCAACTTCTCTTGCCCCACCTTCAAATGTGTTTCTTGAAGGCACACAAAGTCTGCCCGAGTCCTACCGCCTTCCTTTTCCACCAACCTACGCTTCCTCCATGTGCGCAAACCTTTAGCATTAACAGTGACCACCCTCAATTTTTGCTCACCCACCATCCCCTGAGCCCTGTCCCGCCCCTGCCCTCCCCCCATCCTCCACCGGCCCTCCCCCCCCACCTTCCCCTCCCCCTCCCCGCCCTTCCCCCCAACCCCCCTCTCCCCCCTCCCCTCCCCTTCCACCCCCAACCCACTCCTCAGCCCCCCTGAGGCCTCCTGTAGAGTAGTGCCCATCGGTGCGGAGCAACCCAGCTTCTCTCGCAAACCCATTCCTCTCTCCCACCGCCCCTCCTGCAATCCTCTCCTCAGGCCCCCCCTCCCCCTCCCTCACCTCACGGCTTCTGCTCCCCTCCTCTCCCCCGCTTCCCACTAATAGCCCAAAATGCCCCCGCTCCCTCCAGCTCCCAATATTCCCACAACCAAACATACAAATACCCCCCTACTCTCCTCCCCTCACCCCCCACTCCTAGCCAGCCACCCCATTCCCTAGGTATCCTCCCAGTTACTATAACCAGCTAGACATAACCATACCATAAAGGTCATTCTCAGCACAATCCATCCCCTGCCAACTATAGAACTGTTACCCAGCAGAAATATAACAAACAGTACCTTTCCCTTCCCCCCCACCCACCTCCCTCGCTCAATCCTCCCTCCCACCACCTTCCTCCGTTGAACCCACCCATCATCCCCTCAATCCCCACAGAACTGCACCACCAAACTCCAAAACAGCAAATCTCCCAAACCACCTCATCGTCCCCTCCACCCCCAAAAACAGTCATTCAACCCCAGTCCCCCAGCACTTGTGGAGAAAGACAAGGAAGAAAAATAGAATGTTCCCCAGCATTCCCGATTTGCTGCTTAAAGTTGGCACAGACTGGGGTTCCATCTCACTCCGCCGTTGCCCTCCACCAGACACCCCCTCATTCGCCGCCTCTGGTTGTTCCTGTTGCGCCATCCCGTCTCCCGATGTCTCCACCAACCTCCGCTCCACACTGCCCAGTCCGGCGTCCTTCAAGGCCTTCTCGGCCTCCTGTCTGGTCTGCACTCTCCAGTTACGCGTACCTACTGTAAAACACAATCCAAAGGGATATAGCCACCGGTAACGCACATTGTCCTTGCGCAGCCTGGTAGTGATATGCTGTAAGTCCCTTCGTCGTTGTAGGGTCCCCGCTGCCAGATCAGCATAGATCGCCAATTTATAGCCCTGCCAAACAAACTCCCGGGCTTTCTGCATCTTCATCATTATTTTTTCCTTGAGAAGAAAGTCATGCATGCAGACCACGATATCCCGTGGCCGATTAGGACGGCTAGGCCCTAGCGCCCTATGCGCTCTGTCCAGGACCACCGAGAAGGCTTCCTCCTCCCCCTCCCCCTCCAATAAAATGTCCTTGCAGATAGCCTCCGCCACCCGTCTGCTGTCATGGAACTCTGGTTCTTCAGGGACCCCCCGTATGCGCAAATTGTTCCGGCGCGTACGATTCTCAAGATCCTCCATTTTAAACAGCATTTGCTCTTTCCAACGCTCCCACTAGTGCACGGAATGCGCCAGTGCCCCTTGCTTGATTTCCACTCTCTCCAGATGCTGCTCTTGCTCCACTGTTCGCCTACTCAGCTCACCCACCTCCTCTCGCAACTCATTATTATTTATTTATTTATTTATTACAAATTCTTATATACCGCGCTATTTGGCATCAGCGCGGTTTACATTATAACACAACAACCATAACAACATGCTGTTTGGTTTTACATCGAACAGGGGTCCAAACTTGGATAACAGGGGTAACTATATACATGAGATTTTTACATAGTAAAGAGTAGCTTGGATAACCGGGTTGATTATATGCATGAGATATTTACATGGCAATGAGTGGGTGAAATAACATAATGAACGTGAGGGTTGTTTCTTAGAGTGGGTCATCTCTTCAGAGGGGTGTCATTGGAGTTTGGGTAGCATTGGAGGAATAAATGGTATTTGAGTGCTTTTCTGAACTGTGATAGGTCGGCAATCGCCCTAATGTCAGGGGGTAGGGCATTCCAGCATTTAGGTACATAGTAGCGGAACGCCCTGTTTGTGGTTGATATGTTGCACTTTGATGATTCCTTTGGTTTTACTAGTAGGTTTATGGCTATTGCTCTTCTGGATCTGTTGGGGGGCACCATGTGAATAAGATCTGTGAGTGAAGGGGATGAAATACCTTTGATTGTTTTGAACGCTAGGAGAAGGGTTTTAAAGATGATTCTTCCATTCTTACACACATCACCCACTTCAGATTTAACGGCAGCTAGCTCTGACTTGAGCTCATCGAACCAGGCCTTCAACTCGGCCCTGGTCACATTGTTCACCACCATCGTTCCCCGCTCGGAGTCGGCTGCACGTGGCATCAACCTCTCACCAGAGTCCCGGGGCACGCGGTCTCCCGCCGCCATCTTGGCCTCTCTCCCACCGGCCTGTCCTCCACCATACGCGAATTCCTTCAAATCCGCCGTTTTTTTGCGTGTTGTCATCTCGCCGGTGGCACTCTCCACCCGTTCCGTCACCTCTCCCTTCAGTCTGGGGTGTTCTTGCGGGGGGGGGGGAGGGCCTCACTATCCACCACTTTCAGGGTTTAGCTCCGGAGCTCCTCTCCTAAGCTGCCATCCACACCAATGACGTCACTTCCTCCCCCGTCTTTCTATATTCTGATGACGTAAACAATCAATCTACGTTCCACTCCATTCATTAATTTATAGACCTCTATCATATCTCCCCTCAGCCGTTTCTTTTCCAGGTTGAAGAGCCCTAACCTTTTTAGCCTCTCTTCATAGGAGTATCCTTCCATCCCCTTTACCATTTTGGTGGCTCTTCTCTGTACCTTTTCTAATAACGCTATATCCTTTTTAAGATACGGCGACCAGAATTGCACACAATATTCAAGGTGCGGTCGCACCATAGAACGATACAGAGGTATTATAATATCCTTTGTTTTATTTTCCATTCTTTTCTTTATGATACCTAGCATTCTATTTGCTAGTTGTATTACTAATATGCGTTTTGAAAGTTAGATGTTTATCAAATGTTACATCTAGGTATTTTGCCTCTTCTTTGACTTCAAGATTGATCTTATTGATTGGTATAGAATGGGGAGGAGTGTATTTTTGATTTCTGGTGATTATCAATACTTCTGTTTTTTTATAGTTGATGTTCAGACCATGTTTTTTGAGCCAGTTTGCTAATTCTTTGAAACATGAGGTTATAGGTTCAAAGTTAGGTATGTTGACATTGAAGGGCATATACAGCATTATGTCATCTGCGTAGATGGCATAATCTATCTTGAATTTTCTTATTATATGACATATTGGCTGTATGGATATAAAAAAGAAGGGCTAAACGTGCAGAGCCTTGGGGTAGTCTTGTGGTTTGATAAGTATTGGAGAATCTTTGGCCTATGCTGACCTGTTGTGTTCTATCTGACAGAGTGTTCTATCGGACAGATACAGTAGGATGTAAACTATTTCAGAGTAGTACCACCAGATTAACAGAGCTAAAACTTCTGACTGAGAACTGCTGGAGTTTGTTCTCTGCTGCTTTTACAGAAGATTCTAAGCAGTACTTTAGAAGTTTATGAGAGAAATGGAAATGATTTTTGACTACTGACTTTCCGCATTTTAAAAGATTAACAAAGAAAATTTTAATTTTTAAAGCAAAGTAATTTTAGAGTGAAAAATGTGCGTTGTGTGTGGCTTTTGTGGTGGGTTCCTAGTTAGGGCTACTCAATTGAATTTTCTTTTATGGGAAAGTAGTTGGTCCATGAATTTTAGAATGTTAGTGGCTTTCACGGCTACTGGAAAGAAAACTATTTTTAAAAGAAAATAGTGAGACAGTTCTTTTTTTGATATGAGAAAAATTAGGTAGTAGGACTTTGAAGTGATCTTTGCTGGACCAACCATTGCTGACCAGACTGAGGACTGGATCTGGAGAAAGAACCTGCATCTGTGCTGACCAGACCAGACTGACCAGAAGGATATCCATGGACCCCAACGAGGACTAGATAAGTAGCACTGTCGCCACACAGACAAAATAGATATTTGAGCTCAAATACAACACTCTGGTGAATTTCGGAAAGTTAAAAGAAAGCAAATGCATACTTACCTAACACCTGAAAGGGAAAAAAGGGCAATTTTTTAAGGTTTATAATTAAAGAAAGAAAATTAAAGTTTAAAAGATATCTTACCTGAAGCAAGCATTTTAAATACTTACCAATTGCTGATTTATTGTGTTAATAATTCCTGAAAAAGAAAAAAAGATGTTTTGAAAGAAATTTGTTTCTGGTGTTAAAAGAAAAAGAAAGTAATTAAAGTTTAAAACGGCAACTTATCTGAAGGAGTTTGCTGAAGCTATCACATCTCTGTAATGGAAAAGTGCCATATCTTTCTCATGCACTTTAATGATTTAAGTATTTTAATTAGTGATATGAAATTGTTTGACTGCAATCAGAATTTTAAAGAGACCCATTCTATTTAATTTTTTTAATAAATAATTTAACATTTTAAATTTTGAATGCTGCTGAATTAGGGTAACATCAAACTGACCTTATAGTATAGAAAGCCTGTTTAGTTCCTTATTCTGCCTGTGATTCGTGCTTGATTTTAAAGATACTTATCACAGGACAAGATTAGTATATTTCTGAGTGTCCATCCTGTTGGAGTCGCAGCCTGAGGTTCCATCTTGGCCCAAGACTATAATTGTAACAACAACATGTCTTGTGTGGTAATAGTAAGGCTGTGGCACTCCTGAGGAGGCCCAAAGTCCATACGGTATTGTTTTTTTTTGGGGATTACATGTTTGACATAACACCTTGTTGGCATAATTTGCACTTATTTATGATTCTCTGATACGAATAGACACCGTTTCAGTCCCCTGACACAGGTGTGAGTCGGATCCTTAATAAAATTTCAGTTAAGGAGAAATTGAGAGTCCCAGCTGTGGTCATTCTCTGTTGGTTGTTTTGCTCTGCATTTACACATTGCTTGTTCACAGAGATACCCTTCCCTTTGTTCACTTAAGTCTGAAAGAGAGCCAAGGGAAGGGGGGAATGGACACTATCCTACTATCTATTTTAGCTTGGATATACAGAGAAAAATACAGCAGATAAGGACCATAAAGCCCATCTAGCCATTTGTGACTTTCCAGGCACCACTTCACCTCTTGTTCTATTACAACATTGTTTCTGCTGAAAGGTATGAATCTTGTACTTTATTTGTCTTGGAGGCATTTACCGTATATACTCGAGTATAAGCCGACCCGAATATAAGCCGAGGTACCTAATTTTACCACAAAAAACTGGGCAAAACTATTGACTCGAGTATAAGCCGAGGGTGGGAAATGAGGCACCTACCGTATATACTTCGAGAGGCTTGTAATCCTCACGGCCGATCTTCCGACAAAAAGTATTTAGTCTTCCGCCTTGCCAGCAAGACGGACTTTCTACTCTCCACCAAAAAATTTACTTTTAGAACTCTAATCCTCCTAATCGTATGTATATAGCAGTTTTTACTTGTCTGATGTTTTACTACTTTGATGTTCCTATCCGCTGGCCAGCGGGACCTCTGCGGGCCATGTGCTCCCAGACTCTGGGAGAATTTTCCCTCCGTTGATCAGTTTTCATCTTGAGTTCTGTTTCTATTATTGCTGTTAAACTTACTTGCACTTCCAGTCTCAGTTTTCAAAGTTTCAGCCACCGCAGCATTTCCGTGCAGCAATCCCGTTCACGGATGGCCTGGTGCAGTTCGCTGCTCGCGGACCTTCTGGGACAGCTCTGCCGCCGCTCTGGGTGCGCCTCCGGGCCTCCACCCCAGCCGCAGGCTCGGTCCGCCAGCTCTGCCGCCGCTCCGGGTGCGCCTTCGGGCCTCCACCCCAGCCGCAGGCTTGGTCCGCCAGCTCTGCCGCCGCTCCGGGTGCGCCTTCGGGCCTCCACCCCAGCCGCAGGCTTGGTCCGCAAGCTCGGCCGCCGCTCGGGTTGTGCCTGGAGGCCTCCAACCCGCAGCGTGCTTGGATCGTCAAGCGCGATTGAACCAGGAGCAGCTCCCCCGGTTGAGAACCCCTACGGCTGCCGGAGCATCCTGTCGGGCCCCCTCGCACGTGGGTGAACCATGGGGGCCGCCATTTTCATGCTCCTCTTGCACGAAGCCGCGCCCCCTCTGCCGGATTGGACCCGGCGCAGCACCTGGCTCCACCTCTCCGCCGCAGATTCATTTCCTGGTGTCACTACGGGCGAGGCTCCTCCCCCCCTCCACGCCATTGGTCGGCGCAGATCCAGGCACAGAGGACTTCTCGGACCCTCCCCTCTCTCAGCGTCATGGGGTTCCCAGGCAGAGGCTTCCCCAGAAAGGAGGGGCTTCTCCTCCGTCGGCGCCGATGGTTATTCGGCGCAGGCACCCACCTGGCCGGTGGCATCACGGCTCCGGGCTCCTCCCCCCTGCGGCGCCATTGGCCGGCGCCAACCAATCTGCGGCACCTGTAGAATTTTGCAGACGTCCTGCAGACGTTGACTCGAGTATAAGCCGAGGGGGCCGTTTTTCAGCACAAAAAATGTGCTGAAAAACCCGGCTTATACTCGAGTATATACAGTAAATGTCTCTATCATATCCTTCATGCCTCTTCTCTGCTGTAGAAAAATGAATATATTAATTCTCTTTTCTTCTACTGGTTATGCCAGCCACACCTTACCAGGCGCCCTAACATTTCTCCGGATTTGGCCACTGCCTTATCAGACTTCACTACCAATGACCATCAGATATGATCATTCCTTGCTACCCAATTGATGCTACCTTGTTGATTATGAATAGTTTGCACTAAAATTGTCTTAGACTGGTTTTGGCTCTCCATGATAATAAAATAAAAGATTTGGTGAATGTGTATGTTATATATCGTCACATGCATTTTCCTTATTCTGAATTCACTGGCATGAAAATACGTGATTCACAGTATACTGCTTACATTGTAATTTCCCTGTCAAAGCATGACAGCATGCTTCTGCTGTTGTGTGTTATAAATTAATTAAAAAATTCAAAAATATATTTTGCATACAGTTGTAGTCAACATTATTTGCATCTTTGCATTTTAGGTATGTTGTGTATAATAGCTTGAGAAATAATTGGAAATATTCCAACTGTATGTCATAATATTTTAATAGTATGTTCAAAGATATACAACAAAACAAGAGATGTCTGTGCAACTTAGATTAGTAATTTCTGAGAAGAAAACAAAAAAAGACCTAGATAGGGTTAATAGAACCCTTCATTAATATTTGGTTGCACAACCATTGGCAGTCATGATAGCCTCCAAATATTTCTTGTAGCCATCTATAAGTTTCGTACCTCTGTCTCTCACTCTTCAACTGCGATTTGTTTTAGCTTATGAATGTAGAAACATAGAAATATGACAGCAAAAAAACCCCCACATGGCCTATCTAGTCTGCCCTTCCATATCAACTACAATAGTACCTTTTTTCCTTTAGAGATCTTTTGTGTTTGTCCCATGCTTTTTTGAATTGAGATATTGTCCTTGAATCTACCACATCTACTGGGAGGCTATTCCACACATCTACCATTCTTTCCGTGGAGCAATATTTCCACATATTACTCCTGAATCTATCCTCTTTCACTCTCATCCTATGTCCCCTTGTAGCAGAGCTTGCCTTCAGTTGAAAGAGACTCTCCTCCTGTGCATTTATGCCATGGAGGTATTTAAACATCTCTGTCATATCTCCTCTATCGCTCCTTTCCTCTTATACATATTTAAAATCTTAAAATCTTTCCTCATATGCTTTATAACGAAGACCACTAACCGCTTTAGTAGCCACCTTCTATACTGACTCCATCCTGTTTATATCCTTTTGAAGGTGCGATCTCCTAAACTGCACACAGTACTCCAAATGAGGTTGCAGCAGGGAAACTATTATCTCCATTTTTTTCTGCTGGCCATTCTTCTCCCTATGCACCCAATTATCCTCTGGCTTTCACCCGTGCCTTTTCTACTTGTTTAGCCACTTTAAGATCATCAAAAATAATCATGCCCAGGTCCCACTCTTCTTTCATGGACAGAAGTACTTTGTCCCCTATACTGTACTGCTCCCTTGGATTTTTGCAGCCCAAATGCATGACCCTGCATTAAATCTCAGCTGCCAAATTCTTGACCGTTCTTCATGCTTAGCTAGATCCCTCCTCATGTTATCTACTCCTTCCTGCATGTCTACTCTATTGCAGATTTTGGTATCGTCCGCAAAAAGGCAAACCTTACCTGACAGCCCTTTTGCAATGTCACTAACAAAAATGTTAAAAAGAATCAGGCCAAGGACTGATCCCTGCGGCACACCACTGGTAACCTCATTCTCCTCAGAGTGAGCTCCATTTACCTGTACCCTTTGTCGCCTCCCACTCAACCAATTTCTAACCCAAGCAGTAACTTTATGGTCCATCCTTAGGGTGCTCAGTTTGTTAATAAGTCACCTGTGAGGAACAGTGTCAAAGGCTTTACTGAAATCTAAGTACACCCCATCAATGGCTCTCCCTTGATCCAACTTCCTGGTCACCCAGTCAAAGAAATCAATCAGATTTGTCTGACGAGACTTGCCTCTGGTGAACCCATACGGCCTCTGATCCTGCAATCTATAGGACTCAAGAAACCTCACTATTTTCTGTTTTAGCAGAGTTTCCAATAATTTACTCACCACAGAGGTTAGATGAACCACTCTTTAGTTTTCAACCTCATCTTTACTTCTGCTTTTGTGTAAAGGGATCACTTGTGCCTTTCTCCAGTTCTCTGAGATCACTCCCGACTCCAAAAAAGCATTGAAAAGGTCAGTCAGTGGAGCTGCTAGAATGTCCCCAAGTTCCTTTATTCTCAGATGTATCCCATCTGGCCTCATCGCTTTGTCTACTTTTAGTTCCTCATGAACACAGTCTTCTGAAAATCATTCAAGGTCCCCGTCACTTATTTTTGTAGATGTTTTCTGAGGTCCTGCTCCTGGCCCTTCATCTGTGAACACACAACAGAAATATTTGTTAAACAATTCTGCTTTATCCTCATCAGCTTCCACATATTCCTCCTCTTCACCCTTGAGTCTGACAATACCACTTTTGCCCTTCCTCCTCTCCCTAAAATATCTGAAAAATGTCTTATCCCCCCATCTTAAATTTGGTGTCCTTGGTCCGATTCTTTTTAACATCTTTGTTAGTGATATAGCGGAAGGGCTTTCAGGTAAGGTTTGCCTCTTTGCGGATGATACCAAAATCTGCAATAGAGTAGACACCCAGGAAGGGGTAGATAACATGAGGAGGGATCTAGCTAAGCTTGAAGAATGGTCTAGAATTTGGCAGCTGGGATTTAATGTTAAAAAATGTAAGGTCATGTATTTGGGCTGCAGCAATCCAAGGGAGCAATATAGTATAGGGGGTGAAGTACTTTTGTCCACTAAAGAAGAGCGGGACCTCGGCGTGGTTGTGTCTGATGATCTTAAAGTAGCTAAACAGGTAGAAAAGGCGATGGCAAAAGCTAGAAGGATGCTTGGGTGCATACGGAGAGGAATGGCTAGCAGAAAAAAGGTGATAATGCCTCTGTATAAGTCTTTGCTGCGACCTCATTTGGAGTATAGTGTGCAATTCTGGAGACCGCACCTTCAAAAGGATGTGAACAGGATGGAGTCGGTGCAGAGGGTGGCTACTAAAATGATTAGTGGTCTTCATTATAAAGCATATGAGGACAGACTGAAGGATCTTAGTATGTACACCTTAGAGGAAAGGCGGGATAGAGGTGATATGATTGAGATGTTTAAATACCTCTGTGGCATAAATGTTCAGGGAGAGAGCCTCTTTCAATTGAAAGCAAGTTCTGCTAAGGGGGGACATGGGATGAGGGTGAAGGGAGATAGATTCAGGCGTGATATGCGGAAATATTTCTTTACGGAAAGAGTAGTGGATCCGTGGAATAGTCTCCCAGTGGAGGTGGTAGAGATGAGGACAGTAACTGAATTCAAAAAAGCATGGGACAAACACAGAGGATCTCTAAAGGTAAAAAGGGGACTGTTGTAGTTGTTGATATGGAAGGACAGACTAGATAGGCCATGTGGTCTTTTTCTGTCGTCATATTTCTATGTTTCTATGTTTCTATTTTATTGTATTGGCTATTTCTTCTTCTTTTTGTATCTTTGCTTTTCTGACTACTTTGCTAGCTTCTCTAAGTTTTTCCAGATATAGATGCTTGTCTTCCTTTCTCTGTGATCTCTTATACTTTGTGAAGGCCATCCTCTTTTTCTTCACCCTTTCAGCTACTTCTTTTGAGAACCGTAGCAGCCTCCTTAAAATATCCTTTTTCAGTTTTGTCCTTTGCTTGTTAATGACTCCTTGAGGTATTGTCCCTCCTTGGCAAACTTTAGTTTTCCTGAAATCTAAGACCCTCACTTTTGAATTGATTTTATCAGCCCTAGTCCTAATACTGAACCACACCATTTGGTTTACATATAGATGGAGACTTTGATTTAAAACATTTACAGAAAAAAGAGTGTTGTATTTTTTATTTGTATATGGTTGTTTCAAATGGTTTGAACATTGATATTGAGTGGTCTGCATTTTATTAGTAGTACATTATGATCCACTGTTACATCTGTGATGTTATCAATGATGATTCTAGGAGGCAGATGCGAATTTGAAAAATTGTTTTGTGGCACTTGGACACCTGAAGCCTGCAGGCATTGGTAGTCAAAATATGGATGTTGAGTCTGTGTTGTGCTTTAAACTTTTGTTAGTTAAGTACTTCCTTTTTTGTTAAAGCTTATACACTGGGAGAACACTTGCTTATTGTGTTTTTCCAAAAAAAAAAAAGGAAATAGATGAAGCATTTATAATTGAATATAAAAGACTGATATTGAGGCCATGGTAATTTTTTGATGTTTCTTAAATATTTAAAAGTTACTTTATAAGTTTTGAAAATATTCTTAGGTGTTCCAGTTCCTGTATATGCTTTAGTATATTCTATGAATATTGTTTTTTGTCTTTATAAAAGAGGTTTAAAATGAGTGCTTTTTTGGACTTGACACTTAGGTGGCCTATTAAAAATCAGGCCCATGAAGTCAACCAATTTTTGGATAATAGAAACTTACCCTAAAGCAGCACACTGGACTAAGCACATGGTTTTCTTTCAGATAACTGAGAGCTTGCAGATAATTAGGCAGTCTATTGTATATATATTTACTTATAGAGGTGCTATATTGGAGGAGGAAGCAAATCTGTATGACATAGCAGGGAGGATGAATATGAGTAGAAACTTGGAAGCAGAGAGTAGGATGATAGATGACGACTAATAGGTCCATGTAATCTGCTCATTATTATTCCTGGTGCAGTGCTGTGGAATGGAGGGGCATGTGCTTCATGAGTCATTAATTACAGTTCTTATCCATTCCAACCTTTAACTCTGGCATGTATAGAAAGAGTTGGAGGTCAGAAAATCTGATTTGTATCTATGGCTTGCACTAGTTACTTACCCAAGACTCTTGTGTTGCAGGTGGAGAGCAGCAACACAGCAAACGTGTTTTGAAAGAAATAAGAAAAGAACGACTTTTGGAGGCCAAACATACTGGACCTAGACTGTGCATAGATTTGAGCATATCAGACCACATGACTAAAAAGGTAATGTTTGCTCCTCAGTGAAATAGCCCTGCTTTGTGTTGTCAGGCTGATTAGTTCAGCAATAGTTGTTTTCTGAGTGATTTTTCTGTATGCAGAATGGTGGGGGAATATTCTGAGTCACTTAAGTGGTTTGCAGACCTGCAAATCTCCTAAATGGCGTGCAGCGAGATATTTGTGACACTAATGTGGTTAGTGCTGCTGAATATCCCTGGGTGCAGCCTTGAAGTGCCCCAATGCTAGCTGGCTAGTGTCGGGGCATTCTGGGGGTGGAGTGGAGGTGGCATCTGGGTTGCGTTGATATTCATCCTTTAGTTGGTTATTCCAAAACAGCTAAAGTTAGGCACATAAATGACTGGCCTACCTTAGCTGCTTTAGATAACTGCCCAGTGGCTGAATATCGCTGCTGACCAGTTAGCCACTTCACTATCTGGCCAACCCGGGTATTCAATATCAGTGGCTGGATATGAGCCTGGCATTGAATACCAGGTTCAGTTTTCAGCAGCAACAACTAGCTGCTGTAGTAGTGTTAGCTGCTGCTGCTGACTGTCCTCACCTGTGTTTCTAGGGGATTCCATGATAGAGTAGTTAAGTTAATTTATGCCTGTAGTGTTAGACCAAGTTGCTTAACTTGCCTTGATGCTAGTGAATAGACACAAAATTCTACTCAGTGTAGATCTGGCCAGTTCTTAATAAATTTTTATGGTGTTGGTTGTATTCGTCATTTGTACGTATATAGAGTTGGCAGCTTTTTGAAAGAGAAAAACCCGCCACTTGCTGTTGCCTGTGCCCCATTCCTACATAGAACAAAGACTTATTTGTTCCAAATATTCTATGCTAGAGACAATGCCTGTCAACCCCACAGCTACAACTTACCCCCACCTATGAACCAGTTACCAACTTGTAATTTAGTTCTCCCTGTTACTATCCAAGTTGAAGTCCCTGTTCAGTGTTAATCATTTACTATTCCTGTTAAATGCCTGTTCAGTGTAAAATGTTTTATTGTTCCTGTTCTATGCAAATCGCGCTGATTTCAAAATAAAGTGCGGTTTATAAAATCAAATAAATAAATAACTGCAGTGACAGCAGTGTAGGCTTTAATGCCGCAGACCACATTGGGGGGATTGGGGAAGGAGGAAAGGGGAGCTACAAGATGTTGCACTCTTAAGACCCCATTGAGGCAACCCTCCTCAGTCCCCCAACACACACATGCCCTTCCATCTGCAACCACAGAATTCCCTTCCGACCCCTCTCCCAACAGTAGGTGCAGAGCATAGCTGAGACATTTCCCCAGAGAACTTAACTTACAAAAAATAATTCTGATTCTTAAGCGTCCCTCCAGACCAGTCCCTTTCTTTGGGTTGTGCTCCCCTTCCAGCAGCTTGGAGATTGAGCATGTCATCTTTTGATGACACTAGGATATAAATACCACTGGCACCTCCCACCAGCTCCAGTATGCTCAGTCTCCAAGCAGCTGGAGGGACTCAGTAAGCCAGGAAAAAGGGCTTACTGGAGAGACACTTAGGTGCTAGTGGATTTTATTTTCATTTATTTCTTTTAGTTCTGGTTTCTTTAGGCGGTCCTTGGGTCTGGGGAGAATTCTGTCCCCCCCCTCCTTCCTACCTATCTGGTAGCTCTGGGGTACAGTAGGAGGCTTCGGCAGTCAGCAGCAGTTAAAAAAAAAAAAAAGGGGGGGGGGGATTGTGGTTCCCGAACCCGGCAGGGGTGAGGAGCTGCCGGCGCATTACTGCCTGCAGGACCTGCCTTTGTTTTTCTGTCCTACCTCGCTGCCAAAGGGTGGGAAGATGCGGCCACCCAGAAGAGCAATCAGGGAGAGAAGTGGCAGTCACTGGAACGTCGGACAGCAGCGAGTATGGCACTGAACCGCGTGGTGTTGTAGGTTAACCATGTGGTCGCCGGCCGCAAGTTGCTGCAAGGCCTGCCGCCTCCGGGGAACAGTGCCTTTTTTCGGAGTCAGTTACATTTCTTATTTTTGTGTGTTTTTCGTGCACCCTTATTCATCCAGGCCTGAAGGAGCTTTTGGCAGGGGAGGTTTCCCTGTGAGTGAGGTTTCCCTGTGATTTTGGCTTCGTTTAAAAAAGAAAAAAAAAAGAAATTGTTTTTTTCCTGTAGGATGTAGTGGGATATGTAGGTTGTCAGACAACTGCCTGGGTGACAATCTTCACAGTCTTGGCAAATGCATATATCTATATGATTTGCAAGGTATTGTGGGCAATGTAGTTCATTCACACCAGACACAGCTGCTGACAATAATTTAGTTGTGCTCTTGGGTAAAGCCAATAAGATATTTATTTATGGGGTTATTTCTCCCAACACAGATATGCTTGGTAGCACATAAATCAGGTAACTTGCTTTCAGTGTTAACTTGGAAAAACAAAGTCAAAATCAGGAAAACAACAAATGAAAAGCCACAAAGCAAGAAACAAACTGTTCTGTTCAGGTTAACTTCTGATTACTTCCCACATAGATTCAGAAGTGATTCTCTCCTAGCTCACAAGCAATTAGGTAAGGCTTAATTGCTAGCAGTTATCCAGCTGAAACCCCTTAGCTGGCTTGCTTTCTACTGTGTGGGTCAAATCCTGCTTCAGGAGCTTTTCTGAGTAGATTAAAGAACAAATTTGTATTTCTTTGTGATGGTTGCTGTACTTTATAACAGAAAGTTACCAACGGAGTTTAGAAAGAGAACAATCCATATAAATACATTCTTCATCTGCAATCATTTCCCCATCTTCAACAAGCATAGGTTCAATATCATGGATTGGCACAGATGAATCTCTCAATGGAGCACTTTCAGGAGAATACTTGTTTCCCTGCTGTCTTTCAAGGTTATAGCTAGGGCATAGATCAATGTTCATACCTGAGCTTCCATTGCTGTTAGAGTTCCTCTCTATATAGCCTGGCCAGTATGTAGTCCAGTTCTTATGTCCAGCCTTCCAATCCAGATCCCTGGACACTGGATCTCTCTTCACATACCTTCTGGCACGGGTCCTAGGGTCCCTTCCACGTGCAGCCGTCTCCCTCACAGGTACCCTCTGGTGATTCCTAGCTCTGCAGCACCATTCCTCTGGCTTCCCCCAGTCCAATGGTGTATGCTGGCCCTTGGAATACCTCCCAGTATACGTACTGCTTTGGACTCTTCTAGACCTCTCAAAGGCTTTTCTCTTCCTTCTTCCAAAGGGTCTCTTTCCCTCTCTGTCCTTCCGGTTTGGCTTCTGCTTCTGATGATCCTTCAGATGAAACTGATGATCCTTCTCTGGATATCCAAGGTGATCATGAAGATGCTCATCTGTAGAATAAACTCTACTCTTATTCTGCTTAGATGAGTGCTCCTCCCTAACACAGCGCAGCTGTGCTGAATCAGGCCCTGCCCTTTGAGATGAGTGCTTAGGGATTACCTCATAGCCCTCCTGATTGAACACACGTTTCCCCACTTCAGCTCCTCTAATGGCTGTTGGAAACCTGGTGCATTCTGGGACTGGTAGTCTTTTATGGCAAAATTTTGTTTTCTTATTTCTACCAGAACTGACAGGTTGCTTGTTCAGAGTCACTTCACCTTTTCTATAGCTCCTTCCTGAGCTATGATAAGCTTCCTTATCACAAGGTAGATATGTGGTTATGAGTGTGTGTATATATATATATGTTTGTATGTATTTATAGATATATATATACATATATAGCTACATAGTGAGTTAGAGTTCATCCCTGAAAGCAGATTAGGAACTGCTGTGTCTCGCCACCATGCCGGTTAGACCACAGTGTTTGGTCTGCGGGACCCGGAGGGGAGCGGTATCGGAGGCCGGCATATGCAAGGGCTGCACAGTGGAGGCAGCCTCGGTGGAACAGGGAATCCAGGCCAGCGTGGCCCAGGATCCTCTATCTTCTGTCTCCCAAAAATCAGGAGAGCCCCTGGAAGCAATGCTCCCTGCGGAGTCTCCTCTGCTCTCATCCTTGGGGCAGCCGGCCCTGCCTCAGTCTCAGCCCAAGCCCTCCACTTCTTTGGGAGTGCAAGAAGGGGGAGTTCTTGGGGTCTTCTCCCCAGAATTTGTATTACTGTTACATAGGGCGTTCTGCCTCTGTCAACAGGGATCACTCGGACAGACAGCGGTGCAGGGGCGCACAGCGATGAGGGCTGCAGAGTCCAAGGAGCCGGAAGATGCAGGGGTTCCGCCTAAGCGGACTAGGCTGGTGAATGAGGAGGCCCTCCACTCCCCTCTGTCAGAGGTTCTGGAAGGGGCGTCCTCGGACTGGGAGTTGGGGGAAGATGAGGAGGAACCCGAAGAAGGCGAGATTCCTGAGCAGGAGCAGGCCAGGATTGTCCAGGTTTTCTGCCATGAGGAGTTGCCGGCATTGATCGGCGAGTCCTTGCAGGTCCTCAATATCGCGGCAGGTGTCCCTGCAGAGGAGGAGGCCTTTGAAGACCTGCTCATTCAGGCAGTTAGGAAATCACAAATGGTTTTCCTAGTCCACCTGGTGGTTCGACAGATGATTAAAGAAGAATGGGACAAACCCGAGTCCTGTTTAAGGTATGTCCGGTCTATGGCACAATTATACCCCTTGCCTGAGCTGGATAGGGAGTTGCTTCGTTCTCCTAGAGTGGATGCGGCCGTGTCGGCAGTTACCAAGAAGACAACCATTCCTGTTGAGGGTAGCGCGGCTCTTAAGGATGCTCAGGACAGGAAGCTGGACACATTGTTAAAGCAAGCCTTTGACATTAGTGCTCTGGCTCTCCAGGCATCGGTGTGTGGGACTTGGGTAGCCCGGGCTTGCCTGTGGTGGTCTCAGCAGCTACAGCTACCTAATGACCAGCCAGGCGGATCGCAGGGTGAAGCGGCCAGGTTTTAGTCAGGAGCGGCCTATCTCGCGATAGCCAATGTGATCTCATTAGGAGCTTAGCGAAGAACATGGCTTCAGTGGTAGCAGCCCGTCGTTACCTTTGGCTCCGCAATTGGGCGGCAGATGGTTCTTTGAAGGCCCGCCTCAGCAGACTCCCCTTTAAGGGAAAACTGCTTTTCGGGGAGGAGCTGGACAAACTAGTGAAGGAGCTGGGGGAGTCTAAGGGAGGCAGAGTCCCTGAGGACAGGCCGAAGCAGAGTCGCAACCCCACTCCCACGAGGTCTCAGCCGCGGGAAGACCGGAGGTTTCGGTTTGCTCAGTCGACGTCTTTTCAGAGAGGACACTTCCTCTCTAGGGGACAGGGTTTCTGGGGATTTCAAGGGACAGGTAGGGGTTTTGGCACTTCTTCCTCCGCCTCTGGTCCTAGGAAGCCACAGTGAGGCAAAGTGGGCCCGGGCGAAGGTTCTGCCAGTAGGAGGATGTCCGCGGCAGTACTTCTTCGCCTGGGTCCGAGTCACGTCCGATCAATGGGTTTTGGAGGTAGTTCAAGAAGGGTATGCCCTCGAGTTTGCAAGACCAGTCCTCCCCTCATTCATGCAGTCTCCTTGCAGATCTCTGGCCAAGGCCGCAGTGATGGAGGAGACTCTGGCACTGCTTCTGTTGTTTGGGGCAGTCGTGACGGTACCCAAAGGCCAGTATGGCTGCGGTCAGTACTCCATTTATTTTGTGGTGCCAAAAAAAGAGGGCTCCTTTCGCCCCATCCTCGACCTGAAGCGAGTCAATTGTTGCCTCAGGGTTCCTCATCTTCACATGGAAACTCTGAAGTCGGTGATTGTGGCAGTGCATCAGGGAGAGTTTCTAACATCTCTTGATCTCACGGAAGCGTATTTACTTATCCCTGTCTGTGAGTCGCATCAGCAATTTCTGCGGTTTGCGGTACCAGTTTCAGGCATTGCCGTTCGGCCTGGCGACGGCTCCTCGCACCTTTACCAAGGTAATGGTCATGGTGGCCGTGGCACTACACAAAAAAGGGAATCTTGTCCACCCATACCTTGATGACTGGTTGATCCGGGCCAAGTCCAAAGAGGAGAGTCTAAGGGCAACGGCCAGGGTAGTCAAACTCTTAAGGAGGGTGGTTGATCAATCTGTAAAAGAGCAGATTGGTTCCCTCTCAGGAAATCGAGTATCTTGGAGCAAGATTCGACACTGGCAGGGGCAAGGTGTTCTTGCTGGTCCAGAGAGCAAGGGAGCTACGGCAGCTGGTGCGCCAGTTTCCAGTCATGAAGGCGCCCTTCACTTGGCACTATTTTCAGGTGCTGGGGACCATGGCGGTGATGATCGATTTAGTGCCCTGGGCCAGAGCCCACTTGCGACCGCTCCAGCGGTCTCTTCTTTGCCGGTTGTCCCATCAGCATCAGCCCTTGTCCACAGTTCTACCCTGTCCCCCAGCGACCAGGGGTGCCTTGCAGTGGTGGCTCCACCCGGGGAATCTGGAGTGGGGCATGCCCCTTGAATCCGCGTTGTGGCTGCAGTTGACGATGGATGCCAGTCTAATCAGTTGGGGGGCTCACTGCGAGGGACACTTTGCCCAGGGTTGCTGGAGTGCCCGGGAAGCCCAGTGGTCTATCAGCAGATTGGAAATGTGGGCGGTGGCTCTGACTCTCAGAGCATTCAAGCATTGGCTCTGCAAGAGGGCCATCTGGGTACTATCGGACAACCTGACCACAGTGGCCTATATCAACCGTCAGGGCGGCACAAGCAGTCCTCTCTTAGAGGAGGAGACGGAGAGCCTGTTGGAGTGGGCCGAAGCCCATCTGCTGGCCTTGTCAGCGCAGCATGTAGCCGGAGTAGAAAACGTCACGGCAGATTACCTGAACAGGTTCAAGGTATATCACGGCGAATGGGAGCTCTGTCAGGAGGTGTACGAGCAGATGGTGCACCGATGGAGGCCTCCCATCATGGATCTCATGGCTCATGGGGGTCGGCCAAAGCAAGCCGCTTCTTCAGCAGAAGAAAGGAAAGGATGTTGGAAGGCCTGGATGCACTGGTTCAGAAGTGGCCCACAGAGGGGCTTCTCTATGTGTTCTCTCCGTGGGCCTTCATAGGCATGGTTCTCCAGAGAGTAGAGGCCCACCAAGGGTGGGTAGTTCTGATAGCCCTGGACTGGCCACGGCGTCCGTGGTATGCCGATCTCATTTGGCTGCTGGCCGGTCGTCCATGGCGCCTTCCGGAGAGAGACGACCTCTTGGCTCAGGGTCACGTGCGGATGCCGCAGGTGGATCGGTTCTCGCTTACGGTCTGGCTTTTGAAAGGGCAAGACTTCTTAAGCGAGGATATTCCGGTGCAGTGATCACGACCTTGCTGAATGCCCGGAAGCGTTCGATCTGCCTCTCCTGTATGAGAGTCTGGCACATTTTTGGGGCTGGTGTTTGGCCCAGAAGAAGAGGCCTATGGCGGTTTCTGTTGCAGAGGTGCTGAACTTTTTACAGGCAGGTTTCAAAAAAGGTCTCGCTACCAGCTCCTTGCGGGTGCAGTTGGCAGCTATTTCCTGTTACAGGGGCAAGATTCAAGGTAGGACATTAGGAGAACATCCGGACATAGGTCGGTTCTTGAGGGCAGTGCAGTGCCTGCGGCCTCAACAGAGGTCGTCGGTTCCTCCCTGGGACCTTAATCTAGTTCTGGATATTCTAGCGAGGGATCCTTATGAGCCAATGGAGCGAGCCTTCTTGAAGGATTTGACTCTCAAGGCAGTTTTTCTGGGTGCTATCTGTTCGGTTAGGCATATTTCAGAGCTTCAGGCTCTGTCGTGTCATCCGCCGTTCCTCTCTTTCTTTAAGGAAAAGGTAGTCTTGCAGACCGTACCTTCCTTTTTGCCCAAGGTGGTTTCGCCTTTTCATGTGAATCAGTCGGTATCTCTCCCTTCTTTTTCTAAGGTGGGGCACGAGGCTGTCGATGCGCGACTGCGCTGCCTAGACATGCGCAGAATTCTGAAGTGTTACCTGGATTGCACAGCAGTGTTCCGCAAATTGGAACACTTATTCATCTTGTTTGGGGGCCCGCATGGAGGAGAGGCAGCGGCCAAGGCCTCCATTTCAAGGGGAATCAGGGAGGCCATTGCTTCGACATACATCCAGAAGGGAAGGCCGGTTCCGCTGGGGCTCCGGGCACACTCTACGCGAGCCCAAGCGGCATCGTGGGCAGAATCTAGTTTGGTTCTGCCACTGGTTATTTGTAGAGCTGCTACTTGGTCTTCCCTGCATACTTTTGTCAAGCATTACCGTTTGGATGTTCAGGCAGCGGGAGATGCTGGGTTTGGAGGAGCGGTGCTTCGGTCCGGCCTTGCAGGCCTCGCCCATGCTTGAACTGCTCTGTTACATCCCAGAGGAAAGGGACTGGACTGGACTGGAGGGATGCTTAGGAAAGAGTAATTAGTCCTTACCTGTTAATTAGCGTTCCTGAAGGAACTCCAGTCCAGTCCCTGATCCCGCCCAGATTTCGGTTTCCAAGGTAGATGAGGCGTCGCCAGCCCGAAGCTTAAGTGGACGACAGCAGAGGCAGGTGCTGCAGGCTCCTCGCAGAGCGGTTCCAGTGACGGGGCGGCTTGGTGGGTGAGGGCATCTGTTGTATCAGGTAAGCCTCCTCATATTCGGGGGGGTGGGAAGTCCTTTCTGGGAGAGGCGGGAGGTACTACATTAGAGTTTTTCATGTTAAATATAGTTAGTTGAGGTTTTTGCTTAATTGTCTCTCCGTTAAGTTTGCTTTGTCAATAGGATACTGGAGCTGGTGGGAGGTGCCAGTGGTATTTATATCCTATTGTCATCAAAAAATGACGTGCTCAGTCTCCAAGCTGCTGGAAGGGGGAGCACAACCCAGAGGAAAGGGACTGGACTGGAGTTCCTTCAGGAACGCTAATAAGCAGGTTAGGACTAATTACTCTTTCTCATGCCATCTAAGTAATAGCAACATACACCCTCTCAGTACCAGGTATATTGTGAATTCATACAAAACTCAAAAGCAAATTGAGGATTTATAGAAAATCCACCACAGCAGCAGTAGCTTCCAGTACTCAAGAACCTTCATTATAATGTTTAATATGTCTGTAATTTGTTGTTTTGGTAATGCTTTCTTTTTTTTTACACTGTTTATCTGTATTATCTCGCTTCTCTGTACTTCTTTTTCTCCTTCCTCCCTGGGAAAAGGCACCACCCTAAATGCTACAGTAGGCCCTAGAACAGCAATACATCTATTGAAAAAACTGAGCAAGCCAGATTACTACACATCGCTACATAGAAACTTAATGCTAACAGAATACCTGGCCTCAGTCACACATGCAGAGCACAGACATACCCTCAGCAAGTAGAGAATAAGTGTCTGCAAAATTAACATAGACATATGTAGACAAAAATTAAACTGAAACCACAGTGCAACATCTGAGTAAATCACATTTTATATCCTTTGTGAGATCAGTTTTGGAGACTATGGGCCACATTCTGGGACACGGGTTGCGGGGCTGCATGTCTCACAAGCCGTCAGGGCCCGATTCCTCCTCCGTCTCTCCCCGTACAGCCTGAGCATCTGGACACGGAGAGCTGACAAGGGGGAGCGGGAGTGGACGGGATCAGGGCAGAGTGGAGTCGGGCCAGCCAAGCAGGACATACAGGGCTGATTCAGGTCACGGCCCTGTATGTCCTGCCGGGTAAAAGGTGGAATAAGCAGCACCGACCTGGTGATCGGGGCCGGGTGCGGGGAGGTCCCCGCAGCCCAATCCAGGCCCTGGCTGGCCAGCCATGAATCGGGTGGTGGAGATGAGGGAGGCTGAGCTGGGGCAGCTAAGGCAGCCTGCGGGGAAGACATTGGGCCCGATTCCGTATACCATGGGAACGTTTTGTTCCCGCGGTCCAGAATCGGGTCTAAACAGGGTCGTCTGAATGGCCCGGATGGGCCCCTATGTGAATCGGGCTCCACATCTCACAGAGTACCTGGCAGGTTCACAAAAAGGCACTCAGGTTACACAATGCATGTCTGGGGCAAGCAGTGGATTTCATGGGCCCTCTTCAATAATGGTTTATGGACTTTTCCTCCAGGAACTTGTCCAAATCTTTTTTTAAACCCAGCTACACTAACAACTTTTACTATAATCCTCTAGTAACAAATTCCAGAGTTTGATTACGCCTTGAGTAAAAAAATATTTTCTCTTATTAGTCTTAAATGGGTTACATTGTAGCTTCATTGTGTGTCCCCCGTCTTTCTACTTTTTGATGATATAAACAACCGATCTGCATTTACCTGGTCCACTCCATTCATTATTTTGTGAAACTGTGTCAAATCTCTGCCAGCCGTCTCTTTTCCAAGTTTATTTATTTATTTGGCTGGATTTATATACCACATTTTGCAGAGGTCAAAGTGGTTCACATGGAACATAGAACGTTTCAAACAATGTTTACATTAACCTATCAACTTTATACAAAAATGATTAAAACAGAAATTGTTGTTACAAATTTGGGCATGTTAAGTTGCCTTTAACTATTTACAAAATGCCCTTATCGTACCATCACCTGCTAAGTTTTACTCTTCATCACTCACTGACTCAACCTCACTCTGTCTCCTCAAACCTCTTTAGAAATCTTCATGCTGTTGATCTGTTGGCTCTCTTCCACTGTCTCATCACCTCTGTCCTCCACTATATCATCTGAGTCTGTTGATGAGACAGTAGCTTCCTATAATGCTGCACTGTCCTCTGCTCTTGATGCTCTTGCTTTGCCCATGCGACATCCTGTGAGACGTACTGTACCTCACCCTGGCTGTCTTCCACTACCCGCTATTTCTGTTCCTGCGCCCGTTCAGCTGAGCGAGCTTGGTTCAAATCCTGCACCCTTGCGGACTTTCTATACTTCAAATTCATGCTTGTCTCTTTCCAGTCTGCCATAGCACTCACCAAACAAGACTATTATGTTCATTTGATTAACTCTCTTTCTTCTAACCATCTCTTTACAACTCTCAACTCTCTCCTCAAGGTGCCTCCGCCTCCAAGTCCTCCCTCCCTTTCTGTACAAACCCTGGCTGACTACTTCCATGACAAAATCCACAAGATCACATTCCAATTCCCCACGAGGTCAGCTATTCCCCCTCCTTTCTGTCTTCACCCCCAGCTTTCCCCCCTACCTCTGCTACCCTTTCTTCCTTTTCTATGATCTCTGAGGAGGAAACCACTCGCCTTCTTTCCTCATTCAAATTCACTACCTGCTCCTTGATACTATTCACACACGTTTCCTTAGCTCCATCTCCTCCACTGTAGCCCTTTCCTCTCTCATATTCCCAACCTATCGCTCCCAATCTGGAACTTTCCCTGCAGCCTTCAAGCATTCTGTGGTCACTCCTCTCCTCAAGAAACCCTCACTAGACCCTACCTGTCCTTCTCACTATTGACCCATCTCCCTCCTCCCTTTCATTTCTAAACTACTTGAACGTGCGGTTCACTGCTGTTGCCTCAATTTTCTCTCCTCTCAAGCCCTTCTGAATCCTCTACAATCTGACCCTTTTCCTACTGAGACCCGGCATCGGTCCCCATCTGAAGACATGGCTTTCCTCAACTGTGAGATATTTTATTTATTTAACAGTCTTTTCTATACCGCCCCTTCCAGAGATCAGGGGCGGTATATGGCCAAGGCACTGGCCTTTGAGACCGAGTTGGAGGAGGACCCTCGGATAGAGGAACTCAAAATCCTCCAGTATGAGGCCCCTCCTAAAGAGGCACTCATGTGCCCATTCCCCCGATCCTGGAACGACTGCTCCTCTGCATGAGGGAGACCCCCTGCATTGGTACCCGTATTGAGCAGATGGCTGGACTCGATGTACCAGATCTGCCAGAGCCCTGGCTACCATAAAGCACAGCTGCCACACAACTCCATGGTGGTGGAGTCTTAAGAGCCAGAAGATGCACTCCTCTGTGCCCCCGGATAGGGATGCCTGCACCTTGGACGCCCTGGGCAAAAAGTGCTATCAGGGCTCGATGCTCATTGGTCAGATCCAGGCATATCAGCTGTATATGGGCATGTACCTGAGGGACCTGGCAAAGGAATTCACCAGGTTCTCAGCTGATCTCTCTGAGGAACCTCTCCAGCGGTTCCAGACCCTGGCCTCTGGTGTCAGAGAGTGCTCCAAGTTTATGACTCTAGCAGCCTATGATGGCTTTGAGTCAGTGGCTAGAGTAGCTGTGGCGGGCATCAGTGCCCAAGCCAGGCCTGGCTACAGTCCTCTGACTTGGATCAATGGGTTCAGGACAAGTTAGTCGATGTCCCCACCAACTGGCCAACTCTCTTGTCTAGTAGTAAGCCCTCCAGTACCTCTTGGCTGGCATGCTCTTCAAGGGCCCTGCCCCCCAGAAGGTCCTAACCACGGACGCCTCCCTCTTAGGCTGGGGAGCCCACTGCGATGGCCTCTGCACTCGGGGCAGTCTTCAGCAGATCAGCCTCTTGGAACTTCGTGTCATATCTCTGGCCCTCCGAGCCTTCCATCACCACCTGCAACACAATTCAGTGCTCGTCCAGATGGACAATCAAATGGCGATGTTCTGTGTCAACATGCAAGGGGGCACGGGGTCGTACACGCTCTGCCAAGAGGCAGTAGCTCTCTGCTCGAATGTGAACTGCCACGGGATGCTCCTGCGGGTGATGTATCTGCTAGGCCAGGACAACGCCCTGACGGACAGGCTGAGCCAGGGTCCTCCAGCCACATGAGTGGTGACTAGACCCTAGAGTGGCCTACCGGCTCTTCCAACTCTGGGGGACTCCACGGATGGACCTTTTCGCCAGTCCAGCCAACGCCCAGCTGCACCGCTTCTGCTTCAGGCAGCCACACCCATCCCAGGTAGCAGCAGATGCATTCCTCATCCCGTGGACAGAGAGCCTTCTCTACACCTTCCCACCCATGCCGCTGATTGCCAAGACCTTGTTCAAGGCTCAGCACGACCTGGGCATTGCTGATACTAGTAGCCCCTCAATCCAGGCAATTGTGGTTCCCACTGCTCCTTCATTTATCCATAATGCCCCCAGTCCCCCTGGGGAGTGCCCTGGGGCTGCTGTCGCAGGAGGAGGGCTCCCTCCTACACCCCAACTTAGGGTCTCTGACACTAACGGCCTGGCTGCTGAAGGGGTAGCCTTGGCCTATTTCATCCTTTCAGAGGAGATAGAGAAGGTCCTCCTGGCCTTCAATAGGACCTCCACAAGACTGGCTTACGTCTTCAAATGGCGCAGATTCTCACTGTGATGTGTGGAGCGACAGGTTGACTCTTTCTCATGCTCTGTGTAGCTTGTTCTGCAATATTTGCTTCACCTGTCTCAGGCAGTACTGAAGCCCAACTCCATTAGGGTCCTCCTGAGTGCACTTGCAGCGCATCCTCACCTTATGAAGGGCAAGTCCAACCTCTCATGACCTGCTTCTTGAGGGGTCTCTTGTTCTCCAAGCCTCCTGTCCACCCACCGGTGGCGGAGTGGGACCTCAATGTGGTGCTGTCGCAGCTCACTTGCCCCTGGCTACCTGCCACCTCAGTATCTTTCCTGGAAGGTCGTCTTCTTGGTGGCACTCACGTCGACTCACAGGGTCAGCGAGCTCCAGGCGCTGGTGGTCTACCTTACATGAGATTCTGTAAGAACAGGATCATGCTGCGCATGTACTCCAAGTTCCTTCCCAAGGTGATGTCTCCTTTCCACATCAGTTAGGAGGTGGTGCTCCCCACCTTTTTCCTGTAGCCTCATGCCACTAGTGTGGAGACCATCCTTCATACTCTGGACTGTAAGAAGGCCTTCTACCTCCAATGTACTCAGGGCCATCATAAAGCCTCACAGCTCTTCATCTCCTATGACCCCAATCGGCTGGGGGCAGCAATGACCAAGTGTCCTCTGTCCACCTTGGTGACAGACTGCATTGCTCTCACCTATGAGCAGGCTGAGCTCTCGCTGGAGCACCAGATCATGGCACATAGCATCAGGGCCACAGTGGTATCCGTGGCAAATCTGTATTCTGTTCTCTTGTCCGAAATCTGTCGGGCTGCCACCTGGTCCTCAGTTCATACCTTTGCAGCTCATTACTGCCTGGAGAGGGAGTCTTGTGGTTACAGTGTCTTTGGCCAGGCGGTACTCCGTCATCTTTTCGGGATGTAAGCAATAACTCCTCTCCGGCCCTTGTGCGTTCGGATTACCGCATTGCTGGTTTTCTCGCTGGACATTTGGGCAGTTCAGGAGTCTGTCTTGTCAAGGACTCATTGTTGTTGCTCACAGCTCACCTGTTCCTGGTCACCCGTGGCTTTTTATAGGTTTTTGGTAGCCATATCTGAGGACTGACATCCTTCTTTTTCCTAGAGAAAGCATAGTTACTCACCTGTAACAGATGTTTTCTGGGGACAGCTGGAATCAGTCCTCACCACCCTCCCTCCTCTCTTTGCAGTTGCTTTTTGTGTAATTTTTTTGCCTTTGAGCTATATAATCCTATTGAAGCAAGATGGCACTCTTGGGTGGGAAGGGGACCATGCATGCATGGTGCATCTCCTAAAGGCTTTCTTTGAAAGCTGGGGAGAAGCTACTATGTGATCTTCGTTGGTGCCAGTATTGCCCATATGTGAGGACTGATTCCTGCTGTTTCTGGAGAACACCTGTTATAGGTGAGTAACTATACTATAGCTGGGCTGAAAAAATGTTTGGACAGATTGCCAATGTAACGCCAGTTTTTAAAAAGGGTTCCAGGGGTGATCCGGGAAACTACAGACCAATGAGCCAGACATAGTACTGGGAAAAATGGTAGAAACCATCATAAAGAACAAAATTACTCAGCATGTAGATAGTCATGGCCTAATGGGAGACAGCCAACATGGCTTTAGACAAAGGAAGATCTTGCCTTACTAATCTGTTATGTTTTTTTGAAGGTGTGAATAAACAGGTAGACAAAGGTGAGTCTGTTGATAAAGTGTATCTGGACTTTCAGAAAGCCTTTGACAAGGTCCCTCATCAGAGACTTTTGGCAAAACTAAAAAGTCATGGGATAGGAGGTAATGTGCTATTATGGATTAGGAACAGGTTAAAAGATAGAAAGCAGAGGGTAGGGCTAAAGGGCCAGTTTTCCCAATGGAAAAAGGTGAATAGTGGAGTACCCCAGGGATCTGTGCTAGGTCCTCTGCTTTATGACATATTCATAAATGACCTGGAAAAGGGAATAATGAGTGAGGTTATCAAATTTGCAGATGACACAAAACTATTTAAAGTTGTTAAGAACCAAGAGGATTGTGGGAAATTGCAAGAGGATCTTGATAAATTGGAAGACTGGGCATCCAAATGGCAGATGAAATTTAATGTGGACAAGTGCAAAGTTATGCACCTAGGAAAGAACAACCCAAACTATGGTTACATGATGCAAGGTTCCACATTGGGAACCACCACCCAGGAAAAAGATTTAGGCGTCATTGTGGATAACATGTTAAAACCCTCTGCCCAGTGTGCAGCGGCAGCCAAGAGAGCAAATAGAATGCTAGGTATCATAAGGAAAGGAATGGAAAATATAATGGCTGTGTATTGTTCCATGGTGCGACCGCACCTTGAATATTGTGGGCAGTTCTGGTCGCTGTATCTTAAAAAGTATATAGCGTTATTAGAAAAGGTACAGAGAAGAGCCACCAAAATGGAAAGGGGATGGAAAGCTACTCCTATGAAGAGAGGCTAAAAATGTTAGGGCTCTTCAGCCTGGAAAAGAGACGGATGAGGGGAGATATGATAGAGGTCTATAAATTAATGAATGAAAAGGGTAAACATAGATCAATTGTTTACGTCATCAGAATATAAAAAGACTAGGGGACATGCAATGAAGATACAGGGTAACCTATTTAAAACTAATAAGAGAAAATTATTTTGTCACTCAACGTGTAATCGAACTCTGGAATTTGTTACTGGAGGATGTAGTAAGAGCTATTAGTGTAGCTGGGTTTTAAAAAGGTTTGGACAAGTTCCTGGAGGAAAGGTCCATAAACCTTTATTAAAAGGGACCCAGGATATCACTGCTTGACCCAATACAAGCATTGAGGATCCTGTGTCTTTTGGGGAAATTGCTAGGTACGTGTGACCTGGATTGGCCACTGTTGGAAACGGGATACTGGGCTTGATGGACCTTGGTCTGACCCAGTATGGCATATCTTATGTTCTTATATCCGTGGAGGAAAGGTTCATAAACCATTATTAAGGTAGCCCTGGGGATTAGCATGAAGCTGGCTGTTTTTGGGATATGTGAAGTACTTGTGCCCTGGATTGGCTGCGGTTGGAAAAGACACTAGGCTTGATGGACATTTGCTCTGACACAGTATGGCAGTTCTTATGTTCTTACCACACCTACTGTCCATTCGGTACCCTAACACACGAGTGGAAGTTATCATGAGAATCGCGCATAGTAACTGTTATGCTCCCGTGGTAAGAGTTACCATGGACCCTTGCACACAGTTACTGTGTGTGAAAAAGTGCATTAATTGCACAACCCTAAACAAAGGCCTCAAGGGGGGTAGCCTGCATGAAGCTGTGCGTGCACCCTAAACAAACGCATTGAAAGGGATAATTTACATGGAGTGCCAGGTGCCACATAGCCAACTTATTGAGCAGATTAGATGAACCATGTTGGTCTATCTCTGGGAACAAACAGGGAATCAGTCTTCTCATAAGGGTGACGTTAGCACCAATGGAGCCTGGCGTGGGAACACTCCTCAGCATCCAATAGGAATGCTTTTGGGAGCATTCCTCCACACATGCATGGCTGCCTTCCCTCCTGGTCTTGTCAGTCATCTTTTTCTTCTGCGGCGCTATCGGGACCTTGTCCCTTTCAGCCACGTCTAGAGAAATCAATAATTTTTTCGCTAGTGCTGTCAAAGTACTACCTGCCTTCCCATCGACCGACTCGACTTCCCATCGATTGCAGTTCCCCTATTTTTATTTTACATAATTTTTACTTTATTTTCAGTTTTCTCACAAACTTTATTTAAGGCAGGGGTCTCAAACTCCAGTCCTGGAGGGCCGCAAACCAGTCAGGTTTTCAGAGTATCCTTAATGAATATGCATGAGATATATTTGCATGCACTGCCCCCATTGTATCTCATGCATATTTATTAGGGATACCCTGAAAATCTGACAGGTTTGCGGCCCTCCAGGACTGGAGTTTGAGACCCCTGATTTAAGGTCTATGGCTTTATCAGGCACTATTGCCCAGTTTGATTTTGCCTCCGTATTATTTCCTTATATGGAGAAGCCCCAGAGTAGTTTCAAAAAAATGTTCCAAGTGCTCCAGCACAATTTCTATTACTGATAAGCATTCTTGGTGCCTAAAATGTTTTAGGCCCAGACCACAATGTCGATTCTTGTCCATCCTGTGACTTCTCGATGTAGAAAGAACCTGGACAAACAAAAGGCTAAGCTGTTTCCTACAGACTCAGCTCCTTTGGTGCACTCCTCGAGGGCGTTAACTCCTTCAAAGTCTTCCCATGCATCCAAGTCCTCACCAGCAAAGAAGAAGCATTGCTCAGAGTCACCAGTGCTCACGAAAAGGAAGATATCTGCCTCGATATCGAGGTCCTCGACTTCCAGGTTGGCATCTGCTTCAGATACAGAAAATCGGCATCAGCACAGTCATTCATCACATTCCGATGCACACCGTCCATCGAAGCAACCCTGGCAGGAGATATCACCTTCCAAAGCCACACAGAGGTTTGAGGATGCCCTGATACTGGCATCGGGAGTTGTGGCCCACACAGCTGCGTCTGGAGTCACTTCTCCCCTGGTACTGTCATTGGATGACAGTGTCATCACCATTGAGCGCAGGATCGCTAAGCTCTTAGCTGCAGTAACGCCAATGATGTAGAGTGCTCTGCAGCTGGCACCGATTCCGCTGATGCCGACAATAGCCACAGAGCTCAGCATGCTTACGCAGGCATCCCCTGCCTTGCATAGCTCCATGGAGCAGCCAATACCAAAGCCCTCTGCACCACCATGTCCGATACCCTCTACATCGAAACAGAGAAGCTCTGAGTAGCGAAGGTATTGAACATCTCATAAGGATTATTTTGACTTCCTTCCGGACTCCGAATCTGAAGAGGCCTCCGAGGTGGAATCCATCGATGCCGAAATCCATAGGGAGGTACCATCAGATCCATCACCATCTTATGAACATCGACATTCGCCGCCCGAGGACATGCCCTTTCAAGATTTTATTAAGGACATGACGGCAGCTCTCTATGTTTCAGTGACTATGGAAATGGAACTGAAAATTGAGGAGCTCAATATTCTCCAATACCCATCAGCTCCGAAGGAGACTACTACCCTCCTGGTGCATATCATCTTAAAGAATCTAAGGCTCGGATGTGGCAGGCCCTCATGTCAACCTCTGCGGTGAGTATATCCTTTATAGAGTCCCTCCCTCCCCAGGCATTCCAAGCTACCATGCTAGCCTCTAGTATAGACTCCTATATGCTACAGTATATGTGGGCATGTTTCTCAAAGATGTCTCGAGAGACTTCTCAGAGTTTGCCACCCTGCTGCCTCCTGACAAGCAGGCTCATCAGGTCTTGGTAACACATGCCCAGAATACATCAAAGTTAACAACAGCAGCATTTGATGCTTTGAGGCCAATAGCAGATCTGCTGCAGCCTGCACTGGGGCTAGGAAAATGGCATGACTCCAAGCATCTGACCTGGAACAGTGGGTCCAGGTCAAGTTAATCACCATACCCTGTAATGGTGAAAACATCTTTGGTCAGAGGTGGAGGGAGAAGGCCGGTGAGATAGAAACTGATGACCTCACCATGAAGAGGCTTTCAAGGAAGATGGCAGACTCTTCTAAGAAGAAGACTACCACTAAGAAACCTTTCTTCCCTAAGAAGAAAAGTTTTTTTTCTCCAGGAACAAGCAGGAAGTCAGTCCTCACATATAGGTGAAGTTGGCACTGATGGAGCCCGCGTGGAGCATTTCTCCAGCTGTCAAAGAAAGCCTTTGGGAATGCCACGACACATGTGTGGTCCCCTTCCCACCCAAGGGTGCCATCTTACTCAGTCTCCCTTTTTCTGCGGAGCCCTTCAAATGTGCGTCTCATCCCGGGAAAAATATTTTCTCCTCCTTTCCAACTGGTTTATGCTCTACTGGCCCTTGCCGGTCCTCTTCCTGCCTCCCAAGCACCTCTGATTCGGCACTGGTCTCAGGGTTTTTTCTTTTTGCCTTTTTTCTGATGAAGATGACCCCTCAAGATAAGCACATACAGTTATATACATCTATATTTGAGAGCAAACAGCGGCTTTTGTTTTGTTTGATGATACATTTGATAATTTCTTGGAGTAACGATATAAGGTCATTGATGCAAACGGGTGCATGAGGATCGGCATGATAAGACCTGATCCATAGCCCCATTCTAGTCTGAGACCTTGTTGCTGATTTATGTCGCATTCTCCTAGTTTAGTATTGGAGCACTTAATCTATATGTTCTCAACAGATTTTCTGCTCTGGCAAGAGACCGAATAAGTAATTTTGTCTAGTACCTGCCCTTTATGGCACCTGTCGTGGAAGGTGACCTTCTTGATAGCTCTCACCTCCGCCCGGAAAGTCAGTGAACTCCAGGCGCTGATGGCTGAGACACCATACGTGAGGTTTTATAGGAACAGGGTGATCCTATGGACTCATCCCAAGTTCCTCCTGAAGGAAGAGATAGTGCTGCCCACCTTCTTCCCAAAGCCCCACGCTGACCGGGTGTCAGCGATTCTCCACACCCTGGATTATAAGAGGGTTCTCTCTTTCTGCCTGCAGCAGACTCGGGCCAACTGCAGGTCCGGGCAGTACTTCCTCTCCTTCGATCCCAGCCACTTGGGGCTGGCGGTCACCAAATGTATCTTGTCCATCTGGGTGGCGGACTGCATTGCCTTTGCCCAGGCCCAAGCTGGATTTCCCTTGGAACACTGAGTCATGGCTCACAATGTCCGAGCAATGGCGACATCTGTCACTAGCCTGCCCTCGGTGCCACACCTTCACGGTGCATTACTGCCTGGACAGGGAGTTCCATTGGGATGCTGCCTTCGGCCAGGCTGTACTCCATAATCTGTTCGGGGTTTAGGAAACTCATGCCCTCAGACCTTTCTTGTTCCGGCTACCGGGAGCGTGGCCATCCATGGACCTGGGGTCCTCGGTTTTGCCTTTGGCTTTCACTGGCAATTGCTCATGGCGATGCCGTGCCTTTTTCTTCAGGTCCTCAGTAGCCTGTAGCAAGGGAGTCCCATATGTGAGGACTGATTTCCTGCTTGTTCCTGGAGAAAACGTAGTTACTCACCTGTAACAGGTGTTCTCCAGGGACAGCAGGAATCAGTCCTTGCAACCCTCCCTCCTCCCCTTGGAGTTGCTGTATATTTTTGCCATCTTTCTGAAGGGGCTATAGTTATGGCACCTGACTGACTAAGATGGCACCCTTGTGTGGGAAGGGGACCACACATACATGGTGGCATTCCCAAAAGCTTTCTTTGAAAGCTGGGGAAATGCTCCGCGTGGGCTCCGTCGGTGCCGATGTCATCCATATGTAAGGACTGATTCCTGCTGTCCCTGGAGAACACCTACTACAGGTGAGTAACTATGCTATTCTTCATATCATTCCTATTCTGGCTACTCTGCCCCACAAAAGAAGCAGAGACAGCAGGGCCAGAAACGGGTCAGGAAACCCAAGATTACCAAATCACAGCCTGCAGCTATTACTCAACCTCCTCAGAGTTTTTGACTGCTTCAAAAAGAATATGGCCAATTCTCCCATAATCTTTCCTCTTTCTCCTGTGATCCCAGGAAGACTGGTGTATTTTGCACACCGTTGGATCAATATCACTTCTGAGCTCTGGACTTTACATCTAGACAGTCAGGGCCTACAGCTGAAATTCCAGGATCTTCCTCCCACTCACTTTGTGGGACATCCCTCCTTGAATCTCCTTCACTCATCCTTGCTTCAACAGGAAATTTTCTCACTGCTGAGACAAGGGGCCCTAGAGGAGGTTCCCCCATCTCAGCAGGGCCTGGGATTCTACTCCCGATACTTCATAATTCCAAAAAAGATGGAAGGTCACAGACTTATATTAGTTCTCTAGGAACAAGCAGGAAGTCGGTCCTCATATATGAGTGACATCAGTGCCGACGAAGCCAGCGCGGAGCATTTCCCCAACTTTCAAAGAAGCCTTTGGGACATGCTACCACGCAGTCAATGATTTATCGTCCGCATCATCTGCCTTGACAACCAGGCCCCCGACTGCAGGGGAGTCCCTGGGTGTCGAGCCAGGCCCTGAATGCCACCAGCTTTGGACGAGCCCTCTGCACCGATCGAGGTCACTGTCCCGGTCCTCTGGCATCCGGTCCTCCCTGGCCAGTTTCTGGGAGTCGAACCTAAGACCCACCGGGGGATCCTCTGCACCGATCGAGGTCACTGTCCTGGTCTTCTGGGATCCGGTCCTCCCTGGCCAGTTTCTGGGAGTCAAACCTAAGACCCACCGGGGGATCCTCTGCACCGATCGAGGTCACTGTCCTGGTCTTCTGAGATCCGGTCCTCCCTGGCCAGTTTCTGGGAGTCAAACCTAAGACCCACCGGGGGGATCCTGGCTTCTCGGGGCTGGCATCAGGGCCCAGCGCCATGGCCTGAGCTCGAGCAATGGGTGCATTAAAAATTGCTAGATGTCCCCTGCACTGGGGAGAACTTGTTTGGCAAGCCCATGGCCGACAACGTGGCCGAGACAGAGGCCGAGGTCGTGACCAGGCAAAAGCTCTCAAGGAAAACCTCGACCCTTCACAGAAAGAAACCGTCAGGGAAGAGACCACTCTTCCCGAGGAAGAAGGGGCCTTTTCACCAGGGCCATTACCAATCCTACTCGGGACAACAGCAACAGGGCACTCAGCCCAAGAACCATAGTCATGGGTAGAGGAAGCCAAAGGCTCAGAAACCTCAGCTACCAGCCCCCACTCAAACTGGGGGGAGCTTTTGACTCTCAGGGTGGGGCCTCCCCCCCCCCCGGGAGACCCTCCCCAGCCCACAGAGGGCCGCCTGGCACTCCGCCCATGGGCGGGTAGGGGTCACCTCCGATCAGTGGGTCCTGCAGGTGGTGAAAGAGGGCTACCTCCTCAGATTTCAGCAGACACCCCCAGGATTCTTCCCGGGAGAGCCGATGTGGCCTCTCCTTCACCAGACCTTGCTCCTCTCAGAGCTTGCAGGTCTGCTCCAGGATGGGGTGATAGAGCCGGTACCCAGGCATTTATGGGGGAAAGGCTTCTACTCCAGGTATTTCCTTGTCCCCAAAAGAACAGGGGACCTCAAGCCTATACTAGACCTGCAAAACCTGAACAAGTTTCTGGTGAAGAAGTTCAAATGCTCTCCCTTTGGACCCTACTGCCCTGCCTCCACCAGGGAGATTGGCTGTGCTGCTTAGATCTAAAGGATGCCTATACTCACATCCTGATCCACCCCTCCCACTGACAGTACCTAAGGTTTGTGGTGGGAGGAGGACACTTCCAGTATAGCGTACTTCCATTCAGCCTGGCCTCCTCACCAAGGGTCTTTACAAAGTACCTGGCGGTTGTGGCCGCCCACATGCGCCTACAAGGGACCTTCGTCTTTCCATGTCTGAATGACTGGCTCATCAGAGGCAGCACAGCCCTCGAGGCCAGCAAGCTGCAGGGCAAACCATCCGCCTCCTGCAGCACCTGGGATTCATCATCAACTACCCCAAGTCCCACCTCTCTCCAGCTCGGAACCTGGAGTTCATAGGTGCCCAGTTGGACACGTTGCAGGTCAAGGCCTTCCTTCCAACAGAAAGAGCGCAGTGACTCGTGCAGCTGGCCGAAAAGATGCAGGCTCACCGGCTAGACCTGGTCCGCCGCCTCCTGCGCCTGCTGGACCACATGGCCTCAACAGTCCACGTTATCCCCCTAGTCTGCTTACACATGCGGACAGCCCAGTGATGCCTCCGCTCCCAGTGGACCCAGGCCACGGGCAGGCTACGGGACACCTAGGTCACCCACCAGCTGGTGGTATCCCTCAACTGGTGGCAGTCCCTGCGCCACCTCCAGGCAGAGATGCCCTTCTGGGTGCCTGTGCCACAAAAGGTCCTGACCACAGACACCTCCCTCCTGGATTGGGGGAATGCTGCGAGGAACTCCGCACTCAAGGCAGCTGGTTGCAGCAGGCGTCTCTCCTGCAGATCAACCTCCTGGAGCTCAGGGCCATTTTCTTGGTCTTGTGAGCATTCTGCCACCTCTTATGCAACCGCCCTGTGCTGATCCAGACCGACAACCAAGTTGCCATGTTCTACATGAACAAGCAGGGGCACATGGGCTCGTACTCCCTCCGTCGGGAGACGGTGACCCTCCTCTCCTTTGCGGTGTGCCATGGAATGCTCCTGCGAGTGGTATACCTTCCAGGTCAGGACAATTGCCTGGTGAACAAATTCAGCAGAGTCCTGAAGCCACATGAATGGCATCTGAACCTCAGGGTGGTGCACAGGCTCTTCTGACTGGGGCAGGCCTGTGATGGACTTGTTTGCCTCCCCAGACAACACACAACTGCCCTGCTTCTGCTCGTGCCAGCTGCACCCAGGTAGGGTGGCAGACGATACCTTCCAGATACCGTGGCCCGACGGCCTACTGTACGCCTTCCCACTGACACTATTGGTGGCCAAGACCCTTTTCAAGGTCCAGAGCGAGCAGGCATCAGTGATTCTGATTGCCCCCAGATGGGCCTGGCAACCCTGGTTCCCTCTGCTGCTCTCCCTGTCGGTGGCACTCCCAGTTCAGCTGGGTCAGGATCCGGACCTCCTGTCTCAGGAGGAGGGCTCCCTCCTGTCTCAGGAGGAGGGCTCCCTCCTGCACCCCAACCTGGGGTCGCTAGCGTTGATGGTGTGGCTGCTGAAAGGATAGCCTTGGCCTCTTTCAATCTTCCGGAGGAAGTTGAGGAGATCCTGTTAGTCTCCAGGAAACCCTCCACCAGACTAGCATACACTTTTAAGTGGAGAAGATTCTTCATCTGGTGCGCAGAGAGAGCAGAGAACCCTTTTGCCTGTCGCATGCAACTAGTGCTGCAGTACTTACTGCACCTCAGTGGCATAGCCTCTCACCATCACCCTGTGGAGGTAAAACCTTCTCAAACCAGCCTCTGGTCTCCAGGTTCCTCTGGGGCCTCTTGCTCTCAAAGCCCCCTCTCCACTCTCCGACGGTGGAATGGGCCTTTATTGTGGTGCTTTTCCAACTATCCAGACCGCCGTTCGAGCCTCTGGCCACCTGCCATTTGAGATACCTCTCCTGGAAAGTGGCTTTTCTGGTGGCCATCATGTCCGCTCAGAGAGTGAGTGAACTCCAGGTCTTGATAGCAGATCTGCCTTATACAAGATTCTATAGGGACAGGGTAGTGCTCTGCACACACCCCAAATTCCTCCCCAAGGTGGTGTCTCCTTTCTACCTCAATCAGGAAGAGGTCCTTCCCACCTTTTTTCCACGGCTCCATGCGGGCAGGGAGGAACTCATATTGCATACATTAGACTGTAAGCGAGCCCTGTTCTTCTATTTATTTATTTAACAGGGGTTTTTTTAATACCACTTTATCATTTCAATCAAAGCGGTTTACATTGTGTAGCTGCTGAAAGGATAGCCTATCTGCAGAGGACTTGGGCCTATCGCAAAGCTCCTCAGCTTTTTGTGTTATATGACCCCAGCAGACTGGGGCTTCCAGTAACGAAGTAGACTCTGTCCTCTTGGGTGGCGGACTGTATTGCTCTCACCTATGAGCGAGCGGGCCTCTCCCTTGAGCACCGGATCACTGCACATCGCATACAGGCCATGGCCACATCGATGGCCAACCTCCGCTCAGTGCCTGTGACGGAAAATCTGCAGGGCCACCACATGGTCTTCGATTCATACGTTTGTAGCTCATTACTGCCTGTAAAGTGAGTCCCGCAGGGATGGTGCCATCGGGCAGGTAGTATTCCATAATATCTTTGGGGTGTAGGCAACTCCTGTCCTCCAACCCTTCTGTATTCAGGCTACCGGAATGATAGTGTCACTAGATGCTTAGGTCGTGCAGAGTCTCTCAGTGCAATTTACAGCTACCTGTCGGGTCGCCGCTGGTGCTGTTGGAGTTTGATCTTTGGCAGCCTGGAGCTAGGGAGTCCCATATATGTGGACTGGCTTCCTGCTTGTTCCTGGAGAAAGCATAGTTACTCACATGTAACAGGAGTTCTCCAGGAACAGCAGAAATCAGTCCTCACAATCCTCCCTCCTCCCTTGGGAGTTGCCTACCTATCTTGTTTTAGTTTTTACTACCGTCCTAGCTATGTCATCTGATTGAACAAGATGGCACTCTTGGGCAGGAAGGGGCCCACGCATGCGTGGTAGCATGTCCCAAAGGTTTTCTTTGAAAGCTGGGGAAATGCTCCGTGTGGGCTCAGTCGGCACCAACGTCACCCATATATGAGGACGGATTCCTGCTGTTACCCGAGAACACCCGTTACAGGTAAGTAACTACGCTATCTCCAAAATCTCAATAAATTTCTCGTCAAGGAGAAATTCAAGATGATTTCTCTAGGCACTCTTCTGTCATACCTCCAACAAAATGATTGGCTATGCTCTCTGGATCTAAAAGAAAGTTTCTCAGGTTCGTTTTTCAGAACAACCACTACCAGTACAGAGTCCTCCCATTCGAAATGGCCTCAGCACCCAGAGTCTTCATAAGAACATAACATAAGATATGCGATACTGGGTCAGACCAAGGTCCATCAAGCCCAGTAGCCTGTTTCCAACAGTGGCCAATCTAGACCATAAGTACCCAGCAGTTTCCCCAAAAGACACAGGTTCCACAATGCTTGTATTTGGTCAAGCAGTGATATCCTGGCTCTCTTTTAATAATGGTTTATGGACCTTTCCTTCAGGAATTTGTCCTAACCTTTTTTAAACCCAGCTACACTAACAGCTTTTACTACATCCTCGGGTAACAAATTTCAGAGTTTGATTACACGTTGAGTGAAAAAATATTTTCTCTTATTAGTCTTAAATAAGTTATCCTATAACTTCATTGCATGTTCCCTAGTCTTTCTATATTCTGATGACATAAACAATCGATCTACGTTTACCTGTTCCACTCCATTCATTAATTTATAGACCTCTATCATATCTCCCCTTAGCCGTCTCTTTTCCAGGTTGAAGAGCCCTAATCTTTTTAGCCTCTCTTCATAGGGGTATCCTTCCATCCTCTTTACCATTTTGGTGGCTCTTCTCTGTACCTTTTCTAAGAACACTAAATCCTTTTTAAGATATGGCGACCAGAATTGCACACAATATTTAAGGTGCTGTTGCACCATGGAACAATACAGAGGCATTATAATATCCTTTCTTTTATTTTCCATTCCTTTCCTTATGATACCTAGCATTCTGTTTGCTCTCTTGGCCACCGCTGCACAGTGGGCGGAGGGTTTTAACATGTTATCTACAATGACGCCTAAATCTTTTTCCTGGGTGGTGGTTCCTAATGTGTAACCACAGTTTGGGTTGTTCTTTCCTAGGTGCATAACTTTGCACTTATCCACATAAATTTTCATCTGCCATTTGGATGCGCAGTCTTCCAAGTTATCATGATCCTCTTACAGTTTTCCACAATCCTCATGAGTTTTAACAACTTTTGTGTCATCTGCAAATTTGATAACCTCACTCGTTATTCCCATTTCCAGATCATTTATGAAAATGTTAACAAGCAGCGGACCCAGCACAGATCCCTGGGGTACTCCACTATTCACCTTTTTCCATTGGGAAAATTGGCCATTTAGCCCCACCCTCTGCTTTCTATCTTTTAATCAGCTCCTGATCCACAATAGTACACTGCCTCCTTCACAAAGTGTTTGGCATCGCAGATTACCTTCAAAATTTGGGGATCTTTCTGTTCCCCTACTTTGACGACTGCTAAGGGAACATACGACTTCAGCAGTCACCTCTACCCTAAATCAAACCATTCATGTCCTCCAGGAGTTAGGTTTTGTGATAAATTATCCAAAATCACTTTCTCACGCCAACTCAGGACCTCGAGTAAATAGGAGCTCAGTTAGAAACAGTAAGAAGCATGGCGTTCCTACCAGAGGACAGACACCTCCGTCTCATTGCCTTAGCCACACAGGTCCAGCAACAGTCATCAGTTACGGCCAGAACATTTCTACGCCTTTTATGCCACATGGCTTCCACAGTCCATGTCGTGCGCCACGCTGTCTCAACATTAGGATCGGGCAGTGGATTCTCTCACAACAATGGAAGCAGTCCACAGATCGCCTATCCAGCCTCATCAATATCATTCCACAAATGAGAACGGCCCTTCAGTGGTGATGCACACCGCAGAATCTGGTCGTAGAGTCACCCTTTCAGAAGTCTGCACCACAGTCTACCCTAACCATCAATGCATCAAAACTACTCTGGGGAGCCCATCTCAATGGCCTTACAACACAAGGCCTTTGATCTAGTCAAGAAGCGTTTTTCAAGATCAGTCTCCTAGAGCTCAGGATGGTCTTTAATGCCATCAGAGTCTTCTCTCCCCAACTCAAGGGACAGTCTCTTCTCATACAGATGGACAACCAGATAGCTATGATTTATATAAACAAACAAGGGGAAGCAGGCTCTCTGGCCCTATGTATGCAAGCCATTCGCCTTTAGAACTGGGTAATTCTTCGAGGAATTCACTTTCATGCAGTATACCTTCCAGGAGCTGAGTATCACTTAGCCGACAGACTAAGCCAGATCATCCATTCACATGAGTGGATGCTGGAACCTCAAGTAGCGCAATACTTATTCTGCCTCTGGGGGATGCCACTTCTCGTCCTCTTTGCTTCTCCCCTCAGTGCTCAACTACCTCGTTTCTACTCAAGGATTCCTTCCCCTCAAAGGGAGACATCGGATGCATTCCTCATCCACTGGGGACAGAATCTCCTCTATGCTTTCCCTCTCCGTCCACTCATAGCTAAAACATTCTTCAAACTCCAGGCCGACTGGGGACAAATGATTCTCATTGTCCCTTACAGGCCCAGACAACCGTTGTTTCATCTGCTTCTTCAACTTGCTCAAGCACCTCCCCTCAGGCTCAGTTATTCACTAACCCTACTCTCTCAGGACACTTGATGACGTGGAGGCAGAGTGCTTTGCCTTCTCGCATTTAGATCTCCAAGAGGACACATTGCAGGTACTCCTGTCTTCAAGAAAAGATTCAACCAGACGTTCTTATGCTTTTAAATGGCACAGGTTTTCCATCTGGTGTTCTCATAAAACACTAGATCCTTTCACATGTCCTATTCTGGACTAACTCCAATACCTGCTCCATTTGTCCTCTTCTGGCCTTAAGACCAACTAACTCGGTGCGAGTATATTTATCTGCCTTTGCGGCCTCCCACCATACTTTAGAGAACCGTCCCATCTCGGCGCATCCCTTAGTAGCCAGATTTATGCATGGACTTCTGACCAAGCTGCCTTTCCGTCCACCTCCTGCACCATGGGATCTAAATGTTGTTCTTGCACAGCTCATGCACAGTCCTTTTGAACCAATGGTATCAGCTCCTTTAAAGTTTGTAACATGGAAGCTTCTTTTTCTCATAGCAGTCACTTCAGCTCGAAGGATCAGTGAACTGCAAACTTTTCACCATGACAAGGTAGTCCTCCGCACATATCCTAAGTTCTTGCCGAAGGTCATCACCTCCTTCCACCTGAACCAAACTGTCTCGCTACCAACATTCTTTCCAAGGCCTCACATCTTCCCAGCTGAGGCCAGACTTCATACCCTAGATTACAAACCACTTCATTATCGCTTATCCTCTCAGTTGTTTGTCTCTTCTGACCAAAGTAATCTGGGGACACCAGTATCCAAAAGAACACTTTCAAACTGGCTAGCAGATTGCATATCCTTCGCTTATTCGCAGGCTGGGCTGTCTCTTCCACAGCGTGTGACAGCTCATAATTTCATAGCCATGGCTACTACTGTAGCTAATCTCTGGTCTGTCCCTGCCTCAGAGATCTGCCAAGCGGCGACATGATCTTCCCTGCATACCTTCGCAGCGCACTATTGCCTGGACAAAGACTCCAGAGCTGCGTAACCTTTTTCAAATTTATACAACTTGCCCACTGCCCTTCTGACCACCTTGCGAGGAGTACTCTGAATGAGCTGAGTCTGTCAGATCCCTGCTGCAACTTTTAGCTGCACCAGGATTCTTCTCTCTCTCTCTTGTCTTAGGCTAAAAGTCCCATATGTGAAGACTGACTTCCTGCTTGTTCCTGGAGATAGCGTAATTACTTACTTGTAACAGGTGATCTCCGGGAACAGCAGGAATCAGTCTTCACAACCCGCCCACCCCCCCATCAAGTTGTCCCCTTTTTTCTTATTCCTGGTATACAAAGATTTTTATTTCTCCGCTAATCACCTGACTGAGGAGATCAGGAGGGAAGGTAGGAAGGCAGCCATGCATGCATGGAGGAACGCTTTCAAAAGCTTCATATTGGATGCTAGGGAGTGTTCCCACACCGGGCTCCGTCGGTGCCGACGTCACCCATATGTGAAGACTGATCCCTGCTATTCCTGGAGATCACCTGTTACAGGTGAGTAGCTACGCTCTATCTGCCATAATTTATTATTTTATGTTAACATCTCAATCACTAGATTTTGTGACATGAAAAATAATTTTGTCTATTCTTATCCTCATTTCATTATGAAATCTTTTATTTAAGGGATATGCATGCCATGAAATTTCAGTTTGTGCTTGTTTCTAAACAAAGTTTTCCTGATTTTTGGACAATTTTTGTGTTGTTTATTGTTCTTTGGAAGTCCACTGTGCAGACTAGAACTTCTAATTCAATTCTTTTAGTAGACATTCAAAACTTCATAAAAAACAATCATAAAATAGCCCCAGTTCATCAAGCTGTTTATTCCCACACTCCACAGTACCTGGCAGATCTCCTTCAGTTTCACACACCTAGCCGTCATCTTCGATCAGCACACATTAACCGTCTTTACCTCCCCTCTTCGGCACGTGCCCACCTGCAGTCCACCCGCCACTCCACTTTCTTTTTCCTTGGGACCTGCTCTGTGGAACTTGTTCCCCACCCCTCTCAGACTAGAGCAGAATTATGTTAAATTTAAATCACTTCTCAAAACCCATTTGTTTTCCTCTGCTTTTGACCTCCCGCCTTCCATTGTGTGATCCTTTGTTTTCCCGGTTGCCTGTGTCTCTTTTCTTGCTTCCTTTATCTTCTTTTCTTTCCTATCTTGCATTGTAGTTCTTTCTCCTTTTCTGGCCTTGGCCTCTGTATATTTTGGTGATTGTACACTGCCCTGATGTTATAAAGGACGGTATATCAAATGGAATAAACATACATATAAACAGTTATAATCTCAGGTCACATGTGTAATATACAAATTGAACAAATGCATGCAACATTATTCCTTAATGAAAGTCTCCCACTCCCTCCCCTCCCCTCACCCCACCCCCTTTACTCTTCTAATGAGGCGGTTTGTTATAATGCATGTTGGTTAAACACCTATAGAAGGTTTTTTAAATGCACAAACTGACTGTACATGTTAACTCAAAGGTATATGCATGTATAATTGATTTTCATGCATTTCAGATTTTTAGGCACCCAAACGAACTGAATGTGAGCTCATGAATGCATATGCCCTATTATTTATGTGTCTTAAATGAGTTTAGAGTTTTATGAAATGTTTTGTCTTGCTTCAAGGAAAAAAGCAAACTGGCTGCTCAGATCAGGAGGCTGTATGGTGCTAACAAGAAAGCTGCAAAACCCTTTTGGCTATGTCTGACTGGTTTGCTGGCACACAGCTCTGTTCATGAAGAGTGCTTGAGGATGAATGATGGCTTTGCCAACTACCTGGTGAGTTACTTGCCTGCTCATTACCAGCCAAATCCTTTAGAAATAGAATTCTAAAGGGAGACATGCTCCAGTGGTTACATCTAAGCAGTGAATCCAGATCTGCTCCTCAGCTACCTCCAACTGATCTGTACTTCGGGATAACCAAAAGCTGGAGGTTAAACGTAATCTTTTCATTAAATGCTTGCAAATACACCTTATGATTTAATTATAATTTTGGATTTAAAGACTGCCTTCCCAAAGGATTTCAAGGTGACTTTATAGCATCATTATTTTGTTTTTTAATTTGGATCTAATAAGTCCTTGCCCCAAAAAGTTTAGATGGCTATATTTAAACAGATTTATGTGGTTTGCAAACATGCAAATAGCATAAATTATGCTCACCAGGATATTCAGCGGCACTAACCTGATTAGTGCCGCTGAATATCTTCTCCTAACCTGGTTAAATGCCCCATCACTAGCTGGTTAGCGATGGGGCATTCTGAAGGTGGGGTGGGATTGGCACCATTAGGTAGCCGGTCAGCGACAATATTCAGCTGCTAACAGGTTAGCTAAATCACCTAAAGTTAGGTGAAAGGCCTCCTAACTTTAAGAAGTTTTGCAATCTGATTAGCGGTTGAATATTGCCATTGACCAGCTAGCTAATTGTGTTGACCATTGCCAAAAGTGCAGTCTTTCCAAGCTGGATATTCAGTGCTGATCACCAGATATGACCCAGCACTGAATATCTCAGTCTATTTTAAAGCAACAAACAACTCCAGCCGCTTTAACAGCGTGGGCCACCACTACTGAAAATGCCCCCTTTAGAGTCTAAGAGGGTAGTTTATAATAGGTCGCCTAGCTGGAGAAGACAAATAGGCATCCATTTGTCACCCTATTTATAAAGATACTTAAGTACCTATGTGTCTTTAGACAGTACTAGCAAAATTCCTGCTTAAATTATTTATTTATTTATTTATAGTCTCTTTTATACCGCGCTATTCAGCATCAGCGCGGTTTACAGTAAACAATGAACACACACATTTCCAATAGTACTTTGTGTTTACATATGAACAGGAAATTCAACTTGGCTAACAGGGGAACTATATACAATAACAATATATACAATTCACAGACTAGTCATGTGCTCGTATCATGGTTTAAAAGATTCTGCATACATTTACACCATCTTAGAAGAGGTATAAATTATGCTCATAAAATGTGTGTATTCTATAAAGTATATGAATAAATGAATAAATTGCGATTCCACCTACACTCTGCCTAGAGTCCACCCCAGATGCAACCTACACCAAAGCGGCATACAAGTGTGCACATTCATGTCATACAAGTGAGGTAATTTTATAAGAAGCATTTTGTATGTGTATATTCTGGAATATATGCTCATAAAATGCCTCTCGAAAATACAAGTAGAGAAAGTGTGCAGGGCGTGGCTCATGGATGTCTTTGTAACTCCTCTGTGTGTGTGTGTGTGTATATACACATATCTATCTGCATCTGTATCTGCATTGTGTGTGTGTGTGTATAATTGTGTGTATATCTGTTTTTATGTGTGTGTATGTGTAATATCTCCAGGAACAAACAGGAATGCAGTCTTCACATATGTGTGACGTCGGTACCAAGGGAGCCCATGCGGGAATGCTCCCTAGCATCTAATAGGAAAGCTTTTGGGAGCATTCCACTGCGCCTGCGCGGCTGCCTTCCCGCTTTCCCAACTCCCTTTCTTCAGTTCTTCATTTTCTGCAGAGCCAGCAGGAAGCAAATCCTGTCACTGCAGAGAAACTTCTCTTTTTGTGGATAGCGCCTCTGCCTTCCCATCGACACTGGCATCAAAGACATTGCTGGTTCCCCTTTTCTTTCTTTCTTTCATTTCTTCTTAGTTTCTTTAAAAAAAAAAACACTTGGGTGTCAATGCCCTTGTTAGGCCTTAAAGCCTACCATAGCCTTCACTTCCTGAAGGCATGGAGAAACCAACTAGTCTATAGAACCGGGCTTCTAAATTTGGAGCACTCTTTGCTTTGGATGCGGTATTGATGGCGTCCACTTCGTCGAGGGCCTCATCTTCCTCTTATGATCTCAGGTATCTTCGAAGTCCAAACACAAGGCCGCATTGAAGTCTAATACTACCTCCAGGGCGAGATCTCGCTGATAACATTGAGACCCTTCCGGTGTTGCCTTGGAGGTGGATCGGCCTGCTAAACAGTCCTGGTGGGAGGCTCTGTTCTTCAAAGCCATCGAGGGGCCTCAGGATGCTTCTGAGGCCTCCACCTCTGGAGAGCTCCTGGTGCCATGCTCTGGGATGGTAGCGCAACTACCCATTACTGATACCCAAGCATTGGCAACCTCGATAGACCAGCGTATACTGGACATCGTGCGGAGGTTGGCAGCTCTCCTGGCAACCTTTGTACCTGTAAAGACCTTGGCTATAAGTAGAGCCCCATCGATACTGGTCACGGTACCGACATTGACACCGGGTGCGACATCAGGGCTGCTGCAAATGGCATCAACATCACTCCCGCCCATGCACTCTCTTGAAACCCTAATCAACACTGGTGCAAAGCCCAGCTAGCTCACTGAGGCCGATACCTTGGAGCATCACTATCGGCACCTAGCTTCCGGTGACCACCGTGCCTGTCAATATTTCAAATCCTCTGATTCTGATTCCCCTGCTTTGGATCTAGAGTCACTCGATTCTCTGGGGTCCCGAGACCTTCCTTTGGACCCTTCCCCGCCCCAACACCGACAGATGTCACCTCCGGAGGACATGTCCTTCCAGGAATTCATTTGAGACCTGACCAAAAGTCTCTCTATCACGGGAACATCAGAGAAGGAGCCAAGGGCAGAAGAATTAGAAATCCTCCAATACCCAACAGCATCTAAGGAGGCAACCACCTTACCGGTGCACCGCATCCTCCATGACCTTATATGCTGCATGTGGGAGACGCCTCTCATAGACCCACCTCAAAGTCGATGTGTCGATACCATGTATCGGGTACCAGAGTGTCCCGACTTCCAAAAGCCACAGCTTCCTCACCATTTCATGGTGGTGGAGTCAGCGATGCACTGAATCAAAAGCTCCAAGACTTGCTCCTTGAATCCTCCAGGAAGGGAATCGAGAACTCTCGATGCCTTTGGACATTGATGCTTTCAAGCATCCATGCTTTTGGCTAGGATCAACTCCTATATCCTTTACATGAGAATGTTCCTCCAAGAATTCTCAAGGGATTTCGAGGCTTTTGCCCCTCTCCTCCCTGATGACAAGAGGGCAGACTATCTTGCCTTAGTTAAGCATAGACAAAATGTTTTGAAGTTTGTCAATAGGTACCTTTGATGCTTTTGAGTGTACAAGCAGGCCCTCAGCAATATGCATCAGTGCACGCAGAATTGCATGGCTTCAAGCCTCAGATTTTGAACAGTGGGTTCAAGATAAACTGGGAAACATACCTTGCACAGGAAAGGATCTTTTTGGCAAAGGCTGACAAGATAAGGCATCTCAGTTGCAGTCAGAAAACACCACTCTAAAAAGGCTGTCTAGAGTAACAGCTGACCTTGCTACGAAAAAGACTTCTGCTAAGAAGTCTCTGCAATAAAAAGAAGAAATTCTACTTATCCTCCTGCTTCTCAGTACCAGTGCCAGGTCCCACAAAAGAGACAGTAGCCTCTTAAGCAACAAAAAAAGCCACGGGTGACTAAACCTCAGCCAGCTCTGCAGACAGTCTGTGCCTGGTTTTTGACTCTTACCTAGAGAACGTTGCCACCCTGCCTCTGGAGAGCCCCCAACCCATCCACATCACAGGCATACTGTGTCACTATGCCCACAGATGACATCTCATCATCTCAGAGCATTGGACGCTCACAATAGTCCAGGAAGGGTACAGACTTCATCTGCGAACTCTGCCCCCCTCCACTTTCACAGGGGAATATCAAACACAACCTCCACTCACTGCTGTCCTACAGGATGAGTTGTCCTCTCTTCTGTCTTAGGGCGCCATAGAAGATGTCCCAATATCCCAACAGGGAATGAGGTTCTACTCTCCCTACTTTCTCATTCCAAAGAAAACTGGAGGGTGCAGACCCATTCTGGACCTCAGAAACCTCAACAAGTTTCTAGTTCATGAAAAGTTCAAGATGATCTCTCTCGGGACTCTTCTTACCTTCCTCCAGAGTCTGGACTGGTTCTGTTCTCTAGATTTAAAAGAAACATACACACATATCCTCAGGACACAGGAAATATCTACGCTTCACCTTTCAAGAAAGACATTATCAGTGCAGAGTCCTTCCCTTTGGACTCATCTCTGTCCCAAGGGTCATCACAAAGTGCATGGAGGTCATAGCCACATATCTAAGATCTCGGGGGATATTTGTCTTCCCTTACTTAGATGACTGGCTAATAAAAGCAGACACCTCCCAAGAGGTACTGCTTTCATTGCATCGTACCATCACAGTACTACAACACTTGATTTTGTGATAAACATCCCAAAATCTCAGCTTGCTTCGACTCGGACTAGAGTTTATCAGAGCCCTATTAGACACCCAACACTTCGGGGCCTTTCTACCCCAGCTTCATTGTTCCCATCTAGTTGAGCTAGTATCTCAGATGCTCCTACAAGACCATCTTGGCGCCCAAGAGATGCTACAACTCCTGGGGCGCATGGCCTCTACAGTACATGTCGTTCCATATGCCTGATTACATATGTGGATAGCCCAATGGACTCTTGCCTCCCAGTGGAAACAAGCCTCGGGTCGTCTCCGAGACAGGAGCCAGGTCATGGCCCATCTCACCACATCCCTTCAGTGGTGATGTACTCAAAAATATCTGCTCGTAGGGTCACCTTTTCAGATGCCTCCACTTCAGTGCACCCTGACGATGGGATGCCTCCAAACTGGGTTGGGGAACCCATCTTGGCAACTTGACTCCACAAGGGCTCTGGACAACTTGAGTCACAACTCCAGATCAATCTCCTGGAACTTGGAACTCCATTGCCCTCCGGGTGTTCCAACACCACCTCAGGGCACAGGTCCTAGTCAGGACAGACAATCAAGTGGCTATGTTCTATGTGAACAAGTGGGGAGTAACTGGCTCTTGGGGTCTCTGCAAGGAGGCCTTGAACCTTTGGTCCTTTGCCATTGCTCATCAAATACACCTCCGAGCGGTGTACCTCCCGGATGAGTTCAGTGTCTTGGCAGACAGACTGAGTCACATCCTTCTTCCCCATGAATGGTCTCTCCATCCGGACACTATGTCCTACATCTTCGAGATCTGGGGAACTCCAGACATAGATCTCTTTGCGACTCCCCAAAATGCCAAGCTTCCTCGCTTCTGCACAAGAACTCCTACATGCCTTCCACCTACACTTGGGTCAGGGTCTGCTTTTTTGCTTTCCCTCCCATACCCCTCATTCCCAAGATGCTTTTCAAGCTTCAATCCGACAAGGGCTCCATGATACTCATAGCCCCTCACTGGCTGTGGCAACCGTGGTTTCCACTGCTATTACGTCTGACTTAGACTCAACCTCTGTGATTGGGACATGTGCCGGATCTCCTCTCCCAGGATGCTGGCTCACTGCTCCATCCCAATCCACAATCTCTCTGCCTCGCAGCTTGGCTGCTGAGAGCATTGCTTTACAGAGCTTTGACCTTACCCAGGAAGTTGAAGAGATCCTCTTGGCTTCTAGGGAGCCATCCATCAGATGGTCATTTGCTTTAAGTGGCATAGATTCTCTGTCTGGTATTCCCAGAAAGATCTTAATCCCTTTTCTTCTCCAGTGGAATCACTCCTCCAGTATCTCCTCTACCTGTCTTTGATAGGTCTGAAGACCAACTCGGTGAGACTCCATCTCAGTTCCATTGACACGCAACCGCTAGTAGCACATTTCATGAGAGATCTTCTGCTGTCCAAACTGCCCATTAAGCCTCCCCCGGTGGCTTGGGACCTCAATGTAGTTCTAGCGCAGCTTCTCAAGCTGCCCTTTGAACTATTAGCCATGACCTCACTTAAGTTCCTCTCTTAGAAGGTAATCTTCTAATTGCCCTTACTTCAGCTAGATGCATTAGCAAGCTTCAGGCTATGGTGGCAGATCCTCCCTTTACCCTCTTCCACCATGAGAAAGTAGGCTTTCTGACTCACCGCGTAGGCTTCGTTGGTACCGACGTCACCCATATGTGAAGACTGAATTCCTGCTGTTCCCAGAGATCACCTGTTACAGGTGAGAAACTACGCTTTACTAATGGTTTATGCAGACTAACACCATTACCATGCACAACTAACTGTTAATAAAAGACACCTAGAGCGACTGTCCAAGGTCACAAAGACTGTTGGTGGGAAAAGTGGAATTCTGAATCTAGTTTTCTTCTTGTGGAAAATGGCAGTACTGTACATACATGCACAGAGTGAACTGTTTACTTGTATTTTCATGTCAAGTTATACAAAAGGAAACAATGTAAGTAACAGAGGGTCAGTTTGATTTGGAATTATTGCAGCTCTTTTACTGTGTTTTTGCAGACTGTTACTTTATTCATCCTTTTTATAACTGCCACAGTTTTAAATTGAGAAGTGCAACATGAACAAAACAGAAATCACACAAGAATGAATTAATGTTGGCTTTTACTCAAGTTGTATTAGTTGGGAGAAATGTTTGTGCATTCAAATTCACTTCACCATTTTTTTAGATGGATACAAGGCAAGAGAATTATTTTGAGTTATTCCCATTAGAAAAAATTGTGTATCTCACTCCTGATTCAGAGCATGGTAAGTTTCCTGTTTCTCAAAGTTCAATACAATTTTTATTCATTTTAATCAAATATAGATAATACTTTGTAGAACTAAGAGTAATGAGCTGTGTGACAAAAAATAATAACATAATATATGATGGCAGATAAAGACCATCAGGGTCCAACTAGTCTGTCCAGCAAGGTGCTGCTCCCTTGTGGTCACCCCTCCCAATGCCTTTGTTTAGGGGTGTACCCACCGCTCTGTGCAGGTCACCCCTATTTGTTGAGTTTGCTGAGACAATGTTATTTTGATTTTATCCTGTTATAAAAAGGATCCACTGTGTCTGTTCCATGCCATTTTGAATTCTGTCACTATATTTGCCCCCACCACTTCCATTGGGAAGGCATTCCAAGCATCCACTACCCTTTCAGTGGAAAAAGTATTTCCTGACGTTGCCTTTCAGTTTATCCCCTTGAAGCGTCATGTTGTATCCTCTAGTTTTGCAGCTTCCCCATCTTTGAAAAAGGTTTGTTTGTTCATTAATACTCTTTAAATATTTAAAGGTCTGTATCATATCTCCCCTGTCCCTCCTCTTCTCTAGAGTGTACATATTTAGGTCTTTCAAGTCTCTTCTCATATGTCTTCTGGCACAGGCACCAAATCATTTTGGTTGTGTTCCTCTGAACTGTTTCCAGTCTTTTTATGTCCTTTGTCAGATGTGGTCTCCAAAACTGAACACAATATTCCAAGTGAGGCCTCACCAGCGACTTATACAGTGGCATTAGTACCTCTTCCTTCTGTGTGGCTGATTATATTCTGCTTCTCCATGGAGAAATACAAGTGGCAGAATATAGTATGCGACATCAAGGTGACTATCTTGATAGATGGAAGCAGCTGAAAAAAGGTACCATCTGATATTGCTGAAGGACTGAATAGAAAAGTCTGTCTTTTTGCAGATGACACGAAAATTTGCAACAGAGTGAACTCTCCTGAGGGAGTGGATAACATGATGAAAGATCTACAAAAACTGGAAGAATGGTTTAATGCTTGGCAGTTAAGATTCAATGTAAAGAAGTAGTGTCATGCACTTGGGATGCAGAAACCCAAGGAAATTGTATGCAATAGGGGGCGAGAGGTTGGTGTGCATGGACCAGGAGAAGGACCTCTGAGTGATTGTTTCCAAGGATCACAAGGTGGCGAAACAGCGTGACAAGGCAGTGGCCAAAGCCGGAAGGATTGCATACAGAGAGGAATTACCAGCAGGAATGGATGTAATCATCCCTGATGACACCAGGTCAGATATGCTCTTCCTGAGCCCAGAAGAGTTTAGAAAAACACTCTGGGCATATATAAGTGAGCCTACCTATGAACTCATTGCTCCTCACTCTCTTTAGTCTTCTTTATCTGTGGCTAAGTACAAACAAAGTTTTCCGTACTCTAACTCTTCATAAGTTTTCTTGTTTTCAGTTGCTTCAAATTTTTTTTCGAGAGCTGTTTTGGTTATTCCACGTAATCTTTACGTTTTTTTGGTGCACTGAATCCGAAAATGACCTCCATTTTGTCATAGGACATCACGTTTCCTGACAATTTAGGTAACTATGTTAAATAAGGCAATACCTCAAAATAAATGGAAATAGACTTATAAAATGAAAGTTTTATTACAATATTTTCATGAAAATCCATTTTTGAACTGAAATGAGCTCACCTACACACACTAAACTCGATTCTTCTTCCTTGTGAGACTCCTCTTGGTGCATTTACGCTTGTGAGTAGCATCTGGAATGTCTCTCTGAAGCATCCAACAGTAGTCTGCCATCATTGTAATGCTCCATTTTCCCTGGTATCTCCTTTCCATCTCTTTAATGTCTTGGTGGAATCGTTCACCTTGTTCCTCACTCACAGCTCCCAAATTTTCAGGAAAGTAGTCAAGGTGGGACTGGAGGAAATGCACTTTCAAACTCATCAGGCAACCTAAAGCTTGAAATGCTTTCAGCATTCGTCCGACGATCTTTTTGTAGTGAGGATCTTTGTTATTGCCTAAAAAGTTCTGTACGACTTCTTTAAATGCAATCCACCCTTCTTTTTGAGGATCCGTCATGGTATTGACAAACTCTTGATCAACTATAAGCCTTCTAATGTCTGGTCCGACGAACACACCTTCCTTCAATTTTGCCTCCGACAGGCCTGGAAACTTGGTGACCAAGTATTTGAAGCATTCTCCATCTCTCGGAAGTGATTTTACGAATTGCTTCATGAATCCCAATTTTATGTGGAGAGGTGGTAGAAGAACTTTATGGGAAGGTACCAAAGTTTCTCGAAGGACATTTTTTTCACCGACTGTTAGCACCCTCGGCTGCCAACTCTTCTTGGTCCAGTGATTTTTGTCGGTCTCGACTGTCCCATAGACACAGAAAACAAGGATATTTGGTATACCCAGCTTGTTGTCCGAGCAGCATGCACAAGACCTTCAAGTCCCCACACACTTGCCAACCATGGTCTTCATATTTAAGTTTACGAAGAACCAATTCCAAGTTCTCGTAGGTTTCCTTCAAGTGTACGGAATGACCTACAGGTATGGAAGCGTAAAAACCATTGTGGAGTAAAACTGCTTTGAGACTTCTTTTTGAAAAATCTATAAAAAGGCGCCATTGCTCTGAATCATATTGGATTTTAAATTGACCCATCAGACCTTCAACATCGATGCAATAAACCAACTTGTCTTCCTGGGCGAAGTAAGGAACGAACTCCTTTTCACAATGTCTGAACCATGAAGATGACACTCCTGGCAACAATAAATTCCTGCTTTTCAGCCTTGATCCGAGTAACTCAGCGGCATCTTTGGGAAGATTCAAGTCTCTTACCAAATCATTCATCTCCTCCTGAGAAAACAATTTTAGTCTTGTATCATCTTCAAAGTCAGAACTTGATTCGTCATCTGGTTCAGGTATGACTTCACCTTCATCGGAGCTAGGTATCTCTTCCAAGGTAGCAGGGGGCTTGGGTACTGGTATATCTGTGCCATGGGGGATGGGACGAATTGCCGAGTGAAGATTGGGGTATGAAATGGAATGCTTCCATTTGGAATTAAACCCTTTCACATCGCATGAACAAAAGTAACAGTCGTCACTATGGTTCTTTTGCTCTCGCCATACCATAGGAATCCTATAACGGAAAGATTTTTTCTTACCCTTGAACCAGTTTCGAAGGTCTTCAACACACCGTTTGCACACTTTATGAGGTGCCCAGACTTTATCTTGATCTCCAATTTTTAGTCCAAAGTATGCAAAGTATACTTTTTTCACAAAGACAGTAATATTCTGCTGTTGCTTCAACACTGTATATCCGCCACAGATGAAACAGAAACTGTCTGGCGAATTAATACACTTTCGCGGAGCCATAACATAACGGTTGAAGAATGACGAGCTAACACGAATTGCGATGAAAAAGTGTGAACAGCCTAGAACCAAGAACCTGATGATGATTCATGCACAAGTGTGGCATGCAGGAGAGAGCAGCTCTGTGTCTGTACACGAGATGTCACAGTGCTGGTCACGCCCCCCTACACTGACCGGAGTTGCTGCTATCTGCCCTGTGTCTCCCTCCCACTGGATTCTTTAGGAAAGATTAACCCCTTCTACCATTAGAAGCACGGACTTAAAACTTGCTTGGCTTATGTATATATTGCTGACCATCAGATTTACAGTGCTATATTTTTTTTTACATAACTTGGACAACCCCTTTAGGTTTTTTTTGGCATTTTATATCTTAAATGCACTTATGTGAATTAATTAATAGTAATTTGAATTAATTAATAGTAATTTGAAAAAATTTGATAAATTTGAAGACAATTTTGCATGTTGTGGCAAATCATGACGTCTAGGAGTTTTTTCAATATTTTATTTGTTTTCAGCACACCAAAATACATGGAAATTAGATGAAAATAATCAAACAGCTTTTTAGTCGCAGACCTGTGCTATTATGTTCTTTTATTGTGTTTTCCAAATATGTTTTATTAAACACAAAACACAATTCTACCCCGGCCTATGGGAGCCCTGACACAGAACCATGAGCACATAAAAAGGCAACAACAGTATGATGCAGCTTCATTTTTCAATTTTTCAGATAACTTTCCTTTCCCTACTCCCCCGCCATCAACCCTCTCCCTCCCTCCCCACCCTGCCCTCCCCCACTCCCACCTCAGTAGACAACCTTATCACATAGGATTCGAGGCCGGAAGGCTCTTCCATCTTCAGTGCCCCTCTGTACTCTGGAGGGGGCTGCAGTTTCAAGTTCATCATGCTCTTGCCTTCACCTTAGTACGAAGAACCATACTCCCACACGTCATCCATCACCATACCCTCCCCAGGCTGGGCTCGCCAGCAACTGCCCTCATCCCTACAGTGTCAACAGCTCATTCTGAGCTTGAGGGGCCAATGTGGAAACAATCACCCCACAATGTTAAAACCTTGCTTTACTTTTCTCCGACCCATTCGCTCCATCAGCATCAGGTTATGCAGGTGACTGTGCCATTCCCAATATGATGATCCCCCTCAGCATGCCAGGTCTAATGAATTGACTGCTTCCCAACAAGACATGTCTTAAGCACCAACAGATGGATTTCCCGACCCCTAGGCAACTGAGTGCCCAGGTCATTAAAAAGCATCAACTCAGCCATCACAATGAATATCTGCCCCACCAAGTAGGCCAGGATCTGCTACCAGTAACACTGAGTTTTCACACAGTTCTACCATATATGTGCCAAATCTGCCTGAGGCTGGGAACACCACAGGCAAGCACCCATCACTGTCAACCCAATCCACAGAGCTCTCACCAGAGAAATATGCGCTCTACATAGCGCCTTGTATTGCAATTCCCGTAGACAAGAACCCTGCACCAAGCCTGGAATGTGAGCAGTCACCCATCCCAAGGCTCCTGGCTCCACCATGTGCCCCATCTGGCCTCTAGGATGATATAATCTTGGGCTGGGACCCCTCTCCTAACTCCTGATAGTACTGTGAAATAGACAGGGACGTCTTGTCTCCCAACTCAAAAAAACTACAGTATACGATCTGTGGCTTGCTCAGCCAAGGTATTTCGCTACAGCGAACCCACATAATGTCAGAGTTACCAATAAGCAAAAAGGTGACTCCTGGCCACCCCAAACTCCTCCTGCAGACACTGAAATGGCCACATAGAACCTGTACAGTCAACCACCTGCAGTAATATACGTAGCCCTTGTCCCTCCCACCTCTGAAATGGGCATGCTTCCATACCAGGGGAAAACTGACCAATGCCTTATATAGATAGAAATCTAGACCCATAGAAGATGCCTGCCATTTCTGGCAAAGAAACCGCCAAACCCTCCTGACTGGTTTAAGCAACATACTATGTTTTAAGGCATGGGGGCAGGGACCGTGAATCTGAATGCAGCATCGCCAACAGCGGGGTTGGAAACAAAATCTTTCTCAAGTGCCTGGGGAGTGAACCGTGAGGTAAACCCCAACCAGTCTCGCAGATGCCTAAGTTGACATGTAATATTATACAAAGAGAAGTCCGGCAGGCCAATCCTTCCCTTCTTCCAACCACTGCGCATATGTGCCTTGGATACCCTCACTGGTTTGCATTGCCACACAAACCCATGCACTTCTCTCTCAATCGGATCCCGAGAAAGCAGCCGAAGTGGAAGCATCTGAAACACATACATAAGCTTTTGGAACAAGCTCATGCCAAAAGCCGCCACTCTACCCCACATAGATAAAAGGTCCCCAATCGCTCATCTTAGTCCTCAGATGGCCCACTAAGGCAATACAGAAACATAGGCCATGTGCTTTTTTTCTGCCGTCATGTTTCTATCTAGTCTGCCCTTCCATATTTATTGGTTTTATATACCGCTTTGTCACATAATCAAGGCAATTTACACAGAACATAGCACGTTCTGCACCATATCAACTACAGTAGTCCCCTTTTTTATTTATTTTATTTATTTATTTATAAAGTTTTTATATACCACCCCTTCCAGAGATCAGGGGCGATTTACATTGAACATAACCAGTTACAGAGAACATATGAGATTACATTGAACATAATCGTCTTTTTTTTTTACCTTTAGAGATCCTCTGTGTTTGTTCCATGCTGTTTTGAATTCAGATACTATCCTTGTGTCCACCACCTCCAGTGGGAGACTATTCCACGCATGTCTACCATTCTTTCTGTAAAGAAGTATTTCTGCATATTACTCCTTAGTCTATCCCCTTTTACTCTTATCCTATGTCCCCTTCAATTGAAAGAGACCCTCCTATGCATTTAAGCCATGGAGGTATTTAAAGGTCTCTGTCATATCGCCCCTATCTCGCCTTTCCTCCACATATTAAGATTAAATCTGTCCTCATATGCTTAATAATGAAAACCTCTAACCATTTTAGTAGCTACCCTCTGCACCGACTCCAACCTGCTTATATCCTTTTGAAGGTGTGGTCTCCAGAATTGCATACAGTACTCCAAATGAGGTCACATCGGAGACTTAGAGGCATTATCACCTCCTTTTTTCTGCTGGCCATTTCCTCTCCGTATACATCCAAGCATCTTTCTGTCTTTTGCAGTCACCTTTTCCATCTGTTAAGATCATCAGACACAATTATGCCAAGGTCCTACTCTTCTTCTGTGGACAGAAGTACCTCTTCCTCTATACTGTACAGCT